>JAEAOA010001286.1:0-647500 GCA_016746295.1 Potamilus streckersoni | reverse complement strand
AGGGGGCATCTCAAAGTCGTAACCGACAGTCATATTACCTCCGAAAAAATCAGAGGGCGAAGTCGTTTTCGCTTTCATAAGAGAAGAAGGCGAAGTTTACGCTTCTCAGGTGACTTTTTCGCCCACTTCGCCTGGTAGCGTGACCCCTGTTAATATATATATATATATATATATATATATATATATATATATATATATATATATATATATATATATATATATATATATAACAACACAATTTAGATTAGTAACACTACAAACCAGCAACATAAAGATAAAACTTATGATGAGTCATGTCAAGCACGAAATAACTCTACCAGTCTAGGTAGTTATTGTACTGAGGAGTGACTACCAGTCTAGTCATTGTACAGTCTAGAATGTCAATGTACAGATAAAGAACTCTACCAGTCTAGATAGTAATTGTACAGAGAAATGACTCACCAGTCTGGATAGTCTTTGTACAAAGAAACAAGTCTTCCAGACTAGATAGTCATTCTACAGAGAAATGATTACCAGTCTAGATGGTCATTGTACAAAAAAATGACTTTAACCAGGGCCTGATTTAGAAGAAGGGATTAAAGTAGTCGGACACTCCCTGGCTAAAAACAAAACAACAAAAAAAAACCAAAATGTACACCACACAAATGTAGTCATTTGTCATTTGAAATTTCACCATCATTTTATACTTGTGCATGTGTATTGGGTAGTGGCACATACAAATATTGCTTTGGTGCCTTTTTGAGAAACATTTTGAAGTTTTGGAACACCCCATCCCCAACACTTGACCTGATCCAGCCCTGCTAACAGTCTATATAGGCAGTCATAGTACAAAAGCAACAGTTGACATGCCAGGTTCTTGATTATTGATCTTCAGAAAGATGTATTTTGTTATAATGATTCTACAAACTGAAGCTTGCATGTACATGTTAATATGAATGGTGCTTGAGAAGGTAAAATAAAAATTTTTTCATAGCATTTTTAGTAAGTGGGGAAGAAAAACAATACTGATATACTTGGATGGCTCTCAGTCACTTAAATCCTTATGCTTTTCAAATATTTACTTAATTTTGAACAGTATAATTTTACATCCTCCATTTCTGTTTAGACTGCATCCACTTTGGGCCATGCCACATATGCAGAATCCATTATATGTGTGTATTCTTGCTTCTTGCTATGGCTTTATTGATATATGTAAAATTATGGCAAAATCATTCAAATATGCAACTGTATGTCAAACTAGCAATTACAACCTTTCAAAACTATTTAAGGAACCAAGAGGTATAAAAACAAATGACCCTTCTTGGACATAGTGGTATAATCAAAATATTATGTGTAAAAAAAATTCCAAGTTTAGTAAATTTCTGCCACCAGCTTAAAAAATATAATTTGTAATTACATGTACATGTATAATTGGAAAAAACTGAGCTTTTTATTACAAGATAAACCAATGATGTGATGGATTAATGGGCAGACAAAAAGATGTGATGATGGACTCACAGATACAACAACATGTTTGTTTAACAGAAATACACAAGGATGTGGCAGACACACTAACATGATGGACTAACTGACAGACACAAGGATGTGGCAGACACAGTAACATGATGGACTAACAGAGTGATAAAACATCGTGGTGGACTAACTGACAGACACAAGGATGTGGCAGACACAGTAACATGATGGACTAACTGACAGACACAAGGATGTGATGGACAAACAACAGATAAAACAAAGTGATGAACTAAAGGACAAACACAACAATGTGAAGGACTAACAAATGAGAAGAAAGGAGCTACAATTACTCAAATGCTTGTAGGACTCTTATGTAGCTCCCATAGTAGACTAATGGAAAAACCATAATATTAAAATTAAAACTGGAATGCCCATAATAAAACCTTTATTTATCCATACAGACATCTTTCATGAGGCCATAAAGAAAAAAAGAATGAGCATTTTTGATTGAAAGACCAGTCAGACAGAATTTATTGAAGTTGATTTAAGCTGATTTGTACTTCAAACTGAGCTGCAATATATATATATATATATATATATATATATATATATATATATATATATATATATATATATATATATATATATATATATGCAATAGGAAACACCTATTCTGTTTTTGTTGGCCTGACTGCTTCTAGAGAAACCATATGAGCCACTGGATTTTTTTCCATCCAGTCAATATGAGCCACTGGATCTTTTTAATCCAGTGAATATGAGCCACTGGATTTTTTTTAATCCAGTTAATATGAACCACTGGATTTTTTCAATCCAGTCAATATGAGCCACTGGATTTTTTTTCAATCCAGTCAATATGAGCCATTAGTTTTTTTTAATCCAGTGAGTTTGAAACATGTTTTCAGACCTGCACATAAAGAATGTATTGCTAGTTTGGTAATGAGTTTTCCAAAAATGGGTGCATGAAAAGACTGAAATTACACTTGATACGTTGTTTCAATTGTTTGAGTTAGATGTAGGATATACTCTCAACAAATTATTTCACTAACATTTTACTTTTTATTATCAATCAATTGTGGCTCATACAGTTGAACCTCTCTGGGAAGACCACCCCATATGACAAAATAATAGACTCTCAAGAGAGGTAAACCATGAGAGGTAATGATACTATGCGAGATGTAATAACACTATGTAATCAAAAAACTGTCCAGGGAGAACATGGTCTCTCAAGACAGGTGGTCTATCAAAGTACTGGTCTCTAAAGACTGGTTTTACTGTATATATACTCTATCATTATCAACCAGTCCTGATATTGGTCCACAATCTTCCATATAACTAGTACCATGAGTCTTGTATTAAAAACCAAGCCAGTAGCCTCATGTGGGTTGGTGGTTTTTTCTGGGGTTTTCCAGGGTTCTTCCTCCACCAGTTATACTGGCTGCCATGTATAACCCTACAAAAACAACGAGTTGAGATAAACACAGAATATAATACATACTTGGCACAACTTGTGTGTTAATTATGCCTCAATTGGAATCTATGTATAACCTATTCTGTGCTGAAAAATGGTGCTAAAGCCTACAAAAGCAACAACAACAACAACCAGTTGATAAAAATACAGAATATAATACATACTTGGCACAACTTGTGTGCTAATTATGCTTCGATGGGAAGGTAATATTACTTAGTTATTATAGTCCTTAAAATTCTTATTGATGGCTTTTATCCCTTGATTTGAGTAAATAAACGGTGTCCGTCTAAGATTGTATTTCCATGTTTGCAACGATGTTAATATTGTAAAGATAAACCATCAATTGTAGTATATGCAAAAAAATAATGTGCCTATTTGGTCTTTGAAAATTTGCTTTGTACATTTTTTCTTAGTTTCTTTTTATTTGACAGTTGAATCCCCTCTCTCTTTCACACAAACACACTACAGTGTATTTGCAAATCAAAGCAAAGGATTCATTTTAAAGGGAATCAACATAATCTGACCCATTTGGTTGTTGTGGACACAGCCTCAAAACTACAAATATTACTAAATTCAATGTTTCAAAATTAGTATAATATTAAATTAAAATTTTATTTTCCATTATCTTCTTAAATTAACAGAAAAAAAAACAACTTTATGATGTATGCAGAAAAGCACATAGTCAATACAATATATAATTCATATATTGTACATTGAATACATGAATAAAAAATGGCAAAAGAAACCTGTGTCCACATACAATATCCGGAGAGAGAAAAAAAGAAGGGGAATGCATTATGCACATGTTAACCAAGGAATTTTACAGTTCTTAAATCTTCATTTTTTAAGCAGATGAGGTTAAGTTTGTATATGCTTTTTTTTCCAGTAATAAGGAGCAATATAAGATTATCAAAGTGAGAGGTATACAGAACAGATTAAGGCAAAGTTGTATTCATCCTTGACCTCATTATTAAAAAAGTTGCCTTTCATGCTGTTCAGTCTCATATTAATGGACATTATGAAACCTTTATGTACATTCAGCCTTTTCTGTGGCTGGCTTTAGCAGTTACTCTAAGATTGGAAATAATTTATTATCTATGTTATCTAATCATTGGCTATAAGGCAATGAAAAGGAAGATGTCAAGATCTTATATCATGTCTTTATCACATTAGAAACCTAGTTATTATAATTCTCTCTTTTACAGTCAGTATTAGCAGTTACTCTAAGATTGGAAGTGGTTTGGAAGATGTCTATATACATACATGAAATATGTTATTTAATCATTGGCTATAAAGCAATGCAAAGGAAGATATGAAGATTGAATTAGGGTAATACCAGTCTTCTGTCATGTCTTTCTCACATTAGAAACCTAGTTATTATAATTCTCTCTTTTGCAGTTAGTAAATGTTAATTATTATTGTTTTCGATAAACTCAAAATTTTATATTTAGCAATTGGAACCAGTACTTAATGATGCACAAATATCTGTTTACATAAAGTAGATTTCAGACAAACAAACAAACATATTGTTGTTACAAAGTTTAACATCTAGTATCTACATGCAGTATTTTTTGTGTACCTATTTTATATTTTCTGCTTTCAGAAATCCCTAACTTTGACAACAATAAGACAAAATCAGATTCGAAAGAATCATACATTATATTCACTGGACATTAACTATTATTAGTGTGACTCAAAAGTATGTACATTGCTTTAACACCTTTGTCAGTCTCTGTAGCACATCAAAACAAGCCTCAATAGGTAAAAACAAGTCTTAAATAATTAAAATTATCCATAATATTTAAAAGTACATCTTTATTCTTAAATAAAACATCTATTGTTCTTACTCTTTTTTATAAATTGTAACATTGTTTATAATCATTTACAAATATATTTAAGCCTATTCAGTATACATGTAATGTATTTAAAGATGTTTGTAGATCCTCTTGTTTCCAAAATGTCACTGTATTGTCAGCAAGCAGTAAAACATGTAAAGAAATTTCTTTTAAAATGATACCCGCATCTGTATCTGATTGTTATGCAGTTGCCATATCATTAAAGAATAAACAAATGGATAAAGGTTTTCTTGTAAGTTCATAATCAATATAATCTGAGTTTAAATGTTTTACACATGACTACACTGTATCATTATTAACATTTTTCAGTCACTCCATATTTTACTGCTTTTTGATATAGATAATTCATTTTTAGCAAAATAAAGGCACAACAACTGTTTTTTTTCCATTGAATAACTTTCAAATGAATAAATTTAATATTTCAATGGTATCTACTATACTATTATCTAATTATCATTAGAGACTTATTTTATAGGGAATGGTATATGTCTCTTGTTCGTGAAGTAAAACATTTAATGTGTTATATAATTAAATGTGTGTGAGTCGCAAAGACATTGGTACATGCACTATAAGAAAAATAAATATTCATTTCATCATTCGTTTTTTTCCACCCCACTTCCACCAAAACTGACCAAATTCACTTCTTTGTATTTTTTTCTGTCTTATAGCATTTGATTATATCTGTCAATCTATCCATCCATCCATCCATCCATACAGTTTCCACAATAATTTATGTAATCAATAATTATATGATATCCTTTCTAGAAGTAAACTAACCAAAGCTGCTAACCTAAGCACCATACAATATTGTTATCATTCCTGTGGCCTTACTGGTTAGAGTGGCACTCAGCATTAAGCATCAGAACTGGTCAGCTTTGTGTCAGGCCAGTTTGATGGGAGAGGGGGCATTAAGCATCAGAACTGGTCAGCTTTGTGTCAGGCCAGTTTGATGGGAGAGGGGAATTGTGCTATATGGCAGACATTGTAGAGATATGACTAAAATTGTTAAAGCTATGTTATGAATCCAAAAGCTCAACATACACCCATACAGTGTGATCAAATTACAGATAATATTAATAAATTGAAATATTGTCCAAATGGAAGATATGCAGAGAGTATAATAGAGGGTATAACAGCAGTTTTTATTAGAGTGGACATACCTTTTTGCTATAAATGACAATACCTTGAGAGCTTGGGGTGGAAGAGACTTAGCTTTCAATAGTATTCAGATTTTATTACCATTTTTATGTATCTAAGTATAACACAGAAACAAATACATTATCAATATTGTATATGTTGATATGTTAATATTTTTCAGGCATCAAAAGCTGAATGACCTCTTTGGACTCCAATTAAGGTAGACTCATTCACTTGATGGTAGACTCTTTCAGTTAACAGTATACTTGTTAACAATTTAACCTTTCACATCAACATTGTTATCTGATACCAGGTTTTTATTTTCTTTACCAGATCAAATGACACAATGGACCAGCACTGTGATATGGGAATTGTTCCTACAATATACCTAATCTTCAATTTTTCAGCAGCGGTAAGCATTTGTAATATTTTCAGTCACATTTTGTTGTGATTGCGTAATGTCTTTGTGTATGTTTTGCAGTTGTTTCAATATATTTTCATGTAATTTTAGTTAACGTATAAAAATTTTCAATAGCTCTGATTGCAAGCAAGATGATTAGATTTACCAACTTTGTGTTGGATGTCTCTAAAAAAGTCTCAGTGACTTAGAGACTTTTTCAAATTTTCATTTAAATTCATTTATTGGATGCAGTTTTTGTTCTAATCATGAAATACATATTGGCTACTACACCGTTAAAAAAACAGTGAATGTGACCTACATTTTATGCATTACTAATGTGGGCAAGTATTTGTGTTCATGATCAAATTGCACAACCTCGCCTACTCAGAAGGTGTTTTTTTGCCAATGCTTTTGGAGGTAGAAATAAAATGTTTTTCCAGAGGTAAACTGTCCATAATGATGGTGATGTTGTATATTTTCATTTTTCACCTTCAGCAGGCTAACTCTACTGTACATGTGAATAAGTCTAGGAATTATATGAGTTGAGGAAATAACACACACAGCTTTTACTTGTGTTTTTTATATATTATTTTACAAGTGAGACTTCTTGTATGGTACAATGTCAGTGTAAGGTTTGTACTAGTCTTGATTTTTGCCACCGTATAATAAATACTGACACTTCTTTTAAATTAATTTTTAAGCCTTTTTCTTATAATTATATTTAAATGTTTATTTAATTTCTTCCATTCTTTTCTGGTCAAGAGGGTTGTTAATGAAAGTTTTTAAATTGTTCATGAGCTTTTTTTTGTTTTGGCATACCAAGTATCAACATCTTCATTTTTATTTATTTTCTGGAAATATTTATTATATTTGACTACTAATATAACCTGTAACAATTTACTTGTTGGTCTTTGGAATGAATGTTGACAGAATCCCATGCCTAGAAATGGTGCAATGCCCTGCTGATTATTTCATTTCCCCAAAAACCTCTCCTTCTTCATGATGCTTTTGTAATTCTCCAGCACTAAGGAACTGGCATTCAGTCACTAATGTCCTCAGCCCAGGAGCAGGTTCACCCAAATTGTTAACTACATGTGACCACTGAACCATGAAGGCTGCAGTATTGTAACTTTAGTAAATATGTCTGCAGACTTCTCATTAGCTATATCACTGGGTAGACACTCCCATGAATACAATATTGCCTAATAGCAACACACACTTATACCTTCCATTTTTATATGAACTGCACTGTAGAGTGTGTTCATGGTGTATACAGTTTTATGTTTTTTTTGCTTTGTGCAAGCAAGGGAACTAATTCATAATAGTCAATACACTAGTTTTGTCTCCCTTTGAATACCTGTCCATTGTGGAACGTGTCTTTTGCAGACACTTATGTACTATAACCATGATGGTAATTTTGTCCTATTAGTCAATTTAAAAAAAGTGTTTGCTTTACTGTTGACTTTCCCACAAAAAAACAAAATCATGGCTGGTAATTCTGCCTGCTTCTACACATAATCTGCATGATCATTTACTTTAATCAGATTTGGTGATTTTATCATCTTCATTTATGCACACCAAAATAATACTGCATGGTACGAGAAATGATTTAATACATGCATTGTAAGAAATAAAGGATACATCTCTCTCTCACCGTCTCTCTTTCTCTCAAACATGCCACTGTTCATTATTGCTAATATTCTACAACATCAAACTCATAACTCAAATAACATCAATACTTAATTAAAATATTTTACACAATATTTGGCTTTCTCTGTTAGGGCTACTCATGGGCTCGAATCTGAATGTAAAAGAATGATTCCAAATCAGTGCTTGGCTGATCCCAGCATTATTGTGTATTCTGGGCTAATCCCAGGTCAAGTAGAATTGGTGCTAGGCAGAATCCCAGCTCAGTGTAAAAGGCTGGATTCCAGTTGATGCTAGGCTGATCCCAGTATTACAGTTTATTCTGGGCTGTTCTCTGATCAAGTATAATTGGTGCTAGGCTGATCGCATATCAAGTAAAGTCTGTGCTAGGCTGATCCCAGCATTCGAGTGTATTCTGGGCTGATCCTAGCTTAAGTAGACTACATGTTAGGCAGGGCTGTCATCGGGTACCCTGATAACCGGGTACCCTACCATATAGAAAAACCCGGGTATTGAAACATAAACACGGGTACCCGTAAAAAAAAAACAAATTGCCACAATCGCCAACCACTCCAAACAGGTGTGACAGATATGGCTATAATTAAAAACCAGATCTATGTTTAATATAAATAAACAATACGTCAGACAGTCTGTTTGGATTAATAAAATGCATTAGCGTTGTACAACGTAACAAACCGTTATCTCCGAGGCATTATATACCAAGGTTAAAACATTTGTTCTGCAGTTAATAAACCTCTTGGTAGACAATAACTATTGGATGTGGGTGCTAAATGATAGGTAAATTGCGTGCTCTTTTAATGAAATGGATACCTTTGATTTCCGAACAAATATGTCAAAGAAATCCCACAATTTATATTATGAACAATCATCACCTAGACACCTGGAAATCTTCGTAATGCCTCAAAGTAATCTTTGCTCATTGTTTTTCTAGTCGACTAGCTCTGCGAATTTCGAAAGTTAGCCATCATACATATACTAATATTTCTATTTTCGATACTACGTTTTTACCGTAACTATTTTAAGAATTATATAATTCCAAAAAAAAAACACTTATTCGACTGCGTGGTCACGTGGTATAACTGGGGCATGCATGCATGGGTAATTCAAATCTGCAGTCAAAAGCAGATGAATAAATGTGGTATGTTCTAACAAGGACTTGCACTTTAAAAAATGCGAGTGTTCTAAAGCTTTTAATGAGGCTGATCACAGTGATCATTAAAAGTTGGATTATACCTACCATCTGTGTACAATGGTCTTTCTAAATAAATTTAATTATTAACAGCGTGCAGTCAATAAACTCGCAGCTATGTCGGTGTGGACTAATCAGACCGAGTAGTTCACGGTTAGTCTCTATCGACATAAAAAATTATTAAAGAAATGGAGATAACAATTAGATGGTCTACGGTTGTACATGTCATTCATGTGCTAACGATTACCTGGGTACCTTATAAAATTTGCAACGGGTACCCTGGTTGGTTTTTTCGTGATTTTTGACAGCCCTAATGCTAGGCTGATCCCAGCAAGCTAATGTATTCTGGGATGATCCCATTGTAACTAAATCTATGCTAGGCTGATCCCCGCAAGAGTTTATTCTGGGTTGATCCCAGATTTGTGGAGTAGAGCTAGGCTAATCCCAGCATGAAGCAACTATTCTTAAATTTTTTCATATTTATAACTGTAAAAGAAATATATTTAATGGGTCTGACCTTTGTTATAAGTATAGGTTATGAATATTTGATTGGGGAAAAAATGATCCTATCCCATGGTAGCCAGATGCGCATGAACAACATAGATCGCAACCTATGCTGTATTCATTAATTGGTGGAGACCAGGGCGGTGGTGGGCCAGCACAAATCCATAAGAAAATTAAGATGCAGAGACTCAAAATCCATTGTCTGTACCTTTGACAAGCCAGAGAAGTGAAACTACAAACATTGTACATTAAAAAAAAACAGAAGTGACTGATCACATGGTTCTCTATGTGATCCTGCAATGTTACATAAGATTGTCTAATTTGAATGCCTCTTTGATTTCTGCTGCCAATGCCAACCAATGGGAATAGTTCTGCTCATGGCCCCACCCCCTTCAACAAGCCCCTTGAAACAGCAAGAGGCTAATAACAGTCTCTTGCATAATTCCTGGGTCTGCCTCTGTTTGAAAGTACAGGTAAATCACCCCTCTGACTAAACCTTATATGTGTAATTTGACATTACATCATCTTACCACACCACCAATAGCATGGTCTTTATCAGACAAACCCATTGCAACATTGGCAATGTGTACCAACAATAACTCTAGATAACTAAGTTGTGCATAAAATTTAATAAATTATCACTTTAATGTTAGCTTTCAAGAAATATTATAGTTGAGTATTGTTGCACTATTTATGTAGAAACTCTTGTATCACTATCGATTTCATTTGATATACACCCAGACAAAGGTTCTAGTGTTGTACAAGTGCTCTGGAGAAGTCGATTAGTCAGAAGTACTAGAAATTGAATTTCTTGAAATTTCTTTATATATTTTTATTTACATGTGGACGAAGCCTGCATAAAAATGCATAAAGGTGTCTTAATATTTTAAATTTTGCTACATATGAATGTATTTGTAGTATACTTACTAATGTAAGTTAAAATTTACAGCTGCATGTGCACATTTTACATTTCACACTGTGTGAATAGGGCCAATGTAATAACTTAGCATACTTGTATTATTTGTCAAAATTAAAAATCAAACAAAACCACCATCACTAAAACTTACTGTATAACGTAAACCAGATTCCGGCACTGATGAACCATAAGCTTACAGTCACTACTCATTTCGTCATGCAAAAGTAAGCCACTGTGACATGTATTCCATTAATAAAACTATATTACCTTGATATAGTGATACTGTTATTAGATGAGTCCTACACTAACTTGACTAAGAAATACCAAGATCTTTCTTCATATGCTTTTATACTTGCTTAATGTGTTTCCATCTTCCTGAAAATTTGCATGTTGCTGTATTGACATATTTTGATGTACAGAAAAGAAAAGGAAAAATGACACAATTAGTGAAGGAATTACAGAAATGCCTTTTTCAGATTTTGCATCTCCGAGAAACAAGTAACTATTTATACTCATCAAAGATGGAAAATGAAATCATTATAAATTTACACTTATGGATTATGCTGATTTAACTGAGGAACTTGGTACTTTTTGTACCAACTGTTATAGAATCGGTATTCCCTGAATGATGCTTTTTCTAACACAGGTTTGTAATGTTTTCTTTGATTTTGTTTCTTCCACAGTTTTTTATTATTACTGTGCTGACGTGTTTGGAAAAAAGAACTGGATACAGTAAATGTCTCTGTTGCTGCTGCAGACCAGGAATTGTTTAGTAAGATGTTTTCGATTCTGCCTCTAGTTAAATGTGAAATTGACAACTCGGTTGGATCCTCGAAGTATACGTGTTGATTATAAGGCATTTAAAAAGAGAACATTATTCTCAAAGACTATGACTGATACCAAGTAAAGTAGTTACAATACAAAAATAACTTAAGTACAATTACATGGCTGCTTAACAATCATAATATGGGAGGCAACTCTCCAAGTAGTCTGTTTAGTTTTACTTTTATTTGAAATGGTCTATATCACTCTCTTGCTACTAAATGAAAAATTGTCTTAAGGGTGCAGGAGATTGTTTCTATGCACAAATGTGATACCACATTAACTGGTCTAATATAAAAGTTCATCAGTCAGATAATACACCAGCAGGGCCTCCCTTGAAAATATTTTTCTTTGTGCCTTGTAATTCGCCTAATTAAAAAATTTGGGGCCACTTTTCAACCAAAGAAACCATTTTATTCCATAATGCAAGGACTTAAAGATTTGCATTATATTAATATTGTCTTTTATTTTTAATCTATATAAATGTGACAATAAAGCTGTTTTTACATGTTTTTATTACATTTCAAAGCACCTGAATAATTAATAATAAAATAACAATACCGTTATATACATGTGAAGTTCAAGCATATAGAAAGCAAGAATGAATAAAAATGTATCTTTATAACTGATGACACAAAAATAATACTTAGTCATTATGAACAATGTCACTGACACTTCATCGATATCTGTCTCATTTTTTTCCAGACCATTTCTTAAATGCCTACCAGAAATCAAACTTTCTCAGTGTAGGTCTCAACAAAGTAAATTCTCAGTAAATATTTCAGAATAGATATACCATATAATTTTGTAAGTTTTGATCAGATTTTGGCAACTAAACCCCCTCTCACAGTCTGCAGAAGAAATGGGGGAAACAAGTAACCTGGTAGCTGCCTCAGATGCAGCTGGATATAAATCTTTGTTTTTCAGAAACTAGATCAATTTTTGGGTGAGTTTCTTTGTTTTCATTTCTTTCATTCTTTTTTATCAATACATTAAAATATTTGTAAATCAGATGACAGTTAAAGCAAATAGAAACTTCAAATTATGCAGATAGTTAAATAAATGATAAGGGATGTGGATGGTTCAATAAGTACAAGAACAAAACACTGGGAATACAGAATGCAGACCTACAAAATATGTGGGGATGTGCCTTGTATGAACTTCTTTTCTTATATTTCATGTTGGTTGATTTTGTATTTTGCTTGAAGGCAGGTCTTTTTGATTGGTTTGGTTTGAGATGCTATTGTATGCCACATGAATACAAATATATATATATATATATATATATATATATATATATATATATATATATATAACTTGTATTTTGTTAGAGTAAGTACAATAAATTGCCTTGCTTGAAGGCAGGTCTGTTTGATTGGTTTTGGTTTGATATGCTATTGTATGCTGCATGAATACAAATAGAATATGTATATATATATATATATATATATATATATATATATATATATATATATATATATATATATATATATATATATATATATATATATTTATAACTTGCATCCTGCCAGAGTAGGTAGAATAAATTGCCTTGCCCAGAGGTACACCCCAGTAGCCAACTGAGGCAAATTAATGGATGGACATAAATCAATACTTTCTGGGTGTGAGTTTATTCTGTGAGTGAGCACAGCTGTCTGGATTCCTCTTCTTGTTCAGGAAGGGATCTTCATAAATATTTTGTGTATGTATGAAAATGTAATGGTTAAACTTATCTCCATCAAAGTGACATGGCAATGAATATTTTTTAAATGCAACTTTTGTACATTTTTGTCTTTCTCTCATTTACACACACACACACACACACACACACACACAAAGACACACCATTTAACTGATTGCATATGTCCCTTTTTCTGTCTTATGTCAATCTGTCTTTCTCTCATGTACACATCTTTTAACCTGTCACATATTCATTCATTCTTTACAGCCCTATAAATTTAGTGGACAGCAATGTGAACCGTTTGGCATGTGCTGCGGCATTTGGCCTCACAGCATCAAAGTGCTTTGAATTGGTTCGAGGTAGCAAAATTACATCAAATATTCCATCATGGGCTTATTGTAAGTCTCCATTTTTCTCTCTTTCTGTCTTTATGTGATTAATATTCATTCATATTTGGTAATGTGAATTTTGAGTCTTGTGTGAATAAAAGTAGTAAAGACAATCTTGGACAGATGTCTTTTATCCCAGCTGCATATTAATTCATATTATTCCATGTTTCAAGAGTTCATTTCCATTTTTTTATCGATTGGGTAAATTTAATAATCTATTTTAAGATAATATGCAAAGAGTAATTCGAATTTGTGGATGTATCAATTGATTTTCATAAATTGATCTTGGCAATTTTAGAGAAAAAACAAAAGAAACTGAGCTACTACTGTGTTAATACATATTTACAATTCAGTTTCAAATATTCCATTTTATTGTTGCTTTTTGGTTAATTCCAAGTCCCAAATATATTGTCATATTAAATAGATTCTAAAGAAAGGCAGAGATGTAGACTTTCTTTCATGATACATAATATGTGTGTATATTTTAGAAATCATTAGTATAAAATTAATTACATTATGTTTCTAATATACATAAAAAAGATTATTCATAGAAGTGGAAAAGTAATTAAGAAATTTCTGATGCATTGATTTAAACTGTTTCAAAATTTTCACTATAACAGAGTCCCAAAAGGGATAGTTTTCAGAATCAGTGTGTGCAAAATGTATTTTGGTGTTTTTTGGAATTTTAACTTTTTCTGTAAAAAAGGATTATTTTTGCAAACATTCTGTACAGTAATGTATACTGAAACTTTAATAAATTAGAAATTTTGGTAATTTTGTATGCTACGGCAAAATGCTTGTCCATTCTAATAGATTCATTAGATTAAGTTGTACTTGCAGTCAGTTAGTGCTTTGGTTTCTATTATTCTTGTATCTTTCACCAAGATCTCGTAACTATTATTGTAACCTTTCCTAGATTTAACAAGAAATAATGTACTTTTTGCAGTCCAAGGTTTTTCACTATATCTGCTTGGGATTAAATTAATAATCTATTCACATATTATTTCACAGGGTTTAAGGACCCTGTGCATATTGCAAAACTATGGTCCCAATATTATTCATTTCATTACTTTTTGTCATGAGAGAAATTCTCCATTACTCTTGACAGTATCATTTATACATAACATACCTTTAACAAATCATTTTTTTTCTTCAGCACTATTGACCCTAAAACTCTAATATTTTCATTACGCATTAAGACAAGGAAATATGAAAATCATTGCAATAAACTTTTAAGATCATATGTTGTAAGAAATAAAAATATCCTTCCAAAATTTATTACCAACATCCAATATTTTCCTTTTTTATAATTGATACCAGACATTTTAGATTCCTTAAGAAAATGAAAACAATGAACTAGTTATAACATTCCAATTTTCAAGCATGACAACCATTTTAAATTCATGGGTATTCTATTATTTGTTTCTATACAATTGTCATGTTTCTGTATGTCTTATTTACTTTTATGAAAGGGACCATTGACAATGGCTGCCATACAATGTATTCTGTCAGCATGAGTATATATATATATATATATATATATATATATATATATATATATATATATATATATATATATATATATATATATATATATATATATATGCATGCACAAACAACATTTTCCTTTTTTTACCCATTTTTTTGCATTATCTTTGGTATATTCACTCACTTTTTTCATTTCAGCATTATATGCAATGGTTTATGTTGTTGTGATGGGATTCACTTTTTATCCTTTCTTCCTCTGCCTGTCAACAAACTGGAAAATTCTGGGATCAATCCTAGGATTCATATATTCTGGTACCACGTATGTTTTCTTTCTTTCATTGTTCTAAGCTTTTTCTCTATGCCATCTTCATATTTTGCTGGCTTTTGTTTCCTTTGTGTACAAAAAGCCTTGTTATTTTATGTTTATTCATTTTTTATAGTTTTATCTTTGTTTCTTTTACATATTTTGGCATATTACATTCTCCACCATTTCTTTCTTGTTATTTGCTCTGCCCCCGTGCTGTATCATCTCTCTTTCTCTCTCTTCCACCCTAAATTTTTTAAAATGTTCAAATTCTTGAATTATCTGGATTGATGTGATTTCATCTGTTTTCTTTTTTAATAATGAAGAGAGAGAGAGAGAGAGAGAGAGAGAGAGAGAGAGAGAGAGAGAGAGAGAGAGAGAGAGAGAGAGAGAGAGAGAGTCTTTGAAATTAATGTGTTGAGAAGCTGCAATTATTTTCATTGTGTTTCTAGTTTTAAGAGTCAATTCAAATGCAGCTTTAAAATGCTTTTAATTTAGTCATAATTTTCAGTTTGTATTATTGCACCAAATTCATTTGCATTTGTGTGTACATGTACATAGATGTACCTTTTTTAAAAAAAAATAACTTGAATATTTTTAACTGAAACAGGTTGGCATACATGCTTTATGAGTTGATTCAATGCCCCATCGATGACTTGTTGGTAAGTAGTAAACAGGTTGAAGACAGCATAAAAAGTTTTTTCCTACAAAATGATTTAATTTTTACAAATTTTTTGAGACAGTTCATACTAGGTTGAGGTGTTTGTACAAAGTATAATCAATTGTTTTTTTGCTTTTAAATGCATTTTCAGCACAATATTGGCTGTGTCCATACCTAGGGAATGGGAGCTAAGTGTGTTGGCTGTATCCATATCTAGGAAATGAGAGCTAAGTGTGTTGCACACTATTGGCTGCATCCATATCTAGGGAATGGGATCTAAGTGTATTGTACACTATTGGCTGCATCGGTTCCTAGGGAATGGAAGCTAAGTGTGTTGCACACTTTTGGCTGCGTCCATACCTAGGGAATGGGAGCTTAGTGTTTCACACACCTTCGGCTGCATCCAATTCCTAGGGAAATGGAGCTAAGTGTGTTTTTGTATCCATATCTAGGAAATGGGAGCTAAGTTTGTTGCACACTATTGGTTGTTTCCATACCTAGGGAATGGGAGCTAAGTAAGTTGGCTGTGTCCATACCTAGGGAATGGGAGCTAAATGTGTTGCACACTATCAGCTGCATCCATACCTATGGAATGTGAGCTAAGTGTATTGCACACTATTGGCTGTGTCCATACCTATGGAATGGGAGCTAAGTGTGTTGCACACTATTGGCTGCGTCCATACCTAGGAAATGAGAGCTAAATGTGTTGCACATTATTGGCTGCATCCATACCTAGGATATGAGAGCTAAGTGTGTTGCACACTCTTGGCAGCATCCACACCTAGGAAAGGAGAGTTAAGTGTGTTGCACACTATTGGCTGCATCCATACCTAGGGAATGGGAGCTAAGTGAATTGCACACTTTTGGCTGCGTCCATACCTAGGGAATCGGAGCTTAGTGTTTCACACACTTTTGGCTGCATCCATACCTAGGGAAATGGAGCTAAGTGTGTTTTTGTATCCATATCTAGGAAATGGGAGGTAATTGTGTTGCACACTATTGGCTCTGTCCATACCTAGGGAATGGGATGTTAGTGTGTTGCACACTATTGACAGTGTTCATACCTTGGGAATGGGAGATTAGTGTTTTGCACACTATTGGCTGCATCCTTTCCTAGCGAATGGGAGCTAAGTGTGTTGCACACTATTGGCTGTGTCCTTTCCTAGAGAATGGGAGCTAAGTGTGTTGCACACTATTGGCTGCATCCATACCTAGTGAATGGGAGCTAAGTGTGTTGCACACTATTGGCTGTATCCATATCTATGGAATGGGAGCTAAGTGTGTTGCACACTATTGGCTGCATCCATACCTAGTGAATGGGAGCTAAGTGTGTTGCACACTATTGGCTGTATCCATATCTATGGAATGGGAGTGAAGTGTGTTGCACACTATTGGCTGCATCCATACCTAGTGAATGGGAGCTAAGTGTGTTGCATACTATTGGCTGCATCCATACCTAGGGAATGGGAGCTAAGTGTATTGCACACTATTGGCTGTTTCCATATCTATGGTTATGGGAGCTAAGTGTGTTGCATACTATTGGCTGCATCCATACCTAGTGAATGGGAGCTAAGTGTGTTGCACACTATTGGCTATATCCATATCTATGGAATGGGAGCGAAGTGTGTTGCACACTATTGGCTGTATCCATATCTAGGGAATGGGAGCTAAGTGTGTTGCACACTATTGTCTGCATACATATCTATCAAATTGGAGCTAAGTGTGTTGCACACTATTGGCTGCATCCATACATAGTGAATGGGAGCTAAGTGTGTTGCACACTATTGGCTGTATCCATACCTAGTGAATGGAAGCTAAGTGTGTTGCACACAATTGGCTGCATCCATATCTAGGGAATGGGAGCTAAGTGTGTTGCACACTATTGGCTGCATGCATACCTAGTGAATGGGAGCTAAGTGTGTTGCACACTATTGGTTGTATCCATATCTAGGGAATGGGAGCTAAGTGTTTTGCACACTATTGGCTGTGTCCATACCTAGTGAATGGGAGCTAAGTGTGTTGCACACTATTGGTTGTATCCATATCTAGGGAATGGGAGCTAAGTGTATTGCACACTATTGGCTGTGTCCATACCTAGTGAATGGGAGCTAAGTGTGTTGCACACTATTGGTTATATCCATATCTAGGGAATGGGAGCTAAGTGTGTTGCACACTATTGGCTGTGTCCATACCTAGTGAATGGGAGCTAAGTGTTTCTGTATCCATATCTAGGAAGTGAGAGGTACATGTATTGAAAAGACACACTGAAGCAAACAACCAGGCTGGCCTTGAAAGCAAGGTTTTAAGTGATATTTTCACTTGTATCTATTTTTTGTTTCAAAAGTGTTATCAACACTTTTGAAGATCATTAAATTTTTGTTAATTTAAAGTATGTCAAATTAAGAGTTATTTTCCATTATCATTTTCTGTAAATCTTATAATTTTGTCTTTTTCATTAAATAAAATCAAATTTTCTTCCAAAACTTTAGAGATGAATTTAGGATATTTTTATTTCTGTGCATCCATATTTTGTTTGTAACTTTTTGTAAGTGTTTAGCGTTTAATTTGCTCAGATTTTAAAACAATTTTCCTGACTTATGAATCTAACTAGATTTTTGAGACTTTTGGTAGATTATATATTAGCTTCATGCTTTCTCATAAATGAAAATAAAGGGACACACACACACACACACACACACACACACACACACACACACACACACACACACACACACACATTTCATCAATACCTAATCTGGCTATTGTGTCATTCCAGGATAGCGTGGAGGGAAAGATTCTGTATTTTCTACCTCAGATGCTTTGTATGCTGTACACAACCTTCGTCTACCTTCACACATTCCTAAAGCGAGTTATTTCATTGTGGAAGAATAAAAATGAGACCTCAGAGTATACAAATATTTCTGTATGACTGCAAATTTAATATTCTTCTCCTTGATGTTTTCTTTCTATGTTTAGTCACACACACATACACACACACACACACACTTTAAGAAGGTATTGGTATATATATAGATAATTGGCAGTTTTTAGAAAGGTACATAACAACAAAAGTTGTGAGACACGCTCTATAAATACAGTCTGCTTTAATTGTATGAATAATTGTTCACTCTGTTTTCAAATTAGACCTGTTGTGATCAAGGGAAGTGATGTATAATGGCAAGTATAAAGTTGTAAGTGTAGAATATACGGTTTTAAATTGTACATATCAATTGAAGTTTTGCTTAATTACAAATATAAAAGTATAACTGTTTTATATATTGTTTAAATTGCACTTATCTTAATAGTGATTTTGGCCAAATTTATTTTTCTGAATTCTTTTATATATCTGAAGATGCTAAATAAAAAAAAAAACAAAGCAATGGAATAAGAAAGTATGCAATTCCTGGCCAAAATTAATCTGGTCAATATAGTCAATAGTTGCAGGCTAAAATTGTAATTAGGCCATTCATTACTCATGGCTTGGGGATTTTAGTGTGCCCAAGTCATAATGATTCATGTTTATTATTAATGCCCAAGTCATAATGATTCATGTTTATTATTAATGCCCAAATCATAAAGATTCATGGTTATTATTAATGACCAAATCATAATTATTCGTGGTTATTATTACTACCCAGATCATGATGACTCATGCTTATCAATGAACCCAAAATCATATAGACTCATGATTATCAATAATGTCCAAATCATAATGAATCATGCTTATTAATAATGATCAGATGATAATGACTCATGCTTTATATTGTAGCCTTAATTATGCATGCTTATTATTAATGCCCAAATTAAAATCACTCATGATTATCAATAATGCCTAGATCATAATGACTCATGCCTATTATTTATTAATGCCCAGATCATAATGACTCGAACTTATTATTATTGCCTTAAAACTAATGATTCATGCTTATTATTAATGCCCAAATCATGACACATGTCTATTATTAATGCCCAAATCATAATGACTCATGCCTATTATTAATGCCCAGATCATAATAACTCATGCTTATTATTATTGCCCTAATATAAATGACTCAAGTTTATTATTAATGCCCAAATCATGACTTGTGCCTATTATTAATGCCCAGATCATAATGATTCATGCTTATTATTAATGCCCTAATACTAATGACTGATGTTTATTATTAATACCCAAATCATAATGACTCATGCCTATTATTATTGCCCAGATCATATTGACTCATGCTTATTATTAATGCCCTAATATAAATGACTCAAGTTTATTATTAATGCCCAAATCATGACTTGTGCCTATTATTGATGCCCAGATCATAATGATTCATGCTTATTATTAATGCCCTAATACTAATGACTGATGTTTATTATTAATACCCAAATCATAATGACTCATGCCTATTATTAATGCCCAGATCATAGTGACTCATGCCTATTATTAATGCCCAGATCATAATGACTTATGCTTGTTATTATTGCCCTAACACTACTGATTGATGCTTTTTATTAATGCCCAAATCATAATGATTCATACTCATATTAATCATATTAATGTCCATATTATAAAAATTCATGCATGTTATTAATTCCCAGATCATGCTGAATCATGCTTATCTGACTATGTATGCCCTAATACTAATGATTCATGCTTATTATTAATGCCCAAATCATAATGATTTATACTCATATTAATGCCCATATTATAATGATTCATGCATATTATTTATGCCCAGATCATACTGAATCATGCTTATTATTAATGCCATACTACTTATGACTTATGTGTATTTTTATTGTCCTAATACTAATGATTAATGCTTATTATTAATACCTAAATCATAATGATTCATGCTTATTATTAATGCCCTAATCATAATGATTCATACTTATTAGTAATGCCCATATTATAATAATTCATGCCTATTATTAATGCCCAGATCATAATGATATATGCTTAATAATAAGTGTTCCCAAATCATAATGACTCACGCTTATTATAAAAGCCCAGATCATAACCACTATTGCTTATTATTAATGCCAAAATCATAATGGCTCATACTTTTCAATAATGTCCAAATCATAATGACTTGTGTGTTTCAAAACCCCAAATCATAATGCCTAAGGCTTATCAATAATGCCCAAATCAGAATGATTCATGCTTATTATTAATGCCCAAATCATATTGATTTGTGCTTATCAATAATGTCCAAATCAAATCAATAATTTCCAAATCAATATGACTCATGCATATCAATAAGGCCCAAATCATAAGCCTCATTTTAATCAACTCTGCAGTAGTCACATTTACAAAATATAGGACCATACATAGTCAGATAATTTTATGTGTGCTTGTTTTAAATAGCTGAGATTTGTTGAGCTTTATCCAGATAAACAAAATCATACTAATATAATGTATTTTGAGGATCAGGCTTGCAGCCATTTCTATATTAAGGTGTTAGTGAGCGCTAGAGCTAAAAGACTTTCATTTGCTTTACGTTAATCCAGCTTTGCATGCAGCATGGTATTTTTTGGGCTCTTCAGCAATTTTGTTTGTGATAAGGAACTCCTCAGGTAAAAATTTGTTGCTGTCTACTCAAGTTTGAAAAATTTTTAGATAATAGAGAGCTCTTGCTGCTGTTGTTTTGCTGGAAACAGCTTTAAAATAATTATTCTGTCTTATAATAATTTACTGTACTAACTTTTTATTCCTATCACTTTTTGTACTTCTGTTAATGCTATTACTTCTTGACTACTATTGCTACAACCACCACGACCATTACTACTAGTGTTTTTTCCATACTAGATGAATCTACCCTCATTTTTACTTTTTAGAGAAGAAAATTAGTACAACCCCATCAACTAGAGCATGTGAAACTTTTGCTTAGAGGACAAAGAGCAATCACAGGGGCTGGCATCAGTGTGCCGTGAGTATAGTCTTTTTGGAATAAATATAAACTCAACTTTTAAGAAAAATTTCATTGTTTTTCTTTTCTGGAACACACTTTTGTTTCCATCTTAAGGATGGTTTTAGTAGGTCAGTATGTTGACAAATGCAGACAAGTTTATTTAAACCTTTAGGTGAATATGATTTTATTTTTATATAAAAGGAAATTAAAGATTTCATGTGACCTATTCACACATTTAACACCTAAACCTCTTTTTGTTTTCTTTTTTAACCAGATATAAAAATTGCAACAATGGCTGCTCATACATGGCAACTTCTTCAGTTTAATATTAAAAATTTGAGTATATGTCATTGTATATTGAGTGTAATAGTTTTACAAAATATTGTTCTACAGATTAAAATAAAGATGCCAAAAGGGTATAATTTTTTTCATTTTAGCTTTCATCCACTTTATTTCATTCATTTATTTTACAGGGATGTGGATAACATTCTGAAGATCTATACTTATAAAAGGGATCCAACTTTTAGATATTCTTTAAAGATAATAGTAACATTTACCGTTGCATTACTATGTATATATCAGGTGAGTTGATAATTCTTTCACCTTTTTTTCAGTTGTACTTGTTTTAAACATTTTTATTGAAAATAAATTTAATTTCTGGATCAAAAGAAAGATAAAAAAAAATACTGTTTAAAAAGAAATTGTAAACTGTAATAAAAAATAGGTGTGAATTGAGAGATTTAATTCCACATGATGATTATTTGTACAAACATTAGAAAATCTCTGCAGACTCTGAATTTTCCCACAGAATCAAGTATTACATGTATCTTTAGATAGATTCCATCTTCAGGTTGCAACATTAAACACATACCGTAATTTAGAATAATATATTCTTTGCTTCTTTATGCAATGAAATAGTCAGTCTGTTATGACTGATGCATATATAAAAGATATAATACTTCTCTATGCCATGAATTCAGTGTGGTATAACTGTTGCATACATACAAGATATGCTTATCTATGCCATGAATTCAGTCTGTTATAACTGTTGCATACATAAAATATATGCTTCTCTATGCCATGAATTCAGTGTGGTATAACTGTTGCATACATAAAATATATGCTTCTCTATGCCATGAATTCAGTCTGTTAAAACTGTTGCATACATAGAAGATATAATACTTCTCTATGCCATGAATTCAGTGTGGTATAACTGATGCATACATAGAAGATTTAATACTTCTCTATGCCATGAATTCAGTGTGGTATAACTGTTGCATACATAAAAGATATGCTTCTCTATGCCATGAATTCAATGTGGTATAACTGTTGCATACACATAGCATTAAAGGTTTGCTGTACAACAAAAATAATAACATGTTTTATGTTCTATTGTATAGGCAGCTCTTACGTGGGTGTTTTATACCAAAGATATTGTCAAGAGTGGCAAAGAGTTTATCAAATCATTTGATTCCAGTAGTGAGGATATATTAATTTCGCTAGTGGATGTTGTTGCAGGTATGATATCAAAATGAGTGTGCAATAAAAGGTTCAAAAAACAAAAAAAGTGGAAAATCCCCTGTAACATCAGACATTAAGTGTCATAGCATTGAAATGGTCAAAGCATAAATTCAACCAATTAATGATTGAACATTTAGAAAGCAAATATTTTTTAAAAAAAATAAAAATGATTGGTTAGATTCTTCATTGCGCTTAAATAGGTCACAGTAATTTAAACAATATTCTCTATCTAAGGTACATCAAATACAAATGTTAAAGATTATGGATTTAATTGTTTATTACACCTAAATGTCGGTAAATGTAATGCTGCATTTTTAATTATTTCATAATATTATTTATAATTTTCAATATTTTGACATTTTTATTAATGACTTGCTGATAATTCTGTTGTCTTCCAATGATTTATCATTAATACCATTAAAATGATTAGAAACTTTGTTATCTAAATGAAAAGAAACTGTTTTATACAATTTTAAAACTGTAATCTTTTAAAACCTTAAGAAATAGATGTTGAAGAGTATTTAAAAAGCTAAGCTTAATTTTGAATGGATGTTTGCAGTTTACATAAATTTTAGCTTATCTTTATTTTATGTGATCACATACAATAATTCTATAAAGGCAATTAAAGTATTAAAGTAGATTTAACACAGTATATGTTTTCAACTAAAGGCATGTTATATTTATTTATGCATTTAAAAAAAATTGCAAGAATCCTGGGTTTAAAAAAAAGAATCTTTTTACAGAGGACTTAGTATGGTAAATGAATATTACAAACATATATAATACCAGTTTAGTATTTTATTTTGTATAATTTGATAGACATAAAAAAATTTAAAATAGCTGCGGCAACATTAATTTGAAGTAATATTCCATTATCCTGATCAAGTTCATTTTGTAGGTCTTCTGTTTAACTTTCTTTAGCATCATCAGCCTTGGGACTGGTTTTGTCTGGTTTAGTGACCTTGGTCAATGTGAGTGGGATCCTTCTGAGTTATCGAGCAGACATTAAAAGACTTTATAAGGGAGACTACTCTAAATTCTTAATAAAAAAGGAAGACATCAATGCATCTTCTATAGTGGTAAGTAATATTTAAAATCAGATTATCATATATATTCATAAAAATTACAAATGTACAATGCAGCTGTAAAGGTTTTCTGATAATACAATCATCATCATCTTATTTTTTTATTTTTTTCAGTCACGAAACTTAACCTATTCTGGATCGCAGATTGCATATATGATGTGGGGTAAGAACTTTCACATATTTCCCTTTTTTATTTTATTTGTTTTTATATTTTATTTGCTTTCAACTTTATCATGGTAGATTGTAAATTGCATTCAGTATAAGCATGTGAAAATTTTCTATTTGCCACTGTCTGTCTACAAAAGTAAGAAATTTCAAGATTATTTTATGAAACACAACCATTTTCAGAGTTATAGGATATTGACTAGGTTATATACATGAGGTTATTAACATCGTCATAATCACCATTATCATAACAAATTACATATATTACTCCTCACAGTAATACATCACAGTAATTACATAATTTTACTGTATATTGTAACCAGCATTTTCATTGAATAAAATAAAATCCTGTAACATCACAAAGAGAAATGGTTTATGTATTAATGTGCCCTACTTGTGTTTTTACAATAGTTTTAAAAAAAGTTAAAAGATAGCTCTGTTAACCTTTTCTTGATGTTCATTATTTTGTGCATCTATTTATATTTATCAGAAGAGAACTTCATATTTCACAGGATTTGTGAAACTTGAAAATCGATTACACAATGTGTATGTACAGAATTTGGAAAAAAATATCTATACAATATAAATTTAGTCAAATTTTTAAACTCTTATTTTATCATCTTGATAAAACCCATTTAGAACTCAAAGAAGCAAATTTATTAGAAGTTAATTTAACATCATTAAGACTGATGCATTTTTCACATAACTGTAAATGAGAACTCCCATTTCAGGATTTTTAATTCTGTATGCTGTTTTTACCTCCCTTGGAGTAATTCTGGCAGTTTTTCTCGTTCTGCCCATAAGTGGAAAGCTGAGCAGTGATTTTCTGATCCCGATAAAGACCATAGCGTAAGTGCACAGTTAATTTTAATTGTTTATGTACATGCTATATTTCTGTATTGATAAAGTTTGTGGTTAAAGATAAGCCCATACTCCTTAAAATAAAATCATTTGGCTTGTTCTGTTTATATTTTCTTTTTTCTAAAATTAAACCTACCTTCCATTTTTTAAAACAAAGCTGGTCATCGCCATTATGTAAATCCAGCTTATGAGCTACATTCCTCTTCTGAGGGCTGTTCCAGTAAAACATATATCCCCCCCCGGGATGGCACTGCAAAAAAACTTGTGTAGGAGGTTGTGTTTCAAACTATTTTGATGCTGACAGTGGAAGTTTATTAGGAAATCACTTCTGTTGTGGGTTGGGTAAACAAAATGAGAAATTGTTGGTGGGCTTGTCAAAAAAACCCCACAATATATATTAAAAATCGCATCTAACCCCCTTCTGGCAGTGTAATGTAAATAAAACATTGGGTTGGAAAATGATGCCAGTACATGCGAGTGCTCCTAATTTGTACAAATTTGCATACTTTTAAAGCAGTAATACACATTCTGCAAATTACGCCAATGTCGCGGATATAAAATGTGCTTTGCACAGAATGCAATTTTTATTCATCTTTTAACTTAAAAAGTGCATTTTGTGACGTAATCGGGCTTCCAGTAAGAGTTTCATGTGACATCAAGATTCAGGAAGGCAAACATTAAAATAGCTGGATATGATTTGACAGGAATGGCTGTTAAACAAAATTTGCTTGGTTCAATGGGCCCTGGAACATTTGTGGGAATTTTAACCTTACTTTCATCATGGAACTTTTTCAAATGCATGTTTCAAAAAAGGGCCAAACTGGAAACCAAAATGGCTGAATCACTTCAGGGTTTGTCGTCAGACGACGTTTTCAGTTGGCAAATACTGACTGGTGATAACAATGATGACAATGAATATCATGTATATTACTCTGTTGGACATTGGGAAAATGTCACTGGAAGTAACAGTGTGTGATTTTTAGCCCAAAATTGATGATGAGTGTGAGTCCGCTGTACATATTGGATGGACACGATGCCATTATATTATTTATTCAAGATACTCATGTCTGAACAAAGCAGACTATGGGAATGTTGGAGTGTCCGCCTCGGATGCATGAGGTCGTGAGTTTGATCCCCGGTCAAGTCATACCAAATACTTACAAAAGTGGTACTAACAGCTGCCTTGCTTGATGCTCAGCATTAGGAGGTTAGTGTTAGGACTGGTCAGCCTGGTGTCGGGATAAGGTGACTGGGTGGGACATCATGCTACATGTCTGCAGCATGATGCCCCAATGCTAGACATCACTATAAAACTGCCACACTGCAGACATCATAGCGATATGACTGAAAAAGTGTTATAGCTACGTTAAAAATCATAATCACATTACATCACTATTGGGAAATGTAATACAATCACAATGTTAAAGAGTCTTTTCAGATCTCACAAAGACATGAGAAGAGAATCAGGATTTAAACAAAACACAGCAATAAAACAAATCATAATGAAGAAATTGGCACACGAAATACATGTATCTAGGACAGCTTTCAGGGAGATATTTTTGTCTAAATTTCATAGAGATTAAGTAAAAATATATATGAAGAAAATCATGCTTGGTTTCAAGATTTCCAGATTTTACTATTCTTTGACCAGAAGAGGCATGGGATGGCTTCTTGTCCCATAATCTGTTGATTGCCTGTCCTTTAGCACAAATTTGTTATCTCTACTTCTATACATGAATTTTGATATAAAACTTGATGTGCACATTGATCCCATGGTCTAGTTTGACCTACCATGTTTTATGTAATTTTTTGTACACACAAAACTAATTGTTAATTTCAGTTTACAAAAAATTTAAGAAAAATAAATAATTATCCTTTACTGTACTGTACTGAGCATGTACGAAAAATAAAGGGATCGTACCAAAACAAGTTCTAGGGTACACACGCTACTCGACAACCTAATGGTACAACATTCAATATATATATATATATATATATATATATATATATATATATATATATATATATATATATATATAATCTGTCTCATTCTGCTCTCAATTCAAGAATTTAATTATAATAAATCAAAAGTACTGTTCTTATTAGTAAACGAGAGAGAGGATTATGTCTCAGTGTGCAAGCTCGTCTGCATTTAGAACATATGTAGCTGTTATGTTTGTAACATACGCAAAATGATCAAGATGGGTATTATCTATTGGTAAATTGTATGCAACGCGATGTCCCTGCATCGTCAAGAAATTAAGTGCATGTTGTAAGTTTACTGCAACGATAATCTCATTATCAAATTGCAATAAAAAATAATAAAGAACCTGAAATCAACATTTAAGTTAAAACATATATAAATATATGTGTGTGGTAAATTGGCGGCGTTCAAAACACACCAGCCTCTTCCACTACGGTTCGTTGCTAGGGAATGACCTCCCGTGGTGTAATTTACTCAGTGTGGATAGATTGAATGAAGAATGCAGATCTCTGAACAAGAATATTGAAGAAATAAACACAACGAGCCCCCTTTCATTGAATATATATACAATTTAATCAGTTTAACAATAGACTTTAAATAAGAAATCAATTACTTGGTTAGAAAAGAAGGAAAAAAATACTAACATGTACTCAAATGAAAAAAAAACAATAAAAATTTTCTTTACTGTTACAATTACTGGGCATTGACAGAACTAATTCAATTCTTCATTATCTACGAGATGTGACCTTTGAGTCCAACGATGAGTGACATCATCACCTATCTTATCCTGACATCGAGTCTTCCATTCGTTCCTGCTCTTCCAACCTTTATCTAGTCGTCTGGACCTGGACCCTTGCCAGTCGAACTCTGATTTGACGATTGTCCCTAGACCTAGACATCAGCTCAGAATGTGCTCTGGTTCTTGAAATTGGTACAGGAATTTTCAAAAAATCTCAGGAACTTTGGAATTTCAGGAAGCATATAGGAAAGCTATTTCCTTTAATAAACAAAATGTCTCGCAATAGACAATAGGTCACATTTCCAAGTATATCTTTATTTTTTACTTTAATTCAGCTCAGAAAACAAAAGGCATTAATTCTGTTGTACTCACGTTCACTAATTCCTATCTTTACATAGACGGTCATTACCTGTCTTGATCTTAATTCGGGTCACGCTAGTGTCAAATTCCATTAAATTCCACTTCGCGGCTAACAGGTATTAGTCCATATTTAACACCCTTTGACTTCTTACATTAAGACATGTAGTGGTGTTAAATTACATATGGCATAACCCCTCAAATCTAACTATTCTAAAATAGTTTATGTGATCAATTAAATAGTACAAACTAGTATATGGCTATATACTCAATACATGTCATACTAGACATAGAGTTAATTTCAAAAACTACGAAACATTATACATCATTTATTAAGCTTAATTCTCGCAAATTACTAAGCACTCCTATGTATTAAAGATTCAATTACATGCAATCTTGTCAATTTTCTAAATGAATTGATAACTAGAAAATCAAAAAAAAAAATGTCATCACTAACATTTCACTAAAGCACAGAAAAATGAAATCATACATACATATATCATAACATCGATACATTTGCAAATAAATCAACAAATGAAATAGCATATTAAAATTGGGAAACTCAATACATGTCATACTAGATATAGAGTTAATTCATAAAACTATGAATTAAAAAAAATTAAAAAACTAAAATAAAAAACTACGAATTCATAAAAAATTAGAAAATCAAAAAATAAAATGTCATGACTAACATTTCACTAAAACACAGAGAAATGAAATCATACTTACATATATCATAACATCGATACATTTGCAAATAAATCAACAAATGAAATAGCATATTAAAATCGGGAAACTTAGATTGCTTCCTTTGTCGTTTCTTTTTCGCCTTCTACAAACCTCACGTATATTCTGTCTCCTATCTGAGACAATTATCCGGCCCCTTACTCATTAATGAAAACATACTTGCTACGTTTTCTGAGTTCAGTCTAACTTCTCTCAAGAAAGATTGAAGACTGAAGAATTTCTCCAAAGCAAAACTCTTAATTCCTTTCAGAGTTACGCCCTTAAATCCCTATTAACCAATCATAATCGACTGTTTCCTAAATCTTCTCTGTAGAATTTTTGATTGTCAAGACAGCTAATCAAGCCGTAATTAACGTTTCTTTGAACAATCAATTATTGCCAAGCTTCCCCCATTAACCCATAGATTTTGGGAAAGGGTCTTATGTCATACCCTTGTACCATAGCATATGACACGGTCAAGTTTCATCGCATGGAACAAATTTCCTTTGACGTTCAGAGATGAAACGAAAATAATCATATAACTATCTATAGCCCCTTCTACTTTAATTAAGTTGACTTTGATACAATTCATTTAACCAATGCTTCTAAGAGTTTTTAAAATTCGACACATCACATATATATATATACACACACACACACACACATATATATATATATATATATATATATATATATATATATATATATATATATATATATATATATATATAATTGATTGGAAATTTATGATGGAAAATGACAAGGTTTTAAATTTACTATTTGTTTGACTAATGAAACAATAAACTAGTTGACCAATGGTCTGTGGTCTTCACTTTAGCATGTACTGAGATGTATTTTTTGTTGGATAAGACAACATCAAAGGGCTTCCGAACTAATTTTAAAATGCACATGGTGGTTTGTTATGGTGACGGACTTAATAAGGAGAAATTTTATTGATAATATATAAATGTATGGTCTGTGAAGTCCTTTGTTCATTTGTTAATAAACACCAGTAGATATTGCAATGACAATAAGAGTTTATGCACATGGGTGCCCACAGGATCTTTTACAAAACTGGGGAGGTCAGTTAGTCACAGCTGTTAGAGGTAGTATGGTAGACAGCTAAAAACTAAAGCTAATATTTACTAAGCAGTATCAGCAGAATCTTGTGAGATACATTCAGCTTCATTTGCAATATTAAATATATATATATATATATATATATATATATTGCAGTAGATTTGGGGTCACATGACCCACCCTTGACCTGTGCTGTGGGTATCCATGTTTACACATCAATCATTATATTTTTTCACCAACAATTAATCATTAATTTTGTAAAAACAATATAGGAATAGGTATTTTCGATCTTTTTTGCAAACGTAAATCTTAGTGGAAATTTAATGTCTGATAATTTAATGAATTTTTCAAATAATACAAAATGATTTGTGCAGAAAATTTAGATTTTATTGAGGAATAGTTACACTTATAGACTTAGTGCATATAGTTCATATGATGTCTAAGGTGAAAACACATGTGAACATGGCCATCTCTTTGTAGGATATCTTCTGATGAAAACTGTTAGTAAGATTCCATATTTTAATTAATTTTGTAAAATTTAAATAAAATCTCAGTAAAAACACATTTTGAAATGGACAGCACTGAATGTAATATTTACATTTGTCTTTTTTATTACATTTGGGAATTAATTCACAAATTAAATTGTTTTGTTGTGAGTTTTATTAAATATTTTTCATATTGTGCAAAGGAATAATTTCCAAGTTTTAACATTTTGTGAAGTAATGATTAACAGAATATGAATACCTATCCATCCTTTTACCAGATTTCTATTTATCTTAAAGCATTGCGTGTCTTTAATTTAGAACCTGACTGAGTAATGTAAAATTGTATACTAAAGCATTAACTACATCTTATGTTTTCCTCCATTTAGACCAGGTATAGCAGTTGCTATGATTGTGTTCTACTTGCAAACACTGATATGTAACCAAGCGTTTCTTCAGAAGATTGCAACAAACTCAAATGGGAAAGCTAACTCTGTTCTAGCGCTGAATAACAGGTATGAATGTTTTTGAATTTTAGAAAAAGGCTTAAAGGAGGGGGTGCAGATTTGGTCATTGTTCATTTAGAAAACATAGAAATCAGGCTTAATTGTACATACATGTTTATCATAAATAAAACTGATTAAATCAGATATCATTTCATGAGTGTGTATGGTTGTAGATAGATATTGCCAGATTTAGCTACAGAAAAAAGCTAGAGAAAACTTGAAAATATTCCTGAAACTTATATTTATATATATATATATATATATAAGAAAAAATCTTTTGTAATAAGATTATCCTTTAGGCTGTACCAACAGTGTGTGTGTGTATGTGTGTGTGTTCATCATTATTTTTGTTCATACAAATGTGTAAAGTGAAAGAAAATATGCATTACTGCCAGGTTAAATGCATAGGGTGATAGAAAATGTTAAGCATTTTGTAATATAATAAATATTACTATGGCATCTTTAAGTTCAAAACTTTTGCAGCAGGGTAGCAAGTAGCATACACACAACAACAACAAAAAAATCAGCATTTTGCACCTGCATTACAATTACCAAATTTAATAAATATTGTGACAATTTTCAACTAGATGGGTTTGTTTGCCATGTAAAGATCTATAACTTTTCTTTGTTTATTCACAGGAAGGCATATCACAACGTCTCTTACTTCATGTTCTTCTTCTATATTTTTCTGGGGTTGTTTGGATGTTTGATGAACCGTATTGGTCGTAGTGTCTTGTTAGGTCTAGTTTTCCTTGGCAGAATGGACAGATGTTGTCTTTTACCTGGATATGAATTGTTTGATAAAGGTAAACAAATTTGTGCCTAATAATACAGTACTGTTTTGTTTATTTTACAATTGATAACAGAATGATCACACCTGTGCATTTTTTCACAGAATATGAAATTTTTGTACAGCTTAAGATAATGTGGTCATTTTAGCCACTTTGCAGATTTTTCAAATCATTTTTACATTTGTGAAATTTTGTTACATTTGACGGAATTTGTTTAGCTCCTGTTTGTCAGTGAATGCAAACGGGTAAAATCTTGCTGGTAAGATGCAAATAACATTTAGATTGATGTTTAAATACTCAGAAAAGCTTTGCTTGCATGTAGATTAAAATGTTTTGGGACAAGATGAACTTGCCTTTTTCGTCAAAACCTAAACTAATTTTGTACACTGCAATGTTTTAAAAATATTATTTTGCCAATTTGGGATGAAAATCTTTGTGATCACATAGATGATAATAAGTCTTACTGCTCTAAAATGTTCTATAATCTACTTCTCACATCTTTTTAGAAGCACTATGTATACAGGTGACAATAATTTTCTGATTTCTTTCACAAACTGCTGTTGTGAAATTGTGACACATACCTGTGATATCTCAGTGTTAAAAAGTATCTGCTGAACTTACTATTTCACAACATAAACTTGATGTCTCACAGAATGATAAATTTCTTGTGCTTATTCCTGGTGATGCAATACACCATTATTGATGACACTTTCCACAGGAGTCTAGTAGTATACCTCATAGTGAGACTGCCTTACAGTGAAGTACATGATATAAGTTTATTACTATATATTAATAGATATTCACGGGATGATAAATGGAGGGGGTGAGTGACAGAGTGGTCTAAAGTGCTCATGTTATAGATCATTGCCATCTCTTCTCTGTCTGCATTGGTTTGAGCCTCAGATTTGACCAATGTGGGTATGTGACAATCTTGCCAATAACTTCTTGTGGGTTGGTGGTTCTTTCTGGGGTTTTTCCCGGGTTCTTACACCACCTTTTTTATAGCAGTTTATAGCCCATATTGTACTGAATAATGGTGTGAAACCCTACAATGACAACAACAACAAAAGATAAATAACCTCCCACATTATACAAGGGAATATGTTAAAATGAAAAGTATTATGGTGTGTGAGTGCTGTATTTTAATCCAAAGAACAAACTTTGAGTGTTATTGTAACAGGTAGTCCATCAGAGTAAAACTGTACAAAAGGGTTATAATAAGGATACATATGAGTAAAGCTGTACAAAAGGGTTATAATAAGGATACATATGAGTAAAGCTGTACAGATGGGTTATAATAAGCATATATATAAGTAAAGCAGTACAGAATGGTTATAATAAGGATACATGCAAAAAGAAGCTGTACAGAAGGGTTATAATAAGGATACATTTCAGTAAAGCTGTACAGAAGGGTTATAATAAAAAGACATCCAACTTAAGCTGTACAGAAGGGTTACATTAAGAATACATATGAAAAAAAGCTGTACAGAAGGATTATAATAAGGATGCATCCAACTAAAGCTGTACAGAAGGGTTACATTAAGAATACATATGAAAAAAAGCTGTACAGAAGGATTATAATAAGGATGCATCCAAGTAAAGCTGTACAGAAGGGTTATAATAAGCATACATATAAGTAAAGCAGTACAGAATGGTTATATCAAGGATACATGCAAGTAAAGCTGTACAGATGGGTTATAATAAGGATACATTTCAGTAAAGCTGTACAGAAGGGTTATAATAAAAAGACATCCAACTAAAGCTGTACAGAAGGGTTACATTAAGAATACATATGAAAAAAAGCTGTACAGAAGGATTATAATAAGGATGCATCCAAGTAAAGCTGTACAGAAGGGTTATAATAAGGATCCATCCAAGTAAAGCTGTACAGAAGGGTTATAATAAGAAGATATCCAACTAAAGCTGTACAGAAGGGTTACATTAAGAATACATATGAGAATAAAAGCTGTACAGATGGGTTATAATAAGGATACATACAATTAAAGCTGTACAGAAGGGTTATAATAAGAATAGATCCAATTAAAGCTGTACAGAAGGGTTATAATAAGGATCATTCAGTCATATTTATCAATCTGAAGCTAATTAAAGCAGAGTAATAGCAGGGACTTGCACATACAAGGATTGGATACATGCAGTCAGTATCATAATGCTACAAGATAAACATCAGTCAAATTTTGATGGATTTAGCTGTAAGGAAAACAAAGGAGTGGATAAAAAATGCAGATGTCTTATGCTGCCTCTTTTAAGATCTGATTAATATAATTTTAATAAGCAAAACGTAGTTTTCCCTTGTTTGAAAGTTTGAAAGGGAACATCTGTGTTCTTCCTTTATAATAAAGTTTTAAAGAGATCATCTGTGTTCTTCCTTATTTTAAAGTTCTAAAGAGTGGTTTCCAAAGAGGGTGGTAGCACCCCAGTGGAGTTGTGGGATTACAGCGTAAAGGTTGATAATGCTGAATGTTTTTGATGATGTAAGGTAGGGAACCACTGTTCATCTGATGTTCTCTTATTTGAAACTTCTAAAGGATACACCTCTTATTGGAAACTTCTGAAGGGAACATCTGTTTTTCCCATATTTAAAGGGTGATAATGCTGAATGTTTTTGATGGTGTAAGGTAGAGAACATCTTTTCTAAAGGGATCATCTGTTGTTCTCTTATTGGAAACTTCTAAAGGATACACCTGTTATTGGAAACTTCTAAAGGATACACCTGTTATTGGAAACTTCTAAAGGATACACCTGTTATTGGAAACTTCTAAAGGATACACCTCTTATTTGAAACTTCAGAAGGGAACATCTGTTTTTCCCTTATTTGAAAGTTCCAAGGGGATCATTTGTCTTCTTATCTTATTTGAATGTTCTAAATTGATCATTCGTTGAGTTTCTTTGTAACTGACATTTAAGATTTTCAGCAAACTGGTCAGAAGTAAGAGTGCTTCAGATCTCCAAGGCTTGTGTTTGGTTATATATATATATATATATATATATATATATATATATATATATATATATATACATTTCTCAACAAACTGCATTTTTATTATTGCATGTAATGAAATGAATTGATATGTAAATTGATATAGAGTCTTGTTGTTTAGCAGAAAGTTGACAAAGGATCCTGGCTGTAAAGTGTTTCTTATTGAGTTTTAAAGTTACCTTATATACTAGCTTACAAGTCGAGTCCAGCAGCAAACTAAAACAGAGATATGCCTTTGCATAATGTACTGGCAGATCTGGGTCTGTAAAGTTTGTATGGAGCAATCAATAGAACAAACAACATAAACCCTGATCTGCAGGCACATTATGCTATAACAAATAAGGAGCTTTATTGTTTGCAATTTGACTCTACTTATAAGTGAGTTGCTGACAGTAAATGATCATCAAGGTTGAGAGAAAAAACAATTCACCATATGTACAATAACTTTTACTGTGATTACCCAGGTACTCTGTCATAAAATGTGAGCTATACTGAATGCTAATACAGTACCAAAGGTGACAAAGTTCCCAATCCCTGTACAAATTACTGGTAAAAAGTAAACTCAGATTAATTCTTTGCATTTTGAGTCAGTCTACATAATTCACATTAGAAAAGCCATATCTCACAGATTTTACTTATATTTCACAAAAATTTGTCAAATATCACAGTTGGCTACTCAGAAAGTATCATAGCGGTTATTAGAGAAATTGTATTTTGGAGAATTCTGTTGGAAATGCATACACAAAATAGGCATTTGATTCAGAGTTATAGCAATAGAATTTAAAACCTTGCACCTGACCCACGATTTACTTGAAGAATGACTCTATTTGTCAAGCCTGTCGTTCATGTTGCTAAAAAGTAAGAGAAACCCTGCAGCATGGAGCTGGATATTACTGGATGTATTAATGGACAAATATATGGACACACTTATTATGACAAGCTTCTATCAGGACTTGTTTGACAAAATTTCATTCAGTCTCTTGGTTGTTTACTTTCAACACCATATATTTAAAATTTACACATTTTCTGAAAATATCATAAAGATTATATACCTTAGCAATAATGTTAATTTATATGAATAAAGAATAAAAATGTAATAATACATCATTTTGTGATGATCTTGCAATGCTTGCAAAACTTCTCTTTTGTCAATGATTTACCGGTAATCAGCAAGAGTAAAGATCTAAAAAGTCTTGAAGATAAACAGAATACAAAAATGGTTTTCATATATTCCTCCAAGTGCATGATTCTCATATTCTGTACTCTTATGTATTTTGCTGTAAGCTGTTTTTGGTGAAACACTAGCTGCACTAGAGAGCTAATTACTTTAAACTCATGGTAAGTAACTCTTATTGTCTTTTTCAGGTTACACAAGTTACATTTCTTTTCTCCGATTTGAGGAAACTCACCAGCATCCTGTACTTGTGACCTTCTGTGACCTTCTTTTGGACCATGTGCATAAGAACAGTGAGGAGAATATGATTAATTTTGGTGCAGAACCAGCCTGTCCACCTTCACGACTCAAACCAATGAACAATATGCAGAGGATGTGGCTAAAAGCATACACAATGGTACAAAACAATTTACAGAACCAACAACAAGAAAAGGAGAATACAGATGTTTTAAAAAATGAAAAGGTGACAAAAGAAATCTCAAATGTTGTGAATGAAAATGTTGACATTAAAATATAACTGTTCATTGTCATCTTCCTTCAAAAAACATTCTTGATCTTTACCCAGAATTTTATTCATCTCTCTTTTTTTGTGACAGAATATCTCAAGTGTTTTGAATGAAAATGTTTTGACATTGAAGCATAATTATGTGTTTATTAACAAAATGTTATGATATATTTTCTGATACACTTCAAGAAGAAGGCGTTCCTGAGCTTTATACAGTATTTTATTCATCAATTGTTTATAATGAAGAATATCTCAGATGTTGTACATGAAAATATTGACAATGAACTATAATTATGGTTTTATTCATCTCTTTTTTTGTGACAGAAATCTCAAGTGTTGTGAATGAAATGTGGACATTGAAATATAATTGTGCATTTTTTTAAAAATTTTATGCTGTATTTTCTGATAAACATCCTGAAGAAGATATGATAAAGCATGAAGCATAATTTTTTTTTACATTTCTGTTTTGTGCATGATCATTAGTATTTTTTTCACTCTGAGTAATTGAAAATAAAGAAATTTATTCCACTGCATTGTATTAAATATTTTAAACTTATGACACTTGGGGTAATGGAAAATAAAGAAATTTATTCCACTGTGCTGTATTAAATATTTTAAATTTATGACATTTGGGGACTAAATCAGAGTTAAATGGAATATAATATAAGTCATAGTGACCCTAATATCTTTGGTGATGACCGTAGGTTGTAACTGTTGTAAACTTTGTCTTTGATGTATTTCAAAACATGAATCCCTTTGCAAACCATATTTTTAGTATATATTCAAGCAAAGCTGGGAATAAGAATAAATAGTGGATATTTTCTGTTCCTATGGTAATACAGGATATATTCACAATGTAGTACTAAAAACATGATATTTTAAAGTGTGTCAAAGCCATGAGTTAAAATATATCATTTTTGGTACCACTAATGAAATATATATGGTATTAGTATAGGTAGAGATATTATATACCATATTTGCTCCATAAATAAATCTAATTGTAGAAGATTAAACTCTCTCTTTGGTGCAACACACTCACCCCACTCCCTCTTCATAAATTCACCTGAATTTGATTGGCTGAACACATAAACATATGAGACTTAAGAACGTGGTAGGATTGGGTTGACCTAATCTGTCAAGGTAAATGACATTTTTGTCTCTTTATCTATTTGATCCTATCTGAAAACAAAGCAAGTACAATTCAGCAATACATCACAAGGGGTTTATTGTTGTAGTCAAGAGAGTAAGATGAAATAAACTAAGAAACCAGACAACACAAAAAGTGTTATTGGTGGACGACCTTCACAGAACCAAACATAGTCTCATATGAATTAACAGACATCAAGATGGGATGTGCTTAGTCCGTGCCATTGTGGTGGGAAGAACATATACTGACAAAAACTACATTGTAGAATGGAAAAGGCCTGGCAAACTATTGAACAATCAGACTGAGCCAAACAACAAAGAAGCAAAACTACTGCTAAAGCAAGCTGGCCTATTCAAAGACACACCATGTGGCATTCCTGAAATGCAAGACGTCATGGCTCCACGCTACACATTAAACGTACACCCTCAAGAAGAGCGTGGAGCTTTGTTGTTTCGAGGCAAACATTTCCAAGACGGAAAATACACTCATTCACGTCTATCATCACAGTGAATATTTCGATGTCATGACTAGTATCACCGGAATCCTTTCATAGAGTTATTATTGTGAGAAATGTGACTATGTGACTTTGGCTATAACAAACAAGAGCAACACAAGCATTGTCGATCGAAATTTTACTGATATTTGGCCTCTAAACCCTGTCTTGACGAAGGTTTACCCGTTGCATCTCAGGACGGAAGGTTCACAGCAGAAAAGCCCCTAGAAACGACACCCCCTCCCCAGAAAACAGCTTTTATTCGCAAGAGAGGCACTTCGGCCAGGGTGCAATCTTACATTCTCATGCCACGACCTGCAGAGACGGTGATCGCGTCTCCAGTAGCCTCGTGTTCTTCCATTTCTCCGTTGTTGGTGATGCCAGCCAAACCCAATTTCACACGCGTCTTTCCTATGATGCAAAATGGAAACCCGTTTTTCCAGGAATTTCTCCTTCAGCTGTGACACCCTCCACCTCTTAAGCTGCTGTGGAAGCTGCTGACAAAGTACATGCCACCAAAATCAAAGTCCAAGAGAGATCGGGGATTTATCCAAGCAAGAACTGTTCCGATTTAGTCCGTTGAGAACTCTTAACGTCGAGTGATGTCTGCCATGAAAATGAAAATGATACGACGGACTGACAATCAGTGGCATCGAATTCCACTATTTATAAAACCTGGGAAAACGATGGGTATGAGTGTTTTTGTGTTCAAGAACTAACGAAGATGTCACCTAAAAGCTTCGAAATTCACCACCATATACGTTCTCCTGTCCAAAAGGGAAAAGAAAAAAGTCTCGTCGTTTGACCCCGCATCCGAAAAATCGCTTAGCCAAGCATCGACATCTAGCCCAGAAAAAAATCATCGTCCAAAGAAAAAGAGGAGCAACCAAAAGGCCTCTGTAATGCCTGTTTTGTTACCACACCTTCTCAGAAGTACTTCTGGTCCATTACCACCGGTCACAAAAAGATACAAGGAAGCATATCAAGTGATGTACTTCAGTGTAATTTTGCTCCTGAACCCAAACGAATTGCACATCACCACCGCTCTCTTGATAAGAAAGCAAAGAAAAGGAAAGGACTGCCTCCTCGTTTAGAAACATTGTGACTTGTTTAGAGAACAATGTGACTTGTCCGTCCTGTTCATAGCCCCTGCACTCATGCGAAAACAACTGAATCAAACAGCATCCAAAGACGTCATCGATACCATATGCAAATGTTGTTTTAATGTCTTGAAATTAACTATACCTTTGTCTAAACACCAGAAAGAACGATTCGCCGAACATCCACACGTTTTCGTCAAATGTTTCAAAGGAAAATCCCCTTTCGTCAAAAGGAAAAGATGTTGGTGGAACGCGGAGTAATTTTACCACTGATAGGTCCCATTGTCAAAGGACTAACGCGAGCCATGCTAGAAGGACTCCAGGGAGGTGTTTTACAAATGGGTCCAAGATGAAAAGAACCAAGAAAGTAAAAGGAACATTTGGGTCAAAAGGTCACAGACGTGACCTTTGGAAACTGATGCAAGGACGAAAACTGACCTTAGTACTTTACAAATGATGGATGAAATTTCATCTTTTGCAAGAAAAGCGCACCCACATTTACCTCCTAATCCTCATTTCACCGACATGTCTCAGTTACAACACGAATTGCAATCATTGATGGATCACAGCGATATGTCAGAAACGGTCAAGTGTTACAGCGATCTCAACTCTTTCACCAGAAAGCTTTAGACAAAACAGTTCGAAAACTCTAAAAGAGTTTAAGGCCCTGATAAAAAGTCCATCACCACTACAAACCCCAGTGATCAAGACATATGCAGCCACGCGGATGCTAGAGAAAGAAGACATAAGAGAAGTCTTTCAAACACAGTCAGTGGATCCCACCCCTGGTATTGCAGCGTCCTTGTTGACCTCATCCCCTCACCACAGCGAGAACTCAGAGCTTGGCTTAAAAAGATGATGTCCACTCCTCATTTGACAGAAGAGAATAAGCAAGAAGGGAAAACAGAAGTGAAAAGGAAATCAAGAATAAAGTCATCCCATTATCATCACTACTACCACTACTCCCGTCGACTTCTACTCCCGTGGCACATCAAACGTGTAAAGCTGTTTCAAAACCACCACCACCTCATTCCAGCCAGAGTATCATCAGTGAATAGTGGGTGACTTATTCAAAAAGTCCTGATGTAGAATGCGTTAGCCAGCATTTACTAATCTCTAGCCCATCCTGCGTGATACGGAGGAGTTCAGAAATTGTATCATGCTGCCAGAATCCGACTCAAAAGTGTACGTTTACCTCAAGTGAAACGAAGGTTACAAGAACAAGCCACGTACACCTTTCATAACAACCCATTCGACGAAAATGTTCCAGAAATCTCACCCCAGCGGAGGGCATCGATTATTAATGGCAGGCCGATTTAGCCGATATCTCTCACTTGACGACCTACAATTGCGGCTACAAATATTTATTTTGTAATTGACGTCTTTTCTAAATTTGCTTGTGTCGTTCCATTGACTTCCTAATCGAGCACTAATTTAGTGCGAGTCCTAAAACTGGTGTTGAAACAAAGTGGTCGTCACCCTCTTTAATGGCAAACTGACATTGGCACCGAAGCTTTTCAAAAGGAATTAAATAAACGAGACATTCATTGTTTCACCACCGAGAATCCCGAAACCATAGCCAGCATCGTAGAATATTGTCAACGCACCTTGAAAGAACGCATGTGGAAATATTTTACACATCAACACACTCTCACAACACTAGATCCAATCGTACAACCAATCTTACCATCTGAGCATCGGATGTTCCCCACAAGAAGTGACTCCCGACAATTATCTGACCATGTTTGAGCGACTGATTGGTATGTCCCCGACGGTGGCTGTCCCCAAGAAAAGTAGTGTTGACGACGGAAGATTGGGTGCGCATTGTCAAAACCAAACGCACTTTTGACAAAGGTTTCTTGCCCAACTGGACCACTAAATCGTTCCTGTCACTGAACGAGTGCGTGGCCGTTATCCTACCGTCTAGAAATTGGAGACATTAACGGAGAAGTGTTAGAAGGAAATTTTACTTGCCCACGTTACAGCGCATGACCAAAACAAGAAAACGAGGTGAATGACATCGAAATAATTATCGATCAAAGAACCCGTAAATTGGGTAAATGTCGTGTCTAAAAAGTACATTGGAAAGAATATCTAATGAGTTTTGATTCATGGATCAATGCTTCGTAAGTCACCGATTATAAAAAGAAGTAACCATTATGCCCTTAAACACAGTGATCACTCCTTCTACGTGTTCTTCTCTGCAAGATCTACAAAAGCAACCCATGTAAGTGTGGTGTGGAGAATGTGTGCCAAATCTTTTAAAGGCAACAGAGGGAGCCCTGCGACCAAAACCAATCACCCTTCCAACAGTCACCACCAAAACAACCACAATAACCCTCTTTTGTACACTCCTCTGACTTCGAGTGACTTCTCGGACAGCAGAAGTCTGGAATAATAAATAACCAATTTGACCTAACTGTATATAGTGAGCATTCCATGGATGTGTTTTAGCACAATACTTTGTACTGTTCCACAGCCAAATTACTTCAGGCCATTGAATTGGATCACGAAGCCCATAGGGAAATGCTTTTAGTCGAAATATTTTTCACCCTACTCAAATTAAAAACATCACTCAAAATCAAAACACATTTGAGGTCGAAGTTCTAAACGACCAAGCGCAACAATGATTGAATGAAAACGAAACTATATACCCTTTTATGAAAAGCCCAATGTCCCCCTATACTCCAAGGTACATATATGTTTTGAAAATTTCTGCAGGCTATTTTTTTAATGGTCAACATCTGGTGGACACGGTTGATTCTAAATTCAATGCGTTGTTTGGCAAAGACTTGGACACAATTATACGAAGTGTCTCGTCGCTTGCTGACGAAATGTTCGGATGGCAAAACGTTGTCCTTGGCATTATGTTTTGAATTGCTTGGCATTTTGGGTGGAGACATAAAGATGATCAAGAGTCCACTCATGCTACCCATTACCAAAAAACAATTTAATTTTGCGAGACTTTTTCGATCCCCTGTAGAACTAAACCAAGGATTAAATTTGATCTTTGTGTACTCGGTTGTGGTGGAGTACAACGTGGTATGGCACACATCCGTACCGTTACTTCGAGTCCTTTCAAAGCGGATTCTGCCGGGGCTAATGATGAGGAAGGTGGAAACACCTAACACGTTCACCGCACATTTGTACATCATCATTATTTACCCGTCAGTAAGTCATATTTCAACGGTATCAATATTGCTGTAAATGGGAAATGTCACAGTAAAACTCTTTTTTCGAAAACTATTCTCTAACGACTTGTAAGTAATGTGTCCTGTGTACCAAGGTCTCGCTCGACATCGAGGTCATAGTTTAGGAGATATGCTGAAATCGGCGTTTTGTTCGGTGTCCCCAGTTTTGAAACCAATGATGACGTGAGGATTACACGCCTTGAACATGCCGCTTTGACGCACGGCAATAATTTTTCCAAAATGTATCATCGATGAACACAATTCCAAAGAAGCCTTCTTGAGAGCAAATAAGGCAAAAATGTCTTGCTTCAAACCCGAAAATACATTTTGGGCCGATGAAAAACTCCTATAAATGTTCTGCATGCTAATGAGCCAGAAATTCCTGCTTCCCTGACGTCACAGAAAAAACAAGGCAGAAGGAGACGATGAAAACACCCCTCCAGTTGACTTCATACCCTTCAGAGTGAGAAAGACCGAGAAAAGAAGAAACAACATTAATAGTTTAAAATTATTAAACAAAAATTATGCACCGAGAGTCTCGAGAGTGTTCCAAGTCTGATTTGGATCTGTTTGACAACACACACACACACACACACACACACACACACACACACAATGATGACGATGCAAGAATCCAAATGAGTAACATTTCATCCCGTCTCCTCTTTGCACCGAGAGATTTGAGAATGTTCCAAGTCTGAAATGGATCTGTTTGACAACATACACACATCCTCTTTGACGACCTCAGCCTCTATCGAATTTGTAATTGAATGACAGCCCGAAGATTACATCGATCTGAATAACAGTTACTTTTACATAAAAGTCAAAATGATCGAAACGGATGACACCGCTCCGTGTGCGGATGCTAGAGTAGCTACCGTCAATAATTTCATGCATTCATTATTGCAACAAATTGAATTTGTTCTTGAATAACAAATTTGTCAGGAGCAGAATGGATACTTACCCATACCGAGCTTACCTGGAAAATCTCTTGACGAACGGAAAAGATGTCAGGAACACTCATCTTGATGACTGTTTTGTATGGAACCTTGTGACAACTAGCTAGGACAAGTTTAAGGACACAGTCGTGACAAAAGCTAACGATCCTCTCAATGTGGGACTTAACGACCGTCGAAAGAAAATCATGCAAGAACGTAGTTTAGAACTGATGGATCGTTTGAATTTGGAGATTTGTTTGCAAGAAACGTACTTGCTGAAGGTAGTGGATATCCGCCTGACACTGAATCTCAACGGTACCGTTTTTATTTGATGACCCATACCAAAGAGTACAAAGCCATCATCCAAGAAGCTAGACTTAACGTGTGACACATGGAAGTGTTACCTAAATTCGAAAACGACATCAGTCACACATTGAGCAGAACGACTGCCAAATATCCGGTACGTCGCGAGAAAATGAAAACCTTTACTATTGCAGCTGAACTCCAATCCATGATCGAAGATCATCTGTTATTAAGGACAGTTACCCAAACGTTTAATCGTTTGTATCGTCAGTAACCAAGCCCTCAACGAAGCCGTCACTGCCAACCTTTTCGAGTTTAAGCACTGCAGATTGTTCAAGATCGAAGTCAGTCGCGATGATAAAACCTTGTGTAGCAGACCCTCCGAACCTAAGTTTGCCGAGAAGAATTTCTTGAGATCGTAATTTTCCTTGTACGAAGCACGGGACAGTTAAGAGACCAACACAAGCCACGACATTTCGTACGACGATTATGCAGGAGACTTCGCTTTGTGGGCTTTAATTTCACTCCAGACCAAGGCAGCAACGGGAGATATTTCCACCCTATAAAGTCTGGTCCGCTGAGTGTGGAAATTCAGTTTTCAGAAGCTCTACCCAACACAATGAACGTCATCTTGTATGCCACATTCGACAACACTCTAGAAATCGGCAGTATGAGAGAAGTCATTCTAGCCTTTGAGAATCTATGGAAGACTCATTGAACTGTGGAGTTTCTCGCAATGGAATGTGAGGATATCTTGAAAGCATAACCAAAAGACAAAGACGCAGATAACATGATAATGTCCAGATGGTCAGAGCAAGAACAACATTTAGTCTCCTGTTTTGCTAAATATCTGGCAAAAACAATTACAGGTTTGACGAAGAAAGAATGCTATGGATGTCAAAACGATTATGCCAGTCTAATTCAAAACGATATGTATGGTGATGAGTCAAGAAAAAAAATTGGAACGATCTCATTCATTGGAAGTCTAACTTGTCTTCACAACATTGTCAACCTTGTCAGAAATGTGTTATTTGCTAGAATCCATTGGTATATTATTTGTGGACGGTTTCTTGGTTGAATAAGAATGTTATCTTTTGAAAAAAGTCTGTGTAGTTTTTTTTTTAAACTGAACACTGTGAATATATGCTCTTTGACTTCTCTCTCCGTCCGTCACCATCACATTCTCTCTCCGTCCGTCGCCATCTGATGATCTATATAGCTTTCCTATCCAAAAACAGTAGGGATGTTTTGTTTTCATCGCGTCCGCGCTTGAGCCATATAAAGCGTGACGGTCTCCAATCTGGCCATCCATTGTTAATGCGACAACCTATGAAGATATCTTCAAGACTAGCAAATGTAATGTTATCATAAATAAGAATATACTACTGAGATTACATAAAAGTGTACTAGTCCTTTCTGACAAGAATTTAAATTGGTTAAAATCACATTATGTGATGCAGAAAACTGGGATAGTATAAATTCATAACACAAGAAAAGACGTACTTGTGTATTCATGCACTCTTCTTGTGTGTTCTTGACAATATTAATAACAATGGTTAAATATGGTTCTGTTATTTATATTTTGAGATTTATATTGTATTTATAGTTTTAACTCACGTGGAGACAGCCATGTAGAGGTTTACAAACACAACGTTTTTGTGTTTATTTGTTTGTTTTATATATGTTTTGTATTTGCCTTTGAAAAAGACTCATTAAGAGTCGAAAGCTCTCAGGCTAGTTAGTTACTAGTTTCGCACTGTTCGTCTTCAATTTATTGCATCTATCTTATTCAATCCCTGACACACGTGATCCCTTGGTGGATCCAGAGCGCTTGAAAGGGTTGTTATTCGCCATATGATTTGTATTCTTTATATATATATATATATATATATATATATATATATATATATATATATATATATATATATATATATATATATATATATATATATATATATATATTTCACTGTATTTCGTAAACGAGAAATATAAAAAAAAATTATACCAGTGTATTATATATTAAATTCCAAAAGAAGTAACTCGAGGCTAAGTCTGAGCTAAACGGTGTATGTAGATATTTTGATCTCAGTGACCCTCATAAATTTGGTGATAACAATTGGTTTTAACTATTGCAAATTTCGACGTAGTAAAGATGATGTGTCTCCATACAGGAATTACCTCGCAAACAGTTCTTCTCTTTGTAAATTAAAACTAGGCTGCCATACACATTAATAGAGGAATCAATATTGATTACATTGTGACATTTATCATTTTGCTATGAATTCAGGGCGTACAAAATCCTAATGGTTGAAATGTGATTTATAACGTGAAACCTCTCAAATGTTAAAATAGGTTACACTTTTATAATTTGGGTCATATTGATCCATTTTCGTTTTACAGTTCAATACGTTGTATCAGACTTCAAAGCTTCATAAGCTGTGTTACAGGAATCAAGTCAAATCCTATTGGGAAATGATTTCAAGCAGACATGAAAAGCGCTTGATGACTTTTGTATCTTATCAGAGAAAAATGAAAGTTTTATAGGAGTTTGAAACAGATTGTTTGAGATGAAAATGAAATTAATTTTAGACATAAGGCAAAAGCTTAAGCCAACTAAGTACCATCGTTTTATACGACGACTGTCGAATGTCAACATCGTACTGTAGAGATGCAATCTTGTCTGGATATTTAGATTTTGGTATCGCGCTTGGTCACTACTATGTTCTTTCGTCAGATGTCATCACTGATTGATTCAATCTCGTACAGACCGGCTTGAAGCCCAACAATGTTCCAGATACCATCTCCTGCACACCCTTCCGAAAATACGAGCTAGTTGCGACAATCTCGCAAAGTTCCTAGAGAGATTTCAAGTGTGAGAGAATTTCCTGCAGTGACTGGAGTAAGAACAAGTACGTAGAAATTTGGCTCTGTTGACGAGATCATGATCATCGAGGGGACTCTCGGGATTGTAGTTGCAACGACACACTGTATCACGGATTTAATTTCGCGTGAAACACAGTGTCTAAATGGGAAGCGCCACGGAACTCATAATCAGTGTTATATACAACATCAATGTCTTTAATCAGTTTGTGTATTACGGTACGAAATGTTCCAAGGCCCATGGTGTCGTCGGTGAGCAAACGATGACAAATCGATACTGTTGACTTTTGGTGCCTTATTGCCGGTTCGATCCGACGCCAACTGGTTTTTCCAATGTCCACGAGTTCAAAGGTCTGTTGCTAGTCACAAGTGTGGAAAACCTATCCTTGCATTCTCCCACAAACATTTGCTGCTAAGAGTCATATGGTCATCTTGCAGCCTGGTAGCAACTTCTTCCAATGTGCGTGCGTGTATATGTGTGTACGTATGTATGTATGGCCATGGTTCATGTAGACGTTAAAAATTGGGGCTAGTGTTCAGGTACGGGTCTTTCTTGCTGTTTATATTATTCTTCTTTTGCTTTCTGCACATCTTTCTTGTTTCTTCTTCGATCTAGAAAAATTTATTGGGTTGGTGAGTGTTCTACCGGACGTTTCGTTGGCGGTTTATATTTTGGTGTAGGTTCGAGTTCATGCGAGTGTCCATGTGTTTGGATTCAGATTTAAGGAAAGCGTTTGATTTTACGTACAATTTCGGCTTCATGACTTCATGAAAAAATGTATTCAAACTTTTGAGGTAATATATAAACGACTTTGTTTTGTAGATGGATTAGACTGAATACTTTTGCGCTCATAATATTCTTTCATGAATATGTTCCACAAGTCATCGATCAGGTTCTGGATTACAAATTCATTATACAAACAAAGTAAAATAATAAACTCCTTACGCTTAGCTTGCGATATTCCCAAGAACTCCTTAAGCATCCACTTAGGCCATTCTACGGTTATATCTGAAGGCCCTTTTTGGTAATGCAGTATCCATTTTTCCCAGCTGAGTGGTGCCCTAAGAGCTTCTTCAATAAATAGTCGAGACATTGTTTTTATCACCGACTTCTACCCGTGGAGTTGTTTTCGTTGAATATTTACAATCGCTTTTTCGATGCCCTCTTCAAGTCTGTCACGCGTTGCTGGCAAACGTTAGCTAGTTGCCATGGTTAATTTTGTGGCTTTCATTTGATCCATGGCGCGTTTAGCAATTCTTCCTCTTCTGCTATAGTGGAGCACGTGAGCTTGAGCACTGGTGCAAATATTTGTTCGGGGCCAGCTGTGAGGATTCTCGTGCGTTCTGTTGTGACTGAATCATATCCTTGATACGTTTGTGGACACTTATAACATCAAGGATTTATTCTAGCTTGTTAGCATGTAGCTTTGCGACGTCGATAACTATTCTCTGCTATGACATCCCTGGCAGATTTAGTCATTGTATATATTTATAATGGTTGTTCAATTGTTTTGTCAAAACCCGCTCGAGAAGTGCGTGTCCACCACCAAAGATGATTGTGAGAAAACCAAATGGATCCCGGGTGACATCTGCAAACTTGTTTCGAAGCACCTTTTCAAGAATTGTTAACGACACACCAGGTCAAATGAGTGTTTGCACGACCATTAGTGTCAAACCAACAAAATATCAACATGTGACAGTTGTCCATGATCATTTTAAGAACGTGCGTGTGTCAATCAGTACATCGTCTTACACAACACAGTATTATTCTCCTAATCAAGGACGTCAGTGTTACGTCTTACACAACACAGCATTATGCTCCTAATCAAGGACATCAGTGTCACGTCTTACACAACAAAGTATTACGCTCCTAATCAAGGACGTCAGTGTCACGTCTTACACAACACAGTATTACGCTCCTAATCAAGGACGTCAGTGTCACGTCTTACACAACACAGTATTACGCTCCTAATCAAGGACGTCAGTGTCACGTCTTACACAACACAGTATTACGCTCCTAATCAAGGACGTCAGTTTCACGTCTTACACAACACAGTATTACGCTCCTAATCAAGGACGTCAGTGTCACGTCTTACACAACACAGTATCATGCTCCTAATCAAGGACGTCAGTGTCACGTCTTACACAACACAGTATCATGCTCCTAATCAAGGACGTCAGTGTCACGTCTTACACAACACAGTATCATGCTCCTAATCAAGGACGTCAGTGTCACGTCTTACACAACACAGTATCATGCTCCTAATTAAGGCCGTCAGTGTCACGGGCATCATCTGTCTTGCAATTAAATAAACAGTGGACGACAAAGATGTTTCTGCGACACAAGCTCTTCCCTGAAGTACCTGAGTATTTCATAACATAGTTGATCATCCACAGAGTACGTATTCAAGTATAGTCAATCCTACATAAAACATCGCATGGCGATATTTAGCAAAAGTTGGGTTTCCCAGGATCTGGGATCTGGCCTGGTCAATGGTTAGCGGGCAATCCGAGTTTCCGAAATCGAATCAATGTTTGTGGATGGAGACTTCATTGACGTAGAAAACCACGAAAAGGATGACGTGCTGAATATAGGTTTTGCTACAATTTACAATCATCCCTTCATACTGAGCGTGATACAACATTTGAAAGCATACCGCAAATTTATTTCTGGTTAGGATGCGTAATGGTCGAACTGCAATCGCTTTGACTTGTGTCCATTGTGGATCAAAGACCTTTACCTCCGTGGTACCATTTATGTATCAGAATCATTGGCGTTAAATAAACTACCTCTGAGGTATCGTGGAGTATATATCCTAGTAAAAGGTTTATTTGTCTTCATCTGGGTCAAAGACAATAGTTAGAGCTTTCTACATGGCAAGATATACGGATGGATTGTTACAACATTTTATAAAGACCGACGAAGAACCTGTAACCCTCGTTGATGTTGTATAAGATCGACATGATGATGATCAGAAAACATCATGCATTATATGTGTCCTCTTAAAATCTGACGTGCACATCATTTATGACTTACATTCGGTCAGTCCTACACTAGGTGTACTGTCCTTGCACTGGGTGGGTCTTAAGATCTTCTCATCGACAAAACAACGCACTATACGTAAAGCACTTTGTCCTAACAAATATATACCGAAATCAGTCCGTGAGGTTCTACCGTCCACGTGGGTATTGGAAGACCGATACAGTTCTTGAAGCCTTTGCTACCAGCAGAAGTTTCCTTAGATGTTACCATAGAGTGGCTTGCCAAACAAGCATTGTTGTGGATTCAGCTATCCGCAACATGGAAAAGTTTCCTTTGGCGATTTAAGACTTGATACACTGCTACAAAGGTATGCATGCATATCTTTAAACCCATCAGTGGAACCTTTTAGTTCTCGCGTCTGGAAGCGGCATAGCTAAATCCTTAACAAGAGTAATGTTCATCTTCAACCCTGATGTAGGTGCTCGCATATTAGTTTTGATATGATTTCCATACGCCTGTTGAAAAAGAAAGCTTCACAGCGTCTTGGCCCTGCATGTATTCCTTTGGGATAATTAGCTGGTATTGTTGGGAATTACGAGAGCGCTTGTGTAACATAAACTCTGGAACTTGAACTCGTCAAGGAGCCTCAGTAGCAATGGTATCTGTGATGTGTTCCTTATCACAAACCACACGTGCGATTTTAGAACGCCTGGCTCGTAGAGAAATCATAATATATAACTGTAATGCTGTTTCATGCAGTTTCCCTCAGTCAGATGGACTTCTCTGGAGGCAATCTTAATAATGTATACCTACCTTTTGATGTATCTCCTAGTAGGATTTCTCTTTCTTGCGATTATTGCTTAACTTGACCTACAGTTTTCTGTGGGAAGTTGTCTCACAGCCAGCCGTGATTCATCTGCGAGTACTAATAATACAAGTTTTTTAGTCCGCCTGTCTCATAGAGAAATCCCAATATATAACTTTGCACCTGTTTTGTCATGAAGTTTCACGATCAGACGCGTCTTATATGTTACAAGTTCCAATAATGTCAGTTTACCTGCCTTTGTCAGACTGATTGGAATCATTAGTATACGCTCTATTGCGAATTACCTATGTTGATTCACAGTCAGCATGACCGTATGTAAGGAAAGCATTTCAGAAATTTGACATGTGACTCCAATAGTGGTACCTACAGAGCTAAACTTTCAGGTTGATCAAGCATCGTTTCTCAAAGTTACATATTATTCGGGTTTTCCTCGAATGTGTATCCAGGTGATCTCATGCACCGATAGCTAAACAAATTTTAGGCGAGTCGTTGGTATTAAAGCGCCGCTGTGGAATGGTTTTATAAATATGGGGTCTCGAGCGTTTCATTCGATTCGAGATCGACTACAGCGACTGGTGACCAGAATTACCCAAATGTTTCTATCGACAACAACAATCAGAACAAATCCCATCAAATATCACCTAGGTCCCGTTTCACTAAAGAGGGTAAGTTTGCGTACGAAATCTTTGTATGTTTTGAGCGTACGAAAATCGTACGAACTTTTGAAAGTGCGTTTCATAAATAGACATTTACGCGAATTTCGTACAAAGGAAAGAAAATTGCGTTCAGATGCTCAAATTTTCTTGGAGGTAGGAAACATTTAGAAACGCGAATAGAAACGTAAACATACAACTCTTATTTTTGTGTATTGGTGCATAATTATAATTAAAATACCATATGCACTAAAAAGAACAATATCTTTTCATATGCTAATTTTTACATATATGTAGACTCGACAAAGCATTTGTTACATCAAATAAATCATACGTTTTATCTTTTTAGTATCGCTACGAGACTACCATGTACTGACAATCTGAAAATTGAATAATAATAATAATAATAATAATAATAATAATAATAATAATAATAATAATAATAATAATAATAATAATAATAATAATAATAATAATAATAATAATAATAATAATAATAATTCCAATTAAAATTATTTGAATGGGCATGGGCGATTTTCCCACGTACCAAAGAAAACAAAAGATAAATATGACAGCCCAAGGCTAGATTTGAACCTGCATCACAATACCAAATTGTGTTAAGCTGATACAAAATAATATTCTATGTCAATATTGTTTTTTTTAAAAAGTCACACAAAAGCAACTGTTTCATTCAATTGATTGATTGCTATTTTACGGCGCATCAGCACTGTGAGGCTATTTAGCGCCAAACATAATTTTATATCCTTTTACATTTAAAACTGGTAAAATAATTTTATCGACCCGCGATTAGAGACCAAACAGTTAAAGGTAATGCGATAAAATTGGTAACGATGGTAAATAATTAAAAGTTTCCCGATCAACGGGGAGTGTAAATGTATATTAACGAAAACATATGATTGGCAATTAAAATCTATCAGTTGCATAAATATAATACAAAACTGAAAAAGGTGATAAAATAAAAGCTATAACTTATGATAGATGTTTGCTTCCTTAAGGAAGTCTATAATGTTGGTAATGTTAACTGTATCAAAGAGCTCCCTCATGTTTTGCACAACGTAGTAATGATTACGCGTAGGTTGAATATCGAAGCATTCCAGCGTAAAGTGCTTAACGGTGAATGGTTCATTACAAGCTATGCACTCTGGTAGGTCTTCTCCTTTTAATATGTAGGAGTGTGTTAAATGAGTATGACCGAGTCGAATTCTTGCAATGACTACCCCCTCTCTACGGATGGATCTGTAGGAAGAGGTCCATTCTCCTAAGGTTGGCTTGATGGCATGAAGTTTGTTATTCACGGCATCATTCCATGATGCTTGCCGTTTCTGGCGTAAACAGTCTTTGATACAACGTTTAAAATCAGTATATGGTGCTTTAAAATCAGTTGGTTCTTGTAATAAGGCCATTTTAGCAGCACGGTCTGCTTTATCATTACCCTTAATTCCTACATGGCTGGGTAACCAACAGTATACTATATTGTGGGAGGTACTCAGCTCAGTATGCTTAAGGAGAATATTTGCTAATAATGGATTCTCCAGTTTTCTGTTATGTAGCGACTGAAGTACTGATAGCGAATCGGAGAAGATAATGCTGTATAAAATACGCTTGCTTGCAATGTATTGCAAAGCTAGGTCTATTGCTTTGATTTCAGCTGAAAAAAAATTGACGTACCATTTGGCAAGCGAACTTTTTTATGTATTTTTCACTAACGAAGGCTGCAGCGGCCTTTTCCTCATCTTTTGATCCATCAGTATATATTCTTGTAAAATTTTTTAACTGAGAGAGGAGTTCATGGTAAGAGTTGAGGAATATGGACGGGTTTGTTTCCGATTTTTTTCCATCGTGTAGCGTAAAAGTACCCTTGGTTGCTTAAGTAACCATGGAGGTGTTTCGGAAATGGTCGTGTTCAGAATTTTCGAAATATCAACTTTTGTACTATCAAGGAATGGTAATATTCTAATGCCAAAGGTAGGTATGATATTTGGTTTATTGTCATATAAAGTTTTATATTTGGGTTTAAAAACAGCCGAAAAAGCAGAGTTCAGAGGGTTTGATTTTAATTTGAGAGCGTATTCAGCGGAAAGCATTTCTCTTCGTTGTGCTAAAGGTGGTTCGTTCGCTTCAACGAGTAGGCTTTCACACGGAGATGTCTGATATGCTCCCAGGGCAAGTCTTATTCCCTGATGATGGATTTGGTCAAGCATCTTCAAATAAGACTTCTTTGCTGAACCATAGACAATGCTACCATAGTCTACTTTCGAGCGAATGAATGTTCTGTATATGCCGATTATGACTTTTCTATCAGCACCCCAGTCAGTGTGTGCTTTTACTTTAAGTAAATCCAGAGATTTGAGGCATTTAGCTTTTAAATTCTTTAGGTGTGGGATGAAGGTTAGTTTTCTATCGAAGATGATACCTAAGAATTTTACTTCCTCAACAACTGGAATAGGTGTTCCGTCCAGCGTAAGACTTGGTTCGTCATGATGTCTTTGTAATTGACAGAAATGCATGCATACAGTTTTTGTTTTCGAGAATTTGAAACCGTTAGTATTGGCCCAATTTTGGATCTTGTTGATATTTTGTTGTAATTGCCTTTCGATTGTATGCATGTGCTTGGATCGGTAACATATTAAAAAGTCATCAACATATAGGGAGCAATCCACACCAGGACTCAGACAATTGGTGATGCTATTAATTTTTATATTGAAAAGCGTTACCGATAAAATACTGCCCTGGGGCACACCCATCTCTTGATCGTGTAGATCAGAGAGGGTGGAGTCCACTCGTACCTTGAATTCCCTATCTTATCTTTGAGAAAGTTTGATATAAATAAGGGCAGTCGGCCTTTTAGACCCAGATTGTGCAGATCATTTAGTATTCCGTACTTCAAAGTTGTATCATACGCCTTTTCCAAATCAAAGAAAACCGCTACTAAATGTTCTTTCTTGATAAAAGTATCGCGAATAAATGTTTCGAGTCTAACCAGATGATCATTGGTACTACGTCCATAACGAAATCCACATTGGAAAGGAGATATTAAGTTGTTGCTTTCCAAATACCACACTAGCCTAGAGTTGATCATTCGATCCATTGTTTTGCACACGCAGCTAGTTAAAGATATTGGTCTGTAGTTACTAGGATCTGCGTTATCTTTGCCTGGTTTGGGGATTGGTATTACTGTTGATTCTTTGCATATTTTGGTACATTACCAGTAATCCATAAATCATTAAAGATTTCCAGAAGGACTGTTAGAGATGGCTCTGGGAGGTGTTTTAAAAACTGGTAATGTACATCGTCAGGCACAGCGGATCTATCATGAGCCTTATTCAAAGATTCCATAAGCTCCGATAATGAAAACGATTGGTTGTAACTTTCCGAGTTGTTCGATGTGAATTTCAACCGTGTTTTTTCCTTTGAGGTTTTTAATCTTTGGAAAGCTTCTGAATAGTTAGACGATGAGGAATTTTTGGAGAAATACTCAGCAAGCACATTTGCTATTTCATGTTCGGTATTAAACTTGTTGTTTTTTTTACCTTCAGATGTTGGAAGGAATTGTATTTTCCCTTTCCATTTATTTTGCGGATCGTGTCCCAAACCTTCTTTATTGAGGAACGAGAGTTTAAAGATGAAACATATTTTTTCTATGATGCTCGTTTACTTTCTTTAAAGGTGCGGTGAGCTTTGGCCCGAATAATACGGTATTGTGTTAAGGATTCGGGTGTTGGACGATTATTAAATTTTTTAATGCCTCTCGGCGTTGCCTAATAGCTTCTTTACATTCTTTAGTGAACCAGGGTTTTTGGATTCTTTTGCAATTTGGCGAGGAATTAGGAATGGATTCTTCTGCAATTACAAGTAAGATGGATGTAAATTGTCGGATAGGATTATTGTCGTTTAGGACTGTATTCCTGTTTAGCATAGTTATAGAGAGTCTTTCAAATTTGGCCCAATCGGCCTTCTTTAATTGTGTCATCAATTTGTGGGTGAATATTTTCAAAGGATATTGGAAAGTGATCACTGCTGTGAAGGTCTTCAGTGATCTTCCAGTTATAATCTAAAAGCAGCGAAGGTGAACAAATTGTTAAATCGATGCACGTATATGTACCCGTACCTGGGTGTAAATATGTTGGTGATTTGGTGTTATAAAGGCACAAGTCATGTCTAATAATGAAATCTTCAACCTTTTTGCCCCTGTCGCTTATATGGTTGGATCCCCATGAAATGTTATGGGCATTAAAATCCCCAAGTAGAATAAATGGTATGGGCAGTTGTTTAATTAGGTTGTCAAGATCATTTGGAACTAAGTTGTTGTTTGGTGGTAAATAAATAGAACAAAATGTAACCACTCGATGCAGCGTGACGCTTACAGCTATTGCTTGTAAATTTGTATTTAAGGTAATAGCGCAATGTGTAGCCCTGTTGTTTACAATAATGGAGACCCCTCCCGAGGCCCTGTCACACGTTTTGGAGTAGGCATTATAAGAAGAGTAATTTTTGAATGTGGTTTTATCTGTGTCTTTTAAAAATTTTTCCTGCAGACATAGTACTGCAAGATCATGTTTGTTCAAAAACAGAAATATGTCATTGTAATTGCTTTTAAGTCCTCTACAATTCCATTGTAAAATGGTGTTCTTCATTAAAACTGTATATTAGACCTTTCGAGTGGCAGATAATTTGATTATTTATCTGGAGGAAGTACGGGGGTGTATCTTTTGTTGTTGGATCTGGAGTTACCCTGAGGACATGAAGCAGATTTCTTCTGCATCCATGTCCTCTAGGTCTTCAAGCCTATTGTGTGTTTTTATAGGGTCATCAGACCCTTTTTTCTGCCTATTTGTTTAAAGTTTTTTCTTGCTACTTGGTGATTTTGGTGGTGAGGTAATGTTGAATGTTGTTTGCGTCAATGTCGAGTTTTTCTGCGGTCTATAGTGTGGGATGTTCGAGTCAGAATGGGGTTCAGGCGGGTTTATTTGAGTTTGTGCGTCTTTCGTTGCTTTTTGGCTGCTCTTCACTACAGTTGAGAAGGATTGGCTGGGGAATGATCTAGCTTGAACAAGCTTCCTGGCCTCTGGAGAGGGAATATTATTAGTGTATTTAATCCTCTGGATTTCCTTCTCCTGTCTTTAAGTGTCGCATTCCTTAGAACTAGCATGATGTTCTTTTCCGCAGTTAACGCAGTGCGGTGTGGCTTTGCACTCTGATTTCCGGTGGGAGGAGTCGCCACACCGGCCACAGATTTGGCTTCTAGAGCATCTGTCTTCATGATGGCCGTAGTTTTGGCATTTGTAACATCGGAGGGGATTTGGTATATATACTTCAACCTTAAATTGTAAGAAGCCAACCTTGACCACTTTAGGTAATATGGGCTTATTAAAGGTGAGTATAATAGTGTTGGTGTCCTGCAGATTGTTGTTTCGTTTGATACGAATTCTACCGACTGCAGTGACACCTTTAGTTTTCATGCCTTCGACGATGTCCTTGTCGCAGACTCCAGCAAAGTCACGGCAACGAATGATGCCTTTTGATGTATTAAGTGTAGAGTGGGCGGAGCAAGTTACTGGAATATCGTGAAAGGTCTTAATTTTCAATATATTTTCAGTTTGAGCTTTGCGCTCACACTCTAAAAGTAGGTCACCTGATCTTAGCTTCTTCAAACTTTTCGGCTTGCCGACTAATCCAAGTATAGTCTTTTCGACTATAAATGGTGACAATGTGGCAAGTTGTTTAGCTTCGTCTTTCTATTGGATGACCATGAAGCGAGGAAAGGATTCCACACTACATGGTTCATCAACCGACTCTGATGACACAGTTTTGGTTCGTTTTGGTGCTTTTTTGGAATTCTCCATGATGGCAGTTTGAAAAATTCAGCAACCGTGCTCCCCACCCACCAAGGAGCCCAACAAGGGGACACTTTTCAAGTGCCAGGGATACACAGATACGATACGCAGTTGGTAAAAGTACCTTTGGTTGACCCTGAAGACGCCAATTTCAAAGGTCAGTAAAATTACCCCCTGATTGACCCGTTAAGCCACCGCCTTCTAGGAAGTCTTCTAAGATTTAGGAAAGAGAAATATATAGGAATATAATATAGGGGCAACGGTGGTATCAAACGAGATACAAGAATAAAGACTACAAGAATACAAAAATAAAGAAAAAGGAGGTGAGAGAGTTAATAAAGACTTCCTAGGGCTCGGCGGGACCAGCCGATTTGTCGAGACCGGGCGCATCTCAACCACCCGTCTTAAGAAAAGTAGAGGCCAAAGTAGTGTGTTGCAACTACCAGGATTTTTTCCTCCTCCCGTTACGGGTTGTAACCCACGGCAAACAGGTTGCCTCTACTTAGTCGCCTTTTACGACACGTAGCGAGGCACGGCGGGCCAATTCTACAACCCCGGACCCGCAGGGGAAGTTTCATTCAAGGAAGACAGAAGGCATATACAAAATATCCAAAAAGAAAAATGTTAGTATTAATTAATGTTAGCAGTAAGATCACAATGTAAGTACATTGTACATGTGTGCCCTTTAATCTAAGTTTGATATAATTTATCATTTTAAAGAAACTTAACAGAATCCTATCTTAACGAAGCTAGTTTAGTGTGAAATTGCATAAAGATTATGTAGGTAATACTGTAAATGAACCTATGTTGCAAACATACATAATAATGTATCTATTCGAGGAAACATTTTTACAATGCTAATACTTTTTACAATATATATATATATATATATATATATATATATATATATATATATATATATATATATATATATCATACAGATTAGTAATTAATTCTCATATATACACAGTCGTTCCAGATTTTTATTAAATAAATCAATGTATATAGGATTTTTGTATTACAAATAATTATAAATATATACCAGACAGAACAGACTGTGCTATCCCTGGATTCTGTTGTAGAATCTTGATAATAGTGGGCAGAAATAATAGTTTAATACAAACAATACTATCATACAGGTTAGAGAAATTAAATTCGTACTTCGAACCTAGGTCCGCGAGTAAATGGCACCCATTCACTAAATCTTTAACCTCACTCGGGAAGCTGACTCAGTTAACTTTTCAAATCACCGTTGCTTGTGATTTGATAGATTTTTTGTATTTTCCAATCCAGGTCAAATGACAGAGAAGATCAGGGTCGTGATACGGAAACTTCCATATTCGCGCTTTTCAGTTTATTCACAGCGGTAATCCTTTCATATTCGGCTTGCGTGTCAGCTCTGTTGTAAACAAGTTTAGTTGTTTTTTTTTTGTTTTTTTTTTTAAAAAGTATTTTTGAATCTTATAGTAAAATTCGTTCAGTAGAATCAAAGTCATCCATGGCGTACATATCAGTTGGCCCATGGTCTTACTGTGCCATTTAAACTATGTGAATACGTGATCTTAAACTGCTTTTAAAACTAGCATTTAATAGTGATTCAGTCAAGTCGTAAATTAACACCTTCGAAGCTCAAAGGTATTTTATGTTGTGACCAGGTTGAGCTAAGTTTTTCTAGTTTTCGGAATTAGAAATTAATTTCTTTTGAAATATACGAGTGCTCTTCTTCATCAAAATTCTTGGACAAAGACATTTATTGGAAATATTAGAATTCAACAGGAAACCGTTGACACAACAGCACAAAACAGGATATAGAAGACGTCATCGCCTTCCAGCTTAGAACTTCATCGGGATTCGAGCTTTGATTCATCTAGAACTTTTTTTGTGATAGGATTTATATTTTTAAATTTTTGGAGTAAATTTTGGATTAGATTCACAAATCGTAAGCTCTTTCATATTTTACCTTGTTTTGTAGGGGAATAAATTAATTTTGTTAAATTTTAAAAAACTTGTTGGCTTCGTTTTTTTTTTCTTTGTTACATTGTACAAGTCTATACACGTAAACAGATATCGACAGGAAAAAACAGAAGACAAAACTAAGACAAAGTGTAAAACATGTATGTGAAGACAATAGATTATCATCATCATAACCTTAGTCTCAGATCTACTGATATTACTCTATACTAGAATGTTTAAATAGCATGTTTCAATTTTTATCAATTTCTAAAACAAATAATCACAGACTAGCTTGTAATGATGCTACTTGTTTTAGAAGTTACTATTATTCATTTTTTGAAATAATGAACAAATTTGGCAACTGTGATGGGCTTCGCTAACTTTTCCAGTCGTCTTTGATGCCGTATTTACACATACCATCGCAATGCAATTAACATATCGATTAATGCCCACGCACCCACTCCAAGATACGAAACATGACCAGTTAATAGCAAAACATCCTGTATCGTTTATTTTCAAAAGCTAAAATTATTGCATGAACAATAATTCCAGGCAATGCCAGGACACCTTTTAGGCCAACTCAAAGACAAAATGACAAGAACGTTTTAAGCCTTTCTTTATATTTGTCAGTGAACTGATATATCTTGTCTCCTGTCATATGCCTGCTGCCCATTATTCATTCTCCACTACATACTAAATCTTGTGCAAGATGTTTTAATACATACCAATAGTTGATACAGACATTGCAGTGGCTGAAATCTATATCGCTACACCCTCTAGTATCACAAAAGTGTTTTAGATTTAGCTTGAAAATGTAGTTCAACGCCTTATATACTCCAGAACGTTACAATTATTTTCACCCGTGCATCACACCTGGCTAGTAAAAGACATTTTTCTTTTTACTGTAAATGAGTTTACAAAGCTAGCACAAACGGCGACGTTGTCAGCAGTGACAACATCACTACCACATCAGACAAACAATTCCGTCGTTGTCTATTATATCAATGTCGTTTTGCAAACACACTGGACAATCTTTGCTTGCGCGAATGACTTTGCAGCTAGTGTAAAGGATTTTACACTTTAGTCGTGTAAAGGATTTTACACTTTAGTTGTATAAACAATTTTGCGAAGTAAAATCTGCTAGCCTAAACATCCCAGCGAAAGCCCCGAGATGAAATGACCACAATTACTGACCATGTGGATATAGAGAAATATGTTGTGAATGCGCTAGTGATGACGCTGAGGTAGCTAGTGAGGACAATAGCAATAACGTGAAAACGACTGGCAAAAAGAAATTTCTTCGCTGGGTGTGACAGCTTCCGAAGACTATTTCTACAAAGATAAAATGAATTTCATAGCGGAATCAACTCATGTTATGTTCGCCGTGATTATGCCAAAATAACATTGACTCAATGAAGAAAAGAAAGATCGCTGCTGTGACTCAACAAGAACGCACTTGTCCAAATAACAAATCTTCGACAAAAAAATCATCAGAGGCACAAAGCAAAGACGTAATCGACAGTGCCGATTTAAGGCATAAGCACAAGAGGCACGTGCCTAGGGACTCGCGAAGTAGGGACCCCTATACGGCCCAAAAACAAAATTTCGGTATTGGTTGTGTTAGCAGTTTAGTCCTATATTAATAATTTAACTAAATGACACACATGCACATGGAAATGCAATACAATACTCAATATTTGAAACTGAGAGATCGATGAGCAATTCTGGTTACCTTTAAGGTTAGAGATCGTGCCTAGGCCCCCCAAACTTCTTGAAAACGGCTCTGGTAGTTAGTGTGTTTAAAACGATCGTGGTGCCCAGTTCCAGGAACATATAATCGCAGGAAGCTTAAACATTCCTGCGAAAGACATTTTCTATTAATGTATGACAGTTGTACAAGCGAGGAAAAGTACTTGGTTAGAAATGCGTGCACGTAATGTAGCTGAACAAAGTCAGAAATTCGAGCAATAAGTCCACAGACAAAATATTAATAAGAGACAAAAGATAGACTCACAGAGATACAGACGAGAGAGATAGTCGAAGCATAACAACAGTTGCGAAATGGAATCATCGAGATAACCGCACTGCTAGTGAAATACAATCGTGTATGTGTGTGGTTGTAGATGCTTTTTGCGAAATCACGATGTGATCGCTGTTGGTCTTGGCGCTGCTTGCAATCTGGTTGTTTACGCGACTAATCTGTAAAATTCTGTGCACTAGCCGCAAAAACGTTCACACAAAGAAAGAAAGTCTAATGTGTTTGCTTAAACGACACCGATGATGGCAATGCGGGATTACCAAAGAGGCAGAGAAGGCACCGGCTTATGAGGCCCACACTTTTTAGGAGCCTTGCGACAACAGATCAAAAATATTTAATTGATTTGATCTTAAAAGAAAATTACAATCAAGCTAATAATAATAATTACTAATTGTTAAAATTGTTTTGCTCGCCGATTTTGCTCATAAGATTGTTCAGACTAGCATTAGAATTATTCTTTACTATCTAAATTTTAGGCATTATTATGTTGGGGTGCCGTAAAGCGCTACTAGAAACAAGCAATATACAAAACATCAAGCTTATAAACATTTTTGTCACCTTGAGCACTGATTCTAAATGAATTCATTGACTTATATATTTCATTATATGGAAACAACTAATGATTTCTCTCTTATAGGATGTAACAAAGAATCTGATTTTTACAGTGTAAACTCATTAACTACATACTGTCTTGAAGAAAACCATTTATCATAATCGGATTGAAACAGCTGGCGTCAAAGACTTCCAGGTTTGAAATGTTTGTAGTAGGTATTGAATACCAAAGATGACCTTTAACACAGACTGTACTGTGGTTTCATTTACCATAATAAATGGCAACTTACGGTAAATACATAACTCTTCACGAGCATGAAAATATATTTAGCATAACTCTTGAAAAGCCTCAGAAGTAACAAAGGGAGGTAATATTCAGGATCACGAATTTTAAACATTTTGTTTACAGTATGACACGATGACTTTGAAATCAATTCAGAGTTAGAAATTGACGAATATAAAAATGAAATTACTTTATTTTATGCCAAAACTATGGAAAGTGGAGAATTCTGAACATACTTTAATCAATTTCATATAAGATTCCTCCAGAATATGGTTCAACTAGAACTTTTGATACTTCTTAAAAACAGAGAAAATAATCTGGAAAAGTTTACCAACTCAGCAACAGAAACAAATATCAGTGAGCTTAGAAGATATGCTAGACGTGGGTATATTCTCTTAGTTTCGCTGTAATCAGATTTGGTAATTTTATGATCTCCTAATTTATATTAGCTTTCTAAAACATGAATCTGGACATGACTGAAATAGTAAATATAAATTTTTGTAAGACAAAACCTTGGTCTTCCTGCGACAATTTTCGGGGCTTTGTTTTTCAGTTTTTCAAAAATAAATCGTAAATCTTGCTGCACCAGTGGATCAATATTTCAATTTTAGTGTTGCTATATCGGTTTAGATGAATGTTAGTAGGCAGCACTAATACTAATTTTGAATTATGCAATATTTTTCTTAACGTAATTATTTACACCTTGCTAAGCCTTTTCAAAAGAATGATTGTATTGTTTTAAATTCACTGCACGCTAGTCAAGTAAAACACACCACCGTGATAGTTAACACGAAGTGAACTTGCTTCACCATATTCCGAAACCAGATGATGAGCAGTCTGCTTTCCATCGTGCAATATTGAATCACTTCAACTAATATTACATTAATGAACTTACGTCAAAAAATTGTCAGGACATTTTACATGATTTTATGTTTTCATGCTGCAGTATTGAAATATTTTCATTTTGAATTATATTTTGATGTTTAAGAAATTGAAGAAAAAAAATCGCGCAATTGGCGAGGAAATTTTCATATTTTGAGAAATGCTTTTCTCTGGGTTTTCATCGCCATAGAAAATGTATTCTTTGATATTTATCCAAAACGGATTTGAACTCGAAAAAGTAATAAAAATCCATAACCCCAATTATGACACTACTATAGTGTTACATAGCCACTTCACAATGGCACTTGAGGTCCAAGTGGTGTACTTTTATCATATGTGACCGGCAACTATATCTGAAAGCTGAAAAGCACAATTAAATTCAAGTGTTGGCTTAATTAAAACTCAACACAATGACATACCATATATGTAAGGCGGTACGATGACAATGCATGCCCACAGAGGAATTTGAACTTTTCCTAAACGAAGTCGACAAATACAAATTTATAACAAATAAAATACGACATACATTACATAAAGCAAGCACTTCGATTGTAATTTACAAATGGCAAAAAAAAAACCAACCCGAATGAACAGTCTCAAGAAGAAATGAAGCACGAGATGAGATCATGAAAATTATCGCTGTGAATTCATTATAACGGTCAACAACAGACCAGACATCACCGTCAAATCAACTACTTTCTGGCTCATGTCTTAATACATATATCATCAGTAATAGTAAAATGTGCTTTAAAATGAATTCAAACTACTTAAATCAAATCATTAAAGAAAGCTGGCATTAACAGTTTCTCAAAACCTCCCGTGTGTGCTCTCAACTTAAAGAGCATGGAAAATGCAATATGGTCAGCCTGTCAAATTCTCATTTAAGATTTCAAAACACTTGTAGATAAGAATATAAAATATCATAATGAAAAAAGTTGTCACACATGTGGGACTTGTAGAATATCATAGAGAGATTTTATTCACCAAACTTTCATGTGAAAATTTTTACAAATATATTTTTACAAATTTTTCAAAATATTCTTCATTAGCTTCAGAGAGATTTTCAGTTTTCCTCAAATTTCGGGCCAGATGTTGTAATTTGAATCAGGTATCATCGTACTCAGGACGATATAACAAGAATAAAATGTGCCAATAAATTACCACATTTCCGGACTTAGTATTTAATTGAAATAAGCGCTTTCTATATTTTAAGCTAACCAAACTTTTAACAAAATATTCAAAACATAAAATAGCATATACAAAGATTGCAAATAGGATATTCTTTTAAATTTCGGTATCAGTTAATAAACTGTATATAGTGGCACATTTTTCATAAAATTAAACTTATAAGTCTTGTCATAAAATAATGTTTCTGGGTCTACATTTGGTGTAGTAATAATTAACAAAATACGCTTAGATGTGTAGATATCAATATTTAGATCAGGTATATATTTTGTCTAACAGCACAGACTTAATGTTGCTTAGAATCTGTCCAGAATGACAGAGTAATGCAAAATAGGTGTATTAGTAAGTGCCATCTTATAAGTTTCTTGTTTTTAGACCAGGAATATCGGTAGCTTTGATCATATTCTACCTACAGTACCAGCTCTGTCATAGAGTATTTCTTCAAACGATTGTAACAAAATCTGATAATGGGAAACCTGACCCAGTTCTAGCATTGGATAACAGGTAACTTCAATGAGGGCTACGTTATATAGCACTGCTGAACGTTCATAATTTTGTGCACAGAAAAGAATTACAAGAGACGCAGTAGATGCAGACGATGTTTGGTGAAATTACGGATCATAATTTCATAAATATTGAACACTTAATAAGCGGTGTAAAGTGGAATTATTAGAATGGAGGTTAAAGGTTGCGGGAGAACATGTCACCCTTGAGAACCTCAGGTTGCCTAATATTTACCTAATCTTCACATTCCTGAGAGAGAGAGAGAGGTTGTATGATATAATTGCCAGAGACAGACGACATTTAAGTTAAGTTATTAATTAATTCAAGGCGGGGTCTCTTGACATCTTTACCAGTAATCATTAACAAATTCAGACCTTCAAGAGCTCTTCTCCCAATTCTGGAGCGAAACAGACAGGAGGCAGACAGTTGGAAAAAGAAAGAGTAGTCTTGGAATTATGATCATTTCCACACATAATTGTTTATTTGAGCAATGCATGTAATTTAAATTTTAAAGAAAATTATCATTCAATTAACTTACTTCTGCTGTTAATTGCTGGTCTAGAATTTTGGATGATAAACACTACGCTTCATGTCCTTTTACTTTATGTATACTATTCGAACACCCCTTCCTTTTAGTTTTAACCCCTGCCAATATAAAAAATACACAAAAATAGTCATGTCATTCATTGATTTATAATTTCTGACATGAGAGTTGCCAAGAAGCCCTAACACTATCGACTTATTGGCTTTACAATGCAAAAGGAAACTTCAAAGAACACCTGTCTCCAAACATTGAAATTATTTTATTGCTATCCTAAAGAAAATGTTAAAAATACAGAACTCCATTTTGTTCTTATATATAAAGAAAAGTCGAACTAATAATTCTGAAGTCCAAAGGAAATCTGTCTCCTCACGGCATTAGATGTTGCTTAATATAATTCGGGAAAATGGATAATCATAACTCGCTTCCTAACAAAGGTCATGACCTCAAGTGATTATTTTATCATATCTTCATCGTGAAAAAAAATACAAATTCCATTTTCCAGAGTTTTGCAAAAATGTACAAACCGTAATTTATCTTTATGGTCGCTTTCCTGAGAACTTTAAGCTTCTGTTTGACCTTTTCAATACATGTTCTATAGATTTACACTCGTCATCACAGAAACAGTGGCTGTATTAGTACTTTCCCACGATGCACCGATAAACGCCAGTCAACCAGAATTTGCTGATAAAGCAGAGCTCTTATTGTCTAGACGTGTACACAATTTCTGCATACAGAGTTCGCAAACTTAAAACAAAGGAAAAATTACAATACACATTATAATTATAAGAGCAAACTTTGCACTGAATAAAAATTGCTAAAAATGCAATCCCAACAGCAGTATATATCGTCCAGGTCTATATTTAAGAGCTGACCGTTTTACTCGACAACTGCATGTAGTAGTGCAAGAACACATCCTATGTAAACTATCTCCCAAATTTTATGTTATAATGATTTGATTTATTTTACAATATCCTGGCAGATAGATCTTGCTAAACTTGAAGGCATAATTAATATGTACAATCTCTTGCTCATAACTGGGTAGGGGTCCCAAGTGGCCTAGTTGTCTAAAGCGCTCTCCGTTATGGATCACTACCATTTCACCTCTGTCTGCGTGGTTTCGAGTCTAGGACTCGGCGAATGAAAAATGGCGTTAACCCATACAATAACAACAACAACATAACTGGGGTCATCCGAAAACTTGAAGATAATAAACTCAATAGATTCAAAAGAATGGCTTTGAGAGTAGGACGAAGTCAAATAATCAGATACATGAGAACCTCATTAATACGCACCTATCTCGCTCAATTCTGATATATTCCATGATCCTGGTGATAGAAGCATATATTTTATGGTTTATCAGACTGGTACCAAGGTCAGCAAATCAGATGAAAGATTAACTCATTATAATGTCTGCATCTTTCTCACTATCGAACTTGCATAAGATCTTGAGCATACAGGCAATCATGCTTGATCAAAATAGGAACAGAAATCTGGACTCTAGAGTGGTAACAATCCCTGTCAATCAGATGCAAGACTAAGTCGTCAATATGCTTGGATTTCCCTCATTATCAAACCCACCCAAGATCATGACAGTATAGGCTCATAAGATAGATCAAAGTCCCATCTGAGATATCGCTTTATGATTGGTAAAAAGTTCGGCAATTACAATGCAATATCACCTCATTTGTATGCATGGGTCTCATTTATTACGTAACTCTTTCGATATTTCAGTGATATGGGCATATTTTAAGTTTGAAACAAAAATTGGATTATAGTGGTAACAAGTCTAGCCAATCAGATGCCTTAAAACCTCATTATTATGCTTGGGTTTTACTCATTGTCGATTGTTTCAAGATCTTGTTGTTAAAACCTACACTGCATGTTTCATCATAAAATCGGATCACGAATACGGCCAAAAAGTGGTAACAAACACTGCCCATATAATCAAATATTATCTCATAAATACTCGTAGATTTTGTCACCCAATATTGAATCCATCCACAGCATTGATGTTATGACCCGAGGTGAGCTATAAAAGGAAATAAATATGTTTCCGCCAAATTAATTTTCTGGAAAAACTTGTCAGACAAAAGCCATTCAATTTATATTTCATCAGGTTCATAAAAGAAAACATTCTCTGATTATATAAATGCATACAATCTGGGAAAATATGAAATATACATCTTCCCATGATTTCAACGCGTGATCTAAATCTTCAAACAAGGTTTAGATTGAATACTCCAAACCCTCTATCAACTGAAACTATGGAACGTTTGCGGCAAAAGTAAGTACATTATAGACTACAAAATGAAATGTAAATATTGTATATGCATTTAAATTACGATTGCTGTAATTAAACTAAAACTGAATGAAATACTATGAAAATAGTTTATGTAGATTCGATTCTTTACATTGTAAAAACCTTTATTTTTTTTTTGTTTATTTACAGGAAGGCACATCACAACGTTTAATACTTCTTATTTTTCTTCTATATTTTTCTGGGGTTGTTTGGGTGTTTGATGAACCGCATCGGTCGTAGTGTGTTGCTAGGTCTAGTTTTCCTTGGCAGAATGGACAGATGTTGTCTTTTACCTGGAGATGAATTGTTCGATGAAGGTAAACAGACTCATTACCAACTAAGACAGCACCATTGCTTTGGTTTTGTTGCACTCTCCCTACTTTTTTAAAAAATAAACGGTCTGGACATTTCCACGAATTGTGGAATTTTCAGTGTGCAAATTTATGGTAGATAGATTATTCTATTCATTGTGAAATGTTTGTAAATTTGATATACATTCAGTAATTTTGTAGAATTGCTCTTCCTTAACAAATGCAAACATAAAATGTTCCATGTTGATGTCATAATGACATATCCAATGTGATCTTTAACACTTGGCGCTACGTATTGTTAAGACTTGTTTGTGTGTAAAGTAAAACGTTACGGGAAACAAAACTACGACATATTCGTGTTCTTGAAAACAAAATCTCGCACTGGGCAATTTTAGAAATATTGTGTGGATTTGAAACGACAATTTGAAGACTGTTAATTAAACATTTTCTTATCACTTTATAATCAGTTGATCTACTGCTTGAAAGAAAATGTTACAATTTGCTTCTCAACAGGTTGACAAGAATTTTGTGATTTAATTATCGAATTGCTGATTTTATACTTATGATACATGTCTGTGTTATCCAAATGAATGAAGAAAAATCTCTCAGAAATTTGTACAATCTCAAAATCTCACTCCCTGATCTCAATTACGGGTATGATTATGCAATGGTTGTAATTGTGTCTTTGGGAATTATGGGAATGCCGCCTTATATGGAAATTATGATGCAGTTGACGTTACTACTGCATAATGAGACGTGTTCCATGACTAAACCATGCTTGAATTAAAAACCGTGTTATAAGGAAGGGTTTCATGAAAGTGCTTGAATCAATACAAAATGCTTTGAAAGTCACACGTTTGAGCTTGGGGGATTTATAAAAATTTATAAAAATGTTATATTTTGTCTTTTATTGTGTGTATATTTCACACAATCTGCAACAAATTAAGGTATGTTAAAAGTGAAATGAAATAAAGCTTATTTTGCATTTCGAATCAATTTAAATCATGTTATATGATTTACGTATATCAAGAATGGCATTTTCTTGAATTTTTGAGGAAATGTTAACAAGAAACAAGTATTTAATTTAATCTGGAAACTATAGAAACTAAAACGTTTTGTTCGGACAGCTTGTTACCTGAAAATGTCTGAATAAGAATGCTTCATTTCGTCGAAACCCAATTTTATTTGGCTTAAGCGAAAAAGAAACACAGGACATAATGAAATGAAATGATCATTAAAATTTATCCTAATATAGAATGTGACCAGATGGATGGACGAACATGCGTGCTGACGCCAAGGAGACTAATAATGTTGCGCTTCCACCAAGGCATGCTTGACAAATTTCGTTCACTTCCCTGGCATTATGCTGATCCCGGATATTTAGGATGTGCGGATTTCCCCAAAATATAATATGGTGTTATGAAGCGTATCGAGTGTGCCAATATATGGCAGAATTGTCAATTTCTAAGAATAACGGAAAAAAGTTTTGAAAAATTCCATCTGAATTTTGTTCTTGTGATATCTTCATCAAAACTTTTCTTTTGTCTATAATTAACATGTGATTGGTTAAGGGAAAAGATCTCATAAAAATTCTTGGAGATGAATGAGATTACAAAATTCGTCAAAAATTAATTGAATAAAAAATATCCAGGTGTCCGTTCATCCAGCAACACCTCGTATCTGTTTCTTTATTATGGTATGAATGTGTTTATAGTCAAGCTTCCCTAGTTTGAGAGCACTTTGCTTATATTCATGGAAGGCAACTTTTATATCCTTTTTCAGGTTACACGAGTTACATATCTTTCCTCTGAGTGGAAGACGCGCACCAGCATCCTGTGATAGTAACCTTCTGTGACCTTCTTCTGGACCACGTGTATCAAAAATGTGAGGACAACATGACTAATTATGGTGCAATATGACCGTCACAAATGAGGACAACCAATAATGCGCAAAGAATGTCACTAAAGCATACAAAATTCTACAAAACAACTTACATAATGAAAAGCAGGCAAAAGAGAACATGAATTCGAAGAAGTTTTATGAAAATAATAATGACAGTATGGTGTAGATGGTTTAAAAATTTAAAAGGGGACCAAAGTCATCGCATATATTCCATACGAAAATGCTGATACTGAATAAAAGTTGTATTTTAATTTATTCTAAATTTTTGCATTTCATTTCCTTTAAAAGAACCAATGCCAGTCTTTACTAATAACTTTATTGATAACTCTGTTTTATACATGTTTATCAATATTTTCACTTTAATGGCAAAAAGACAATTAATCCAATACAATGCAAACAAACTTCAAAATGAACTAACTCGTGGCTAAGTCTGGGCTAAATGGGAGGCGTTGAATAATAATGTACGTCTCAGTGACCCTTATAACTTTGGAGATGACAATTGGTTGTAACTATTGGAAACTTGGACTTGGTAAACAAACCTTTTCCTCAAAAAGGAATTTCCTCGCAAACAGTATTTTTTCTGAAAATTCAAACTAGGCTGCCATAGTTGTCAATAGAGAAATAAACATAGATTACATTATGTAATCCTTGTTTGGAGCTCATCATTAAGAGGTTAGTGCTAGGACTGGTCGGCCTGGTTTCAGGATATTTTAATTGGGTGGGACATGATGCGAGTCTGGAAGATTATGCCAGAATGCTATACATCACTATAAACTGCCACACTGCAGACATCGTAGCGATATGACTGAAAAATTGTTATAGCTACTTTAAAAATCCAAGTCAATCACACACACACACAAACAAACAAACAAACACACACATTATGTCACCATTTTAAGATGATTGCAGAGCTTGCAATGATGATACAGATTACAGTTCATTCGCGTTTTATCAAAATGCAATGTTGTATGAGTGTAAAACTGAGTTGTCAAGACAAATTTCTATTTGGTATTAATTTCAAGCAGCCATAAAAGTAGGTCAAAGTGACGTAACGTTAAAAACCAAGTGTGCTAGGAAAGAAGATGCAGCTCTGTCAGACGTTTATTGGAAATGGACAGTTTACGATGGTCTGAAGATTTACATTTAGAGACAAAGTAAAAACAAACATGCAAAAAAGTGGGCTTACTTGATTGACAGCTGGCTAATTGTTAAATCCAAGAGCAGAGTGGACGTCCAAGAAGAATGATTTGGTTAGAAATTTCTTCCAATATTGTTAATGGCAAAACTACAACTGTTCCAAGGTTTCTTAGATTATCTTTTCTTGCACCTAGATCAGCAGAATTTAGTTTAATGTTGAAAGGCCATTATTCCATATCCATTAAGTTTAAAATCTTATCAGCATTTCATTGCTAGATATAAAGCTGTGTACATTTATTTTCAGCTGTTTGTTGATCATTTGTATAAATTTGAACGCTCTCAGCGCGGGTATGTTTAATGTCAAATTTGATCTTATTTCATTGAGCAGTTTTTTTTTCTGAAGGAATTCGTTTAGAGTTTTCAATTATCTAAGTTACTAAAATGATACAAGTCAAGTTGGTCAAATGCTCTTCAACAATTTTACAGACGAAATAATTGCAGTAATGCTCTATTTCAGGAACAGATGTTATATTTGACTGCGGATCCGCTTCATTTGTACAAATTTTAAAGGTCTTCATTCTGGGATGCTTCCTCTCAAATATGATCAAATTATGTTCACGGATTTGGGAAAAGTCGTTTGCATTTTTGAAATTTTGGTGATGAGAAGGAAAGATTTTCATGTCATAATATCTGCAATCATGTTTAGTGAAATAAATAGATAATAATTAATTAATATTCAGTACGTTTGGAAAATGCATCGTTTGAAATGTTTATCTAATTTTTGGAAACAGTGCTATTTCTAATTTTGGTGGCTGTGGCCATACTTAAAGATCAGCATCATTTGTACATGCTTTAAAGGATTCTTCTATTATGCTTTTAGATTTGATTGAATTCTGTTCAGCGAATTTTGTAAAGTCTTTAAAAGATCTATTTCTACATTTGCTAATGGAGGCCATATTGGATGGTTGATATGCATAATTAACATAAATTGGAAATCCCTGGACATTTGGTGATGCCAGACTGTATTGTGCCAAATTTTATTTAAATTGTTTTAAATTGTGTTTAGATAAAACTTTTTTTTTAAAGAAAAAGACACTTGTTGACGGACACACGACACATTGGTGCATAATATGAAGGGTGAAGTGCTATGCCATAAACACACTTGGCCTTGCAACCGGATGAGCAAAAAAGGAAATTAAAATTACCTACTTTTTGTGCCAGTGTGTTTCATTACAAAGATATGTCACTGTTTGAAATTTGAAAACAATATGGCTTCTCGTGTCAAAGATCTGTGTGAAATGTATTGTGTCAACGTTTCCTTTTAGCACTAAATATAGGTAGCTTTTACCTTGTTTTGATATAACTGAAACAGTATTTATAATATGCCTGAATATAATTGCCTTTGATGATCGTGGGTGAAACAGATTATAAGATCTTGATGGTGTTATCACAAAAGAGTACCTTGAACGGATATGCATTCTACTGGCCGCCGAAAACAAATCCATGAAACCAACATAATGCCGTTTCTTTTTGTTAACTGATGAACATTGGATTCATCTATAAAATGCTTAGAAAACTTGAACGTATCAAATGTTAAACATTCGGTTTTATTTAACATATTCACGCTATACCTGTATGTTCAATAAGTGGCCTATGACCGTGAATCTGATATCGTGCATAAATTACCTAAATGATAATGGCGACTTTACCTCAGTACCTGAATAGTACTGAGATTGTTAGTTTGGAACAACCAGCGAAAACCAATTAATCATACGTCTTCCAATTTACCAAAATTACAATAAGATTTTTATTTTGTAAACAAATGTGCTACACTTTTTTAAACGAAAAACGTCCATGATAGAGCTGCTGAATTTGTCGTCTCTGCTTTTTGAATTTTAACATATATATCCTGTAAAATTGATCAAAACGCGCAATAATTATATCAAAATAATTTACTATCAACAATAATATTGCTTTGGTGTCTTACCAGCACATTTTATGGTTGCGAGTCACGCTAGCTAACAAGCGACTCAATGCTGCTTGTGCTATCTAAGAGACCTAATAGTGTTATGACTATAGTGCAGTTAAGGAACTTCGTGTAAATGTTCATATATTTGATGATGCAATGAACAAATAACAAGCAAATATTAAAACAACTGAGAGACAATGTGCAAAAGGCTCAATATACTAGATCAGGGGAGGAGGCTTAGTAATCTCCTGGACAGCGGAGGAGAACACGTCTATTTATGGCAGAAAATCTCTAAGTGACAGAGAATCCATTTTAGTTTTAATTAGTTATTCCTAAGCTTTTCTTTTCCACTTTGTATTATTTTATGGTTCTAGTGTTTTGTGGCGGCATGTGTCTTGATACAGGGTTTATGTCTTGGAAACGATGCATCCAATGAGACTGGCAAAAGATTGGCTTTAAGTAGAGTAGAAAAGAGGCTTGACCCACCCCTGATCTTTTACTAATTTGGAGTTGTACACATCAAGATGAATCCATATAATAAATAGAGTGACCTTGTGGAAGTGTTGAAATGAGCTACTATTATAATATTCCCTTTCCTGCAGTAGCATTAGATTCGAAATCGAATATTCGTTGTGATGTAAACATGATAGACAAAAATTCGAACAAATTCTGTAAGCAACTAGTACCCATCTGGCTTGAATATAAACTTGTCTTGTGTTCCATGTCGCTGAATTAATAAGCTACGTAATTTTAGATAAAAACAGTGGATGGCATATAAAAATTGAAAAGGAGGAAACGCTTAAAAGAGACTTCATTTGCTGAATTACGGACCAATTCATTCCTATTGAGGACGCCAGGTTTGCATAACTGGCAACAACTAATGAAATAGGAGATTGCATGAAAACGAGTTTCAGCAGTGTTCTCGTGACTATTTTTAAACATCAGTAAAATTAATAGTTTGTCTAAGAATATCTCACTGTCACAAAACCCAACTAAAATTTGTCTATTTCCATACAATATTATGAGCATCAGATTCATTAACACATTTTTCCAAAACGAGATTATATGCAGTATTTGTTTCGAAAACTAGGTTATTTCTGTTGTAATTTTCAAAATTACCTCTGATCAAATATTGAACAGAGCATATTCACAAGGTTGAGACGATTCGTGAAAAGACAAAGAAACGAAGTATTTGTAGACACACTTCTATGATTTAACCTACAGACAAACACAAAGACAGACAAATAGTTTGACAAATGGTTTGACAGTTTGACTAGTATCTCTTTTCTAGATGGTTGGGGGTAGCGCTGAAAGGGGCTGTTTTGATCACTGTGTTACAACAATCTTTTTTAAGACGTCGTCCATACGACAGTCCATAAAAACTGTCTGACTTCTGCTATTGTTGTTGCTTTGCTAGTATTGCTGATCTCTCTGCTGTTTCACAAGTCTGTACTTCTCAGCCTATTCTTCTTGTACCTTCTTGATATTGTCTTTAAACACCTCTTCAATCAGGTCTTCGGCAACTTTAACATTCTGACATTCTCTACCAGCTTTTGCCTGACACGATGTGTTAAATATATGTAATTTAATTACTTATGAGTTCGTTTTAAATTTTTTGTTTTATTTTTATTTCATTACATGTTATTGAAATGATAACTTTATTCACTGGATTTGACATTTTTTTCGGAACAGGTAACTTTTATGGTAGCCAGACTGACAAACTGTCTTCTGTATGAAGCGCGGCCTGAAGGAAGAAACACAAATAAACACACACACACACACACACACACACACACACACACACACAACATAAACGTACTATCACTCTTACAAACACACGAATACACAATTCATCAAACGTACGCGCAACCATTCGAAAATGGAGTTTCACCGAAATTTTACCTTTTATGAATGAAATATTTTGTCCCAGATCTCCTTTTATAGCAATTTTGACACTGTGGAAAGATGACTCACGGAAGGGTAAATAACGAGGATGTACAAATTCGTGGTGAACATGAAGGTGTTTCCACCTTCCTCGTCATTGGTCATTGCAGAATCCAGTTTGAAATAATGACACGCAGTAACCATATGAATGTGTGTCCCACCACATTGTACTCCACCACATCGGAGTGTATAAAGATCAAATAAGTGATTGGTTCAATCCTACCGGAGTTTTAAAATATTACCTAAAAGTACTGTTGTCATAAATGATTGGTAATTCGAGATCCTTTATATTATTTCTCCTCAAATGAATGTCCCCACCCAAAATGTCATACAATTCAGGACAAAAAATAACAGACACCATTTTGCACTCCAAACATTGCATCAGCAGATAACGAGCTACTTTATGGTACTTTATCTTGACACTTTGTTCTTTACTCTCCAAGGTTTACCAAACACTGCATTGAACCTGGTAGCAATCGTGCTCACAAGATTTTGAACGCTAAAATAATAGCCGGCAGAAATCATCAACTCATACCTGGTACGTCGAGTCTATGAGTCTTTTTTAGGAGTGCTATTTGCAATTGGGTATTGATTCAATATTTTTGTAATTCTTCGTTATGAACTTCGACCGTAAAGGTGCTTCGATTTGAAGAATATTTAGGACTTGTGTGGGGTGAATCATTTCGACCAAAGCCACTTCCCAAAAGGGCTTCGTGATCCAATTGGATGGCCTCAGGTATTTTGGCTGTGATACAGCAGAATGTGTTTTGGGGAAACACATCCATGGAATTGTCACTGGGTAAAGTTAAGTAAAATTGGTTGTTCATAATGTCAGAGTTCTGCTGTCCGAGTGTTCGCTGGAGGTTAGAGGAGTGTCAAAAAAGGATTGTTGTTTGCTAGGGTGTTGAATGTTGGAAGTGTGACTGACCTTGGGCACAAGACTTCCGTTGTTAACGTTAGGAGAGTATTTCAGGGAAAGATTGGTAAGAAGGTAATCGATGCAGCTGTTCAGTAAAACGGTCCACAATTGTTTTTCTGATGAAAACTCAAACTGGCACTGGCAACACCGATGACATAATACAATACAAACATTTAATAGAAAAAGATGATTTGCATTTGTCATTTTTGCTAAGCCCCAGCTATAAAGTCATATATAAGCTATAAAATTGCTGCGGTGTTGTGTTTGATGTCTAGACATTGCCGCGGGCTAGTGTTAGTCTCTTACACAAGGTAACGTAATAGGTCTAATTCCCGGAATCTTCAATCGGCAAAGGCGATATATCGCGTAATTTGACAAAGGCTTGTAGTTATCACACATGCGTGTTAAGGGTTAGTTTATGATCAAAGAGAACTAGTGGGGTGCACGAGGCGAGTTCTCAGACGTTGACAAACAGCGGTAGGGACACTGTCCACTAAGTTTAATTGGATCGGTTCACAGCGATATCCAATCGGAATTGAGATAGATGGTATGATTACAATCAAGGCCGAATGATAACTTTAATGGCTCGTAAGCGAGGACTTATAATTCTAGGTAGATTCTAAGGAAAGACAAAGCTTCGAAAAGGAAACTTTTTTTAAGGGACAGAGAACTTCTAGTTCAATTGTGTCCCGAGTCTCCAAGAGGTGGAGACGGAATTGAGACTAGCAGAACAGTCGAAGTCGACAGAAGTCCAGTCTGTGGAGAAAAATTGGAGAGAAGTTGAAGGAGTGGGAGGAAATTGAGTTTGGAGGAGAAAGTGGAAGAAGAAGAGAATGAGTATAGAGAAGTCGAGGAGGAGAAAGAATTTGAAGAAAATCGGGCAGGAAGCGGAGAAGGAATTGCAAGAAATAGGAGGGAGAAGAATACCACAGATGAGTAGAAATCCAGGAGGGGTGGAGATCTATTTAACACTACTAATCAAGTAATGCAATAGAATATTAAAGGGTCGAACGAAAGGAGAGTAATTGGAAATTTGAAGCATTTGATTATGTAATTGGTATGAAATTGTGATTCATTGAATTTAAACCAACCTGTTTGTATATTCAACCATTTAACCGTCGGCATTGCTGAATTGGGGCTCAGAGCTGTACATTTATATTTTACTAATTTAACTTGCAACCAAAATCGAGCCTCGGCGGGACTTTAAAAAGAGTTTAAATAAAATCTTGGGAATACCCCACCCCAACGATAAAAATCCACACAGCGTTTTAGGCACACGTACGCAACACTTTACCCACAGGGTTTACTTTTGTAGATCTTTCACAGTAGAAGTGGGCGAAGGAGTGGTCACTGCTGTAGTGGTTGAGGCTGTATTGAAAGGCATGATGGTCACTTCTTTTTATAGTCAATGGTTTGCGAAGCTTTGATCCAAGAATAAAAACTGCAAGAATATATTTTCCAACTTTCTTTGACTTCTTTGATACTTTCTTTTGCCACTTTACGGGTTCTTCAACTAAAAATGCTTTCAATGTCGTACACTTCTTCTTTTTGGTCAAATGTTATAACTCGGGCAAGTAAAACGTTCCTTTCAACGCTTCCCCGTTCATGTCTTCCAATTTATAGACTGTCGGATGACGTCCACGCACTCATCCAGTAGCGTAAAACAATTCCGTGGTCCAGTATGGTAAGTAACATTTGTCGAAATTATGTTAGGTTTAGCCAATGCGCACCGAATCTCCTGTTGTCAACACTTCACCTTTCCTTGGGACAGTAACAGTCGGGGTCGTCCCAAACAGGAGGTCAAAGACGGTTACTTCGTTGTCGGTGCCACTGCTTTATGTCACATCTGATGTTCCGATGGTAATATTGGTTGTACGCTTGGACCAGGTCGATATACTTGAGAGTGTGTTGATGCGCAAAATATTCCATATGCCCTCTTTCAAGTTGCTTTGAAAACGTTCAACGATACTGTCTTTAGTTTCGGGATACTCGATTGTGAAAAAATGAATGTCTCTTTTCTTTAATTCTTTTTGGAAAGCATTGTTCAGAAATTCGGTACCTTTATCTGTTTGCCATCAAAGAGGATGACCGCCGCTATGTTTCGATTTAACTCAGTGCTCGATTTGGAAGTCAAAACCACCACTCATGCAAATTTAGAAAAGACGTCGATGACACAAAACAAATATTTGTTGCAACGATTGTAGGTGGCAAAATGAGAAACATCGGCAAAATCATCTTTCCATTAATGATCGACGCCCTCCACTTGGGTACGACTTTTAGAAAATACTCGTCAATTGTTTTTTGTGTAAGGTGTACGTGGCTTGTTCTTGTTCCAATTGAGGTAAACATACACTTTTCCTTTGGGTTTTGGTAGCGGGATGCAATTAATGAACTCCTGTATGATGGGCTGGATGATAGCAAATGCTGTCTAATACATTATCCATCAGGAATCTTTTAATTAAGTCACCCACTCTTCGCTGATGCTACTCTGGATGGGGCGAGGTGATGATTTGGAAACGGTTGTATGTGTCCGATGTGTCATGGTGTAGAAATCTAGGGTAGTGGTGATGATGGTGGTCATGAGATGGCTTTTGTCTTCTTTTCTTTTTCACTTATGGTTTCTATTCTTTCTTTTTGACATCTGTTAAAGGAGGAGTGGACATCATCTTTTTAACCCAGAATTTAAGTGCTCTCGTTAGGGTATGAAGAATTGTGTCAACAAGGTAGGGATAACAGCTGGGGACATTGTTTGAAAATCTTCTCGTGAGACTTCTTCCTTGCGCATCCATGGGGCAGTGTCTGTCTTAGCCAAAGGGTGGGGCGGTGATGGACTTTCCATCTAGACGTTAAAATCATTCAGAGTCGTTATAGCAGTTTTGTCTAAAGATTTCTGGTGAAAGAGTTGAAGCAGTTGATACTTTTCCGTTTCAGACAAATCGCTGAGATCCATTAACGACTGTAATTCGTGTTGTAAACGGGACATCTTAGTCAAACGAGGATTAGGAGGTAAATGTAGGGTCTGTTGTTTTTGGCAAAGATGAAATTCCATCCATTGTAAGATACTAAAGCCAGTTTTCGTCCTTCCATTGGATTCCAGATATCAGGTCTGAGTTCTTATGACTCGAGAGACCCCCTTTTATCTTCTTGATCCTTTTTATCTTTGAGCCATTTTTGAAGCAGTAGTTCTCAAGAGTCCTGTAATCATTGGTACCAATGTAGCTTTTAGCAAGTATGCTAACAACAGGTGCACAAATCCTCCGTGTTGTACCAATATCTTCTTTTGATAGATGGGTATTTTTCTCGACCATTTGGCGAAGAAAATTTTCGATGTTTAGTGTCAAGTCTTTCGGTCGAGATATCTTGTAATATGTAAACTGGGTTATTATTACCGCGTTTGATGTATTAACATCTCCGAAAGCAGTGGTAACCGCTTATACAAGTCACCAGCTACCCAGATTATAGAATAACTGCTAGTCAAAGGGCTTATAGTCATCACATACAGCCGTTAAAACATTTACCCAGGGATAGAAAGGAATCCCTCAGCATGAACGGGGAGTGTTCTCACCCGAAACGTGGACAGACAAGCAAGAAGAAATTGTCAGCTGAGTTTAATAGGTACATCCACAGCAATTGTAATTAAGATAGAGGGTGGGATTAAACATTAGATATGAATTTTAGCGGACAACTTTCAGAAATTTATCAGTATACCAGAAGAGATTAGGAGAAGTACATATCTCCGTTATAAGAATTAAGTATACTCCTAGAGAAGGCACATGTAATTTGGCGGGAATATTAGGACCAGAATTGTAAGACAAGGAAACGTTTTGACATGTTCAGTAAGCTATTTGCTCGATTTTTGCAAAACAATACGACTTCATAATTGTAAATATTTGTAGCATGTAAATTTAATTCCTGCGATTGTTTTAGTATGTAGAATTACCTTGCAGTGTTTCATTTATAATCGTATTTGAGACATGAATTTAAGTTTACGTAGAGAATTATGCATTTTGGTAGTTCCTCAGATTTAATATTGTAATTCGCTGGTAGGGACCAATATATTTAGTTAGAGCTTACATATGCTTGAATTGTAGTTTAGGAAAACGATTGATGTTTGTACGATTAGTTACAATAGATGTTTGAATATATTAGAGCATGGATATTTGAATATTTGTATATTTGTTTAAGTTATGATGAACGGATATTCGTCTGATTGTTGTTTATTGGTTTGCGTAATGGAACTATGAGTATGTACTGATGTGAAGCAATTTATTGTTGCATGTATAAGAGTAATTAATACCCTGATTTTATTATGTTGTGCTATTATGTTGTGTTTTACCTTGCATGAATGTATGCGTATTTTGGTGTGAATGAATGCGTGACCGTTAAAATTTAATAGCCTATTCTGATGATAGTTTGTGTGTAGTGTGAAATGTGAGTTCTGATGAAAATATTGGACCATTTTTGTGTTTTCACAAGAAGTTTTTCGGGAACAGAACTTCCGGTGCAAGTTAGTAGTACCGAGTTTCTAAGATGTGATGTTGTTATGTGATTATGATTTTTAATATAGATTTAACAATTTTATGATCATATTGCTACGATGTCTGCACTGTGGCAGTTTATAGTGATGTCTAGTACTGGGACATTATGCCGCAGACATGTAGCATAATGTCTCACTATTTCACACATTATCCTGACACCATTTCGAACAGTCTTAATCCTGAGCGTCAAGTGAGACAGCTGGTAGTATAATTTTTGTACGTCTTTGGTATGACTCGACCGGGGATTGAATCCATGACCCCCCGCATCCGATGCGGACTCTTTAACCACTAGTCCACCGGAGCGGTTCGAGTCTCTAAGAGGGAGACGGAAGTGAGACTCACAGTGTGGCTGGAGTCGACAGAGTGTAGTCGACGTAGAGAAGAGGATAGAAGGTGGTGGAGGAGGAAAGCAGTGGGGAAGATGAAATAGAGGAGGAGTAGAAGGAACTTGGAGCGAGTCAGTGAGATATAGAAGGAATTAAGCGATAGCGAAGGATACTCATATGTATAGAAAACAAGGACAGGAGGAAATCTCTCACACTACGAATCAAATGATGCGATCGTTTAGAAAGGATCGAGCGGAAGAAGTGTATTTAGGAAAGTCGAATTATTAATCCTTTAATTGTTATTAAATTGTTATTATTGAACTTCACCCTTTTTGTTTCTTTAATCATTTGACCGTCGCCATTGCTGACTGGGGAATCGGAGTTGTATATCTAATTGTTACTAAATCTACTTCCAAACCAAAATCGAACTTGGGTGGGACTTCTACAATAACTTAAATAAATATTGGAAACAACCCACCTCAATCCCCAACACCAAAACCTAATAGTGAGGCGACCCTTTACATTTGGCGAATCATTTTTTCTTGTGTGGAAACAAAGAAAGGTATTATGCCTTTCAAGACATTCAGACAACATTCGCATACGGTATCGAATACGTCTTTGGAGGCAGATTGAATCATTTGCTTTTGCATGGGTGGAGGGGCCTTGGACAGGACCGAAAACACGTCCCAATCTTTTGCTAAACGAGGGAGCAGTCATTTCCTTTTCTTTTTTTTTGGAGGTAGAATAGGGATGGTTTCTGTGGGGTGACAACTTTGTTTGTTCCAGGGCATACACAAAATATACTGACGTGGCTTCTAAGACACGAATAAATTTGACGGGAAAATGAGATTGAAGAGATGTCATATTGATGGTGTGTATGTGTCGGAAGATTTTATAGATTTTTGTTGTTATTATTAAGTCAACAGGAACATCTACACGATAGGTCTTCCATTTTAACAGATGTGCACGAAATGCAAATAATCAGGGTGGGTGGATTTTAAATCAACGATTAAATTGGCGTCAGAGGTGTTAGGTGGCATCGTCGTACGCATGAGTCAGCCAAGGATTTCCTAACTGTTTGGTTAATACTTGCACTTGCATGTTATCTCTAAGGCATTTATACAATATAACGTAATGAGCATTGAGACTGATGGTGCGATGGGCTTTTCTTGGTAGAAACAATGTTTGGATACTGGCATTACGTTGATGTCCTTTGCGCGTAAACCATAGTTGAATTTCTTCGTCGTCTCCTAACATATCATCGAAGATGATCAGATTGGTTTCACTGGTTTCCCGTCGTCTTCGCGAGGATAGCCTTCCACAAACACGATGGAATCACTTTGACTTTCTTGCAGGAGGCAGTATACCGATTGCCACTCTTTGTAAGACCACACGACACGCTGAAGTTGACAATCGATCAAATAATGTTTATTTTCGAACAAACGTTTGGCAAATTCGATTCTGCCTGAACCGCTCGGTTCAGCAAATTAACATGTAAAAGGGATGGCAAAGATACAAGGCCTCCCAACTGGCAACATCTTTGAATGTGGGGAAGGGGGAACAGAGACAGCAGCGGTAGTCATAGTGCAGGGAATATCAATTTTTGACACGAAGACAGATAAGACAAGAGTTTTTTTATACTTTTTCCAGGACACGTTTATTTAAAAAAATCCTTTTTACAATCTAACACAAAAGACAGAAATACATAAATGTCAAAGGGCTACGTACATGAATAAAATACAAACACACATACACAAGTCACTGTACAAAATTTATTTGGTGTCCTAGGGACAGTTTGTCGTGTTTGTTTAGAGATTCTACACGTGGCACTGTCACACAGGAGTCCTCCCGGAATGTACAGATCTTTCCGAGCCCACAAGTAATCGACTGGTAAACGAAATCCTAGAAAGCATATCACTAAGAGACACGCCAGACGTCGACCCAATTCAATGGTCGCAGTAATAGTAATAAGTGTTGGTAATCCGCCACTGTCTGAATACTGTCATTAATTTCTTTCCATGGCAATCGTTGTATCACAACATATAAAAATCTTCGCATTGTATTTAGTTTTAATACCTCTTTTTGGCGGAGGCAATAAATGTACTTTTTGAACAGAATCCGTTTAATTTCAGTACCGCACCAAAAATGTTTGGCACCAACTCATACATCACATGAGAGCAGAAATGAGTGATATCCACAACTTTATGAATCTCACATGATTCGACAATGTGACCAACTGAACACTTTGAAATGAATCAGTTCTCTTAAACCTTTCAGGTACCAGTGGTTCCGATATCGGTGAGGTAACGGATGCAATTTTTCTTTGCATTGGACTTGTATTTTGACCAACTCTCAGTAAATGTGTTATCTCAGCTCCTGAGGTAGATTCTGGATGTACTCTTCTAAACCAGACATTCACAGCAATGTCTTCCTTTTGTCGGAGGCAATAGAGTACTTTCTGCACTGAGATGATCGTACTCTTGTGGCGAAAATAAATTGTTTAAAGACTAACTATCCCATCACACACTATTCTGGAGTTTCCTCTTGAACTAAATTTACATTGTGTAAAAAATTTAGTAACCCTCCAATTCTTCTTCTGGAATTCGTTGCAGTACGTCTACATTGTAGTAAATAGAATCAGCAATAAAGCCAATCTTTCTCGCCCACAGGTAGATCAATGTCTGACCACTGGAACACTTCCGTCACAATCAGTCCTCTTATAGCATTCAGGTAATAGTGGTTTAAACAAATGTGACTTAACGGATGCAATTATTTTTTGAGTTGAGCTTCTATTTTGACCAACTCTAGGTATGTGAGTTCTCTAGGCTCCACAAGCGAACCACCAATGTTCTCTTGTATGGTATCCATCCAGAGATTACTGGTAATGTCCCACTAAAGGTAGGTAGTGACAGTGCGGCCACCGTAGTGATTGTTCCAGGTAAGCGGATTCCTTATGCTCCTCTCGTGAATTGACACAGCACAAATGAAGCACTTATACTTTATCACCTTCGCCCAAGAAGATAAATCCGGCTCTGGCTAATTGTTCAGGGGTAAATTCTCTAAGATATTTAAGACATTTTCCTTTGAAGGTTTGGATTCAACTTTCAAAGTGTCAGTGTTCAGGATAACGCACATAAAACGAATATACGTCTTTCACATGTTCATTTCGATGAGGGTACAGTCAAATCCGCAGTAGTTTTCCCGGAATGGATGACATCCATAGGGTGGTATTCGGATGGTTTCATGTGGTCGATGACATAAACAATTAAAACCAGTAACGTGCTAAGTTGATAACGAGTGGCATTGCTTTCGCATTCGTCAGGTTTGACACGCAAAACATCACTTTCCAAAGTATATATTGTAGTAGCAGTCATAGCAAAGTTTATATGATGTGTTACTGAATTGTTGAGGTCACAGAATACGGCATCCCTGCAATGGCAAGGCACAGCATCGCACTCTAGTTTCTCTAGCTTGATATGTACTCCTCTCAATGGTACCGTCATACGTGTACCTCAATGTGATGGATGAGAAGGCCATTGATAGGTAAGAACAGTGCGGAGACCATCGATTATGTTGTAGAATAGCTGAATCTTTATAGATACATCTATCCATACGCATCTTCAGACCACAACTGAAACACTGCATTTCTTATCCCAATCCAGTCTCATGTCCAAGGTAGACAAATCCTGTTTGAGCTATAATATTCGAAGTAAATAATCCTTCCCTATCCATGGGTCATTTTAAAAGTTTCCAATCGACTGGCAAAATTACAATATTAGTTAGGCAAGAAGATAGAAAAATGGTATAGTTTGAAATTGGAGTTCTCAGTGGTACTCTCACTGACTGGATTCTTGTTGGTGGCAATCGTCTTGGAACCATTTTTTATATATGCGTTTTCATACGGTAAAGTGACGTGATTGAGAAGCAACACTCGCTTCTGGTACACGATTGAAAACCCTTTTTCCAAATGTCAACTGACGATATTGTGTGTGGCGAAACGTACAATCTTGTGAGGTTGGTAGGTGATCATTTTAAAATCTTGATCCTTGCCAGAGTTCAACGCTTCTTTCAATACCACAAAAGTCAGCCCTTGACTAGTGAGATAATTGATATTCAATCCTTTCACTTTACACTCGGTGTCCACTTCCCATTGGGGGACGTAACTGTAATTTTTGGGACCGCCACTAGGAAAACGTAGAATCTTGTCATTGGGATTCTCATCCGTCCAGGCTCCTAAACGTTCTTATTCGGTGATACAGTGACGTTGACCCAGGCGAACAATGTAGATGCAACTGACTGTGTCAAAATACAGCACACGATCTCCTCACAGTTTATAAGCTTCGTACAATTTTAAGCGAGCATGGGCTGTAACGTAGGCTCCAATGATGACATTTCCAAATTTGTTGACCTGTACAACGTCCAGTTCATCGTTGTAACTGACTGCGATCAAGTGCTTACGAAGGTTGTCCACGTGTTTCGTGGATTTGGTTTTGTTCTGAAACATCTGGAAGTATCGGGAAGGATCGGACAAATAATCTGTCTTGAGTGAACACCGTCATTGTACCATTTTACATCACGAGAAATTTAACATCACTGTGGCAAACGATCGCCTTCCTTCATTTTTCTCCACGTGGTCTAAAGTGATGCCTTCCTGCTTCGAGTATTTCTCTTTTAATTTTGTTTGGTCATCGGGAGTTTGGCGCCAGGAATCATAGCCTGCGCAAATGCCTTCCTGGATTTGTGTCGCCCTGTGTTGTACTGTTCTGTCTTGGTAAATTTCGTACACTTGTAACAATTGTTATCCGAGGTTCAGAGCTTTAAACAATTCCACTAGGTCGGTTTTAGCTGCACGTTTTGGCACAAGTGCAACAGGTGTAAAACATGTTTTTCTTGGCAATGACGAGGTAAACTGGGATAGTACAAGTCTGTGGGAAGAAAGACTTTGCATTTAATCAATCTTTCGTATTGTCGAATGTTGTCCAGGTTGATGTTTTCCGTCAGCAATTGTGATTGCCCTGCTGAAAAATGACGATATATGCACACGTAAGGATACAGATAACACATATCCAAGTATTTGAAGTAATTGAATTTTTTCTACTCCTTTCTCCTCGTCAGTGGGTTACAGCAAACATGTGTAATTCGTCCGTCCTATCAACCATCCTGCGATTTCAGAGGGTCCATCAAGTTGTAACTTTCCACGATGCGTTTAAACTCGGGATCGGTTTTCAAACGGTGATCGTACTCGTTTTCACACATTTTCACTACTTGGTACCCTTGCTGTTTTAACCTCAAACACATTTGACAAATGGCATGGTACAAGTCTTCCGTGGTTCGTTGAACAAACTGATTTTTAGTGTTAAGCTGAGGGTAACTGATCATCTGTGAAATAAGTAACCGTTAAACTCGTACAAGATTTTGGGGTTTTCTAAGTCCTAGAATCGAACAACTACGTTCCGATGGTCGTTTCAACTCTTCCATTTCGAGCACGTTATATCCATATGTCTTCCTTCTCGCAAAAGGATTGCAACCAAGGCGAAGCTTTGATCAAGTATTGAAGCTGGACAAAGTTCGTCGTTTGAGGGCGGATGACAGCCAGGGTGTTTTCGGGCATGAGTTGGCAGTAATTATTGGAACACGCTTTAGCGATGGTGTAGGATTGATCCCTCCGTGATTCATGAATAGATATCGAAATTTTCCACAGCAACGCCGTAAAATGTCCACTTCAGAACGACAATACTTTAACATTTATTCCTGAAAGTCGAAGTGGTCCGAGGTGTGAGTGTGGTACCAAAAGTATAAAGCTTCTCGTTGTTCGGTGCTCATGTTGTCTTGGTCGTGGTAGTGATCATCAGGCACACGTGATAGAACTGAGTGTTGATAGGCTTCGGTATTGAAAAAGTGCTGAAAATAACCTTTGGCAATTTTTGTCATTCCAAACGTTTAAAGCATTCGGTTGAATGGCATGGTCAAGTAATGCATCGAATCATTAAACTTCACTTGGAGCACTTGCATGGAAATGATTTTTGCTCCGTTCAATGTCACTTTTGGACGTTGAGTACTTTTTTCCGTAAAGTATCTGAGAAGATATTATCCATCCTATTAAAAGCAAATGTTGAACCATCAACGTGGCAATGCAATGACAATATCCATAATGTTTGATGTCCTCTTGGCTCTACGTATCGTTGATGGGGTCTAAGACCCATTGGGCGAAACTGGTCAGCATCTTCAAGCCCCGAAAGATTTTTCACGTCCTCCAGCAATCTTGCTGCAGCGCGGGAAATAAATAAATATAGATTCTTGGATGCACTTCTCGCACGCTCGATGAGCCAATCAAAAATTAGAAATATGAATTCCGGTCTCTAGCATTTCTTCGAAATCGAAAAATATGAGATTACCTTTCTTCTAGTCATATTCCTCTTGATGTTTGGAATGGAATATTTGAATGTATCATTCGTGTTCCAAGTCCACGATTTAGTGACAAATATGACATTGTTTCTTTCCTTGACATACGTGTACTTTGGAACTATTGGTACGCATGATTTGTCCACAAGTAGGGCACAATCTCAGGATTTGACAAGCACTATTCTGTTATGAACATTGCGTCTTCAAAATATTGGTTATAACATGTAGGGCAGACAAAAGTCGGCTGAGAACCAAGCCAATGCACTCGTTGTCCATCGTCATTGTAGGGTTTAGAGGCTAGACATACATCAGATTTCGATTTCGATCCACAGTGCTTCTGTTGATCGCAATTGTTATAGCAATAGTCACATTTCTCACAGTACTAACCGTATTCCACGAATGTGGTGATAATAGTCATGGTATCGAAATGTTCATCGTGATGATAGACGTGAATGTATTTCCGTCTTTCAAATGCTTGCCTCGAAACAACATAAGTACACGCACTTTTTGACATTGTACTTTCAAGACGTAGCGTGGAACCAAGACGTGTTGCAATTTTTGAATTTCAGGAATAAAACATGGTGTGTTTTTGTACAGCCCCGCTTGTTGTAACAGTAGTTCTGCTACTACTCTTAGTTGTTGTGCTCATTTAGATTTTTTTAATAGTTTGCCAGGTTATTTTCCACTCTACTGTGTCGTTCCTGTCATCATACGTTCGTCACACCACGACGGCCCTGGCTAGACACATCTGGTCTTGAAGGTTATTAAATCAGACGAGGCTCTTTTTGGAGCTGTGAATTTCTTCTACCAATAACACCTTTCTGTGCTGTCCGGTTCCTTGAGGAACAGAAAATTGGGCCAAGTACAGTGTCGCTTTTCCATCGGTGATGTGAAACTTGTCGTTGGATTGTTGTACGTGTTGAATTTTGTCGATAACTTTGAAAGGTGTCAGTTCTGATGGCCTGATAAACTCGATTCAAATAGGAGACTTCAGACTGTCGTGATAAATGGAAAGCGTCAAGCGATCGTCTTCTTTGGCTTGACATAGTCATTTCAGTACGGTTAAAAAAGAATCGCCCACATCGGTGATGAACTCTTCTGCATTCTCGGACTTGAAATTTTTACACTTTGTACTTGTAGGCTGTGGTTCTAAATTTTTTAGAGGAGAGTTTATCTGACTCCCGAATGCAGTAGTACTTTTCAGGGTTTATTAATGGTGGACTTTGATTTGATTTAGACTCTTTTATGTCTGGATTCTGGGTCACTCATTCATCTTGAAAATCGGTGGCATAAATTTGAGCCAAAACTTCACCTACTGTGCAAGGCGATTGGTCACGTTGCCACCTCTTCCTTTCTTTTCCTTTTTCCGCAAAATGATGCGATCGTTTCATCTTAAGCGCAAAATGTCAATGACTACATTTGAAATGATATGGTTCTTATATATTAATGTAAGGTCAGTGTCTTGCCTATGTAAATGGCCAGTCTCTCCCTCCAAGTATTCATTTCACACTCAATCCAACCAGAAAGATGGAAGAGCCAACAGAGATCGAACTTTTGATAAGAGTTTTACGAAGTGTTATACGAAGGTTTTCTTCAGAGAAGGCAACGGACTACTCGCCCTCCTTTCGAGATATAAGTAAGGATACTTGCTATATCTGTCAGAAGAAAACGCATTGGTCTTCAGAATGTCCACAACATCAAAGTAAGTTAAGTGTCAAAAAAGACAAAAGTCAAGATACCTGTTATATTTGTCAAGAGTAAAGACATTGGTCTTCAGAGTGCCCTGAGAAACAACAGGAGCAAGAGGGAGGGAGAGGTTCTGCACAGATAGAAGGGGTATCCTCCAAAAAGGAATAACCCAGACACGAAACAAAAAATGTGACGAAAGAGAAGAGAAGAGGACGAGAAGAAAGTGGAGAAAAAGAGGAGCAAAAAACATGAGCCCATGAAGAAATTCAAACAAGAAGAGAGTGAACAAAGACAAAGAAGAAGTTAGTGAACTTTATAAAGTTTTGTGTTGTGAACTGAACTGTAGATTTGTAAAAGAAGAAAAAACTCACAAATTCACACGTGTAAATCATGGAGGAAAATGGATTTTGAGTTTTAATTGATTCTGGCAAATTTTATCTCTTTCCGAATGAAAGTAGATGGCCCCTTAAAAGGACTGGTGGGTGTTTTTGTAAATAAATAAACACAGGAAGCAAATATGCAACTGTATGTCAAAGTAGTAGATACAACGTTTCAACACCAATTCAAGGAACCAAGAGGTATGAAACAAATGACTCATCTTAGTGGTATGATCAAAATATTAGGTGTAATTAGATACAAAGTTTAGTAAATTTCAGCCACCAGCTTAAATAATATAATTTGTAATTAACTGAAATAACTGAGCTTTTTATTACAAGATACAACAATGATGTGATGCACTAATGGGCAGACACAAAGATGTGATGGACTCACAGATACAACAACATAATGGACAAACAAATACAACAACATGATGGACTAACAGACATATACAAGGATGTGGCAGACACATTAACATGATGGATTAACATACACAACATTGTGGTGGACTAACTGACAGACACAAGAAAGTGATGGACAAACAGCATATAGAACAAAGTGATGAACACAAAAATGTGATGGACAAACAGATGAGAAGGAAGGAGACGCAATTACTCAAATGCTTGTATGACTTGCAGCTCTAATACAACTCTCATAGGAAACCCATGGAAACATTATAACATTAAAATTCAGACTGGAATGTCTATAATAAAACCTTAATATATTCATTCAAATATCTTTCTTGAAGCCATAAAGAAAAAAAAATGTGGATTTCTGGTTGAAAGACCATCCCTGTTTTTCATTGCAAACCAGAGCATTCCCCCACCCCCATTGTCAAAAGAAATTCAGACAAAATTTCTTGAAGTTGATTTAAGTTGATTTGTACATCAAACTGAGCTGGATATATATATATATATATATATATATATATATATATATATATATATATATATATATATATATATATATATATATATATATATATATATATAATGTTTGAAGAAAATAAACCTACTACTTGCCATAAATTTAAAAAGTGAATACGAGCCACTGGTTGTTTTTTTTTCTTTCAAAAAATGAGAGCAAGAGAAAGAGAGAAAAGGGTTCTTTATTTTACTTTTATGAATCCTTTTCGTAAACACTTAGCAATGTTCTCTTCCATGGCCAGAAGTAAAGATAGAAAGAAAAAAGGGTGAGTTTGGACTCTCTCAAAGATAAGGAGTCACTCATAACGGTGTAGATAAGGCTACATCTCTTGGTCATGCGGAGGTACGGGATCTAGAAACGATACAACGTCTTTTGAGTTATGGCGGAGCAAACTGATCTTTATTAAAACACTCAACATACAAAATTACATTCCAATATCAATCTACTTAAGTTACGGATATAAGAGGTATATAAAAAACTACGAAATTCCTTCTCTTATCAACGTCACACATTTATATAATTTCTGCCTTTTAGAATATCATATAGATACTAAATTATTTCAGACTAATGCCGCCATCAGTTAACAGAAACATATTATACTAAATTAAATCTAAAATGTCAACATTAAACTCTACTATTTAAACAATATCTCATTTTTGAGTTAATTTTTACTGGGTATGAAGTTTGGTAGCAAACGTCGCCCTTTACAATTATCAAATATAAAATTTACAAGTAAATATAATTTCTTCAAACGATTAAATTTTTCCAATACATTATATCAAAGAATAGTAAATAAATGTTAAACTAATCCAATGTTGCAAATGTACTTATCTTAGACTGAATTCTTACTTTAAAAGCTTAACATTTAAAAATTCTTATACTTTATAGAATTTGTAAGCAGACGGCAACTTACCTAGAAACAATACGTCTTTTGAGTTCTGGCGGAGGAGCAAACTGGTCTTACCAAGTAACCTACCTGGCTTCTTATACGGTTCTCTCCGGACGCAGCCAATTATGGTCATATGTCTGTGTCAGTGCTTGGGTTGCGCCAGAATCTCAAGGTTTGGCTTCATCGTTTCTTACCGACTACCGTCTGGATCAGACAGAGCTTTCCATGAACACGTGAAACGCATGTGATATACACTCAGCAGAATGGAATTCTTATACTGTAGTTGCTGGCTTGTAAATTTTCCAACTTAAACGTTATACAATGTATATGATCCCACATAGAAAAACATTGTTTTTGAGCTTTATTTCTGGACATGGTTAACCCAAAGTTACTAAGTTGGAGAATATGTTAAGAAGTAAGCTTGGTGAGATCAGCTTATACATATTTAATGCGGAAAAACTTGTGCTAGCTATAGAGTCATCGTGTACATGTAATGCGAGGGCAGAATTTTACTTGTTTGTAAAGATTATCTGTTAAGTAAGTTTACACATACAAGAATGAAACTTGTACATGTTGTAAAGAAGCAATCTTTATCTAAATAGAATACAGTTCTAATAAAGAAGGTTAATCTGCATGTTTTAATGGAGATTAATCCAAATTTAATACGAATTATATCCAATGGAAATTTAGTTTTAATACTATTTAGAATGGTTTCCAATATTATCATTTGTACTTAAATTTTCTCTCATAGCACCTCCATACAAGACAGAGTCATTGTGGGCTATTTGCAGATACTACCTAATTACGAATTGCCATATATCCTCTGAATGATTCTTGAGTATACATAACAAAAAGGTATATCTGATATTCGGATATTCGTGCAAAAGCATATCTGGACCGATGTTATTCATACTTGGTGCATATTGCATTTGGAAACTGGAAGCCTGCCTAGTTCAAGGTGCAGCAGGGCATTTTGCGTTACCGCGTTTAAGTATTTCCTGCTGTTTATTATTCAATCCTCTTGCGTATTTCAGGACATTGTGTGTGTGTGTGTGTGTGCCAACCATGCGAACTGTACAACCGGAATATTGGTTATCCGCATAACGCGAGGCTGACATAAAGTAAAAGGAGATACAGCAGATACTTTACCTTTCGATAAGTTAGGAGTTATTTCAAAGACATAGTAAACTGACCGAGCATGGATTCGGGCATAGTCAAAAATATTTCTGATGCCATGGACTATGAATTGCCGTAAGTAAGACAGAATAATCTTAACTGATTTACGATGTATTCATAAATGTGTGTGCGTGCGTTTCTATTTTTATTCATTTAGAGTTACATATATCTGATTAAAACAAAACTAGGCTCAACATCATTTTAGACACAGGGCTCGTATCATTGATGATAATTTACAGTTCATATATGTACTATAAAAAGTCGAATGCCTGAGATAAACCTCGGTACCAAATTTATTACGTGCGTGCGTCTCTATTTTTATTAATTTAGAGTTACATATATCTGATCTATTTTTATTAATTTAGAGTTACATATATCTGATTAAAACAAAACTAGGCATAACATCATTTTACACACATAGGCTCGTATCGTTGCTGATAATTTAACGGTCATAAATGTACTATAGAAAGTCGAATGCCAGAGTTAAACATCGGTACCAAATTTATTACGTTACGCGAAATGTAGCTTGAAATATCACCGTTTATTCTTAAATAGGTCGCGCTAGCAAGGAAAGAAGTGTCCTCCCTTTCAATATTTTATGACCGGTAAAGTGTCAGCAACGATATAAACCCTTGTGATTTTACAGTGGTAGGTAGTTACTTAAGATTCTATTAACTAGTGAACTATGCATATTTGTAACACAGGGGCTCGTATCGTTCCTGACAATGTACCGGTTAGACACGCTATACAATATTGTATACTATATGTATGACGGGTAAAATTTCAGGAACGATTCGAGCCCCTCTGATTTGTAGATGACAAGACGTACATTGTCATCTATCTGCATAAATACTTGAAGAGGGGTTGAAGATATGACCGTGATGTATTCATTTTACACAATGGTAGACATCTTTTACCACATGCCCATGTTTTTTTTTCATAAGTTGATTGTATCGTTGGAAATGCAACAGAACACGCAAATGTTAAACTTTAGAGCCCCCTTCTAATATGGCATTGAAAATTAACTGATCCGAACATCGGGGTAATTAACAAGATACGCCTGCTTCCGCCTGCCTGTAGGTGAAACATTAATCTCTCGACCATTATTCGAAGGCAGTTGGCCAAAGAACACAATTAATTTCACTATATTGTCTCTACATTTGTTTCTCAGTATTAAACTTTCCACTGTGTGACAATCAATACAAATCATATGTTAATCTAACATACCTTCAAAGCTGACTTTACGGTGAAGTTCTTGTCAAGGGTTGACCTGCATTTTTTGAGAGACTGAATTGTAAACAAAACACCAGGCAACGGAACACATATTTCACTTTCAGATTATCATCATCACCTTATTACTCAATGTGCACTGTCGTCGAAATACACACAGACAACTACACCATAAGCTCACATTCTAAAGAATAAACAATTGCCTTTAAATCCTTACCAAGAATGCCAAAATCTAACTCTAGTATCACCACCAAACTTAGGAAAAAGTGATCTAAAAATAGACTGGGACTACTGAACCGGATTTTATTAATTGTGTACTGATGCCAGTTAGTTAGACTAACGGGCATGCTATTAATATAATTACATTAACAAATGTCTAAAACGTGAAAAGTAAATAAGTAATGATGTGTAAGTTCCAAATGATTTATTGTGCTAAATTTATGATTTAAATAGAAGAATTATTTGATATGAAAATTAGAATCTGCTACACACTACCTAACTCTTTATTATATCCCGGAAAATAAATTGTCAGAAAACTGGAAAGGGCTTTTGTTTCTTAAACTTTATTGTTATGGTCAAACAATTTTATCTAATGTTCAATACTGTTGTTTCATAGACTTTAATGTTAAGGACTAAGAATTATATTAATATAAGAATATCCTGAAATGAACCTATAAGTTTCTATGTTCATATCCTGCCATGCCGTCTCGGTCAGCAACAGCATGAGCCACCCAATTATGATGTAGTTAATCATTTACTCGCTGTGAAGGCATAACATCTGCACGTAGAAGCATGTAAGCACTACACGGTGGCTTATAGCTCATAACTAAGTTTATCCATCCAAAATGAAATTAGTTTTAAGCCTCAAGACTATTGTCAGCTTTCATAGTCACATGTGTAAAAAAAAATGCCTAGATATAGGAAAACAGTTTATTATTAAATTAATAGATGTTATTGACAGTTATATGGATTAGGTACATAGAAACAATCACATGTGATCAAAGAATTAGAAGAAAGAAACTGGGTAATAAAGCAACAAAAGAACATTCGTTAAAAAAAGCAGTTTACATTTTTATTTTAAAAACAATTGTCTATTTTTAAATTAAACATTTTTATAAATAAATGTACGTTTCGTATGTAATATATTTATAGGATACTGCATTTGTATCGGAAAATATGATCAAGTTTTTCGGATGGCTATACTGCACAACCTTGGGAGTGCAGTATATCCATCCGAAAAAACGAGTTCATATTTTTCCATTCAAATGCAGTAGCCTTTTTATCATATGCTCATTTTTGTTTCATTACCAGATATTTAATAATAAGATTCACAACCAATTATATTTAATAGCAAAATTTATTATTTTATTATTAAAATAATAAGTTCATAATCGTAGATTGCTTCAGTGCACAAATAATAGCATTCATACGCATATAGCTCCTCCCACCGACTGTTAAACTTCATAGCGTACCGCGCGCTCACGTGCATCAAACGCATGGAGTGCATTAAGAAGGCGTTTAGTACATTTTTTGGCCATTTGTCTTAACAGTGTATGGGTATAACTTACGTTAATTGTGATGACCCTGTATAGTGTCTATATCTAGCTAAATCTGAAGCATTTGTATCAAAAAAGTAAACGCGGAATGTGCCAAAGCTGTTTGTATGTACCAGTCTATGAAACATTTGCTGGCATGTGGCCGTCCTTGAAATATCTGCTTTAGTTCATTCAGAAAAAATTGGTTACGTTAGAAAATAGTTCCTTTGCACGTGGGGTGCAGTATAAAGGTATCCAATATTGTGGAAAATTGCAAGATTCTGACACAATGTAAAGTTAACGGTGAAAAAAGATTAGCATATTATATATATATATATATATATATATATATATATATATATATATATATATATATATATATAGTGATAATATGACACAAATATATAACAGTATGTTGTTCGCTAACTAAAGATGGATGCAATCTGTGAAAATATCATATATCATTATGACTTTATATTTTAATTTATATTTAATGTTTAAACAAATTAATTCGCTATACAAAATGTATTTTTTCTCTCATACAACGTAACAATATTTACTGGACAAGCGATGAGACAGAAATACAGATCACCGTACTTCCTACTGGAGTAGTGACAATTTACATGGTCGTTTTCCCAAACAGCCGTTGGAAAATTGCAAGGACAATCATCGGTGTCTATAAAGTCTAATTTAACCTTATATCGGTTTTTTGCTGAATTATCAAGCTGATGAAAATAATTCTACGCCATTTACACAACTGGTCTTGATACTTGAAAAATTAATTGGCACAGCGTGTAAACTGCTCAACTGTCACTGCGTGTAATATTTTCAATGGATGCTCGACGTTGATAGGAAAGGCTTCACCTACGCAATAACCCGGATGTTGTATCTAGGTCTGCAATGAGGGAGGGGGCTCTATTATAGTATTTGGGAAATCGACTTTCCATCTGAGCCGCTCTCTCTCTCTCTCTCTCTCTCTCTCTCTCTCTCTCTCTCTCTCTCTCTCTCTCTCTCTCTCTCTCTCTCTCTCTCTCTCTCTCACACACACACACACACACACACTTTCACAATTCGAATAAGCCTTTCCCTACAGTCGATTAGAAATGTACACTGATTGTGGCATTTTTTTAAATATTTTTTATATACAAATAATGGTTTTATATATACAGTTATATGTAAGCATATTCGATTCAGCGAAAATATGGGAGCAAGAAAAAGAGAGAAATGAAGATTATCATGACTATTAATATGTCAGTAATTGAATGAGTGGAGAATCAAATGTTGAATAATATTTAATTACAGTAAGTTCAACACAATTTAGATCAGTAACACTACAAACCAGCAACGTAAAGATAAAACTTATGATGAGTCTTGGTAAGCACAAAACAACTCTACCAGTCTAGATAGTCATTGTACAGAGAAATGACTACCAGTCTAAATAGTCATTGTGCAGTCTAGATAATCATTGTACAGAGAAATGACTACTAGCCTAGTCATGTTACAGTCTAGATAGTCATTGTACAGAGAAACAACTCTACCAGTCTTGATAGTTAATGTATAGAGAAATGACTGTATCAGTCTAGATGGTCATTGTAGAAAGGAATGACTCTAACCAGGGCCTGATTTAGAAGAAGAGATTAAAGTAGTTTTTACACCAACTCGCTACAAAGAAACACAAATGTACACCATACCACCATACAATTGTAGTTATTTGTCGCTTGAAATTTTACCTTCATTTTATACTTGTGCATGTTTAGTTGGTAGTATGCACACTGAGTAATTATACACATAAAAATATTGCTTTGGTGGCTTTCTGAGAAACCTTTTGAAATTTTGGAAAATCCCACCCCCAACAATCGATCTGATCCAGCCCTGCTAACAGTGTATATAGGCAGTCGTAGTACAAAAGGAACAGCTCACCTGATTATTAATCTTTAGAAAGATGTATTTTGTTATAATGATTCTACAAACTAAAGCTTGCATGTACATGTTAATATGGTAAGTGCTTGAGAAGGTAAAATAAAACATCCTTCATAGCATTTTTAGAAAGTGGGGAAGAAAGAAACTACTGATAATCAGAGTAAATTGGATGGTTCCCAGTCACTTAAATTCTTATGCATTTCAAATATATAATAATTTTAAACAGTATAAGTTTACGTCCTCCATTTCTGTTTAGACTGCATCCACATTGGGCCATACCACAGATGCAGAATCCATTATTTGTGTGTCTTCTTCCTTCTTGCTATGGCTTTATTGATATATGTAAAATTATGGCAAAATTATTCAAATATGCAACTGTATAAAAAAAACTAGCAGATACAACATTTAAACACCATTTCAAGGAACCAATATGTATGAAACAAATGACTCATCTTAGACATAGTGGTATGATCAAAATATTATGTGTAATTAAATACCAAGTTTAGTAAATTTCTGCACCAGCTTAAATAATATAATTTGCAATTACATGTACATGTATAAACTAAAATAACTGAGCTTTTTATTAGAAGATAAGACAATGATACGATGGACAAATGAGCAGACACAAAGAGAGATTCAACAAAAACTAAGAAGAAGCTAGTGAACTTTTTAAAGTGTTGTGTATTGAATTGAGTTGTAGATTTGCTTCAGATTAGAAGAAATAAAACTTACGCATTCACACATGTATATCATAGGTTTTAACCATGCTTCTCCTGGGCTTCTTCTAATTGTCTTCTTCTTCTTACCTCTTTTTCTTTTCGCTGTTGCTGTTGAAGAAGAAAAGCTTGTTCGGCTTCTTTTTGCTGTCAAAAAACTTTCTCAAATTCTACTTTCTGTCTCTGTTTAAAATCCTCGACGTGTGGTAAATAAGGAGAAGGTAGCGAAGGTGCTGGTACCGGAAGAAATTCTTGTAAAGAAGTTAGAAAATCCATTAAACCCCAATTAGGACCATTGTTGGCTTTATCAGGGTCACTTATATGTCTATAAAAGATTTGTTCTCTTGCATATTTGTGCCTTGTTTGTTTGTTTAAATCTATTTAGTGATATGCCCATCCCAGCCAAGCGATATTCGTGTTTTTTTTTTCTATGAACGGTACTGGTTCCAGCCTAATCAAGAGTTATAGAAAGTTAAATTTCCCGCCCAGACAAGTGGCATAGCTTTTTGCTTTCCATGTCACTATATCGCCCAATTGATGTCAGCCACTTGAAGTATTGTTGACAATGTCCAGTAACGTGACGTCACCCCACCTATTCCATTCCAATTGTCCTTATACAAACCCAGCCTATATTCAACTTTCTCTTGTCCGTATATAGTCCCAACCTTTGTCCGTAATAATCGTGTCCGTGAATCGTCCCAGAGGGTATTTGCATGGGCATTCCCATTATCCGTGAATCGTCCCTACTTGCGGTTCCTGGCTGAGTCAAATCGGTTCAATCGGCTTAAAGCCTGCCTTGGGTAATAAGGAGACATATACTCAAAGGAAGGAAAGCGAATAGACTCAAATACGTAAGGTCCGGAAATTTTAACCTCACCGCGCATCCTGTCCTTAAACCTTTTCCTTCCTCTTCTATTGAATTTTACAAAAGATCAGCTTATACATAAATAATGCGGAAAAACTTGTACTAGTTATAGATTCAGCGTGTACATGAATGCGATGGCAGAATTTTACCTGTTTTTAAGACTATTTGTTAAGTAAATTTACACATACAAGAAAGATACCTGTACATGCTGTAAAGAAGCAATCTTTATCTAAATAGAATACAGTTATAATAAAGAAGATTAATTTCCAGGCTTAAATTTAGATTACTCCAACTTTAATAAAAAAAAAATTAATAAAACGAAATTTAGGTTTAATACTATTTAGAAGGGCTTCCAATGCTATCATTTATACTTAAATTTTCTCTCATAGCACCTCCATACAAGACAGGGTCATTGTGGGCTATTTGTAGATAATACCTAATTACACATTGCCATATATCCTCCGAATGATTATTGAGTATACATAACAAAAAGGTATATCTGATATTCGAATTTTCGTGCAAAGGTATATATCTGGACTGATGTTATTCATACTTGATGCGCATCGCATGTGGAAACTGGATGCCTACCTAGTTCAAGGTGCGGCGGGGCATTTTGCGTCACAGCGTTGAAGTCTTTCCTGCTGTTTATTATTCAATCTTCTAGCGTATTTCAGTCCATTGTGTGTGCGCCAACCATGCGAATTGTACAACCGAAATATTGGTTATCCGCATAACACGAGGCTGACATAAAGTAAAATTAGACACAGCGGATACTTTAGCTGTTCGTTAAGTTAGGAGTTATTTCAAAGACATAGTAAACTGACCGAGCATGGACTCGGATAAAGTCAAAAATATTCCTGATGCCATGGACTTTCAATTGGCATAAATAAAACAGAATGATCTTAACTGATTTACGATGTATTCAGGAATGTGTGTGCGTTGGTGCGTGCGTGTATCTTTTTATTAATTTAGAGTTATTTATATATGATTAAAACAAAACTAGGCACAACGCCATTTTACACACAGTGGCTCGTATCGTTGTAGTCCGAGTTTCCTCTGACCCTTGACACCCCATTTTTGATATCTGCTTTTTATGTTGGGGTGTAGGGTCAGAGTCTATTCCCTATCAACAATTTGGAATTTGCCGACACCATTTGGTATCGGCATAGGGTACTCGCCAACTATAAGGCCTAGAAAACTTAAATGACCTTGCATTGACTCATAATTACATTAAATCGATAGGGAAATCATTTATCTTCTCAGAAATTACAAGCATAACACCGATTTTGTCTTTAATCCGTTGTCTGACGAGACGTAACTACAGCGTGGATGAATTTTGACCTCGTTCGCACCATTTTAATTGCTATTCACCTGACTAACTAAATCTCGCAGCCGATGTGCATAATCGTCCTAGGTCAAATAGTCACGTGATAACAACAAAGTGCGTGGACATATACTTTCTGCGTGATCAGTCAGCTCCTTTCCGGGAAGATGCGACAGCGATATGCTTCGGGCTGCTGTTATCCCAATTAATGTGCTGAATAATACGTGTTTTTTCTTGTTATTGTATACATTGCGTGACTTTCATTCAATATTTTCGAGTTTATGTCTTCTTTCTGCAATACTGGAATGGAAGGTTTTGTGCATAAACCTATATTGCAACATGGCAGGTAAAGACGAACACACAGAAGCTCTTGCCAATGAGATACTTTAAGAAAAGGGATACTATTTTAATATTAAAGAACTACAGTATGATGTAAAAAAAATCAGTTATCAATAAAGGTGACACATTTGCCGTCTTCCACAAGGGGTTTGGGAAAACGCGGTTTTTTGTTGTTATCACGTGACTATTTGACCTATGACGTTAATGCCTATCGGCTGCGAGATTTAGTTAGTCATATGACCAGCAATTAAAATGGTGCGAACGAGGTCAAAATTCATCAACGCTGTATTTACGTCTCGTCTGACCACGGATTAAAGACAAAATCGTGTTATGCTTGTACTTTCTGAGAAAATAAATGATTTCCCTATCGATTTAATGTAATTATGGGTCAATGTAAGGTCATTTAAGTCTGCTAAGCCTGATAGTTGGCGAGTACCCTATGCCGACACCAAATGGTGTCGGCAAATTCCAAGTTTTTGATAGGGAATAGACTCTGACCCTACACCCCAACATAAAAAACCAAATATCAAAAATGGGGTGTCAAGGGTCAGAGGAAACTCGGACTAGTGTCGTTGCTTATCATTTACCGGTCATATATGTACTATACAAAGTCAAATATCTGAACTAAACACATCGGTACCAAATTTATTACGTAGCTTGAAATATCACCGTTTATTCTTAAATAGATCCGCTAGCAAGGAGAGAAGTGTCCTACCTTGTCTATATTGTATAGCACATGTATGACCTGTAAATTATCAGCAACGACACAAGCCCCTGTGATTTTACAGTGGTAGCTAAATATTTAAAATTCAATTAAGGAGTGATCTATGCATATTTGTAAATCAAGGGCTCGAATCGTTCCTAACAATTTACCGGTCATACACACTATACAATATTGTATAGTACATGTATGACCGGTAAATTGTCAGCAACGATACGAGCCTCTCTGATTTGTAGATGACAAGACGTACCTTGTCATCTATCTGCATAAATACTTGAATAGTCGAGCGCATCGTCTTGTCATTTATATGATATGATCGTGATGTATTCATATTACACAGGGTGGACATCTACAACATTTCTTGCTAGGGTTGCGCATGTTTTGTTTTGTTTTTTTTTTTCTTTCATAACTTGATTGTATCGTTCGAAGTGCATCAGAACACATAAATGTTTAACTTTAGAGCCCACTCTAATATGGCATTAAAAATTGACTGCGATCATAATAGGTCTGCAATGAGGGGGGTCTCCATTATAGTATATGAGAAATCGACTTTCTATCACAACCGTTCTCTCTCTCTCTCTCTCTCTCTCTCTCTCTCTCTCTCTCTCTCTCTCTCTCTCTCTCTCTCTCTCTCTCTCGCACACACACATAGACATACATATACACGTACACACATTTTCACAATTTTGATTAAGCCTTTTCCTACAGTCGATTAGAAATGTACAGTGATTCTATAAATTTTTTATTATTATTATCTTATATACAAATAATGGTTTTATATATATACAGTTATATGTCAGCATATATGATGTAGGAAAAATAAGGGAACAAGAGAAAGAGAGAAATGAAGATTATCGTGACTATTATTATGTCAGTAATTGAATGAGTGTCGAATCAAATCTTGAATATTATTTAATTACAGTAAGTGTTTCGTGTATTTAATGTGTTGGAAGTTCAATAAGTGAATATATAAACACAATTTAGATTAGTAACACTACAAACCAGCAAATAAAGATAAAAGTAACTTATGATGAGTCATGGCAAGCATGAAACAACTCTAACAGTCTAGATAGTCATTGCACAGAGAAATGACTACCAGTCTAGATAGTCATTGTACAGAGAAATCACTCTACCAGTCTAGATAGTCATTGTACAGTCAAGATAGTCAATGTACAGAGAAACAACTCTACCAGTCTAGATAGTCATTGTACAGAGAAAAGACTACCAGTCTAGATAGTCATTGTACAGTCTAGATAGTCAATTTACAGAGAAATTTCTCTACCAGTCTAGATAGTCTTTGTAGAAAGAAACAATTCTTCCAGTCTAGATAGTCATTATACAGAGAAATGACTGTACCCGTCTGGATGGTCATTGTACAAAGAAATGACTCTTACCAGGCCCAGATTTGGAAGAAGGAATTAAAGTAGTTCGGAAAACCCTGGCTACAAGCATAAAATGCACACCACACAAATGTAGTCATTTGTCGCTAGAAATTTCACCATCATATTTTATACTTGTGCATGTGTATTGGGTAGTATGCGCACTTTGAGCAATTATACAGATAAAAATATTGCTTTCCTGCCTTTCTGAGAAACGTTTTGAAATTTTGGAACACCCCATCCAACAACACTTGACCTGGTCCAGATCTACTAACTGTATATATATATATATATATATATATATATATATATATATATATATATATATATATATATATATATATATATATATATATATATATATAGGCAGTCATACTACAACAGTATCAGCTGACATGCCAGGTTCCTAATTATTGATCTTCAGATGTATTTTGTTGTAATGATTCTGCAAACTGAAGCTTGCGTATGCATGTTAATATGAATGGTGCATGAGAATTAAACTAAAACATCCTTCATAGCATTTTAAAAAAGTGGTGAAGAAAAATAATACTGATAATCAGAGTAAATTGGATGGTTCCCAGTCACTTAAATTCTTATGCATTTCAAATATATAATCATTTTAAACAGTATAAGTTTACAAACTCCATTTCTGTTTACACTGCATTCACCTTGGGTGATGCCACATATGCAGAATCCATTATATGTGTGTATTCTTGCTTCTTGTATGGCTTTATTGATATATGTAAAATTATGGCAAAAATTATTCAAATATGCAACTGTATGTCAAACTAGCAGATACAATCTTTCAACACCATTTCAAGGAGCCAAGAGGTATGAAACAAATCATGGACATAGTGGTATAATCAAAATATTATGTTTAATTAGTTTAGTAAATTTCTGCCACCAGTTTAAATAATATAATTTGTAATTACATGTACTTGCTTAAACTGAAATAACTGAGCTTTTTATTACAAGATAAAACAATGATGTGTTGGAAAAATGGGCAGTCACAAAGATGTGATGATGGACTCACAGATACAACAACATGATGGACTAACAGAAATACACAAGGATGTGGCAGACACACTAACATGATGGACTAACAGGTTGATACAACATTATGGTAGACTAACTGACAGACACAAGGATGTGGCAGACACAATAACATGATGGATTAACAGATTGATACAACATTGTGGTGGACTAACAGACAGACACAAGGATGTGGCAGACACAGTAACATGATGTATTAACAGATTGATACAACATTGTGGTGGACTAACTGACAGACACAAGAATGTGATGGACAAACAACATATAGAACAAAGTGATGAACACAACAATGTGATAGACTAACAGATGAGAAGGAAGAAGACACAATTACTCAAATGCTTGTAGGACCTGCAGCTCTAATACAAATCTCATAGAAAACCCATAGTAACACCATAATATTAAAATTCAGACTGGAATGTCTAAAATAAAACTTTAATTTATTCATACAGATATCTTTCTTAAGGTCATCAACAAACAATTGTGCATATCTGGTTAAAAGACCATCCCTGTTTTTCATTGTAAATCCTGGCACTCCCCACCCCCATTAAAAAAAGAAATTAAGACAAAATTTCATGAAGTTAATATAACTTGATTTGTACATCAAACTGAGCTGGACACACACATACATATATATATATATATATATATATATATATATATATATATATATATATATATATATATATATATATATATATATATATATATATATATATATATATATATATATATATATATATATATATATATAACATTTAAAGAAAATAAACATACTACTTGCCATACGTTTAAAAACAGAGCAATAGCAAACACATATTTTGTTTTTGTTGGCCTGACTGCTTCTAGGTAGAGAAACCGTATGAGGCACTGGATTTTTTCAATCCAGTGAATATGAGCCATTGGATTTTTTCAATCCAGTGAATATGAGTCACTGGATTATTTTAATCCATTGAATATGAGCCACTGGAGTTTTTCAAAAATGTTTCAATTCTGTCTTCAATCCAGTGTGTTTGAAACATGTTTTCAAACCTGCACGTAAAGAATGAATTGCTAGTTTGGTAACGAGTTTTCCAAAAATGGGTGCATGAAAAGACTGAAATTACACTTAATACGTTTTTTAAATTGTTTCAGTTAGATGTAGGATATACTCTCAACAAATTATTTTACTAACATTTTCCTTTCCATTATTGATCAATTCTGGCTCGTACAGTTGAACCTCTGGGAAGACCACCCCTTATGACAAAATAATGGTCTTTCAAGAGAGGTAAACCATGAGAGGTAATAATACTATACGAGATGTAATAATACTATGTAATCAATAAGTCTGTGCAGGGAGAACATGGTCTCTCAAGACAAGTGGTCTATCAAAGTACTGGTCTCTAAAGACTGGTTTTACTGTATATATACTCTATCATTATCAACAAGTCCTGATAGTGGTTCACAATCTTCCATATAATTAGTTCCATGAGTCTTGTATTAAAAATCAAGCCAGTAGCCTCATGTGGGTTGGTGGTTTTTTCTGGGGTTTTCCAGGGTTCTTCCTCCACAAGTTATACTGGCCGCCATGTATGACCTATTCTGTGCTGAAAAATGGTGCTAAAGCATACAAAAGCAACAACAACAACCAGTTGATAAAAATACAGAATATAATACATACTTGGCACAACTTGTGTGCTAATTATGCTTCGATGGGAAGGTAATATTAATTAGTTATTATAGTTCTTAAAATTCCTATTGATGGCTTTTATCCCTTGTTTTGTGTAAACAAAAAAATTTCCATCTAGGATTATGGTTTTATTTCCATGTTTGCAACGAGGTTAATATTGTGAAGATGAACCATCGATTGTAGTATATAACAAAATAATGTGCCTATTCGGTCTTTGAAAATTTGAAACATTTTTCACAGTAATAACTGTATCCCAGGAATGTGGTGATAATGGTTATGGCATCGAAATGTTCATCGTGATGATAGACGTGAATGTATTTTCCGTCTTTAAAATGTTTGCCTCGAAAAAACAGAGGTCCGCGCACTTTTTGACAGTGTGTTTTCAATCTATAGAGTGGAACCAAGACGTTTTGCAATTTTTGCATTTTAGCAATGCCACAGGGTGTGGTTTTGTACAGCCCCGCTTGTTGTAACAGGAGTTCTGATACTACTTTTCGTTGTTTTGCTCGGTTAGAGTTTTGAATAGTTTGTCAGGCTCTTTTCCAATCTTCTGTGTCGTTCCTGTCAGCATACGTTCGTCCCACCACGACGGTCCTGTCTAAATACATATGGTCTTAAGGGTCTTAAGGGTTGTTAATTCAAACGAGACTCTTTTTGCTGCTGAGAATATCGTCTACCAATAACACCTTTCTGCGCTGTCCGGTTCCTTGGGGAACAAAAACGTAGGTCATATACAATGCTGCTTTTCCATCGGTGATGTGAAACTTTTCGTTGGGTTGTTGTATGTGTTGAATTTGGTCGATGACTTTAGAAGGTGACAGTTCTAATGGACTGCTAAACTCGATCCAATAAGGAGACTTCAAACTGTCGTGATAAATGGAAAGTGTCAAGAGATTGTCTTTTTTGGCTTGACATAGTCGTTTCAGTAAGGTTAACAAAGATCCCCACACATCGGTAATGATCTCTTCTGCATTCTCGTGCGGTAGATCGGACGTGAAATCTTTATATTTTGTACTTGTAGGCTGCATTCTCGTGAGGTACATCGGACTTGAAATCTTTACACTATGTACTTGTAGGCTGCATTCTCGTGTGGTACATCGGACTTGAAATCTTTACAATTTGTACTTGTAGGCTATGGTTCTAAATTTTTTTAGAGGAGAGTTTATCCGACTCTTGAATGCTGTAGTACTTTTCAGGGTTTATTAATTGTGGACTTTGATTTGATTTAGATTCTCTTATGTCTAGATTCTGGTTTACTCATTCATCTTCAAAATCGTTGGCATAAATTTGAGCCAAGACTTCGACTACTGTGCGAGGCGATTGGTCACGTTTCAACCTCTTCCTTTCTTCTCCTTTTTCCGCGAAATTATGCGATCGTGTCATCTTAAGTGCAAAAAGTCAATGACTACATTTTAAATGATATGGTCCCATATATATTAATGTAAGGTTAATTATCATGGGTAGTTCTAAAAGTGGAACCTACGCAAAAGCCCTAATTCATGCGTACTGCTTAGTGCTCAAATAGCAATGCATTCACGGTTTTCATAAACACAGCTCACACGTTTACGTTGGTTTTAGATCTGATCTATTTATTACATTCAGAATTGGACCAACACCCACTAAACATGTCTGTAAGCATATGGCTGGGTTTGGGCTCTCGCTCATCCATGTAAAAGAAACTAAATTGTTTAATGATAATTATGTTTCTTTTTCTTCCTGCTATCAATTGATAACGTATATGAAAACAATTTATCATATAGTAGGCAGGCGTGATTTATGCTTAAATGACAATATCATTCATATTACTGTTAATAAATATTAAAACCACCCTCTCATAACAATACACGCAGAATTATATATCGTCAAAATGGAAATAGTTTAAGATTTATAATCCGACTGTAAGAATATTAAATCAAATTTCTAATCAAAGCAGGTTGATCTACCTGACTTGAAATTCAAGATGCCAAATAAATTACTGCCTAAAGTGCTCGGTAGGATAGACTTCCAGATGAAGATAGAAATGCAGTCGCGTACTAAGTAAGGGTAAATGGCGCCCGGCAAAAAAAGTGGTCTACATCACACCCAGGACGACGATGATTGCTTAAAAGCCAAGAATACGATGCCATTCAGGCCCAAGATGGGGGAGGAGTTATGCGACGGGCTACAGGCCCACTCCCACCAGCTAGGAGGGTTAAGGAGAGCTATGAGCTCCCCAAGCGGAACCCTGGCCGCCAGCGATTCTCATGCAGTTTTATCGGTTGTTTTTGTGCCCCATGACATCTGTCAGCAGGGGCAACCGACCCAATTCTCACCGTGTTAATATGTTCCTGAGGAAATGTATTAAGGACAAGACAAGTTTTTTGGGTGACGAATTGCTATTCAAGCCTCTTTAAAATTCAAATATGGTTACCATAATTTAGTTGATGAAACATATACATACATGATTTTATAATCATTAAGTGTTCTGATTGGGATATATTAATACTTTTGCAGGCCAAGAAGACGATTGTTGAATTGAAAAATAAATTAGCTCCAGTTGTCCAAATTGTCTAAATGGTTAGAGCATCCGTCTTAGATGCTGGAGGTCGCGGGTGTTCTAACATAGGTAGCGTCCTACCAAAGATATTTCTCTAATCTGTATGATAGTATTGTTTATATTAAACTATTATTTCTGCCCACTATTATCGAGATTCTACTACAGAATCCAGGGATAGCACACTCTGTTCTGTCTGGTATATATTTATAATTATTTGTAATACAAAAATCTTATATACCTTGATTTCTTACATAGGAATCTGGAACGACTTTGTATATATATATATATATATATATATATATATATATATATATATATATATATATATATATATATATATATATATATATATATATATATATATTAATTACTAGGTTGTCATGCGAGTGTGTCTGCTACGCACGAGTTTATATAACAACGATTCAGTGCCATCATTTTTTGGCAATGCGTGCTTAGTCGCAACGGTATATGGTTGGTGCGTGCAGGCAAGGCGATGGGTGCCATTTACTCGCGGACCTGGGTTCGAAACTCCGTAGAGTACGAATTTAATTTCTCTAACCTGTATGATAGTATTGTTTGTATATATATATATATATATATATATATATATATATATATATATATATATATATATATATATATATATATATATATATATATATATCTATATATATATATATATATATATATATATATATATATATATATATATAATGGTATCAGCAGCTATCTCGCTTGGCGCTCAGCATTAGGAGGTTGGTGTTAGAGCTGGTCGGCCTGGTGTCAGGAAAATGTTACTAGGTGGGACATGATGCCGCGTGTCTCTTGCGTGACATAGCTATAAACTACGACACTGCAAACATTTTAGCGATATGACTGAAAAATTGCTAAGAGTTACATTAAAAATCTAGAGAACACACATACAGCTCTCATAGCATGCAGGCATTTATTTGCAATAACGCAGACCGCCATGTAATGTCTGTAGCATTCAAGAATACAATATGCATGGATGGAATTATGAAAGTAGCATTTGCAAAAAGTCCGTTTACAACAATTCATTAATGAAAAATTGAAAACGCATGCATATAAATATGTCCGTTTTATATCTCCATACAAGACAGGGTCTTTGTGGGCTATTTGTAGATACTAGCTAATTACGAATTGCCATATATCCTTCGAATGATTATTGAGTATACACAACATAAAGGCATATCTGATAGTCGGACTTTCGTGCAAATGCATATCTGCACCGATGTTATTCATACTTGGTGCATTGCGCATTTGGAAACCTGATGCCTACCTAGTTCAAGGTGCAGCGGGGTATTTTGCGTCGCCGCGTTGAAGTCTTTCCTGCTGTTTATTATTCAATCCTCTTGCGTATTTCAGTCCATTATGTGTGTGCCAACCATGCGAAGAACTGTATGACGGGAATATTGGTTATCCGCATAACGCGAGGCTGACATAAAGTAAAAGGAGATATTGCGGATACTTTAGCTTTTCGATAAGTTAGGAGTTATTTCATAGACATTGTAAACTGACCGAGCATGGACTCGGGCATAGTCAAAAATATTTCTGATGCCATGGACTATGAATTGCCGTAAGACAGAATAATCTTAACTGATTTACGATGTATTCATAAATGTGTGTGCGTGCGTTTCCTTTTTTTATTCTTTTAGAGTTACCTATATCTGATTAAAACAAAACCAGGCACAACATCATTTTACACACAGGGGCTCGTATCATTGCTGATAATTTACCGGTCGTATATGTACTAACATTTTCCTTTTCATTATTGATCAATTCTGGCTCGTACAGTTGAACCTCTGGGAAGACCACCCCTTATGACAAAATAATGGTCTTTCAAGAGAGGTAAACCATGAGAGGTAATGATACTATGCGAGATGTAATAATATTATGTAATCAATAAATCTGTGCAGGGAGAACATGGTCTCTCAAGACAGGTGGTCTATCAAAGTACTGGTCTCTAAAGACTGGTTTTACTGTATATATACTCTATTATTATCAACAAGTCCTGATATTGGTTCTCAATCTTCCATATAACTAGTACCATGAGTCTTGTATTAAAAACCAAGCCAGTGTCTTTCTTGTGAGTTAGTGGTTTTTCCTGGGGTTTTCCAGGTTCTTCCTCCACCAGTTATAGTGGCCGCCATGTATAACCTATCCTGTACTGAAAAATGGTGCTAAACCCTACAAAAGCAACAACAACAACAACCAGTTGATAAAAATACAGAACATAATACATACTTGGCACAACTTGTTTCCTGATTATGCCTCGATGGGAAGGCAATATTAATTAGCTATTATAATGACCTATTTGTTTGTTGTGGACACAGCCTCAAAACTACAAATATTACTAGATTCAATGTTCCAAACTTAGTATAATATTAAACTAATATTTTGCTTTTCATTATCTTTTCAAAATTAACAGAAAAAGACAACTTTATGATGTATACAGAACAGCACATGGTCAGTACAATATGTTGTAGTTCATATATGGTACATTAAGTACATGAATAAATAATAACAATAGAATCCTGTGACCGCATAAAATCTTCCAAGATATTTTACAGTTCTTAAATCTTCATTTTTAAGCAGATGAGGTAGTTTGTATATGCTTGTTGTTTTCCAGTAATTAGCAGTTACTACTAAGATTGGAAATGGTTTGGAAAATATCTTTATATCTTTATACAGACAGGAAATATGATATCTAATCATTGGCACTGAAAGCAATGAAAATGAAGATATCAAGATCTTCTATCATGTCGTTATCACATTAGAGACCTCGTTGTTATAATTCTCTCTTTTGCAGTTAGTAAGTGTTAATTATTATTCTTTTCGATAAATGGAAAATTTTATATTTAGCAATTTGAACCAGTACTTAATAATGCACAGATATCTGTTTAAATAAAATAGATATCAGCCAAACACTCCACAAACAAATATGTTGTTACAAAGTTTAACATTTAGTAACCACTAGCAATTTTTTGTGTACCCATTCATATTTTCTGATTTCAGAGATCCCGAACTTTGATAGCAATAAGACAAAATCAGATTTGAAAGAACCATACATTATATTCACTGGACATTAACTATTATTAGTTTGACTCAAAAGTATGTACATTGCTTTAACACCTTTGTCAGTCTCTGTAGCACATCAAAACAAGCCTCAGTAGGTAAAAACAAGTCTTAAATAATTAAAATTATCCATAACATCTAAAAGTACATTTTTATTCTTAAATAAAACGTCTATTGTTCTCAATCTTTTTTTTATAAATTGTAACATTGTTCATAATCACTTACAAATATATTTAATCCTATTCAATATAAATGTAATGTATCTAAGGATCCTTCTGTTTCCAAAATATCACCGTATTATCAGCAAGCAATAAAACATGGAAAGAAATTTCTTTTAAAATGATACCTGCCTCTGTATTTATTTGTAATGCAGATGCCATATCATCAACATTAAAGAATAAACATAATTGGATAGAAGCTTTCTTGTAGGTTAATAATCAAATTAATCTTAGTGAGTTTAAATGTTTAACGCATGACTAAACTAAGCTGTAAATAGATTGTATTATTAACATTTTTCAGTCACTGCACATTTTACTTTTTTATATAAATAATGCATTTTTGTTAAAATTAATGAAGGCAGAACAACTGTTTTCTTTTCATTGAATAACTTTCAAATAACAATTTTTATTATGTCAGTGGTATCGACTATACTATTATCTAATTTTCATTAGGGACTAATTTTATGGAGAACAGTAAACCAAGAAGTTACTGTCACTTTGTTGTGGAGTAAAACATTTAATGCATTATATAGGTAATATGTGTGTGTGAGTCGCAAAGACATTAGTACACACACACTATACAAAAAATAAATATTCATTTCATCATTAGGCTTTTTCCACCTCACTTATAATCAAAATTGACCTAATTCACTTATTTGTAATTTTCATGGGTTTTTCATTTGATTATATATATATATATATATATATATATATATATATATATATATATATATATATATATATATATATATATATATATATATATATATATATATATATATATATATATATCAAACTATCCATCCATCCTTCCGTACGATTTCCACAGATTTATAAAAAGGGTACTTGCAGCTGCCATGTGTGGCGCTCAGCATTAAGTGGTTAGCATCAGAATTTGTCAGCTTGGTGTCAGGCCAGTGTGATGGGAGAAGGGGATTTTGCTATATGCCTGCAGCGTGATACCCCAGTGTTAGTCATCACTATAAACTGTCACATGGCAGACAGCATAGAGATATAACTAAACTTATTACATGTATTTCTATGTTATAAATCCAGAAACTCACCACACACCCAAACAATGTGATCAAACTACAGATAATACTAATAAATTGAATTATTGTCAAAATGGAATATATGCAGAGGGTAAAACAGCAATTATTATTAGATATGCCATATTCCTATAAATGATTAAATATTTGACATCCAAAGGTCAATCTGTTGAAAGGTTGGTGGAAGAGCCTTAGCTTTCACAGGTATTCAGATTTTATGTCAATTTGTATGTATCTAAGTATAAAACAGAAACACACACATTATCAACAATGCATATGTTGATCTGTTGATATGATAATACATTTTATTATTATTTTTATGTATCTAAGAATAACACATAAACAAATATATTATCAAGATTGCGTATGTTGATATGTATATACATTTTATTACCATTTTTATGTACCTAAGTATAACACAGAAACAAATACATTATCAACATTGCATATGTTGATAGGATAATACATTTTATTACCATTTTTATGTATCTAAGTATAACACAGAAACAAATACATAATAAACATTGCATATGTTGATAGGATAATACATTTTATTACCATTTTTATGTATCTAAGTAGAACACAGAAACAAATACATTATCAACATGGCATATGTTGATATGTATATACATTTTATTACCATTTTTATGTATCTAAGTATAACACAGAAACAAATACATTATCAACATTGCATATGTTGATAGGATAATACATTTTATTACCATTTTATGTATCTAAGTATAACACAGAAACAAATACATTATCAACATTGCATATGTTGATAGGATAATACATTTTATTACCATATTTATGTATCTAAGTATAACACAGAAACAAATACATTATCAAGATTGCATATGTTGATAGGATAATACATTTTATTACCATTTTTATGTATCTAAGTATAACACAGAAACAAATACATTATCATCATTGCATATGTTGATATGATAATACATTTTATTACCATTTTTATGTATCTAATGTATAACACAGAAACAAATACATTATCATCATTGCATATCTTGATATGTATATACATTTTATTACCATTTTTATGTATCTAAGTATAACACAGAAAGAAATACATTATCAACATTGCATATGTTATGATAATACATTTTATTACTATTTGTATGTCTGTAAGTATGACACAGAAACAAATAATTATCAGCATTGCATATGTTGATATGTATATACATTTTGTTACCATTTTTATGTATCTAAGAATAACACAGAAACAAATACACCAGTCCCTCGATAACTCGCGCCCGGATAACTCGCGAACCCGCTTATAAAGCGGTGTCCAGCATGACTCCCGATTTTTTCAAAGAATTTTTTTTTAAATGTGTTGAACGTGAAAAAGTCATGATAAGAAATGGTAAATTAAACCTTGATATATAACTCGTTTTTATCATCGAAAATGGTGATTATTGCCCGTAAAGATAGAATCCATATTGTGAAATTTGCAATTTCTAAAATGATATCACATGTTTTTTTTAAAAGAGAAATAGTTGTTAATACACTATAAATTGTAAATAAACAGCGCTCAATGAAAAATTCTGTTAAATGCTACCGTTTGGCCACAGAGAATGAAATTGACACTAATTAAATGTCTTGCTAGGTGAAATTCACATTTTAATCCTTTAATTTTGTCTCAACTCTACAATCCCAACATACAGTACATATTCTTTGATACGAAAACATGAAAAGAGTCAGTCAACCGCCACATCGAAACCCGCGAGTACTTCAGTGAGAACCTAATTACATGCTGGCTTTGTTTTTATCAACGGCTTGGGGAAGTGCTTGTTACAATAAAAGAATCAATTAAAAGAGATCGGTGTTGTTTTATCACTTTGAATAGGTATTTTGTATCCAATCAAACAAGGTAAGTGCAATAAAAGAAAGTTCAAAGGCACGCCAATAGGAGCATACGTTCGTTCCTTCATTATCGTTATCAAATTTAATTTTACTTCACCAATCGAAAATGTTTTCACATTTTATTTATTAAGATCATTAAAGTATATAATATCAGTAGTTTATTTAGGGCTGTCATCGGGTACTCTGTTACCCGACCGTATAGAAAACTCCGGGTATTGAAACGTAAACGCGGGTACCCGTAAAAAAAAAAAAATTGCCACACTCGCCTGTGTAACAGCCATGGCTATAATTAGAAACCAGATCTCTTCTTAATATAAATAAACAATACGTCAGACCGTCTGTTTTGATTAATAAAATTCATTGGTGTTGTGCAACCGGACCAACCGTTATCCCCGAGGCATTATATACCAAGGTTAAAACATTTGTTCTACAGGTAATAAACCTCTTTGTAGACGATAACTATTGAATGTGGGTCCTAAATGATCGGTACATTGCGTGCTCTTTTAATGAAATCCAGATGGATACCTTTGATTTCCGAACAAACATGTCAAAGAAATCCCACAATGTATTTTATGAACAATCATCGCCTAGACACCTTGAAATCTTCGTAATGCCTCAAAGTAATCTTTGCTCGTTTTTTTTTATAGTTTACTAGCTCTTCGAATTTCGAAAGTTAGCCATCCTACATATACCGATATTTCTATTTGCGAAACTACTACGTTTTTACCATAAATATCTTAAGAATTATAATTTCAAAATAATATTTATGCGACTGCGTGGTCACGTGGTATAACTGGGGCATGCATGCGTGGGTAATTCAAAACTGCGGTCAAAAGCAGATGAATAAACGCGGTCTGTTCTAACAAGGACTTATACTTTAAAAAATGCGAGTGTTCTAAAGCTTTTAACGCGGCTGATCACAGTGATCATTAAAAGTTGGATTATACCTACCATCTGTGTACAAAGGTCATTCTATATAAATTTATTAATTAACAACGTGCGGTCAATTCGCTGTTACGTCGGTGTGGACGAATCAGACTGAGTAGTACACGGTTAGCCTCTATTGCCATTAAAAAAAATATTAAAGAAATGGAGATATCAATTAGTTGGTCTACGGTTGTACATGTCATTCATGTGCTAATGGGTACCCGTTAAAATTTGCAACGGGTACCCGGGTTGTTTTTTTCGTGATTTTTGGCAGCCCTAAATGTATCCTAATTATTTGTAAATGTGACCATGGAGAGCAAAGGAATTAAGCGAAATGCGTACTCAGTGACTGAAAAGCTGTGCATCATGGATAGTGTTCATAATGACGAAGCGAGATCAAAATTTTGCATTAAACTAAAAATTGCTGAGTTGACATTTAGAGCTTGGCTTAAGGATGAGCCGAAACTTCGAAATTACTCACATGATGTTGATTCAGATGAAGGGATGAAACGAAAACGAGAACGGTCTGCAAGCAATAAAGAATTAGATGATATTGTGTAGGCATAATTCACGCAGCAACGTGTCACAAACCGCAAGTGTTATCGTGTTCTAATTTATGTCGTTTTAATTTTTTAGATCCATTAAATTCATGTTGGTAATGGTTCACCCTTGTGAATTTATTTATTTCTTTCATTTTACTTCTATCGTAATTAAAATCTACACATCATTCGATCGACATTGTATTTTCGAAATGTGTTCATCTTTTGTATTTTAAAAAACGTCTACTTTGGATCAAACAATAAAACTAGAATGTATACCATTCACAGCAAAAATTAGTGTTGTAGTACACAACGTGAAGTCGTACATGTGCTAAGCGAATGTAAACCGTGTGGAATAATGTTTTGATGATCAATATACTGCAAGTTATCCTGAAATTAATGTTACACTGAAGGAAAAAAATATATACCGATATGAAGAGATATTTATTCACTGTTAATCTTAGCACGTTTATTAATTTAGTATTCAACACTGTAACATGCCAAGCCAACCCCACCCCCTTTTGCCTAATCGTCGATCCCTTTGTTAGTTTTGTTGTTTGTTATAGGTCCCTCGATAACTCGTGCCCTCGCTTATATCGCGGTCGATGTTTTTGGACCCCGATGTCCGCGAATTATCAAGGGAGTGGTGTACATTATCAACATTGCATATGTTGATATTATATACATTTTATTACCATTTTTATGTATCTAAGTATAACACAGAAACAAATACATTATCAACATTGCATATGTTGATATGTATATATATTTTATTACCATTTGTATGTATATAAGTACAACACAGAAACAAATACATTATCAGCATTGCATAAGTTGATATGTATATACATTTTATTACCATTTTTATGTATCTAAGTATAACACAGAAACAAATACATTATCAACATTGCATATGTTGATATGATAGTACATTTTATTACCATTTTTATGTATCTAAGTATAACACAGAAACAAATACATTATCAACATTGCATATGTTGATATGATAATACATTTTATTACCATTTTTATGTATCAAAGTATAACATATAAACAAATACATTATCAACATTGCATATGTTGATATGATAATAAATTTTATTACCATTTTTATGTATCAAAGTATAACACAAAAACAAATACATTATCAGCATTGCATAAGTTGATATGTATATACATTTTATTACCATTTTTATGTATCTAGGTATAACACAGAAACAAATACATTATCAACATTGCATATGTTAATAAGATAATACATTTTATTGCTATTTTTATGTATCTAAGTATAACACAGAAACAAATACATTATCAACATTGCATATGTTGATATGTATATACATTTTATTACCATTTTTATGTATCTAAGTATAACACAGAAACAAATACATTATCAAGATTGCATATGTTGATATGATAATACATTTTATTACGATTTATATATATCTAAGTATAACAGAAACAAATACATTATTAACATTGCATATGTTGATATGTATACACATTTTATTGCCATTTTTATGTGTCTAAGTATAACAGAGAAACAAATACATTATCAACATTGCATATGTTGATATTATATACATTTTATTACCATTTGTATGTATCTAAGTATAACACAGAAACAAATACATTATCAACATTGCATATGTTGATAGGATAATACATTTTATTACCATTTTTATGTATCTAAGTAGAACACAGAAACAAATACATTATCAACATTGCATATGTTGATAGGATAATACATTTTATTGCTATTTTTATGTATCTAAGTATAACACAGAAACAAATACATTATCAGCATTGCATATGTTGATATGTATATAAATTTTATTACCATTTTTATGTATCTAAGTATAACACAGAAACAAATACATTATCAACATTGCATATGTTGATATGATAATACATCTCAGGCAACAGCATCTGAACGACCTCTTTGGACATCCAATTAAGGCAGACACATTCACTTTATGTCTACCTGATTCATTCACTCACAGTAGGCTAGTTAACAATTAGACTTTTTACATAAATATTGTTATCTGATACCAGGTTTTTATTTTCTTTACCAGATCAAATGGTACAATGGACCAGTACTGTGATATGGGATTGTTTCGTTTAATATACCCATTATTAAATGTTACAGCAGCAGTAAGTATTTGTAATATTTTCAGCCACAATCTGTGGTGATTGCACAATATTATCTGCCTTTGAATACCCGTCCATTGTGGAAGGTGTCTGTTGCAGACACTCGAGTATTATGATGGTAATTTTGTCCTGTTCAAATCTTCAAACCAGTGTTTGTTCCACAGTTGACTTTCCAAAATCTCTCCTGGTAATTCTGCCTGTTTGTACACATGTTCTGCATGATCATTTGCTTTAATCAGATTTGGTGATTTTATCATATTCATTTATGCACAACAAAATAATACTGCAATGTAAGAAAAATGTTTAATGCATGCATTGTAAGAAATAAAGGATACATGAGTACATGCATTCATCTCTCTCACTTTTTCTCAATTCTACCACTGTTCATTATTGCTAATATTCTAGAACATCAGCTTCATAACTAAAATAACATCAATACTTAATTTAAATCTCTCTCTCTCTCTCTCTCTCTCTCTCTCTCTCTCTCTCTCTCTCTCTCTCTCTCTCTCTTAAACATGCCACTGTTCATTATTGCTAACATTCTAGAACATCAAACTCATAACTAAAATAACATCAATACTTAATTTAAATCTCTCTCTCTCTCTCTCTCTCTCTCTCTCTCTCTCTCTCTCTCTCTCTCTCTCTCTCTCTCTCTCTCTCTCTCTCTCTCTCTCTCTCTCTCTGGGCTACTCATGGGCTGGAATCTGAATATGAAAGAATGATTCCTAATCAGTGCTAGGCTGATCCCAGCCTTACTGTGTATTCTGAGCTGATCCCAACTCAAGTAGAATTGTTGCTAGACTGATCCCAGCTTATTGTAAAAGACTGATTAACAATCGGTATCGGTGCTAGGCTGATTCCAGCATTACTGTATATTCTGGGCTGATCCCTGCTCAAAAATAGAATTGATGCTATACAGAATAGCAGCTCAGTGTTAAAGACTGGATTCCAATCGGTGCTAGACTGATCCCATCATTACAGTGTATTCTGAGCTGATCTCAGATCAAGTATAATTGGTGCAAGGCTGATCCAATCTCACGTAAAATTTGTGCTAAGCTGATCCCAGCATTCAAGTGTATTCTGGGCTGATCCTAGCTTAAGTAGACTACATGCTAGAATGATCCCAGCCTCCTAATGGCTCCTGGGCTTATCCCATCTTAACCAAGCTTATGCTGGGCTGATCCCTACAAAAGGATGTATTCTGGGTTGATCCCAGATTTGTGGAGTAGAGCTCAGCCATTCCCAGCATGAAGCAAATATTCTTAAATTTTTCCTATTTATAACTGTAAAATAAATATAGTTAATGGGTCTGACCTTTATGTTATTAATATAGGTTATGAGTATCTGATTGGGCAAAAATGATCCTATCCCATGGTAGCCGTATGCGCATGAATAACATAGGACACAACCCATGCTGTATTCATTAATTGGTGGAGACCAGGCGGTGGCGGGCCAGCACAAATCCATAAAAAAAAAATTGAGATGTAGAAACTCCGAATCCATTCTCTGTACCTGTGAAAAGCCAGAAAAGTGAAACTCTACATTCATTGGACAATTTAAAAAACCAGAGAAGTGACTGGTCACATGGTTCTCTATGGGATACTGCAATGTTATGTAATATTATCCAATTTGTTTAGCTCTTTGAATTCTACTGTCAATGCCAACCAATGCTAATAACAGTCTCTTGCTTAATTCCCAGGTCTGCCTCTCATTTTGAAGGTACATGTACATCACCCCTATCCAAGTTTTACCTACTGACTAAACCTTATAATTTGACATTGCATCATCTTACCACACCACCAGTGGCAGTTCCTTCCGGCAATGGTCATTATCAGACAAACCCATTTGCAACACTGGCAATGAATACCTACAATAACTCTAGATCATTAAGTTGTGCATAAAATTTAATAAATTATCACTTTAATATTAGCTTTCAAGAAATATTATAGTTGAGTATTGTTGCACTAAATATGTAGAAACTCTTGTATCACTATTGATTTCATTTGATATACACCCAGACAAAGGTCGTAGTGTTGTACAAGTGCTTTAGAGAAGACGATTAGTCAGAAGTACTAGAAATTGAATTTCTTGGATTTTTGTATGTATTTTTATTTACATGTGGAGGAAGCCAGCATAAAAATGCATAAAGATGCCTTAATATTTTAAATTTTGTTACATATGAATGTATTTGTAGTATACTTACTACTATTGTAAATTACAATTTACAGCCGCATGAGCACATTTTACATCTCACACTCTGTGTGAATAGGGCCAATATGATAACTTAACATACTTGTATTATCTGTCAAATTAAAAATCAAAAAAGCTACGTTAAAACTTGCTTTATAACCTAAACCAGATTCCGGCACTGGATACACCATAAGCTTACAGTCACTACTCATTTCGTCATGCAAAAGTAAGCCACTGTGACTTGTTTTCCATTAATAAAACTATCATACCTTGATAAAGTGATACTGTTATTAGATGAGTCCTACACTAACTTCATTAAGAAATCTTTCTTCACATGCTTTTATACTTGCTTAATGTGTTTCCTATCTTTCTGAAAATTTGCATAATGTTCTATTGACATATTTTGATGTACAAAAAAGAAAAGGCAAAATGGCACAATTAGTGAAGGAATTATAGAAATCCTTTTTTAGATTTTGCATCTCCGAGAAACAAGTAAGTATTTATACTCATCAAAGATGGAAAATTAAATAATTAGAAATTTACAGTGATGGATCATACTGATTTACCTGTGGAACTAGGTACTTTTTGTACCAACTGTTATAGAATAAATATTCTCTGAATGATGCTATTTCACACACGGGTTTGTAATATTTTCTTTGAATTTGTTTCTTCCACAGGTTTTTATTATTACTGTGCTGACGTGTTTGGAAAAGAGAACTGGAAACAGTAAATGTCTCTGTTGCTGCTGTAGTCCAGGAATTGTTTAGTAAGACGTGTTGGATTCTGCCTCTAGTTAAATGTGAAATTGACAACTTGGTTGGATCCTCGGAGTATACATGTTGATTATAATTTTTTTGTTCTGGGGCTCAACGCCATTTTTCAGCACACGATAGGCTATATATGGCGGCCAGTATTCATGGTGGAGGAAGAAACCGGGAAATCCGCAGAAAGAACCACCGACCCATGAGAAGTTACTGGCAAGCTTTCTCACCTATCCACATTCGCCGAATATTAGACTCGAACCCACGCAGACAGATGTGAGATGGCAGTGATCTGTAACGGAGAGCGCTTTATACCACTCGGCCACTCGGGGCTCCTGTTGATTATAAGGCATTTAAAAAGAGAACATTTTTTTCAAAGACTACGACTGACACCAAGTAAAGAAGTTACAATACAAAAATAACTAAAGTACAATTAAATGGCTGCTTAACAATCATAATAGAGGAGCCAACTCTCCAAATAGTCTGTTTAGTTTTCATTCTATTTGAAATGGTCTATATAACTCTCTTGCTACTAAATGAAAAATTGCCTTAAGGGTGCAGGAGATTGTTTTAATGCACAAATTTAATACCACATTAACTGGTCTAATTTAAAAGTTCATAAAACGGAGCATACACTAGCAGGGCCTTCCTTGGAAATATTTTTCTTCGTGCCATGAAATTCGCCAAATTAAAAAATTTGGGGCCACTTTTCAACCAAAGAAACCATTTTATTCCATAATGCAAGGACTTAAATATATGCATAATATTATATTGTCTTTTATTTTTAATCTATATAAATGTAACAATAAAACTGGTTTTACATGTTTTTATTACATTTCAAAGCACAAGAATAATTAATAATAAAATAACAATACTGTTTTATACATGTGAAGTTCAAGCATACAAAAAGCAAGAATGAATAAGAATGTTTTTTTTATAACTGATAACACAAAATAATACTTAGTCTTTATGAACAATGTCACTAACACTTTATTGATATCTGTCTCATTTTTTCCAGACCATTTCTTAAATGCCTTCCAGAAATCAAAATTTCTCAGTGTTGGTCCCATCAATGTAAATTCTCAGTAATTATTTCAGAATAAATATACCATAAATTCTCAGTAAATATTTCAGAATAGATATACCATATATTTTTGTAAGGGTTGATCAGTCTCTGGAAACTAAACCCCCTCTCACAGTCAGCAGTAGAAATGGGGACAACAAGTAACCTGGTAGCTGCCTCAGATGCAGCTGGATATAAATCTTTGTTTTTCAGAAACTAGATCAATTTATTGTGTGAGTTTCTTTATTTTCAGTTCTTTCATTCTTTTTTTGTCAATACATTAAAATATTTGTAAATCAAACCAGAAGAGGATGACAGTTAAAGCAAAACGAAACTTCAAATTATGCAGATAATTAAATAATAAGGGATGTGGGCGGTTCAATAAATACAAGAACAAAAAACTGGGAATACAGAATGCAGTACTACAAAATATGTGGGGAAGTGCCTAGTATAAATATCTTTTCTTATATTTCATGTTGGTTGATTTTGTATTTTGCTTGAAGACAGGTATATATATATATATATATATATATATATATATATATATATATATATATATATATATATATATATATCTATATATATATATATATATATATATATATAAAACTTGTATTTTGTTAGAGTAAGTAGAATAAATTACCTTGCCCAGAGGTACACCCCAGTAGCCAACTGAGGCAAATTCAATGGCAGGACTTAAATCAATACTTTCTGGGTGTGAGTTTATTCTGTGAGTGAGCACAGCTGTCTGGATTCCTCTTCTTGTTCAGGAATTGATCTTCATAAATATTTTGTGTATGTATGAAAATGTAATAGTTAAACTTATCTCCATCAATGTGACATGGCAATGAATATTTTTATAAATGCAACTATTGTACATTTTTGTCTTTCTCTCATTTGCACACACACACACACACACACACACACACACACACCATTTAACTGGTTGCATCTGACCCTTTTTCTGTCTTAGGTCAATCTGTCTTTCTCTCATGTACACATCGTTTAACCTGTAACATATTCATTCATTCATTCATTCATTCATTCATTCATTCATTCATTCATTCATTCATTCATTCATTCATTCATTACAGCCCTGTAAATTTAGTGGACGGCAATGTGGACCGTTTGGCATTTGCTGCGGCATTTGGCCTCACAGCATCAAAGTGCTTTGAATTTACTCGAGTTAGCATAATTACTCCAAATATTCCATCATGGGCTTATTGTAAGTCTCTATTTTTCTCTCTTTCTGTCTCTCTGTTTTTTATATTGATTCATATATAGTAGTGTGAATTTTTGAGTCTTGTGTGAATAAAAGTAGTAAAGACAATCTTGGACAGATGTCTTTTATCCCAGCTGCATAAAATTTATATTATTCCAAGTTTCAAAAGTTTATTTCCATTTTTTTTCCAATTGGGTAAATTTAATAATTCATGATATTCCAAGTTTCAAGAGTTTATTTCCATTTTTTCCAATTGGATAAAATTAATTAGCTATTCTAAAATAATATGCAAAGAGTAATTCGAATTTGTGGATGTATCAATTGATTTTCATAAATTGATCTTGGCAATTTCAGAGAAAAAAAAAACAAAAGAAACTGAGCTACTACTGTGTTAATACATATTTACAATTCAGTTTCAAATATTCCATTTTATTGTTGCTTTTTCGTTAATTCCAAGTCCCAAATATATTGTCATATTAAATAGATTCTAAAGAAAGGCAGAGATGGAGTCTTTATTTCATAATACATAATATGTGTGTATATTTTAGAAGTTATTAGAAAAAAATTAATTACATTATCTGTTACTTAATATACATAACAAATATTATTCGTGGAAGTGAAAAAGTAATCAAAAAAAAGTCTGATGCATTGATTTAAACTGTTTTAAAATTTTCACTATAACAGAGTTCCAAAAGGGATGATTTTCAGGGTCAGTGTGTGCAAAATGTATTTTTGGTGTTTTTAGGAAATTTTTTTGTTCTCTCAAAAGGTTCTTTTCGCAAACATTCTGTACAGTAAACCATATTTGAAATCTTATTAGATATGAAATTTTGGTAATTTTGTACGCTACGGCAAAATGCTTGTCCATTCTAATAGATTCATTAGATTAAGTTGTACTTGCAGTCAGTTAGTGCTTTGGTTTCTATTATTCCTGTATCTTTCACCAAGATCTCGTAACTATTATTGTAACCTTTCCTAGATTTAACAAGAAACAGTGTACTTTTTGCAGTCCAAGGTTTTTCACTATATCTTCTTGGGATTAAATTGATAATCTATTCACATATTATTTCACAGGGTTTAAGGACCCTGTGCACATTGCAAAACTATGGTCCCAATATTATTCCATTCATTTACTTTCATTTACTTTTTATCATGAGAGAAATTCTCCATTATTCTTGACAGTATCATTTATAAATAATATACCTTTTTCAAACCATCTTTTTCTTCAGCAATATTGACCCTAAAACCATGATATTTTCATTATGCATTAAGGCAAGAAAATATGAAATCATTGCAATAAACTTTATAGAGTATATGTTACAAGAAGTAAAATATTCTTCCTAAATTTATTACCAGCATCCCCTATTTTCCTTTTTTAATAATTGATAACAGATATTTTAGATTCCTTATAAATGAAAACAATCAAATAGTTTTAATATTCCAATTTTCAAGCATGATCACCATTTTAAATTCAATGGTATGTTGTTATTATTTGTTTCTATACAATTGATGTGTTTCTTTACTTACGTCTTATTTATTTTTGTGAAAGGGACTATTGACAACGGCTGCCATACAATGTATTCTGTCAACATGATTATATATATATATATATATATATATATATATATATATATATATATATATATATATATATATATATATATATATGCATGCACGAACAACATTTTCCTTTTTTCTTTCCATTTGTTCTTGCATTATCTTTGATACATTCACTCCCTTTTTTCATTTCAGCATTATATGTAATGGTTTATGTTCTTGGGATGGGATTCAGTTTTTATCCTTTCTTCCTCTGCCTGTCAACAAAGAGGAAAATTCTGGGCTCGATCCTAGGATTGATATATTCTGGTACCGCGTAAGTTTTCTTTCTTTCATTGTTCTAAAGCTTTTCCTCTGTGCCATCTTCAAATTTTGCTGGCTTTTGTTTCCTTTATGTACAAGTAACCTTGTCATTTTATATTTATTCATTCTTTATAGTTTTATCTTTGTTTCTTTTACATATTTTGGCATATTACTTTTTCCACCATTCCTTTCTTGTTATTTGCTCTGCCCCCGTGTTGTATCATCTCCTTCTCATTGCCACTCTAAATCTTTTAAAATGTTCAAAATCATGTATGCTTTTCTTCAATTATCTGGATTGATGTGATTTCATCCATTTTCTTTTTTAATAATGCAGAGAGAGAGAGAGAGAGAGAGAGAGAGAGAGAGAGAGAGAGAGAGAGAGAGAGAGACAGAGAGAGAGTCTTTGAACTTAATAGTGGTGAGAAGCTGAAATTTTTTTCATTGTGTTTCTAGTTTTAAGAGTCAATTCAAATGCAGCTTTAAAATGCTTTTAATTTAAGTCATAATTTTTCAGTTTGTATTCTTGCAATTAATTTATTTCTATTTGTGTGTACATGTACATAGGTGTACCTTTTTTTAAAAAAAAAAATAACTTAAATATTTCTAATTGAAACAGGTTGGCATACATGCTTTACGAGTTGATAAAATGCCCCATCGATGACTTGTTGGTAAGTAGTAAACAGGTTGAAGACAGCATAAAAACTTTTTCCCTCCAAAATAATTTAATTTTTCCAATTTTTTAGAGACAATTCATACTAGGTGGAGGTGTTTGTACAAAGTATAATATTTTGTTTAATTGCTTCTAAAAGCACTTTCAGCACTATATTGGCTGCATACGTACCTAGGGAATGAAGGCTAAGATTGTTGCTCAATATTTGCTGCATCCATACCTAGGGAATGGGAGTTAAGTCTTTTGGCTGTATTCATACCTAGGAAATGGGAGCTAAGTGTGTTGCACACTATTGGCTGTGTCCTTACCTAGGGAATGGGAGCTTAGTGTGTTGCACACTATTGCCTGTGTCCATACCTAGGGAATGGAAGCTAAGTGAGTTGCACACTATTGGCTGTGTCCATACCTGGGAAATGGGAGCTAAGTGTGTTGCACACTATTGTCTGCGTCCATACCTAGGGAATTGGAGCTAAGGGTGTTGCACACTATTGGCTGCGTCCATACCTAGGGAATGGGAGCTAAGTGTGTTGCACACTATTGGCTGTGTCCATACCTAGGGAATTGGAGCTAAGTGTGTTGCACACTATTGGCTGCGTCCATACCTAGGGAATTGGAGCTAAAAAGTGTGTTGCACACTATTGTCTGCATCCATACATAGTGAATGGGAGCCAAGTGTGTTGCATACTATTGGCTGCGTCCATACATAAGGAATGTGAGCTAAGTGTGTTGCACACTAGTGGCTACGTCCATACCTAGAAAATGGTAGTTAAGTGTCTTGCACACTATTGGCTGCGTCCATACCTATGGAATGGGAGCCAATTGTGTTGCACACTATTGGCTGTGTCCACACCTAGGGAATGGGAGCTACGTGTGTTGCACACTCTTGGCTGCACCAATACCTAGGGAATGGGAGCTAAGTATGTTGCACACTATTGGCTGCATCCATACATAGGGAATGGGATCTAAGTGAATTGCACACTATTGGCTGTGTCCATACCTAGGGAATGGGAGCTAAGTGTGTTGCACACTATAGGCTGCATCCATACATAGGGAATGGGAGCTAAGTGTGTGGCTGTATCCTTATCTAGGAAATGAGAGCTACATGTATTGAACAAGGACACACTGAAGCAGTCAACCAGGGAGATAAGCATGTTGAATGATATTGGCTGCGTCCTAGGGAATGGGAACTAAGTTTGTTGCACAATATTGGCTGCGTCCATACCTATGGAATGGGAGCTAAGTGTGTTGCACAATATTGGCTGCGTTCATACCTAGGGAATGGGAGATAAGTGTGTTGCACTCTATTTGTTGCGTCTTTACCTAGGCAATGGGAGCTAAGTGTGTTGGATGTATCCATATCTATGAAATATGAGCTGTGTTCCACACTATTAGCTGCGTCTATACCTAGGGAACGGGAGATAAGTTTGTTGCACATTTTTGGCTGTGTCCATCCCTAGGGAATGGGAACTAAGTGTGTTGCACACTAATGGCTCCGTCCATATATAAGGAATGGGAGCTACGTGTGTTGCACACTATTGGCTGCGTCCATACCTTGAAAATGGGAGCTAAGTGTGTTGCACACTAGTGGCTGTGTTCTTACCTAGGAAATGGGAGCCAAATGAATTGGCTGTATCCATATCTAGGAAATGAGAGCTAAGTGTTCCACACTATTGGCTGCGTCCATACCTAGAGAATGGAAGCTAAGTGTATTGCAAACTATTGGCTGCATTCATACCTAGGGAATGGGAGCTAAGTGTGTTGCAAACTAGTGGCTTCGTCCATACCTAGGAAATGGTAGCTAAGTGTGTTGCACACTATTGGCTGCGTCCACACCTATGGAATTGGAACTAAGTGTGTTGTACACTATGGGCTGTGTCCATACTGAGGGAATGGGAGCTAAGTGTTGCACACTATTGGCCGCGTCCATACCTAGGAAATGGGAGCTAAGTGTGTTCCACAATAGTGGCTGCGTCCATACCTAGGAAATGGTAGCTAAGTGTGTTGCACACTATTGGCTGCGTCCATACCTATGGAATGGGAGCCAAGTGTGTTGTACACTATTGGCTATGTCCATACCTTGGGAATGGTAGCTAAGTGTGTTGCACTCTATTGGCTGCGTCCATACCTAGGAAATGGGAGCTAAGAGTGTTGCACACTCTTGGCTTCGTCCATACCTAGAGAATGGAAGCTAAGTGTGTTGCACACTATTGACTGCTTCCATAGCTAGGGAATGGGAGCTAAGTGTTTTGCACACTATTGGCTGCTTCCTTACCTATGGAATGGGAGCAAAGTGTGTTGCACACTATTGGCAGTGTCCATACCTAGGAAATGGGAGCTAAGTGTGTTGCACACTCTTGGCTGCTTCCATACCTAGGGAATGGGAGCTAAGGGTGTTGCACACTATTGGCTGCGTCCATACCTTGGGAATGGGAGCTCAGTGTATTGGACACTATTGCCTGTGTCCTTACCTAGGGAATGGGAGCTAAGTGTGTTCACTGTATCCATACCTAGGAAATGGGTGCTACATGTATTGAACAAGGACACACTGAAGCAAACAACCAGACTGGCCTGGAAAGCAAGGTTTTATGTGATAATTTTACTTGTATCTATTTTGTTGTTTTAGAAAATGTTATCAACACTTTTGAAAATGATTAAACTTTTGTTGTTTTAAGGTATGTCAAATTAAGAGTTATTTTCTATGTTCATTTTCTGTAAATCTTATAATTGTGTTTTTTTCATTAAATAAGATCTAAGTTTCTTCCAAAACTTCAGAGATGAATTTGGGATATTTTTTTGTATGCATCCATATTTTATTTGTCTCTTCCTTTAAGTGTGTACCTTTTAATTTACTCAGATTTAAAAATAATATCTGCAATAGTTTATAAAATAAATTAAATAATTTATATAATTAATTTCAATGTTTATGACTCAGATGAATCTAACTAGATTTTTGAGACCTTTGGTAGAGTATATATTGGCTTCATGCTATCTCAGAAATGAGAATAAAGGGACACACACACACACACACACACACACACACACACACACACACACATTTCGTCAATACCTAACCTGGCTATTGTATCATTCCAGGATAGCTTGAAGGGAAAGATTCTGTATCTTCTACCTCAGATGCTTTGTTTGCTGTACACATCCTTCGTCTACCTTCACACGTTCCTAAAGCGAGTTATTTCATTGTGGAAGAATAAAAATGAGACGTCAGAGTATACAAATATTTCAGTATGCCTGCAAATGTTATATTCTTTTCTTTGATGTTTTTCTTTCTATGTTTAGTCACACACACACACACACACACACACACACACACACACACACACACACACACTTTAAAAAGGTATTGGTGTATATATAGGCAATTGGCAGTTTTATAAAAGGCACATAAAAACGAAAGTTGTGAGACACACTCTATAAATACAGTCTGTTTTAATTTTATGATTAATTGTACATTCAGTTTCCAAATTTAATATGTTGTGATCAAGGGAAGTGGTGCATAATGGCAAGTATAAGATGTAAGTGTAGAATATATGGTTTTAAGTTTTACATGTCAATTGAAGTGGTGCTTAATTGCAAATATAAAAGTATAACTGTATTATATATTGTTTTAAGTTGTACTTATCTTGATAGTGATTTTGGCCTAATTTATTTTCTGAATTCTTTAATATATCTGAAGATGTTAAAGCAACAAAGCAATGGAATAAGAAAGAATGCAATTCCTGGCCAAAATTAATCTGGTCAATATAGTCAATAGTTGCAGGCTAAAATTGTAATAAGGCCATTCATTACTCATGCCTTGGGGATTTTAGTGTGCCCAAGTCATAATGATTCATGGTTTTTATTAATGCCCAAATCATAATGATTCATGGTTATTATTAATGCCCAAATCATAATGATTCATGGTTATTATTAATGCCCAAATCATAATTATTCGTGGTTATTATTAATGCCCAAATCATAATGATTCATGGTTATTATTAATGCCCAAATCATAATGATTCGTGGTTAGTTTTAATGCCCAGAACATAATGACTCATGGTTATCAATAAACAAAAATACATATAGACTCATGATTATCAATAATTTCCAAAACATAATGAATCATGCTTATTAATAATGTTCAGATGATAATGACTCATGCTTTGTATTGTAGCCTTAATTGTAATGATTAATGCTCATTATTAATGCCCAAATTATAATTACTTATGCTTATCAATAATGCCTTCATCTTAATAACTAAAGCTTATCAATAATGCTAAAATCTTGATTCATGCTTATTATTAATGCCCAAATTATAATGACTCATGCTTATTATTAATGCACAAATCATACAGACATGCCTATTATTAATACCAAATTCATAATGACTCATGCATTATTAATGACCAGATTATAGTCACTAATGCATATTATTATTACCCTAATACTAATGAGTCATGCTTATTATTAATACCCAGATCATAATGATTCATATTTATTATTAATGCCCATATTATACTAATTCGTGCCTATTATTAATGCCCAAATCATAATGAATTCATGCTTATTATTAATGCCCCAATCATGGCTCATGCTTATTATTAATGCCAAGATCATAATGATTCATACTTTTCAATAATACTCAAATAATAATGATTCATACATTTGAAGAAAAAAAATCATAATGCCTAACCATTAGCAATAATGCCCAGATCAGAATGATTCATGCTTATTAATGCCCAAATCATAATATCTTGCGCTTATTATTAATACCCAAATCATAATGACTCATGCCTATTAATAATGCCCAGATCATGGCTCATGCTTATTATTAATGCCCAAATCATAATGACTCATACTTTTCAATAATGCCCAAATCATAATGACTCTTGCATTTCAAAATTCCAAATCATAATGCCTAATGCTTATCAATAATGCCCAGATTAGAATGATTCATGCTTATGAATGCCCAAGTCATAATGACTCGTGCTTATTATTCATGCCCAAATCATATTGATTTGTGCTTATCAATAACGTCCAAATCAATATGACTCGTGCTTATCAATAATACCCAAATCATAAGCCCCATGTTTTTCAACTGTGCAGTAGTCACATTTACAAAATATAGGACCATGCATAGTCAGATATTTATATGTATGCTTGTTTTAAATAGCTGAGATTTGTTGAGCTTTATCCAGAGAAACAAAATCATACTAATATACTGTATTTTGAGGACCAGGCTTGCAGCCATTTCTATATTAAGGTGTTAGTGGGCCCTAGAACAATTTCAAAAAGATTTCCATTTGCCTTACGGTTAATCCAGCTTTGCTTGCAGCATGGTATTTTATGGTCTCTTCATCAATTTTGTTTGTGATAAGGAACTCCTCAGATCATAATGCCTAATGCTTAGCAATAATGCCCAGATCAGAATGATTCATGCTTATTAATGCCCAAGTCATAATGACTCGTGCTTATTATTCATGCCCAAATCATATTTGTTGCTGTCTACTCAAGTTTTAAAAATTAAAATTTTTGGATCACAGAGAGCTCTTGCTGCAGTTGTTTTGCTGGAAACAGCTTTAAGACAATTATCCTGTCTTGTAATAATTACTGAACTAACTTTTTATTCCTATCACTTTTTGTACTTCTGTTAATGCTACTACTGCTTGACTACTATTGCTACAACCACCACCATTACTACTAGTGTTTTTTCCATACTAGATGAATCTACTCTCATTTTTACTTTTTAGAGAAGAAAATTAGTACAACCCCATCAACTAGAGCATGTAAAACTTCTGCTTAGAGGACGAAGAGCAATCACAGGGGCTGGCATCAGTGTGCCGTGAGTATAGTCTTTTGGAATAAATATAAACTCAACTTTTAGAAAAGTTTCATTGTTTTTCTTTTCTCGAATACACCTTTACTTCCATCTTAAGGATGATTTCAGTAGGTCAGTATGTTGACAAATGCAGACAAGTTCATTTAAACCGTTAGATGAATATGATTTCTCTTTTATATAGAGGGAAACTAAAGATTTCATGTGACCTATTCACACATTTAACACCTAAACCTCTTTTTGTTTTCTTTTTTTAACCAGATATGAAAAATGTAACAATGGCTGCTCATACATGACAACTTCATCAGTTTAAAATTCAACATTTGAGTATATGTCATTGTATATTCAGTGTAATAATTTTGAGAAATATTGTTCTACTGATTAAAAAAAAAAGATGGCAAAAGGGTATAATTTTTCTTTCATTTTAGCTTTCATCCACTTTGTTTCATTCATTTATTATTTTACAGGGATGTGGATAACATTCTGAAGATCTATACTTATAAAAGGGATCCAACTTTTAGATATTCATTAAAGATAATAGTAACATTTACCGTTGCATTAATATGTATATATCAGGTGAGTTGATAATTCTTTCACCTTTTTTCAGTTGTACTTTTTTTAAACTTTTTCATTGAAGTTAAACTTAATTTCTGGATCGAAAGAAAGATAAAATAATTACTGTTTAAAAAGAAATTGTAAACTGTAATAAAGAATAGGTGTGAATTCAGAGATTTAATTCCACATGATGATTATTTGTACAAACATCAGAAACTGTTGCATACATAAAATATATGCTTCTCTATGCCATGAATTCAGTGTGGTATAACTGTTGCATACATAAAATATATATTTCTCTATGCCTTGAATTCAGTCTATTATAACTGTTGCATACATAGAAGATATAATACTTCTCTATGCCATAAATTTAGTATTGTATGACTGTTGCATTCATAAAATATATGCTTCTCTATGCCATGAATTCAGTCTATCATAACTGTTGCATACATAGAAGATTTAATACTTCTCTATGCCATGAATTCAGTGTGGTATAACTGTTGCATACATAAAAGATGTGCTTCTCTATGCCATGAATTCAGTGTGGTATAACTGATGCATACACATGACATTAAAGGTTTGCTGTAAAACAAATATAATAACATGTTTTATGTTCTATTGTATAGGGAGCTCTTACCTGGATATTTTATACCAAAGATTTTGTCGAGAGTAGCAAACAGTATTTCCAATTATTTGATTCCAGGAGGAAGGATATATTAATTTCGCTAGTGGATGTTGTTGCAGGTATGATATCAAAATAGGTGTGCGACAAAGGGTTCAAAAAACAAAAAAAGTGGAAAATCAACTGTATCATCACACATTAAGTGTCATAGAATTGAAATGGTCAAAGCATAAATTCAACCAATTAATGATTGAATATTTAGAAAGCAAATATTTGTAAAAAATAAAAAATTGTTGGTTAGATTCTTCCATGTGCTTAAATAGGTCTCAGTAATTTAAACAATATTCCCTATCTAAGGTACATCAAATACAAATGTTACAAGATTATGGTTTTAATTGTTTATTACACCTAAATGCCGGTAAATGTAATGCAGCATTACATTATTTATAATTTTCAATATTTTGACATTTTTATTAATGACTTGCTGATATTTATATTATCTTCCAATGATTTATCATTAATACCATTAAAATGATTAGAAACTTTATGATCTCAATGAAAGGAAACTGTTTTATACAATTTTGAAACTAAACTTTTTAAACTTTAAGAAATAGATGTTGAACAGTATTTAAAGAGCTAAACGTAATTTTGAATGGATTTTTGCAGTTTTTATAAATTTAAGTTTAACTTTATTTTATGTGATCACTTACAATAATTTTATAAGGAATGAAAACATTAAAGCAGATTTAACACGATATATGTTTTCAACTAATGGCATGTTATATTTATTTATGCATTTCAAAAAAAATTACAAGAAACATTGGGTGTAAGAAGAAGTATGGTAAATGAATATTACAAACATATATATTACCAGCTTAGTATTTTATTTTTAATAATTTGATAGACATACAAAATCTTTAAATTGCTGTGGCAGCATTAGCTTGAAGTTATATTCCAGTTTCCTGATCAAGTTCATTTCATGGGCCTTCTGTTCAACTTTTACTTTAGCATCATCAGCCTTGGGACTGGTTTTCTCTGGTTTAGTGACCTTGGTCAATGTGAGTGGGATCCTCATGAGTTATCGAGCAGACATGAAGAGACTTTACAAGGGAGACTACTCTAAATTCTTGATAAAAAAGGAAGACATCAGTGCATCTTTTATAGTGGTAAGTAATATTTAAAATCAGATTATCATGTATATTCATAAAAATTTAAAATTTACAATGCAGCTGTAAAGGATTTCTGATAATATAATAATCATCATCTTATTAGTATTATTTATTTTCAGTCACGAAACATAACCTATTCTGGATCACAGATTGCATATTTGCTGTGGGGTAAGAACTTTCACATCTTATCCTTTTTTACTTTCTTTTTATATTTTATTTGCTTTCAACTTTATCATGGTAGATTGTAAATTGCATTCAGTATAGGCATGTGAAAACTTTCTGTTTGCCACTGTCTGTCTACAAAAGTAAGAAATTTCAAGATTATTTTATTAAACACAACCATTTTTAGGTTGTAGAATATTGACTAGATAATATACATGAGGTTATCATCACAATCACCATTATCATAACAAATTACATATATTACTCCTCACAGTAATACATCACAGTAATTACAGAATTTTACTGTACATTGTAACCAGCATTTTCATTATTAAAATAACATCGTGTGACATCACAAAGAGAAATGGTTTATGTATTAATGTGCCCTACTTGTGTGCTTTTACAATAGTTTTAAAAAATGGTTAAAAGATAGCTCTGTTAACGTTTTCTTGATGTTTATTATTTTGTACATCTATTTATATTTATAAGAAGAGAACTTCATATTTCATAGGATTTGTAAAACTTGAAAATCGATTACACACTGTGTGTGAACAGACCAGGAAACAAAACCTGCCTAATATAAATTTAGTCAAATTCTTAAACTCTTATTTTACCATCTTGATAAAACCCATTTAGAACTCAAAGTAGCAAATTTATTAGAAGTTAATTTAACATCATTAAGACTGATGCATTTTTCACATAACTATAAAGGAGAACTCCCATTTCAGGATTTCTGAGTCTTTATGCTGTTTTTACCTCCCTTGGAGTAATTCTGGCAGTTTTTCTCATTCTGCCATTAAGTGGAAAGCTGAGCAGTGATTTTCTGATCCCGATAAAGGCCATATCGTAAGTCCACAGTTAATTTTAATTATTTAGGTTCAAGCTATATTTCTGTAATGATAAAGTTTGTGGATAAAGATAAGCCCATACCCCTTAAAATAAAATCATTTGGCTTGTTCTGTTTACATTTTCTTCTTTCTAATAATAAACCTGCCTTCCATTTTTTAAAACAAAGCTGGTTGTCACCATTATGATGAAGAGAGTGGGATAAAATAGAATTGGAATGAAAGGACAGTAAAATAGCAGTGTGATTGGGATGTGAACAGATACCAAAATGATTGCTATCTGGGGCATTTGCCAAGATCAGCTCAGTGAAAAATTACAAGGTGGCACACCTACCTGTAGGATTAATAATACACTTGCCCTATTTCAAGCTGTTTAAGCCTATTAATAAGTTGCCAGTAGATACAATCTTGTCCTAACAGTTTCTCACTACTGTGATAAAAATTCAAAGCCTTGTAGTATAGCTTTCCTACTAACAGTATTAATCTGATGGATATAGTAGTAGATGCTCATATCACTAATATCACTAGTGTAAACTATTGATGTGACTCATATTATACCAAATTTCAGCCCTGATACTAATATCTAAATACTGACTGACCTGAATCATCACTTCTTTGTGGAACATTGGCAGCCAATTAAAGGTGAAAAGTACAACGATGTGAACAATGACATGAAACAAACATTATACACGAATCCAGATTTATATCCTATGCAGAGAACACCTCAATATAGATTATGAATGGTCAACATTCAGTCCAGAGCTATCCAGTTTGCATGATACAATAGAGTACATGAATTAAAGGTTTAAATTGATGCAAGTTTTCATGAAGAACTTTTCAATTACATACGTAACTTTGAAACTCAGGTCACATATCACACATAATGTATGTTTAATACCCATAACGTTGTCGAAATAATGGCAGACTTGTGTAGTCTACAAAATCCAGTGCCTATCAAAGCCAGTTCTACCACTCAGCTAAATTAAAATTTGTTAAAAGATTCAGGTGCTGTGCTCGTGAGGTGTGACAATTTCCTAGGAGGGGAATCAGTCATCAACCTCACATCTTAAATGTATACACACACAACAGAACTATTATAAGACTTGATGCAATTTCAAATGACCCTAGACTGTAATGGAATTTCAAATGACCCTTGGCTTTAATGCAATGTCAAATGACCCTTGGCCTTAATGCAACTTCAAATAACCCTTGGTCTTGATGCAGTTTCAAATGACCCTTGGCCTTAATGCAGTTTCAATTGACCATTGGCCTTGATGCAATTTCAAATGGCCCTTGGCTTTAATGCAGTTTCAAATGACCTTAGCTATCAAAAATGACCCTGGTAGTTCTCTTGCCTGTGATTTTTATGCCAAATTGACTCATCATAACAAGTTCACTCAATTAGTCAAGTTCACTTGTCATGCCAGGTTGACTACTACTCACACCTAGTTGATGCATCATACCAAATTGACTCATACCAAGCTGACTCATCACACCAAGCTGATTAATCATACCAGATTTACTCATCAAACCAAATTGACTCATCCCACCAAGCTGACTCATGCCCAATTGGTTCATGTAAAGTTGACTCATCATACTAAGTTGACTCATCATACAATCACATTTTACAAAATATGCATTTATGTGCAGATGAAAAAAACTTTTTGCATACATATATATTCCAAAAATATAGATTTGGGACTAATGGATTTAATTTAGTAACCCATTAATTGCAGCAATTTAAATTTATACTAGCTTATGAATATAAACCTGACATGTACTACCATAATTTCCCACATGCAGAATCAGAATTCCTCATGCTTTTGCAGATTGTCATTAATAAAAGAAACTGAACCTTAAATACTGAATTTAATCGAAACAAGTCATTAAAGAAAAATAGAACTGAGACATCACACAATCTTTCTAGAATGTAAACTTTTCAACTTAAAGACTATTGGGAAATGTAATATCACAATATTAAAGAGTCTTTTCAGATCTCATAAAGACATGAGAAAAGAAACAGGATTAAAACATAAAACAGCAATAAAAACATAATGAACAAATTGGCACACATAATATACACGAATCTAGGACAGCTTTCAGGGAGATATTTTTGTCTAATTTCATTGAAATTAAGTAAAAATATATGTGAAGAAAATCATGCTAGGTTTCAAGATTTCCAGATTTTACTATTCTTTGACCAGAAGAGGCATGGGATGGCTTGTTGTCCCATAATCTGTCGATTGCCTGTCCTATAGCACAAATATGTTATCTCTTCTACTATACTACATGAATTTCGATATGAAACTTGATGTGCACATTGATCCCATGGTCTAGTTTGACCTACCATATTTTATGTAATTTTTTTGTACACGCAAAATTAATCTCATTATCAAATTATAATAAAAAAAATAATAAATAATTTAATATCAACATTTAAGTTAAAGTATGTGAGTGCACATGCATGCACGTGTGTGTACATGTTCGCCAGCGAGATCAAACAAAATTTGTTCAGTGTACAAAACCGTATTTATTCAGTGTAGTTGTGACTGGTAGCTTTCTCCAAGAGAAAAAAAAAGACAATTTTCAGTTACCTGACAAGTGGGATAATCCTCATGTACTACGACCCTACTATATTCCCTTAGAAATAAACACTGCTCAATCAACAGTTCATTCTTGTTTTAATTACATGTATACTGTCAAAACAACTACCTGGCTATACAGCTATTTACATGGTAATTAAACATTCTTCAGGCTTTGGTTATTCCAGTTGAAACCAGCTTGAGGACAAGAATCAGCTGGAGAGGTCAAATCAGCCAGGCTGCCAGTAGGAAAATGAGGTTCTCTTTAGGGAAATGAAAGTCTGTCAATGTGCTATTAAATCTGTTGTCTATATAGCATATGTTAAAAGGACAAGCGATTATATGCATTACTTGTTATTTGAACACACCAATAAATTAATAGTGGGATATATAATATAATGATTTGTAATAAAATCTTAATTATATCCAAGTCAAAAAAGAACAAGCAGTTAAAAGATATATATTGTGCTGTGGGTGTCCAGGCTTAAGCATCAATCATTATATTTTCTCACCAACATCATCACCATTCTCACCAACATCACCAATCATTACGTTTGTAAAAACAAAATTGGAATACAGTATTTTTGATGTTTTTTGCAAACGTAAATCTTAGTGAAAATTTAATGTCCGATAATTAAATGAATTTTTCAAATAATACAAAATGATTTCTGCACAAAATTATGATAAATTTAAATAATTATTATTTTGATAACTGAATGGTGTAAAAATAATTAAAGGGTATGAAACAATACATGAAATATGGTAAATGAAATTGGTGTCACCTGAACATTCAGCAAGATAACCACAGTGAGCATATTGAACATCTTGTTTTCACTATCTTTACTTAGAGAAAAGTCTTATTATTTAATGCTGTCTACTTGGTCTTACATACAAATGTCATTTTGACATCCAATATGGCTGCCACAGTGGCTATCTTGAAAATATTGTTACTTCTATTCCCACTGAATGGATGGTCATATTGCGATACTATTTGTACAGAAGGACATTTTATGTCTAGTTGGTTGTCAAAAAAATGGTGCCAATATGATGTTCATTATGGCACCATGGCATATATCTTTAAGATATTATTCTGCTACTACTCGAAAATGGAAAGGCATCTCAACATGTGGTCAGTACTTCTAACAAGGTCTTGTTTATTCTAAATAAAAATGGTGGCACTTAGTTATCCAGTATGGCCTTCACAGTGGCTATCTTAAAAACCTTGTTATTGCTACTTCTGGCAAATGGAAATTCATGTCAGCATGAGATTTTCAGAGAGTCCTAATGATGATTGGTTTGTCCTGAATGAAAACATTGCCAGTGTAACAAACAACATGGCCAGCTTAGCTGGAATCTTGAAATACTACAACTCCTCCCAATTATATTGATGTTGGGTTTTCACTGGAAGACTTTTTATATCTTTGTTGGTCCCAAATTACAATGGTGCTAATATGACATCCACTATGTTTAGCCATTACCGTCACATTGAAAATGTTTTTGCTACTCTTTCTAAATATACCAAAATGGGGTTTTCACAAGAAGACTTTTTATGATATCTAATTTGTCATAAATGAAAATGGTGCTGATCTGACATCCAACATGGACATTGTGGCAGCCATCTTGAAGATCTTGCTATTACTGCTCATCCAGAGTGTTAAGTCTTGCCAGAATAGTTTTCAGCAGAAGACACCCTACAAATGATGGCCATGTTCACATGGGTTTTCACCAAACGATTTCATATGATGTCTAAGTGGTCTTTTTATGATGTCTAGGTGGTCCTTCATATGATGTCTAAGTCCTCCTTCATGTTATGTCTAGGTGGTCCCTTATGTGATGTCTAAGTGGTCCTTCATATGATGTCTAGGTGGTCCTTCATATGATGTCTAAGTCATCATTCATGTGAAGTCTAAGTAGTCCTTCATGTGATGTATATGTGGTCCTTCATATGTCTATGTGGTCCTTCATATGGTGATCCTTCATGTGATGTCTAGGTGGTCCTTCCTATAATGTCTAATTGGAAATGGTACTGATATTATTTCCACTGTGGCTGACACATCAACTAATTTAAAAATCTTGTTATTGCTCAAAATATCAGAGATACTTTAGACACTAGGTAGTTAAAATGAAGAAAGGGTCAGATCGTTGAATTCCAGGAAATTCCTTGTGGTCAGTAGAGTCTTTGACCCTTCTGGGGATTCCTTATCTTAATAGAATATTTACATTTTTTATTCTTAATCAGGATTTAACATTCTTATTATGATAAAACATATTTAGATTTTATCAAGGAATAGTTACATATATAGGCTTAGTGCATTCCTGTGATGTCTAAATGGACCTTCATATGATGTTTAAGGTGAAAACACATGTGAACATGGCCATTTTTTGTAGGATGTCTTCTGATGAAAACTCTATTAGTAAGATTCCATATTTTAATTAAATAATTTTGTAAAATTCAAAAAATCTCAGTAGAAACACATTTTGGAATTAACAGCACTGAAGGTAACATTTACATTTGTTTTGTTGTGAGCTTTGTTGAATATTTTCCATATTGTGCAAAAGAATAATTTCCTAGTTTTAACATTTTGTTAAGTAATGATTAACAGAATATGAATACGTATCCATCCTTTTACCAGATTTCTATTTGTCTTAAAGCATTGCGTGTCTCCAGCTTAGAACCTGACTATGTAATGTAAAATTGTATACTAAAGCATTAACTACATCTTATGTTTTCCTCCATTTAGACCAGGTATAGCGGTTGCCATAATAATATTCTGCTTGCAAACACTGATATGTAACCAAGCATTTCTTCAGAAGATTGCAACAAACTCAAATGGGAAAACTAACTCTGTTCTAGCACTTAATAACAGGTATGAATGTTTTTGAATTTTAGAAAAAAGGCTTAAAGGAGGGGGTGCAGCTTTGGTCATTGTTCATTTAGAAAACATATAAAAATCAGGGTTAATTGTACATATATGTTTATCATAAATAAAACTGATTAAATCAGATATCATTTCATGAGTGTGTATGGTAGTACATATAATATATCCTTAATGATCTAGACATTGCCAGATTTAGCTACAGAACAAAAAGCTAGAGAAAACTTGGAAATATTCCTGAAGCTTATATATATATATATATATATATATATATATATATATATATATATATATATATATATATATATATATGAAAAATCTTTTGTAATAAGATTATCCTGTAGGCTGTACCAACAGTGTGTGTGTGTGTGAGCGTGCGCGCATGTGTGTGTGTGTGTTCATCATTACTTTAGTTCATACAAATGTGTAAAGTGAAAGAAAATATGCATTACTGTTAAGCATTTTGTAATATAATAAATATGACTATGGCATCTTTAAGTTCAGAACTTTTGCAGCAAGGTAGCAAGTAGCATACACACAACATAAAAAAGCATCAGCATTTTGCACCTGCATTACAATTACCAAATTTAATAAATATTGTGACAATTTTCAACTAGATGGGTTTGTTTGCCATGTAAAGATTTATAACTTTTCTTTGTTTATTCACAGGAAGGCATATCACAACGTCTCTTACTTCATGTTCTTCTTCTATATTTTTCTGGGTTTGTTTGGATGTTTGATGAACCGTATCGGTCGTAGTGTCTTGTTAGGTATAGTTTTCCTTGGCAGAATGGACAGATGTCTTTTGCCTGGATTTGCATCCTTTGATAAAGGTAAACAATTTTGTACATATTAATACAGTACTGTTTTGTTTATTTTACAATTGATATAGAATGGCGTCACTTTTGGATTTTTCCAGAAAATGTGGAATTTTTGCACAGCTTAATATATTGTGGTTATTATAGCCATTTTACAGATTTTTTAAGTCATTTTTACATTTGTTCAATTTTGTTACAAGTAACTGAACTTTTTAGTTTCTATTTTTCAGTGAATCCAAAATGGTAAAATTTGCCATGTAACATGCAAATAACATTTAGATTGATGTTTAAGTACTTGATTTCTCACAGAATGACAAATTTCTAATGCTTATTCCTGGTGATGCAATACACCATTATTGATGACACTTTCCACAGGAGTCCAGAAGTATACCTCATAGTGAGACTGCCTTACAGTGAAGTACATGATATCATTTTATTACTATATATTAATAGCTTTTCACAGTATGGTAACTGGAGGGGGTGAGTGGCAGAGTGGTCTAAAGTGCTCATGTTACAGATCATTGCCATCTCACCTCTGTCTGCATGGGTTTGAGTCTCTGATTTGGCCAATGTGGGTATGTGACAAAGCTTGCCAGTAGCTTCTCGTGTGTTGGTGGTTCTTTCTGGGGTTTTCCCGGTTTCTTACACCACCATTTTTATAGCCATCTATAGCCCATACTGTACTGAATAATGGTGTTAAACCCTACAACAACAACAAAATGATAAATAACCTCCCACATTATACAAGGGAATATGTTAAAATGAAAAATATTATGGTCTGTGAGTGCTGTATTTTAATCCAAAAAAAACTCTTGAGTGTTTTAATGTAACAGGTAGTCCTTCTGATTAAAGCTGTACAAGAGGCTTATAATTAGGATACATATGAGTAAAGCTGTACAGAAGGTTTATAATAAGGAGTAAAGCTTACAAAAGGGTTATAATAAAGAATACATGTAAGAAAAGCTGTACAGAAGGGTTATAATAAGAATACATAGGAGAAAAAGAGCTGTACAGAAGGGTTTTATAAGGATACATCCAAGTAAAGCTTACAGAATGGTTATAATAAGGATACATCCAAGTAAAGCTGTACAGAAGGGTTATAATAAGGATACATCCAAGTAAAGCTGTACAGAAGGGTTATAATAAGGATACATGCAAGTAAAGCTGTAAAGAAGGGTTATAATAAGGATACATCCAAGTAAAGTTGCACAGAAGGGTTATAATAAGGATCATTCAGTCATATTTATCTGTAGCTAATTAAGGTATTGTAAAATAAGGACTTGCACATACAAAGATTCAATAAATCCTGTCAATATCATTTTACTACATGACAAACATATGTCAGTTTATGCTGCCTCTTTAAGATCAGATTAATATCATTTTATTAAGCAAACCATGTCTTCACTTGTTTCAAAGTTTGAAAGGGAACATCGGTGTTCTTCATTATTTTAAAGTTTTAAAGAGATCATCTGTGTTTTTCCTTATTTTAAAGTTTTAAAGAGTGGTTTCCAAAGGAGGTGGTACCACCCCAGTGGAGTTGTGGGATTACAGCGTAAAGGGTGATAATGCTGAATGGTTTTGATGATATAATGTAGGGAACCACTGTTCATCTGATGTTCTCTTATTTGAAACTTCTAAAGGATACACCTCTTATTGGAAACTTCTGAAGGGAACATCTGTTTATCCCTTATTTAAAAGGTGATAATGCTGAATGTTTTTGATGATGAAAGGTAGAGAACAGCTTTTCTAAAGGGACCATCTGTTGTTCTCTTATTTGAAACTTCTGAAGGTAACATCTGTTTTTCCCTTATTTAAAAGTTCCAAGGGGATCATTTGTCTTCTCTTATTTGAAAGTTCTAAATGGATTTGAGTTTCTTTGTAACTGACATTTAAGATTTTCTGCAAACTCATTAGAAGTAAGAGTGCTTCAGATCTCTAAGGCTTGTGTTTGGTTATATATACATTTCTCAACAAACTGCAGTTTTATTATTGCATGTAATGAAATGAATTGATATGTAAATTGATATAGAGTCTTGTTGTTTAGCTGAAAGTTGACAAAGGATCCTGGCTGTAAAGTGTTTCTTATTGAGTTTTAAAGTTACCTTATATACTAGCTTACAAGTCGAGTCCAGCAGCAAACTAAAACAGAGATATGCCTTTGCATAATGTACTGGCAGATCTGGGTCTGTAAAGTTTGTATGGAGCAATCAATAGAACAAACAACATAAACCCTGATCTGCAGGCACATTATGCTATAACAAATAAGGAGCTTTATTGTTTGCAATTTGACTCTACTTATAAGTGAGTTGCTGACAGTAAATGATCATCAAGGTTGAGAGAAAAAACAATTCACCATATGTACAATAACTTTTACTGTGATTACCCAGGTACTCTGTCATAAAATGTGAGCTATACTGAATGCTAATACAGTACCAAAGGTGACAAAGTTCCCAATCCCTGTACAAATTACTGGTAAAAAGTAAACTCAGATTATTTCTTTGCATTTCAAGTCAGTCTACAGAATTCACATTAGAAAACCCATATCTCACAGATTTTACTTATATTTCACACAAATTTGTCAAATATCACAGTTGGCTACTCAGAAAGTATCATAGCAGTTATGAGAGAAATTGTCTTTTGAAGAATTCTGTTGGAAATGCATACACGAAATAGGCATCTGATTCAGAATTATAGCAATAGAATTAAAAACCTTGCACCTGAGCCACGATTTACTTGAAGATTGACCCCATTTATCAAGCCTGTTTTTCATGTCGATAAAAGTAAGAGAAATCCTGCAGCATGGAGCTTGATCTTAATGGATGTATTAATGGACAAATATATGGACACACTTATTATGAAAAGCTTCTAACAGGACTTGTTTGACAAAATTTCATTCAGTCTCTTGGTTGTTAACTTCCAACAACAGATATTTAAAATTTACACATTTTCTGAAAATATCATAAAGATTATAAACCTTAGCAATAATGTTAATTTGAAAGATTAAAATATAAAAAGTAATACTTTATAAATCATCTTGTGATGATCTTGCAATGCTAACAAAACTCCTCTTTTGTCAATGATTACACGGTAATCGACAGGAGTAAAGATCTAAAAAGCCTTGAAGATAAACAGAATACAAAAATGGTTTTCATATCTTTCTCCATGTGCATGATTCTCATATTCTGTACTCTTTGTATTTTGCTGGAATCACTTCTGATAAAAAAAAAATTGTAAGCTGTTTTTGATGAAACACTAGTTGCACTAGAGAGCTGTTTACAATAAACTCATGGGAAGTAACTCTTATAGTCTTTTTTTTCAGGTTACACAAGTTACATTTCTTTTCTCCGATTTGAGGAAACTCACCAGCATCCTGTGCTTGTGACCTTCTGTGACCTACTTTTGGACCATGTACATAAGAACAGTGAGTATAATATGATTAATTTTGGTGCAGAACCAGCCTGTCCACCTTCACGACTCAAACCAATGAACAATATGCAGAGGATGTGGCTAAAAGCATACACAATGGTACGAAACAATTTACAGAACCAACGACAAGAAAAGGAGAATATGGATGTTTTAAAAAATAAAAAAGTGACGAAAGGAATCTCAAATATTGTGAATGAAAATGTTGCCATTGAAATATAATTGTTCATTGTCAGAAGACATTGCAGAAGACATTCTTGATCTTTTCCCATATTTGTTTCATATCTTTTTTTGTGACAGAACATCTCAACTGTTTTGAACAAAAGTGTTTTGACATTGAAGCATAATTATGTGTTCATTAACAAAATGTTATGATATATTTTCTGATACACTTCAAGAAGAAGGCGTTCCTGAGCTTTACACAGTATTTTATTCATCTGTTGTTTATGATGATGAACATAGAATATCTCAGATGTTGTACATGAAAATGCTGACATTGAAGTATAATTGTGGTTTTATTCATATATCTTTTTTGTGACAGGAAATCTCAAGTGTTTTGAGTGAAATTTGGACATTGAAGTATAATTGTGCATTTTATACAAATTTTACGCTGTATTTTCTGATACACATCCTGAATAAGATATGATAAAGCATTAAGCATAATTTCTTTACATTTCTGTTTTGTGCATAATTAGTATTTTTTTCACTCTGAGAAATGGAAAATAAAGAAATTTATTCCACTGCACTGTATTAAATATTTTTAACTTATGACACTTGGAGACTAAATCAGAGTTAAATGAGAATAGAATGTAAGTCACAGTGACCCTAATATCTTTGGTGATGACCATTGGTTGTCACTGATGTAAACTTTGACTTTGATGTATTTCAAAACATGAATCCCTTTGCAAACCATATTTTTAGTATATATTCAAACAAGGCTAGGAATAGGAATAAATAGTGAATATTTTCTGTTCCTATGTTAATACAGGATATATTCACCATGTAGTACTAAAAACATGATATTTTATAGTGTGTCAAAGCCATGAGTTAAAATATATCATTTTTGGTGCCACAAATGAAATATCTGGTATTAGCATAGGTAGAGATATTATATACCATATTTGCTCCATAAATAAATCTAATTGTAGAAGATTAAGCTCGCTCTTTGGTGCAACACACTCACCCCACTCCCTCTTCACCTCAATATTATTGGCTGATTACATAAACATATGAGACTTAAGAAAGTGATAGGATTGGGTTGTCAAGGTAAATGACATTTTGGTCTTTTTATCTATTTGATCCTATCTGAAAACAAAGCAAGTACAATTCTGCAATACATCACATGGGGTTTATTGTTGTTGTCAAGGGAGTAAGGTGAAATAAACTAAAGAGAGACATGAAGGGAGTCTGGTCATATTTTTTTTATCAACAGTTAATTTCCATGTTTGTAATGTAAGGCAATCTCTCTCTCTCTCTCTCTCTCTCTCTCTCTCTCTCTCTCTCTCTCTCTCTCTCTCTCTCTGTTTTAGCTCACAAAATACTAGTTTTTCTTGTTGCAGATACAACTTTTGTAGGCACACACAATCAAGTGTCACATTGCATGATTGCAACTCTTATATTTTCACATTTGCGAATATAAGGATATATTTTTCACATGTAAGTATCTATATTTCACACTTTTAGATTACACGCCATACATTTTTTTCATATCACAGTTGCATTTCATGATTAAAGTAGTTATATTCACACAAAAAGAATAAAAAATTATCAAGTGTAAAGAAGAAATAAAAATTTATTACTCGAAATAGAGATGTACAATGTTTTTACTTCCTCTTAGCTAAGATTTCCAACCAATAGAGGATGAAAACCTGAAATCACGTTCATATATCCACAAGATGAATAAATGCTTCTTGTTGCCGAGAAATAAAACACTATAAACAAGGGTTATGGAATAGTTAGATGAAACAATTAAAAACTAATTTACTGTTTAGCCTTATATCAATGTTTGTGCATGATGCACTAGATTGTGTCGCTTTCAAAACTGTTTCAGGTTACTTTTGAAATGCCCCATTTCGCCCAACTTTGTAAAAAAAAATGAAATTGGTACACTTGAAAGAATCCAGAGGAACCAAAGTTGGATATGCTATGTCAGCTGACTTCATTAAAAGAAAAAGAAAATCAGCACATTTAAAAGAATCCAGAGCCATTTCTGGGTTGGCTTGCTTTGTAACCTTTGTACTATATTTAATAACCTGCCAGTAAGTTTAAGCACTGGGTTTATTGCTCACTGCCAGTTGTGTTTATTCACCAAATGGGCTTCTATTTGTTTTCCATCTGTAATGGTAATTGATACAAGTTGACATTTATATTTACAGAGTAAATAGTATACACAGCAAAACCTTCTATAATAATAATTTTATAACCCATGCTAGTGAAAAGATTATCATTTGCACTCACAGTGAATGTTTATGTATTATCAAATAATTAGGTTTTTTTGCAAAATTCTCTGGTGCAGTTAACCAGAATATAATGAAGTCTTGGTCATTTTGCAACTTACACTGCATCATGCATGAATGGCAAGGCTCTTCAATCAATCAGTTGATATTTCCATCTCATTTGTGATTTTGTTGGATCCATCTTTCAGACTTATAATATACTGAAACCTTTGAGCACAATGAAACATGATTAATTTATCTATAATTCCCATCAATAAACTTTTTTCTTTAATAAACTTCACATGATGAATAAAGGTAATAAATGATAATGCAATGTTAGTTTCCTAGAGAGGAAAAAGTTTCACCATCAGTTCTGGGACAGGAAATAAATCATCTATTTATCTTGTCCATATATATATATATATATATATATATATATATATATATATATATATATATATATATATATATATATATATAACAGTTCATATTGGTTATAATAATGCTAAAAAAATAGTTTAATCAAAGTCTACACTCAACATATTTAAAAAGTATTATGATAATTTTAAGCATTATTTTACATCTGCAGTTACTTTAAGTGTGACACTAAAAGTAGGTTAAATTGACTTGTGATCCACTTACAGCTCATTATGATGCATCAGGATAAAATGTTCAATGAATGTCAAGCTGATTTAAAGATACTACTATGCGCATAAACTGACATTAAGCAATAATTCCTTTTTTATTCTTAGCAACACTTTTTGTAATTTTTCTTTGAAAATTGTTCAAGAGATAATGGGCAGTTGTGTTCAATCAACTGCTGAAGCATATTTATCTGTGATTGTCATGGAGCTAATTCCACTGATGTTTCTCCTGAAGACTTGGATCCCCACCCCCAAACTGACCTGTTAGATAACTCTTTTTTGTAAAGACAGTCAGGGCCTAATATATTTTTAATGAAATTCCACCTATTGTCACTACTGAATGTCTCCATCTGCAACTTAAGCTGTTCATTTGATTACTGTATGGATCTTTAACATTGCTGCAGGAGTCACTTTTTAATGTATATTCCATCTTGGCTGTAAGATCCTCCAGTTGTCAAATTTTCCTTACCTTATAAACTTCATCCTCTAATAATTTTCCTTTTCTTCTGTCTGCTCTGAAAGAAAGATAAAGTTAATTACAGACAACCTATGGTCAACATTGTCTTCAGCTTTTAGCACATTATTTCTGTACTCAACTTTACGGATCCAACTCAAAATTATTTAATCCCTTACACATAATACGCAAGTTACTGCGCATTTACATTATTGGAGAAATTTGTTCACTAGTTGTATTTTAACTTAAGCTGACTTGCCCTATGTATTATAAGTCACTGGAGTCAAATGTTTTTATAAAAATGTATCTACTCTGACGCCGGATATTTCATATAGCTGCTTCAGGTTTGATCGCGTTAGTAGCACATGTATTATGTACAGTACAGTTTGACACATTAACTAGTTTTTTGTTTTTGTTTTAATTGACCAAATTACATCAGATCATATAAATAGTGATGTCATGAAACATAAAACGATAACGAACATATAAATTCATATCGCCACTGCAGTACCGCGTATGGTAGGTGGGGGTATGTTTCCTGATTTTCAACAATTCAGAGACAGTTTAAGTTGGTTTTGACAAAAACCATATATATTAGTTTGGTTAAAACTATATGATGACATAAAAACCAATAAATATACATATAATTCCCACTGAAAAATAATGAATGACGAAGAAAAAGATACACTCACCGTAATTTTGATGATCCCTCCATGTATGCTTTTCCGCCTAATTTTGCTCTCATCAAGTCAATTCCTTCATATTCTTCATAATTCTTTCTCTGCACTTCTTCGTACTTAAAAGAAATGGTATTGAAAATATTCTCATCTGTTAATTCCACGGGAGTCCACGATTTTTGTTCCATATTGTTGCTTGTTGCAAAACCCTTTACATGCTCTTTCGTTTGTGCTCAGCCGCTGAAATCACGCGCGTATTTTACCCAATCATATAACGTCTTCTTTCACAGACATCCAATCAGAATAATCGTTGTTTACATATTTCGGTTTTTACTGCCACTTGGCAATCAGTTACAAAGTCAATAAAATATGCAGTTTATGACAGTACTGGACATAAACGTTAGAACAAAGTCATTGAAAGCTTTTATAGCAAGTCAATTTTGTTCATGATGGCCAGAAAAATGTTTCCATATTAATCCAGAACTACTCAAGTACACAAGTATTGAATAAAAGAGCTCTGAACATTTATTCAGTATCATAGAATTAAAAAAAAATATTCACCTTTATTTGTATTTCACAAATATTGTGAGAAGTTTGTATGATAAATTTTTATAAACATTTTATGAATATAATGATATAGAAATTTCATATACATTTTTAAGAAATATCTTAATGGTGCATCAAAGTACTTGAATTGTTCATGAAGCAAATTCATGACATTTCAGAAACTTCAAAGATATCATAATAGTTCATAAAAGTTCATCATTGTGTTCATGAACTAAAGTACATGATTCATCAAATTTCTTGAAGTGTTCATGAATTTAGGTGATGAACGTTCATGGCTATTTGTTCATGAACTCAAATGATGAACTGATCATGAACATTTCATGTATGTTCATGAACATTCATGAACATTCATGATTGTTCATGAAGTCATGAATTTGTTTTCGTAGGGGCAAGTGAAATCCTTTTTGGTAATGATTTCCAGCAACCATAAAAAGCCTGTCAAAGTGACTTGATGTTAAGCACATGGTGTGCTATCACAGATAATGCTTAAGCTTAAGTTTGATGAGAGCTGGAGAATGTTTGAGATAAAGCTTAAAAATTAATTTTTAGAGACAATGTAACAAAAGCAGACAAGAGATCCAAGTGGGTTATAGATTGCTCACCTATTTTACATCTGTTTTATATTTAAATCCATAAGTAGCTGGCCATAAATCTATGTCAGGGAGATGCTTTTTGTAAAAATTTCTTCTGATGCCATTCACAAGATATGCTTTGGAATAATTGTTTCAAAATATCTCAGTTCTTTTTATCTCTTTCCATATTTGATGTCAAATCAGTGTCATTTGCCTGACATTAAGAAGTTTTCATGCCTGGATGCTTTTTAAGTGGTTTTAGAGCTGGAGTCATTCAAATTCAGTATGACTTACATTTGGTTTGGTTGTATTAGTCTTCCACGTATAAATTTTGATGATAAAAGGTGAAAAGAGTTGAGAACACAAGAGTTATAAACAAACCTGTAAAAACACAGAAGTCACTCAACCTTAAAAAGACGCTGTCCTATTTTGGTAGCATTAATTTACTCTTCTTTACAATCAGCTATATACCAATTTTTATCATTTCAGGAGAAATAGTTGTAGATGCAATAGTTGTAAAATGAAAACGAGAGTCCAAATATGGAGCCAAAAGGTTGTGATGAAGATTTAATGAAAAAATAAAAATAATGAACTGATAAAAATGCCAAGAAATGATTTCATTGGCAAAATGTTATATCTCCTCATTATTCTGTTATCAAGGGGATTAATCAGAGAGTTGATACCTCTATACAGTCTATTACTGGGCTGCAATTTACCAAGGCACAGCACGCCTTTGAAGTTTTGGGTTTAGCTGCATGGTGTCTGCATGTTCAAGATTTAGTGAAATTGGGGATTGTCTCTAGGTTCTGCAGATTCCTTAACCTAAAACAAAGTCTTGTGCCATCAGCTGTGCTGTCATTAAATATACATCCTGTTGGAAAATAATGAAATACATGTAAATGCAAAATATGTTGTTTATTTAAATTTCACTAACTTCACTTTCATATGCTAGATGTAACTGCACTATGTTTCTCTGTGACATGCATATTCATTAAAACATTAGAAATTTGATTTGAAATGATGAGTTTTATTTCCTGATAATGTTTCAGTGATGGAGTATTGTATTTAAAATAAACATGAGTTCACATGAATTTATAAAGCCTCTGTTACAAGCATTTACATTTGTTAAGCTCACATCATGTGACACAGAAAACCAGCAGTTATGAGTTTATAACATGAAAAGTTCATCCGATTATATATCATCTCGATGTCCAACAACACAAAAATCATCCACACAGTGCTAGAAAATATCATTAGTAGTCAGGTCAATCTGCAAACAGACCCTGATCAGCTGCTGCATAGTGCACCAGGAGATCGGGATCGATAATGTTTGTTATGATAATTACACCTAATAAACAATACAGACTCAGATTTATCAACAAATTGTGTGATGGCAGAACTGGGTCTTTTAGGATTGCATTGTGTGATGATAGATCTGGATCTATTAAGACTGCATTGTGTGATGGTAGATCTGGATCTATTAAGATTGCATTGTGTGATGGGTAGATCTGGGTCTGTTAAGACTGCATTGTGTAATGATAGATCTAGGTCTATTATGTTTGAATTGTGTGATGATAGATATGGGGATTAAGTTTACAGTGTGTGATGATAGATCTGGGCCTATTCAGATTGTGTTGTGTGAAGGAAGATGTGGTGTGATGATAGATCTGGGTCTATTCAATTGCATTGTGTGATGGTACATCTGGGTCTATTAAGATTGCATTGTGTGATGATATATCTGGATCTATTAAGATTGCATTGTGTGATGATAGATCTGGGTCTATTCAGAATGCATTATGTGATGGTAGATCCTGGTCTATTAAGTTTACAGAGTGTCATGATAGATCTGGGTCTATTAAGATTGCATTGTGTGATGATAAGTCTGGGTCTATTAAGATTGCATTGTGTGATGATAGATCGATCTGGGTCTATTAAGTTCTCATTGTGTGCTGAGTAGATCTGGGTCTATTAAGATTGCATTGTGTGATGGTACATCTGGATCTATTAGGATTGCATCGTGTGATGATAGGTCTGGGTCTATTAAGATTGTATTGTGTGATGATAGATCGATCTGGGTCTATTAAGTTCTCTTTGTGTGCTGAGTAGATCTGGGTCTATTAAGATTGCATTGTGTGATGGTACAGCTGGATCTATTAGGATTGCATCGTGTGATGATAGGTCTGGGTCTATTAAGATTGTATTGTGTGATGATAGATCGATCTGGGTCTATTAAGTTCTCATTGTGTGATGAGTAGATCTGGGTCTATTAAGATTGCATTGTGTGATGGTATATCTGGATCTATTAGGATTGCATTGTGTGATGATAGATCTAGGTCTATTAAGATTGCGTTGTGTGATGATAGTTCTAGGTCTATTAAGATTGCATTTTGTAATGATAGATCTGGGTCTATTAAGTTTACAGTGTGTGATGATAGATCTGGGTCTATTAAGATTGCATTGTGTGTTGATAGATCTGGGTCTATTAAGATTGCATTGTGTGATGGTAGATCTGGGTCTTTTATGTTTACAATGTGTGATGATTGATCTGGGTTTATTAAGATTGCATTGTGTAATGATAGGTCTGGGTCTATTAAGATTGCATTGTGTAATGATAGATCTGGGTCTATTAAGTTTACAGTGTGTGATGATAGATCTGGGTCTATTAAGATTGCATTGTGTGATGATAGATCTGGGTCTATTAAGATTCCATTGTGTTATGGGTAGATCTGGGTCTGTTAAGACTGCATTGTGTGACGGTAGATCTGGGTCTATTAAAATTGCATTGTGTGATGGTAGTTATAAGTCTATTAAGACAGCATTGTGTTATGGGTAGATCTGGGTCTGTTAAGACTGCATTGTTTGATGGTAGATCTGGGTCTATTAAGATTGCATTGTGTGATGGTAGATCTGGGTCTATTAAGATTGCATTGTGTGATGATAGATCTGGGTCTATTAAGATTCCATTGTGTTATGGGTAGATCTGGGTCTGTTAAGACTGCATTGTGTGACGGTAGATCTGGGTCTATTAAAATTGCATTGTGTGATGGTAGTTATAAGTCTATTAAGACAGCATTGTGTTATGGGTAGATCTGGGTCTGTTAAGACTGCATTGTTTGATGATAGATCTGGGTCTATTAAGATTGCATTGTGTGATGGTAGATCTGGGTCTATTAAGATTGCATTGTGTGATGGTAGATCTGGGTCTATTAAGATTGCATTGTGTGATGGTAGATCTGGGTCTATTAAGATTCTGTTGTGTAATGGTAGATCTGGGTCTATTAATTTTAGAGTGTGTGATGGGTAGATATGGTTCAGTTAAGATTGCAGTGTGTGATGGGTAGATCTGGGTCTATTAAGATTGCATCATGTGATGGTAGATTTGGGTCTATTAAAATTGCATTGTGTGATGGTAGATGTGGATCTATTAAGATTGCATTGTGTGATGGTAGATCTGGGTCTATTAGGATTGCATTGTGTGATGGTAGATCTGGGTCTATTAAATTTGCATTTGGATCCAAGTATGTTAGGTTTTCAGTTTTAGTGACATACTTCAGTTGGATACATTATCACAAATTTTACATTTTAAATGTTACCTAAAGAGTAGCAGATAAAAATAGTTTTGTTGACTGGAGGGTCATCAACAACTTTTTAAAAAATTATTGAAGTCAATCCCTTATGGACAGCAATCAACTAGTTTATATGAGACTGGAATGTTCCTTATGATAACTTGTGAACTTTGGGGTCCACAGACTGTTGCACAAGTTATGGTGCAAGATTGTGGGGAACACTCAAATATTTGCAATTAGTTATGAGATGGTGAAAGGGGTCAAGTTAGTATCTTTAATTAATAAGTGAGAATTAAAATCTGCATTGACCAGTGCAAATATTCATCTACTGGATCAAACTGCTGAACCTGTTGTGACAGCCACCTGTAGGAAAGGTCAAACTGGTCATTATAAAAAAGTGATCTCTAAAAGTAGGTTCACCAATCAAAATTTGGTATGTTAACAAACATCATGTGCCAAATACCATTATTTTCATTACTGTATCAACCTTAGTTTTTCCCACTATTCAGCACATTCATACATGTAAAAGTTGTTTTCCCCACCCAGCTATGTTTAATTAACACATGATGTACTCTGCTCACTTTTGTCCATCCTAAAAATTATATCACTGGCCAGTAAAAGTACTCACCTATCTTAATTTGTTTTATTTATACTATGACAAAAAACCAATGTCACTACAAACTGACAGTTTATTTATAACTCACCTTTCTTAATTTGTTTTCTATACCATGACAAAACACCAATTTCACTACAAACTGAGTTTATATATGACTGGAACAGAGGACTCATTCTTTTTATTGGCCACTATGATTAACTTTTTAAAAAAAGCTGTTCAGACTTTGAACAATGTCTGGATTAAACAGTTGCTCATCTCTCTGATTTGAAAAGATAGTCCACTTATGTGAGAATAAAGAAAGGCTTAAAATGGCTATTATTAGTAACTTTATGAACCGAAACTTCACCTGTCTTTATATAAATGTTTTGTAATACCAAATGAACTCTATGAAATGTTAAGCAGCTCATTCCTATCTTTCCTTGGAAAATAATTATTTTAATTATCAGATACAGTTTTAATTAAAAAATACTCATTTCCATCAGTAACTCTGGTAGAGAGAGTATGGGCATTGTCAATATTTTCTGCTTCTACTGACAGAATTAAGTGCTTTTGCATTAACTTTAAGTCTTAAAATATCTGGTAGGTTCATTCCATTAAATGTTTCCCATTTTAACTTTTCCAGGGAAAGAAATTTGATTAATAATTTCAAATAAATGGAGTGCCATAAAAAAATATATTAACTATACCTGTCATACACACACTTCTACTTCTGCTGCAACATGACTACTTTTCTCACCTTCCAAAAAATTACTCTGACCCTCCAACAAAAAAAGATGAGTGACTTTTAGATTTGACCTGTTGATACCTTTTAATTACACTGACAGTGTGACAGGAGTACAGTGAGATAATCACAAATTAAATCACTGACCAGTAAATTTACTCACCTATCTTAATTTTTTTTTCTATACCATGACAAAACACCAATTTCACTACAAACTGTCACTTTATTTATATGATTAATGAGATAATCATTTAATTTGGTGACATAATAAATGTCTTAAATCTGCCCCATGACAAAATCTAATTTACATACATTGTGTGGTCAATGTTGACATTTTCAGTGACCATGTAGAGCAGTAAGAAACCATTTTTTGGTACAAAACAACTTTGTTTTGACTGATAACAGCATGTGACTTATATACACCACTGTTATAAAAGATATTTGCGGCATGGGTGGGAATTTTTATCACCATTGAAACCAGGTTACTGCTAAAAAAAAGCCATCATTTGAGATCAGGTGACTACTTTAAAAAGGCATCTATTTGAAACCAGGTGACCACTAAATTTAAACAAAGGAAAACAAAGTATTTGTTTTAAAAGCATTTAATTAACTTGTAAAATATTTTTGGAAGACACTGTATTGTTATATATATATATATATATATATATATATATATATATATATATATATATATATATATATATATATATATATATATATATATATATATAAATAAAGAGAGAGAGAGAGGCACACACACACACACACAATCACAGAGACATTAAAACAAAATAACGGAGTTTCTGTCTTTCAAATCCATTGGACAGTGAAATAGTCTTAACTAGATGCATAATCTCCTGCTCAGTGTAAGGTTTGAAGGTTCTACAAAGGTCCTTAGTTTTCATCTTTGCACTTGATGAAACTGATTGTACTGTTGTTCAAACTCTTTCCAAAGATTTTTTTATCACTGAAGATGACCTTTCTACATCTATATCTGCATTACTCTATGAGACTGTGAAACATGCAATGGCCACACAAGTTAGAAGGTAAAATTTTTGTTTACCTGAAAGTAATGGCAGTGTCCCATTTTGATACAGAATCTGTAGTGTATGCAAGAATAAAATGCCACTCACCCCCACCCCCACTTTATTTTACAAAGTCAAACATGATCAACCACTAATCATGAAATTTACTTTTCACATTTTTCTCACTTTGCAAATGGTTCATCCTTTCCTGAATCTCAGTCGATTTTTGACATTTTGCCTTCAAATATGAACTCTACTTACACACTGTTTCAACTAGCAAAATAATCAGGTTTTGAACTTTATATATGGAATAAAATACTATCTCAAAACAATGTCGCTGCTGATCATCAACCAGCTAATCTTTAACAAATTTGTTCCAAACATTTTCATTCAATGTATGCAAGTGGCATAACTTTAGTTTCTTCAAAATGGATCATTTTCATTTACCTAACATTAAATGAATTGGGTTATTTTACATCATGTACTTTACATAGACAATTTAGCCTCATGGGCCCTCACATAGTAGTGATGAAAGAAGACAAAACTATGCTAGCTATTCTCAGTCAGCTAAGTAATTCGTGGAGTCATGTTTTGTTTACCTCTGTCTTTACCTTTCAATTAGCTTCTCGTTTGTCAGTGGTTTTTCCCAGGGTTTTCCAGGATTTTTCTCCACCATTAATACTGGCTGCCATGTATAGCCTATCTTTTACTGAAAAATGGCATTAAACCATATAACAACAATAACAACAATCTTTCAATTATCTCTGTGATAACTGTTTGCATCTACTACTAAATCGGGATAGTTTTCCACAAACATTAAGCATGACTATTTAAGCTCATACTGGTTTCAAAATTTGGGTACCAGTCATCTTTCTATAAACAACCTTATCAATAGTTTGGGGAATCAAAAATTGTGTTTTTCGCAGGACATATTCTCATGGGTATGCTTGTGCCACAGTGACAAAATACATTTTGATCCTTAACAGTTATTAATATAAAGCCAGCTTAGTTATAATGGGATTTTAGTTGTTCAGTATAATCATTTGATAGGATTTGTGTGTGTGTGTATGTGTGTGTGTGTGTGTGTGTGTGTGTGTGTGTGTGTGTGTGTGTGAACACTGGTTGTTCAGCATAATTATTTGATGGGATTTATGAGTGTGTGAACAATGGTTGTTTAGCATAATCATTTGATGGGATTTATGTGTGTGTTAACACTGCATAATCATTTGTTGGGATTTATGTGCAGGAACACCAGTTACTCAGTAAAATCATTTGTTGGGAGTTATGTGTGTGTGAACACTGGTTGTTCAGTATAATCATTTGTTGGGAGTTATGTGTGTGTGAACACTAGTTGCTGAGTATAATCATTTGTTGGGATTTATGTGTGTGTGAACACTGGTTGTTCAGTATAATCATTTGTTGGGAGTTATGTGTGTGTGAACACTAGTTGCTGAGTATAATCATTTGTTGGGATTTATGTGTGTGTGAATACTGGTATAATCATTTGTTGGGAATACTGGATGCTCAGTATCATCATTTGATGGGACTTGTGCAAAAAACATCTTACTTAACCATCATTAAGTTTTTTATATTTCTGCATCTAATGTTTGAAAATGAAATGTGATTCATGTCTCTTCACATTATAGTTGTGTTCACAAGTTAACAGAGTACATATAAAAAAAAGGAACAGCCTGAATGGAACAGTCTTAATGTACCCAGACTGGGACACTGTCTTATTGTACCCTGACTGGGACACTGTTTCATTGTACCCTGACTGGGACACTGTCTTATTGCACCCTAACCAACAAAAACCTTAATTCTGTTAGAAAAGCTAAAACACTATGTCTTAATATTATGATGCAGTTACTGTATTATCGGACATTGAAAAACCTTTGAAAATATTGTCTCTTCCAGCATATCTTTGCTTTAATGCAATTCTCAATGTACATTTTCAGATTTTCAATAATACTCTTTACAACAATTCATCTGTTTATCATATTACATTACCCAGCAGGCAATAATGCCTGAAGAACTAAGCTAAACATAAATGTTAATTTAAAAGCAGGTCACTGGAGCACAAAATATAGTGATATAAGTTTTACTATACTGTGTAGTACTCCTCAAAGTACATTCAATTACCAAGTTATATGACTGAAGGCAGCATCATCTGAAAAACTTGGCTAATTGGTAAACTGTAACCTAACAACTACTGCCTGCCAGACAGACAGACAGAGAGACTAAAGATACCATCAACCTATTGGGCAGAACTGCTTTGCAATAAATTCCAAAAGGTAATCTTGCAAGTGTAACAAAGGATTTTGCCATGAAATCATCACTGGCATTCAAACAATCAAAAACCATTATCTGACTAGTTTGAATAAATGACTGGCTTGGTTTTATCCATTTAAGCATACATCTTTGATATTAAACAAATTCCATTTAGCCTGCTCTATTTGCCTGAACTTGCTCAAACACAATGAAACTTATTCTCATGATTTTCCAGGATTAATTCTTAACAACTGTTTGATAAAGGAATTTGATAATTTTAGGGCAAACCAAATGTTAACAAATAGAGAAAAAATGGCATGGCATCATGTTCAGTATGACCCATAGGAGAAAAATTACCAATATTCCACTAATAATCCTACATCTGCCATTAACTCAAACTCTGATATACCAGGATCTATGCTGTTTGTTTTATTATGATTTCATTTGATAAGAGTAGATCCTGATCTTCCAGCATATGATACACTGACAATTCTGTGTCTTTATATTTCCTGGTGTAGTGTACAATATAAATGTTCAAATCCTTGTTTTTTAATCTCCATCCTAATTAATCTGTACAGGTGGTGTTGCATACTATAACTTTGTTCCACATGTATCTGCTTATAAGTCAGGTCCAACGACCAACATCACAGACCTAGGTGTGCATTGGCAGATCTGGATCTCTGTTTTTTGTTCTACTACTTACTCCTAATTTGGGTCTATGCAGTTTGCAGTTTGACACAAATTCTAACCAATTGTACATGCCTAAATGGATATACTTGTATGTACACAGAATAGCATGAGATATAAAATGCCAAAGTTTTCTTTGAAAAGTGTCATGGTTTGTAATATTTGCATTTAAGCAAGTATAGGCTGACAATGTTATACTGGTAGTGTGGATAATGTATGTAGTTTGTCACACGAATAGATCAACTGAATTAAATATACAAGCATTATTATCACAATAAATGGCATTCATTAGCAATGTCAATTGATTAGACTATACTAAAAAAGTTCTTACAGGTGTGTAATATTTTTATTACACATAAATGGTTATTACAGGCAGGTCATATTTGTGTATACTACACATAAAAGGGTTAATACAAGTATGCAGTAAATTTATTACTACATAGAAAGGATTATTACATGCATGTAGTATTGTTAAAAGGTAAGGGCTATTACATGTTTATAATATTTTTATACTACATTGAAAGTGTTATTACAGACATGTACTATCTTTTATACTACATTGAAAGTGTTATTACAGACATGTACTATCTTTTATACTACATTAAAAGTGTTATTACAGACATGTACTATCTTTTATACTACATTAAAAGTGTTATTACAGACATGTAGTATCTTTTATACTACAAAGAAATGTATGTTTTTACAGACACGAACCATTTTTATACAACACAGTGTAATTTTTCAGACTTGAAAGAAAGGATTTTATTCATGGACCAATGAATTTGAAGTGGGCTAACTAAAAAAGTAATGTTCTTGTTATACTATTAAAATACATTAAATTCCTAATCTTGAAAAGATCTATTGTACAATAAAAGAAACTGATGCAAATATACAATATATAATACTAAAAACATGCATGTATGCTCCATATTTCATAATCACTCAGAACACAATATTGTGGCAAATATCTTTCACAGATAACAATGTTTCTTCACAAATTATTGATAATGTATAATATCATTCACTGATTGCTTTAAATTTACCTCATTATAGAAAATATATTTCATGATACAATTCAACTACATTGAAAATACTCCAAACTGAAACATCAGTATGCCAGAATCTCCTCAAGACCAAACTTTTTAGCTTCAAGTCATGAATGTGTCCTTTTAAATATTTTTTTCCAGTGAACCTCTCAACTCTGAATACCAAAACAGATTTTGATCAAAAATTTCAAAGCACCCCCATAACACTAAAACTTCCTTCAAAGGATTCAACAAAGTTGCAAATCTGACAAAATGATTGGTCATGTGTGGCAATGGTTTAGCCAGAATATGAACAAACACATTGCAATGTCTGTCTCCCATAATACATGATCTCTTTTTTGCCACATAAGCACTTAAAAAAAGACGGACTGTTTCACATCTGTGAATATCACAGTAAACCCAGAACTCTCAAACCGAAATTTCCTTGGGGTCCCAAGTAATTTTGTATTTTTCTGTTTTGAGGGGTTTCACTGTATATTGTTTTAACATAGATATTACAATATCATGATTTATTTCATCTGTACTTAATTAGTCTCTTCTGCAATATTTCTTTACCAAAAAGCTTGACTTTTGACATTGTGGCAAACCTATAAACTACTGTTATCCTTAAGAAACTTCTGTTCAGAGTCTGAAAATCACCCAACTCTGGCAAAGAGGTGATCACTACCAGTCTGGAAATAACCCAACTCTGGCAAAGAGGTGATCACTACCAGTCTGGAAATCACCCAACTCTGGCAAAGAGGTGATCACTACCAGTCTGGAAATCACCCAACTCTGGCAAAGAGGTGATCACTACCAGTCTGGAAATCACCCAACTCTGGCAAAGAGGTGATACCATATTGACCTGTATAAATAATGTTATCAATACCATACTCACCATTATAAATGTGATGACTAATTTGGATGGTAAGTATTTTTTTTTTAATCACATTTTTAGACACCATGAAAAATCAGATACAGGATACATCAGGAAACAGAAATCTAATTTAATTTAATAATGTGCCTATATATGAAGCATGAAAACCATAACAACACTACCTTAAAAAGGCTAAAAATAATTCATTATGAACCAGTTATACATAAATATCTTGTTGAAAACTATGAAATGAGGATTTCTCAAGATTTATATTATGCAGACATAGTTATCATTTGCAAGTTAACACCAATCAAAGTACATAACAAAAAGATAAATTGGCCTTAGATGTTGTAAGAAGTTCTGTTTAAAATTATTTATTTCCCAAAGAAAATGTACAACATTCACTGAAATATGCCCATTTGAATAAAGATTATATTGTACACATGAAGGCCTTGATAGTTTTAATTCAATCAGGTATATTTCTTGGATTGTACACTTAAAGGCCATGAAAGCCTAGATAGCCTTTTTTTAGCCTATATTTTATCAGGCATATTCAATCAGGCATATTTCTTGGAATGTACACATGGAGGCCTTGATAGTCTTTTTTCCATTGGGAATAATTCTTGGATTATACACATAAGGGCCTTGATAGTCTTTTATCAATCGGGCATACTTCTTGGATGGATACATAAAGGTCTTGATACTTTCTTTTCAATCAGGAATACTTTTTGGATTGTACACATGAAGACTTTGATAGTCTTTTTTCAATTGGGCATAATTCTTGGATTGTACATATGAAGGCCTTGATAGCCTTTATTTAGTCTTTATTCCATTAGACATGTTTCTTGGATTGTACAAATGAAGATTTTGATAGTCTTTTTTCAATCATGCATTCTTCTTGGATTGTACACAAAGTCCTTGATAATTTCTTTTCAATCAGGCATACTTCTTAAATTGAACACATCAAGGCCTTGATAATCTTTTTAAATTGTAACTGAGCATAATTCTTGGATTGTACACTTGAAGGCCTTGATAGTCTTCATTCAATCAGGCACATTTCTTGGATTGTACACATAAAGGCCTTGATAGTCTTTTTTCAATTGGGCATACTTCTTGGATTTTACACATGAAGGCACTGACAGCCTTTACTCAATCATGGATATTTCTTTTATTTTACACATAAAGGCCTTGAAAATGTTTTTATCAATCAGGCATACTTCATGGATTGTAAATGTGATGGCTGTGATAGTGTTTTTTGGGGCATACTTCTTGGATTGAACACATAAAGGCCTTGATAGTCTTTTAAATCAGGCATACTTTTTGGATTGTACAGATGAAGGCCCTGATAGTCTTTTTGAATTGGGTATAATTATGGATTGTACACATGAAGGCCTATATAGACTCTTTTTAAACTGACATATTTCTTGGATTGTATACATGAAGGCCTTTATAGTCTTTTTTCAATCAGGCATACATCTTGGACTGTACACATGAAGGCCTTGATACCATCTAGCAATTAAGCTAAGATACCTGCATCTCATGGAACATCAGTTATGAGAACTCAAAACTTTAAAACACTGTTTTGATTTACATTTTCTCTTGTTTGTAAACAACTTCATTTAATACAGAACATGTGAGAAAAAAAAAATTATACTCGAATCTGGAGTTAACTGCATTATGTTTTGTTACTAGTCCACTAAGCATAAACACTTATTGGTAAACTGTTTAATGTACACAAAAACGGCCAAATGAATGATTATAACCTTGAAAGTTTTAATAAAGGAAGCAATACTTTAAACATTTTAATTTTGATGTATCTATACTGCAAGCACAATCATTAACTGGCAAACACCAAAAACAAAAGTGATGATTCCTACCCCACCTAACCACAATCCTAAGCTTCTGGAATTATTTTCTTTACCTGAAAACCTTTAGACATAAAAAGGTTATTTTAAACAAAATTGTATACTGGCCTGGAACTAAATTGCTAAACTAAAGAGTGTGTAGTAGTACCTTGATTGTAATGCAAGGAATTTCATGGCATTACTCTATTTACTTGGCATTCAAAACAATATTACACATGAACATAAACATTGCAGGGGTAAAAGTGCATGTACCAGTAATCATTAAAAATATATAAACATAAAATCTAGGACTAGTATCTCTGATGCACCATACATATAAAGACTTCATGTTAACAAATAAATAAAAAAGCAATCCTTGGCATAAATTATAAAGCACTTCAAGATAACATATTTATGGATATAATACACATACATAAATAAAATAAACACTGTAGGTAGTCACAGCATAGTGAGTCTTGAAAAGATGAAAGACAATTTGGCTTATGAGTTCTATTCTTGTTGCAATGATCAACAAAGAATCTTTTGAAAATAACATACTATACCCCCCCATCATTCTGCTGTTCATGACATCTATTGAGTATACTGTCATACAGTAAGACTGTCTTATAATGAATACAGTGAGGGAGTTCTGTGCAACATAAATAGTTCTTTACATGAAAAACACATAAAATGTAAGAAAAATTTGAAAACTTTAGTTAAGCTTCAACAACAAAAAGTCATGGTTCTATTTTAAGATATTGGTAAGAAATTTACATGTAAATAGGATTTCTTCTGATCGCATCAACAATCCTGTGAATGCATAGCTATTCTACACTACAATGCTGATTAGAAAGCCACAGAAATGTTAATATTTATATGTAAGCTCACCTGATACTAAGTACATTTTAAGTACATGTGTACAGTAATGGACACATTTTATGCAAACCACATTTTCATACACCTTGAAATCATATTACACCTGATCATTAATTAGTGAAGTTGATTAATTAGCAAAAAAAATCATTTTGTAGAATATGATTCACAACCATAGCAATGTTATATCAAGAATAGTATTAAACTAAGGCACCTGACAGTGAGAGATTACTGTACCTTAAAAGCTTTTATTAGCACTTCTAAATGTGAATAACAACAAAAGGAATCTACCGTATAAAAATCATTCATAATGACCCTAAAACATGCAGAAAATGTATATCCACAAAAATATTCCTGATGATTAAATGTCAAAGCAAAGGACATCGGAACTTTAACAACTATGAAAGTAATTTCTCCCATGTTTATTTTTTAAAATGGTGCACTACTTATGTATGGTTATACAACTAATGTTAACTGACCCTAAATCAGAAATAACCTGTCCCACAAAATGTGAAATAGTCTCAATAGCCCTGTACCTTTACAGGGTAGGGGTACTTGTACACATCATTGGCAGGTCTACTGATTAAGAATTTTATTTTGATATGGTACCAGGGGCCCCTGTTGGCCAAGTGGTCTAAGGTGCTAGCATTCACAAATCACTGACATTACAACTCTACCCATGTAGGTTAAAGTCCTGGATCAGCCAACATGGGTATGTGAGAAAGCTTGTCAGTTGCTTCCTTTGGCTTTTTGGTTCTTTCTGGGGTTCTTCCTCCAGTAACTATACTATCCACCATGCATGGCATATCATGTGCTGAAAAATGGAATTAAACCCATAAAACCACAACCTTATAGCATACTACTGTCAAGCTGGTTTAAGGTACCTGTAATGAGGACAAATTCATAGAGATATAAAATGTAGATTTTCATTACTTGTCTTAAAAATGAACATGCTCAAACCAATTTGGACTTGATTACATGTATAATTATTTTATTAAATACCTCACAACATTTCTACTTATTTTTTGACTGAATTTACCCCAATCTAGGAATGGAACTTTTTTACTGCAGTAAACCTCTGTAAATGGTCAAATTATTGTCAACAACATGGGAAGGAGAAGTGGCAGGGATCAACTGTACCAAAGAATCAATCAGGGTATTTATAGATGAAATACAAATCCTTAATGTGGGAAGACAACTTTTTCTAGTAAAATATTTCTTCCATAATGCTTACCAGATCATAATACCTTAGAACTACATCTACCTCACAGATCCAGCCATTCCAGGTTAAAACGTTTTAACTAAAAAGCTAAATTACCTGCCCGCCTAGGAGACAGAGTGATCTCCCTTGAATGCTTCCATTACTACTTAAGTGGGTTAAATTGTACTATTATGTAACTGCAAGGAGACTGGAAGAATGTATGTGTATTATGATACTGCAATCCAATCTGCTTGCATTATTTGATTCTTCTGGAACAGCATGTCCACTAATATCTGTAGTCAGCCTGGAATATGATGAACTTATCCAGCGATCTGTCACTGAAGACACCAAGCTAAAGATTCCTAATGAAAAATGCAAAGGTCCAGGAACTTTGTTGGTAGTTTTCTCTTGTCAGTGTTTATGGCAATGAGCAGGCATCATTATGTATAAGGTGAACATGGCAATGATGATGCCTCCTTTGTAATCTGAAAGGGAACTAGCAATGGTGATACCTCCATTGTAATCTGAAAGGGAACTAGCAATGGTGATGCCTCCATTGTAATCTGGAAGGGAACTGGCAATGGTGATGCCTCCATTGTAATCTGAAAGGGAACTGGCAATGGTGATGCCTCCTATGGAATCTGAAAGGGAACTGGAGTGGTGAAACATGCTTGCAGAACAGCCTGGTTGAGATCTAATCACAAAGTGAATGTTCATTTTGAGCAACAAATACATGAGAACATAGCAACTCTATATCCTGTCTGTAATAGGGCACTAAACCCGGTACTGAGTGCAATAAGTGATGATGGCCAATCCATAAAAGTGTCTTGTAATTTTAGTTTTCAAACTGCAAAAAAGATCTTGTCTTTTCACTTAAATGGTATGATCAAATGTGGTTGTGATATGTGATCTGTGACATACGGCAAAGTCCAGTTTTGACAGAATAGTGCCATTTTATCTTGCATGACATTATTTTTACTGAGACAGGTATGGGGATATTTGATCTAAAGAATGAGAGCATACAAGCTCAAAGAAAAACCTGTCTTTTGGCTAAATGGTAAGATGAACTGTGGTAATGACCTGTTTCAATCTAAGATGCATGTCAGAGTGCAGTATTTATGGAATTGTACCATTTAACCTTGAACAACACTGTGAAAATATTTGCACTGAGAAGGATATTGAGTCACAAAACCAGTACATACCATTGTGCAAGGTAATATTTGCTTTAATGTTTATTTCACACCAAATGTAGTTAATAAGGGTCTACTATCTTTAGCTTACAATATACAACCAACTGTGGTGGTAAGATATGTTAACTTCTTGACAGCTGCCAAGTAAAGGATCCCTCTGAGTGGGAAAGACAAAAAAATGTGAAGCAATATCCTTTGAATGGTGAGGCACTAAGCTGGGCATCATTTGCAGTGATTGCCTTAAGGAACAATATGAGTTAGGCTGATCCATGAGAATGCCTGTGTTAATGTGGTTTTGGAAAACTGGACAAAGGTCAATTTGTCTTTTCTTTTACAAAGGATAATCAGTTGTGGTACTGACCTGTTGCAATCTGGTATTGATGGAGCTGGGCCATCATCATTTGCATGATGTCCAGTTCATTAAGTTTGGATGAGGTACAGGATATGGTCTGACAAGCTCTTGGCTTCAAATGGCAGAACTCACTTTGAATTGATATTGACAATCCTTTTGATCAAGTACATATTTAATTACAGCTATTGCAATGTGATGCACCACAGACCTGTACAGGTATGTACCAAGGGTGCAAAGTTATGATAATGAAAAGCCAAACTTTGTTGTAGAAGAAAGAAATAAAAGAAAAGTTGGAAGTTTATATATGTAGTATACTTCTTTTCTAGGAGAGTGTTCTACTTTGCATAACTTAAGTATTCATGGGATTTGACACCGATATTTCATCAAGGGGAAATCACTCTAACTCCACCTAGTTGGGAAGATAACATTTTGCTTTTTAGTGGGAGAAATTTTAGCCTGAGAGGACTGGATTTATAAATTAGTAGTTGTTCTCTTAAAGTATTACGAAAAGGTTATGTATTTTAAGAAGAAAAAAAATAAAGCTGCTGTATAATCTAAAACAAGTGAAAACAGTATGCATTAATGATACCAGGTAAAAGTGAAGGATACAATTAAACAGTATGCCACATTATACTTCTTACTTAAGCTAAATTGTATGGGAAAAAAAATTTGGTTTCAGCAGATTGCATGTGAAGTGTAAAATGTGAAGGCTACTGTTTGCACAGTGGTTGGTGTTTTTGACTAGATTGTGTTTATAACAGGAATATATCTAAGAAGAATGTTCACATTTATAAATGATGAACTAAAATGACTTAAGTCATGAACTTCAAAATTAAATTTGGTTGTAAACTAATCAGTCTACATATAAATTGTAAAATTGATAACTAATTGCTTGCATTGGAGATAAAAGACATTTCATGTGCATACACAACATGCCCAAAGTAGTAAAGGGCAGACAGACATATGTACTGCTGAGCAATAGATCTTTCTACATAAACCTAAAAAATATATGTTGCCAAAATGTATGACAAATCTGATTGGAAAAAAATGAGGACAATGTTGAGCCATATGAATCTCTTAATAACACATGTAAATAATAATATGTAAATACTGTACAGATAAAACTTTGTCAACCATTATCAGGTAATCTAACATACATATAACCAATACCCTTTATCTCTATCTTCTAAATACTATGAAAAATTGCTATGTTTACACAACAAATGATCTTTATAACACAGCTGGATAAATTTCTTATCAAGCAGCCTGGAACATTCAAAAGCTAACAAAAGACACAAGTGTGCTTATTGTATTCACCTGACTTTACCCAAATAGTCTATTGCAAGAGAAGTTGACCAAAAATTCTGAGCCAGTTAGTTGCGGTCAGCTTGGTCAAATAATGTTTAGCATGCTGTGAGAGGTCATTTAAAGGTTTTTTTCTAGCTTTAGTAATGACAGTTAAAAATGATGGTTTATTATCATTATTTGTACAGGCTTGAAAGACCTTCATGCCACAATGGTTCAGTCTAATTTCAACAAATTCTGCACAGAGTTTTAATAAAGAGAATTGCCAAAGAGTAAATCAGCATCATTTTTTTTTCAAACCTAAACAGCTTTCAGGTATCAAGATTTTTTTTTTTAAACTGGCATCATCTATTCACACCCAAACAGCCTTTAGATTTTTTTGTATAACTGGTATCATATATATTGACCTGAACAGACATTTTTTGCAAAATTGGCACAAATTCCATTCTTATAATAAAGTAATTTATGTTCTTATTAAAAAGGTTTTTAAAAATTTTTAGTCATATTTAGTAGCCGATTACCATCTTTTCGTATATTTTTTCTTTCCATCAAATATGGAAAAATTCTGTTCAGTGTTTCTTGAGATGTTTTCTGTTGGTAATGATGTCTGTACTTATTGGCAAATCTGTTTTGTTTGCAAGGTTTTGATGCCAGGATGCTCCATGCATGCTGAATGAATAAAGTAGGCTCATTTTGACCTACAGTAAGCTATGTTACTTACTCAGAACTGTGTAAAATTTGATGTATCATAATTTTGTGGGTGATTTTATCAAAATCTTAATTCACTGTAAATAGAAAACTGCTCTGAATATCAACTGTAATTCAAACTATTTGATTTACAAATTTCAGAACAGTTACAAATTATACTACTCCTTCTGATGTAATCAAATGACTTCAGGGGAAGTAACCCCTTCTTCCTCTACTGTCTTCTTCAGCTCAGCTCTGGCTTTTCGCACCACAAACCACATCAATGCAATTGTAAATATAATCTGAAAAAAGGTGAAAACACAAATGCATTTTTTAATGCAACCTGCAAACTCAGAGAGAGAGAGAGAGAGAGAGAGAGAGAGAGAGAGACTTCATAATAGGGAAAAGAGTGTGCACAAGCTTTATTCTATCAGTATGACAACAAATAAAATGAAAAGAACAATGATTCTGACAAGAAAACCTATACCTGTGTTTCTAAATTGTGTTTGACTACATTGCTGACCAAAAAACTGATCTATAAATATTAACAAATATAGAAACATTTTTCAGAGAAAAGAAAGTCGTTTTTGATTCACTTATGACTTCTTTTTGTGGCAATGTGCACACACACGCATGCACACACTCAAACACACGCATGCACACACTCAAACACACACACACACACAATTTGCATCAATCTTTTGTCTTCTCAGTCTTAAAAATAAACTGATGTTTATTAGTTTCAAAACCTTGCCCTGATGTTTGACTCTCCAGAACAAAAACAAGAAGTGCAAGTGAGTCTAATATTGCTCAGTAGGTTGACACAACTTAACAGTAGTAAATTTTATTGTAGTATTGTACACACACAAACTATTTGCATGTAAACAATCTCTAAAAAATTATATCATGCTATATTTCCCATTTTTTATTGCAAATACAAATGTGTTCTGAAGATAATGACATAATTAATATGTATAATAGTCTCTTGCCGATAATCAAAGTCATGCAGAATCTTGATTACAGAAACCCATTTAGCAAATTTACAGAAAATGGATGAGAAATACAATCTCTAGATCTAGGGAGGTAATATGATCAGCCAGTCAGATGCAAGGTATCTCATTGCGACAGCCAATCAGATGCAAGGTATCTCATTGCGACATCCAATCAGATGCAAGGTATCTCATTGCAACAGCCAATCAGATGCAAGATATCTCTTTAATGCAGCCTATTTCTAAAATTTGATGAAAATCAGATCTTAAAAAGTAACGAGGTCAGCTGATCTGATGCATGGTCAACTCATTATATGCATGGAAACTTTTTTTTTGTAAACTCATCATGGAAACTTTACTTTCAAATTGGCTTTAGATCATGAAGATATAAGCCCCGACTCTAAATTATGACTTCCAGAAAGCTCATCCAATCAGATGCAAGATTACTTCATTAATATGCATGGCTCTTGCAAATTATGAAAATTGTCCAAGAGCTTCATGATATAAGCATATACTCCATGTTCAATCAAAATCTGATCTGAAATATGACCTTTTTAAACATAAGCTTGGCCAATCAAATTTGATCTGAAATACATATGACCTTTTTAAACATAAGCTCGGCCAATCAAATTTGAGATTACTTAAACAATATGTGTGGATCTCACTCACTATGAAAATCATCAAAACTTTTTATGATATAAGCCAATATTTCTAAGTCAGATCAAACTATTATATGAAATATGGCTTCTTGAGTGGAAAAAATGTTCAGCCAATCAAATAAATTTGGTTTATGAATATCTATTACCATGATAACTATTATTATTATTATTATTATTATTATTATTATTATTATTATTATTATTATTAAATTGTTTTATTATAACATCAACAGATGTAGTTTAATGTACTAGTCAACTAAATTGTTAAATACTTATATATGTAGGCTCAAGCTGGCTGAAATTGTCTAAAGTGCTCGCCTTTTAATGATTGCTGCCATCTAAACTCTGTCCTCTTGGACTCAATACTTGAGTTTAGAATATGTAAAAAAAGTTCTCCAGCTGCTTCCCAAATTTCAGTGATTCCTCTCAGTTTTTTCCCAGGACTCCATTAATTATACAGACCACCATACAGAACCTTTCTTTTGTTGAAAAATGGCATTAATCCCACAACAATAACATGTTTATGTTGTTCTCTCTCTTGTTATTTTCCAGACAGCTGTATTAAGCTAACTGAAATCTGTCTTAAAAACTAAATACTCCTTATGCAAACTATGTGACAAAATACCCTAATTTCACTAATAACTGATAGCTGACATACAACTATAAAACACTGAAAAAACTCTTGGTTTGGCTGTTTTGTATAATTAGGCTTAAAAACTGATGTTCATGCTTGAAAGAATATTTGGATTAACCAAATGCTCACACCCCCAGACATTCAAAAAACAGTTGGCTTATGTGTGAGATCAGTGAAGAATAGTGGAAGAAAGATTTTATAATAGCAGTTGTTATAAATACATGAACCAAAACTTAACCTGCCTTTACAAACAAGTACTGTAAATACTGATAATTCCTGACCATAATGAAAAGTGATGTGGAGGTCAGTGCCTATTGGTAAAAGAGGAATGGCTATTGCAAGATCAAGAAATTATCCAGTTTATGATGAACAGTGAATAAAGAAGCCTCTTGTAGACATTGTTATTAAAACATGAACCAAAACTCAACCCACCTTTACAAACAAGTACTGTAAATACTGATAATTCCTGACCATAATGAAAAGTGATGTGGAGGTCAGTGCCTATTAGTAAAAGAGGAATGGATATTGCAAGATCAAGAAATTATCCAGTTTATGATGAACAGTGAATAAAGAAGCCTCTTGTAGACATTGTTATTAAAACATGAACCAAGACTCAACCCGCCTTTACAAACAAGTACTGTAAATACTGATAATTCCTGACCATAATGAAAAGTGATGTGGAGGTCAGTGCCTATTGGTAAAAGAGGAATGGATATTGCAAGATCAAGAAATTATCCAGTCTATGATGAACAGTGAATAAAGAAGCCTCTTGTAGACATTGTTATTAAAACATGAACCAAGACTCAACCCGACTTTACAAACAAGTACTGTAAATACTGATAATTTCTTGACTGCAATGAAAAGTGATGTGGAGGTCAGTGCCTATGGGTAAAAGGGAAGTGGATTTTGCTGATAGTTTAAATTTTGGTACTGACAGTCTCAATGAGTACCCCTGTTTTAATTGGAAATCTTAAACAACACTTAACTGATTCAACCTATTCAATGTGAACATCTAAAAAATCTATTTAAAATAATTTGAAACATAAAAGAGAACTGATGAATACATTGAACTATAGCTGTCACACTGGCAAAAACAATTAACATCTATTTGTTGTTGCAAAAACAACTATTTTTCACACCATTCAGCAAATGGTTCAACCCTATCCGTAATATTATTTAAAAAAATTTATCATAAATATTCTGGTCAGAATGAAAGTCAGAGCTTACCTGTTAACATTCCCTGACCCCGAAAAGTTCTTAATGTTAAAAACCATCTCACTTTTGATATTGTCACATCCAAGTTAAACTGACACTGTCACTGGAGTATGGTGAGTACAAATTTACACATTGACATGACATGTCATTTCAAAAACTGCATGCATGCATATAATATCATGCTTTCTTATGAAACAAATGTTTAATTTGCATACATAGAGCAATCACATTCCAGTGACCATTTGAAGCAGTGGCAAACTGTTATTTGGTTGATGATCATGGAAAGTAGATGACTGTTACAGGTGTAATTTTTATACAGGAAATTTGCCAGAAGGAAAAGGTATATATACCAAGTCTAACCAGAAATACCACCTCAAGAATGCAAACAAACTCAGCCATTGAGATACAAGATGCCCTTATTAGCATGCATGGATCTTATTCATTTTGAACTTGTCCGAGATCTCAATGATATTAGCATATATTATGAGTTTGATAAAACTGAATCAGAAATATGACTGCCAGAGAGGTAACAAGATCAAGAAATCACCACCTCACTATGAATGGATCTACGTATTATTATATATGGATGACATAAACCATTATTCCAGATTTTATTGAAACTGGATCACAAATATGGAATCCAGTGTGGTAAAAACCAATTGCTAAAGGACAGACACATGACGTACATTGCACAACATCCAATGCATAACAAATGCAGGGCAATATTATCAGAAGCACTCTTTTTACTTTACAGTAAGAAAAATAGCCATCATTTAAAACAATATACTGGCACATTGTATCTAATACCACAGATGTAATATTTGTTGCTACAGTACAGAAATATTGCTTGTTTACATTAGAAAAAGAGATTAAAAACAAAAGTGAAAAGTTTAAACATTTAAAACACCATGTCAAACTTCTATTGTTTGTTGTATGATGCAATATCAGAAAACTAAACTGGTTTTCATTCAAACTGCAAATCACACTTCAAAAGCTAACCATAGGGTCACAATGACTGGTATTCAATCAAATTGTATGTTACATTTCAAAATCTAGCTATCTGATCACATCAATTGCTTTAATAATTCATCAACTTTGTACATATCTCACCAGTTATTTTTTTTGTTAAATTCTGTGTTAAAATTTTACTTTTATTCCATAATTTTATCTTCTATATATAAACCTTGTATGTTTAATGATGTGTTTGAGTGTTGTCATCAGACTTAATTGTTTGTGCTATATTTTAAAATAAAAAAATTTTTATCATATTTTTGCACTTACTCAGCTCTGTAAGGAAATGTATGTACACCAGTAAATGATAATGAACTGATATTTGACTGCCCTGTGTAACAAATGAATGGCCATTTGTATACACAAAAAATCATATTTATATCATAAATAATGTGTATCTTTCTTCTTCTTTATTACCAGTATACACAAACAGTTGCACATGAAAAATATTGCTACCTGTAACAATTTTGAAGCCTATCTGACGAACATACTTATGTCACTCACAATGAGTATGCATATCTCACTGTTTCTTCTGTCAGTTTAACGGACCACTCAAATTGTAGAACACAATTAAACAATGAAAACACCATGAAAATCTGTTTTAAATGATAAGATAGACTTCCTCTTAGACCTTTTTTCACAATCAGCCCAAATTATGAACAAGCCTGGCATCTTTATTTTTCCTCAAAGACAGTCTATGTAAATGAAATGTGGCTGACAGTATATTTTATGTGATTATATACATTTATTTTTATCAAAACATTATATATGATTAGAATAGGTACTGCACTAATTATGACACTGATATATCTAAATTCATGTTATGATAAAGTCAGTGATATATCTAAATTCATGTTATAATGAAGTCAGTGATATATATAAATTCATGTTATAATGAAGTCTGTGATATATCTAAAATCATGTTATAATGAAGTCAGTGGTATATCAAAATTCATAATTATGTACTCAATGATATATTTAAATACATGCTATAATGAAGTCAGTGATATATTTAAATTCAGGTTATAATACATGTTATAATGAAGTCAGTGATCTATCTAAATTCATGTTATAATATTATCTTATAGTGAAGATTCTCCATTGATTCTGCCCACAAACCCCAATGCTAATTTAAAACAATCTAATACTTCATCTTAGATTAAGTGCTGTATTAATCTTTTACGTTCCAATAAGACAGAAAGCCTGTTAATTCCAGAAAGTATCATTTGAATTAGCACAAATAATGAAACTATCCACCTTAAAGGTAAAGAATTGTAAAGTTTCAAATGCAAATAAAGTTGGTCAGGACAAAAAAAAAAACAATACTGCAAATATAAATTATTCCACTCTGGTCTGTGTTTAAAGTGCTACATCATGTTTAGCTGACTTGATACCTGCACAATGAAGATGATGTAGCCTGTTGTCTGATTGCTCTCATCTGTCAACACATCCTCCATGGATCTAAGTGTAGAGCCAATATAGCAGTTGAGAAAAGTAAAAGGGAGGAGGCCCATCACAGAGGCAGCTACATAGGGCAGCAGGGAGATATTTGTCAGCTGAAACACAATAGGTAAAGCTTTTAATAAAATGAAGAAGAAAAAAAATCTATTGAGATTAAAGACCCTACACTCCTCTTACCAAATAAACAATGAAAGGGGTCTGCTGGTCAGTAAGAAATTTGCTATTGCAATTGTAACAACTGAATGCCTGCATGAATCCTATACATTTGCTAGGCTTTATCTATTCTTTAACAGGATTGTTGTTGTGATAATATTTATAATTACATATTTACTAAGAGAAACAAGTTGAAATCACATCATTTTAAGTTCAATCTCTCCACAAATCCAGGATGTTATGATATACTTGGAAAAAAGTCATATCATACTGAGTCATACTGATGATGTCATAATGAAAATGTGTCATTTCAAGCTGGACATTATGTACTGAATTGACCTAAAACAATTCCATCTCTCAATCAAGTGTATTAAGTACTGAATTGACATAAAACAATTCCATCTCTCAATCAAGTGTATTATGTACTGATTGACATAAAACAATTCCATCTCTCAATCAAGTGTATTATGTACTGAATTGACATAAAACAATTCCAACTCTCAATCAAGTGTATTATGTACTGAATTGACATAAAACAATTCCATCACTCAATCAAGTGTATTATGTACTGAATTGACATAAAACAATTCCATAATTCAATCAAGTGTATTATGTACTGAATTGACATAAAACAATTCCATCTCTCAATCAAGTGTATTATGCACTGAATTGACATAAAACAATTCCATCTCTCAATCAAGTGTATTATGTACTGAATTGACATAAAACAATTCCATCACTCAATCAAGTGTATTATGTACTGAATTGATATAAAACAATTCCATAACTCAAATCAAGTGTATTATGTACTGAATTAACATAAAACAATTCCATAACTAAATCATGTACTGAATTGACATAAAATAATTCCATAACTCAATCAAGTATATTATGTACTGAATTGACATAAAACAATTCCATCACTCAATCAAGTGTATTATGTACTGAACTGACATAAAACAATTCCATAACTCACTCAAGTGTATTATGTACTGAATTGACAGAAAACAATTCCATCACTCAATCAAGTGTATTATGTACTGAATTGACATAAAACAATTCCATAATTCAATCAAGTGTATTATGTACTGAATTGACATAAAACAATTCCATCTCTCAATCAAGTGTATTATGCACTGAATTGACATAAAACAATTCCATCTCTCAATCAAGTGTATTATGTACTGAATTGACATAAAACAATTCCATCACTCAATCAAGTGTATTATGTACTGAATTGATATAAAACAATTCCATAACTCAAATCAAGTGTATTATGTACTGAATTAACATAAAACAATTCCATAACTAAATCATGTACTGAATTGACATAAAATAATTCCATAACTCAATCAAGTATATTATGTACTGAATTGACATAAAACAATTCCATCACTCAATCAAGTGTATTATGTACTGAACTGACATAAAACAATTCCATAACTCACTCAAGTGTATTATGTACTGAATTGACAGAAAACAATTCCATCACTCAATCAAGTGTATTATGTACTGAATTGACATAAAACAATTCCATCATTCAATCAAGTGTATTATGTACTGAATTGACAAAAACAATTCCAGAACTCAATCAAGTGTATTATGTACTGAACTGACATAAAACAATTCCATAACTCAATCAAGTGTATTATGTACTGAATTGACATAAAACAATTCCATCACTGATCAAGGGTATTATGTACTGACTTGACATAAAACAATTCCATAATTCAATCAAGTATATTATGTACTGAACTGACATAAAACAATTCCATAACTCAATCAAGTGTATTGTGTACTGAATTGACATAAAACACAATTCCATAACTCATTAAAGTGTATTGTATATTGGAGTGACATAAAACACAATACCATAACTAATTATAATGTATTGTGTATTGAACTCACATGAAACAACATGATAATTCATGAAAGTATTACAGCACCTTACAATATTACACTTTACGGTAATCAGACTGTTCCAATAACTGCTTGGCCAACATATGGTGCATTCTATGAAAAGACAGGAGCTACTGAACAACCATGATCAGGTTATTTTATGTCAATAGCAAGAAGAAAGAAATGCATCAATTCTGTTTAAAGTATCAACCATACGTATTCATGTATAATGCACACCTAAAAGGGAAGACCAAGATTCCTCATTACTTGATGATGAAGATTAGGGTCTAGTCTGGCAGCTTGAAAAAATACACCTTGTAGAAACAAAACAACACAGAATGCTCTGCTGGCACAGTCTATGTAATTGGAATATTGTATGAAATATCTGCAGCTGCATTACTGTTTTACAGCAGGGTACATTATGCATGGATAAATACAGTATTGGTTTCTTTGTAACAGATTGTAGCTACATGTACATATGCATGACCTGCTTCAGCTATTAATTCTTTGTCAATCTCATACATTTACACTGAATCAAACTGAGTGAAAAACACCCTGGTCAGCCATCATACAAACTGCAATTAGTTCATGGTTTATGCACATTGTTCATATATTATTTCCAAATTATTCATAGCTATATTTATACTTAAAATGATATTACGTGGTAGCAAATCTACATTACATGTACCAATTTTTTGTACATTTTAAGGTTTTCCCAAAAAATATCAACAGTAGCCTCAGTGACATTTCCAGTTTGTTTTTCAATTTCCGTCAGATATTTTTGTGTGAATCAGGCAATCTCCCTGCCAATCAGAGAGCATATTTGTACCTACACAGTTTTACTAAGTTTTAAATAATAACCCTTATATAAATTACATTTGTGGCATATGTATATACATGTATTTAGGCTCTTACATGAGTGTCAAAATGAAATTTTAAAAAATGATTTTAATAATTTGCATCTTCTTTACACATTTATTTTCTATGACATTATGACATCATTTGTGATGTCATGAGTTGTTATCACACATGCTTAAATAAATACAAAAAATTATGAAATGAATATATTATTGGCAAAAAACACTGGTCATATGAAAAAAACTGTTGAGAAAGTTTACCAGTGATGTGCCTGTATAACTCCATACTATATATTTCAAGTCAAATCTTGAGATTCTCAGGCGATGGAAGAAAAAAAATTATCCAGTCACAAAATTTCATCAGATAACTGAAATATTTCTTGATATCCATTTCCATCAGCATTGGCAGTAAAGTCTGTGTTGTCCCTATCCTGCTTTAAAACCGTGCTGTTGCCCTAACTAAATTGTACCCCACCTACGATGGAGGTTGCCCTGTCCTGATTATTTGGAGGCTTAACATCTGTACATGACATATAATATTCCAATTGCATGCTTTGGTCATCAACTTTGCATCATTAACTCTATTTTCCACTTGCACTGCAAATATAATCTTAAATACACCAGTGGAGTGCATGAAAATGTGCTCTCAGTAGAGAGTCACTCAGATGAGACCTAAGCACACTTCAAATACCCTGATAGGCTACTAGTAGCCCCAAGACACAAATTAAAGTCCCAATTAAAACAAAAAATCTGCAGCAAAGCAGGACATCCACTTGTAATTTTTCTCCTCCATCCCTACCCACCTGCCACATTTATGCACAACTGTTCTCCATCCCCCATTCACTGTTCCAAGGAAGTGGAACAAACTTCTAAAACTGTTAAGAAAAGAATCTTAAGACAACCAGCAAACAAATCTCAATGTTCAAAGTCTTTATCTGAAACAGTGTAAACATAAGCCTGCATAGACAGACACAATAATTTAATCCTACTTTCCTACATATTCTACATAGTCCCACTCAATAAGCATGACCATGTAACCCACACTTTTCTACACATACACACATGCCCACTTAAGTAAAAACACAATCATGTGAACACCTCGTTTTGCTATACAACATCATTATAACTATGGTAATTTACGGAATTATAATCCAGATACGGAAATAGGAAAAACTACGTCATTATGTTGCCAGATGGAAATAAACTGCCCCGTAGTGTACGGAATATGACGCCGTGTTAGTATGGAAAGTCCACTAAGCATGAAAGGTGCAAGGGGATGCCAGTATTAGTGCCATTCTGGTCACAGTCAGGTTAGAAATTATAAATCAATGATTCAATTGACTTAGTTCTGTGCACTTTTTATCACATTAAACTTTTTAGTTATTGAAATCGGTAGGGGGGGGTACAAACAAACGGGGATGTAGCATCAGACTATAGTCTTGTTAAGTTCGGATTATGGACGTTTCGGCACATGGACGTTTCGGCCCAGGACATTTCGCCCAAAGCAATAAACATTTTGCCCCACATCAATGGACATTTCGCCCCACTTAGTATATGGACGTTTCGCCTCGTGGACGTTTCGGCCAAGGACATTTCGCCCCACATCAATGAAAATAATGGACATTTAAAGAAATTCATCAGTATTACACCATTGTCTTCATTTTGCTTTGGTTATTGTAAAAATATTTAGAAACTGCATCAAGTTTGTTCTATTTTTGGATTGATAATGGTGAAAGTTATTTGATCGATAATGGTGAAAGTTATTTGATCGATAATGGTGAATGGAATTAACAGGAGGGTCTGTAATTTCTGAAAGTCAATATCAAGATCGTGTATATTGAGGAATTAAATTAATTCCCTTTTCCGAAACCTATAAAAACTAGGATGATTAAAGACTTGTTGTTTTCTGCACATCAGCTAAACACGGACACAATTGATGGCAATTATCAATTATTTCTTTGCACAAAAGTATGCGATGAGCATGCCCCGTTGATTATTTGAAGGAAAACAAAAAATTAGGGGGAAAAAATATTTACAAAATGAACGTGACTAGAATACCATGTCAGGCAATTCTGTGCATCGGGTAATTCTACTCAAAGATACGTCATTTCTATAAACATTGGTTCAAATATTATTTTGGGTTAAAACAAATCCATTTTGTATCAAGAAAAAATGATCGTACTTCAATTAATTGCCTTTTTTTTCAAATAGTAAGCATCGGTCGAATTAGGGATGCATTTCGTTTCTATTTTGAAAATTTACACTTAATATTGGTTATCCCCAAAATAGTGTTTCCTTGTCTCGATCTTTTACACGCTCGAGTGACTCTTTACTTTCAGTCATCGCGCTGAAAGAGGGGCGAGGAAAGACAATTGTAATTAACAATAATGAGATATAAAAACTGGTTTTTGACATAACGGACAACACCCATCCATCCATACGTAAACACACACACACACATACATATATATATATATATATATATATATATATATATATATATATATATATATATATATATATATATATATATGTCATGCAATCAATTTCTAAAAGAATGGAAGAGAGAGAGAGAGAGAGAGAGAGAGAGAGAGAGAGAGAGAGAGAGAGAGAGAGAGAGAGAGAGAGAGAGAGAGAGAGAGAGAGAGAGAGAGAGATTGTGGGGAATGAAATTTAATGTCAGTTGATGTGGGCAAAATATCCTGGGCCGAAAAGACCATATGGCAAAATGTCCATGTCCCAGGTGGGGCGAAATGTCTATTGAAGTGGGGCGAAATGTCCTGGGCCGAAACATTCATGGGGCGAAACGTCCACGTACCGTTAAGTTCACTTGCAGCTGTTAATCTGTCCTAAAATAACACAAAAGCTGATATTCAACATGTTAATTTTCTCTGCCATTTTGTGGTAAATTGTCATGTCGGGCCCAAATCAAGTCGCACACTAATCAAGTTATGTCGCACCACAGGAGTCTGCAGTTTTATCAATAAAGCACGACGAAATTTCTGACTACATGAAATCACCATAACGTTATTATAAAATAATACAGGGAATGCAACTCGACCACAACCCTCCGCTCGAGTCGAATTTTCTCACGCGTCTTTTATTCCTTCAGAATCGCACGAAGACTCAAAAACTACACATATCCATTAAAAAAAAAACAGTAATGTACCTTCTCATCACTCTCGGACGACCATCACATGAATCAAATCCGGCAAATTAACCTTTATTTTCACCATTACGGTCACAAACCCAGGAGACATGAACCATTTGAGGAAGTAGCCCATTTTTACCACGAGCTAAATAAATAATTAAACTAATTTTACAAGATAAAATATTTAACTTGTTTTTATTTCAGATTGCATCATTTTATAAATTTTTGTATCAATTTCCAGAACAGAAATGTATAGTTAAAGTTCTGATAGTATAAATAACGGCTGATGACGTCATCATATTCGAATATTAGAGCCTAGATGGATGATGGACCCGGAAGATTCTGCGCAGTGTTCGGAGCGATTATTAAACTCTAACGCATATTTACTGCTGAGTAGAAGCTAGTACAAATGGGCTACTTCCTCAAATGGTTCATGTCTCCAGGGTTTGTGATCGTAATTGTGAAAATAAAGGTTAATTTGATTGGTTTCATGCGATGGTCGTCGAGAGTGATGAGAAGGTACGTTACTGTTGTTTGTTTTTTTTTAATGGATATGTGTAGTTTTTCAGTCTTCGTGCGATTCTGAAGGAATAAAAGACGCGTGAGAAAATTCGAATCGAGCAGAATGTTGTGGTCGAGTTGCATTCCTTGTATTATTTTATAATACCGTTAATGTGATTTCATGTAGTCAGAAATTTCGTCGTGCTTTAGTGATAAAACTTCAGACTCCTGTGGTCGCACCCACACTTAAGTTATGTCGCATCCAATGCTAAAGTTATGTTAAGTTACGATATCTGTATATTTCATTGGCAAATCTTAAAATAAAAAGGAATGTACAAGGAAACGGACGAAGAAACAGAGATAGACGCATACAAATTCGTAACTAAAATAGATATCAGAATAAAATGACTGAAGGAATGAAAAACGAGAAAATATATAAATAAAAGAATTGCGAAATAAAAGATGCAAATTAGCACAATGAACAAAGGTTTTTAATTTCCAGTATTTTATTATACCTAACAATAACACAATGACCTGCATAGCCGATAAATAAATAATCTCCCCAAACTAGAGGACAAAGTCTACATTTGCTCTAACTACTAAATCTGGTCAAATATCTTATCTTTGTACACATTCATATGAGCAGATCAACACAGTTCAGAGTATACAGTATAGTTCAGCGTATCCATCACGTTTTGCACACTAGTATTCTTGTGTATGACGCAAAACAGGCCCATTTAAATTGATGCAAGCAGACAACAACTGCGAAATGTTCACATTTCCGTCGATAAATTGACCCAATAAGTAAACAATGTTGCTACATTTCTTTGTATATTTTTTTCTGTTGTCTCCCAAGTTTCCCTTCAGACAAGAGCTGCATGTGAATATTTACCAACTGGGCCTCATTAAATAAACAGCCAATCAGCATGTACAGTAAACGTTTTTTCCCTCTTTGCAGCTAAACTGAGCCTGTAATGCAACCCCTCAACATCGTTGCAAGTCCTTATTGGCTGCATATATACAGTCCAATCAGCAGTGGTTAATAATGAATTTCTGATCCACTGCCTTTCTATGTAACTACATAGACCAGATAAAGGTATGTTTTTGGTGGTTTTCTCTTGCAGTGCAACCAAGGTTGGCTGTATGTATTCATGTGGTGAAAAGGTCCGAACTATTAATTTCCGGATGAAACTATGAATGGACTTGTTAACTTTATTAGGTTTCTGAAGGCCGATCTCCCCACACTGCCCCCAGATAGCTCGGATCCAATGAAAGAAAACAACCTTACATCGGAGCTTCTGGGAAGAAAAAAAAACCAACACTCCTTTCCACAAAGCTGTTTCAAAGTCTGCAACCACTCTTTTCCTTTGTAGTCCAGTGTAAATCATATTTTAATAGCTTTTAGCACCTATTTTACAGTCCTTCTTCATTTTCCCCGACTTCTTTATGAAGGTGTGCACATTAAATAATTGGGTAAATGGTGGCTTGATCAATAGAAAGTGGTAACTATATATCATGTTTTTGCCTTTGGTACGATTTACAACATCTGGTGTGTAGTAAAATCTAAATGGCGTCTACCTATGCACTTAAATGTCTTTTTGAAGAAATAGCATTGGTATGTGCTCCAGCTATGGATCAAATTCCAAATCGGTAGGCTCCATCTTCTTTGACGCAATCTATTGGCTGCGCTAGCTGAATAATCAGTCTTAGTAACGGGTTCATTCACAAGTAGTAAGTTCGCAACACATTCTTTGACAATTGTTTTAGCAGACATGCAGACATCATTGATAAGCTCGTTTTTTTTTTTTACTTTGTAATTTATTTTATGAAATGTCTTCATAAAAGGTTTCATAGAATGACAATGTCCTTATGTTCCTGGTGAAAAATCTACCAGCACCTCTCTATAAGTGTAGCTTTACACTTGGTGTACTTATTTCTCACTACACATTGGCAATATGTAACAGAGGCATATTGGCACTTAACATTGTAGGAAAAGCCGTTTATATTGAGTAAACTATCGTTCATTCTTTCTGATGATTGAGCTATAATTTCGTAAGTTTCGCCAAAAGCATTCAAATATGAGGCTGCTATAGACAGTCTTGGATCTAAATATGGGGCTTCATCCTCCTCAAGGTCCATTGGTTGCTCATGTTCAACATCAGCAACAGGATCAATGCTGTATAAAAGTGGATAACAACAGGATCAATGCTGTATAAAAGTGGATAACAATAGGATCAATGATGTCTAAAAGTGGATCAGTATTAATCCCGATAGTAGAAGCTCTATCATTGAGCCTTATGTCAGACTCCATATCATGAATGTTCTCACTGTTCAGTCTGCTACTTGCAAAATGTGGCTCACCAATTTATGATGCATTCAAACCTACAGAATTACAATTATGGTATGTCCAGTGTAAGCTGAGTTGTCCCCATATAGCCAGTCCGTAGTCTTCTAATGACATTCTAGTATCACAAGTTTTGTGTTGACACTTACTGCACCAATTACATGGGACTGCATGCTGTTTCTGTGCAACTTCTTTTCAACAGTGTAAGCATGTAGTATTATTAGCCATTTTTAAAAGTAATGATCGAGGTGGAGTGAAAAATTAACATTTTATACCTAATCATAGAGTCTTTTATAAAGAGGTTTTTGGGTGTGTAGTGCCCTGTTAATTATTTTGCTGATCGTTATCTAGGGAATGACCTCCCTCGATGTTCTTGCCCAGTGTGAGTAGATAGATAGAATATATTGACAGAGAACTAAGCGAGACCATTGGGAAGAAATAAATAAATAAGAAACCCTGTAAACAATAAAAAATATTTAAATTAATTAAAAAATTTAAAAAATTGCGATTTCAATCCAAAAGATTACATTCATCGAATTTAATAGCAGTGTTCAATTTACGGATTCGTTCATCATGGTAAGGAGTGGTGAAACCAGTACAATGTCCAAACAGTCTTGCATCACCTGGCTTCTTCTTTAGGCTTGGTATATTCCATGCTCAGCGTGTATCTTTGGTTCTTCCTCTGACCCTTCATATTCTGAACTCTCTAGTTACGGACTTCCCTCTAGGACTGTCCTCATCGGGTTCTCGGGAATGGATATAGAAAGCTATTCCCTTAAATGACAAGATTACGGCTAAAGGGGTACATTTTATTCACCTTCTATCCGATTATATCAAATTTCTCACTGTCGTTTTTTCAGAATCATAAATAGCTATCCACACTGCATAAATTCTGACATGTGACCTTGCGATTAACGGTCCTTACAAATGACTCCTGTAATATACATCTATAAATACATCCAAGCCTGGCTTAATTAGATCTCGCTTCACAGCAGCAAATGACACGTGGGCAGTGCGTATAAACACAACTTGCCATATATATCAGCATACATTACTATACGTCTCCTTATAACTAATTCCACTCAATAAGATAAATGCTTGATTCATATTGTATAAGTTTCACTAAATCCTAGTTTCCAGTAACCAATAAAATGCAAGATCATTTAGGCATTGCAAAATCATATATAAATATGCAATTATCATCAACTCACTCTAAACAGTATCATCCTATAGACAAAGGAAATTAATTCACATAGCCATTAGGAAATTCTACATTTTTGGATTAATTTATAATCCCTATGAAATACTACACATTTTAAATAAATATTACATCACTAATCCGTCAATTCTATCAATGAACTAATATATGTTCAATAAAAGAATTAAATTGCATAACACTTTAACATATCAACATAGTCCTATGAAATTGAATACACGTTACATGCATGAATCATAGGCATGTCAAACACATTTTCATAAAACCAAACATACGAAATAGAATATTATATTGAAATTAAAATTGTCTACCTTAATGCTATTTCTTTTCCACACAGATGTGCATCCTAGCACTATAGCCTGTCTTTTCCTTTCAGGACATCTATCTGGTCCCTTTACTTCTTAACGAGGAAACATTATTATCTAGGTATTCCCCGGAACCCAATCGATTCCTCTCGCAGAAGATTTTAGACTAAATAATTCAAAGCTAAACCGCTACCTTAAATTTCCCATTATTTTCTAAGTGTACGCCTTATTTTTAACTGACTAATCAAAAGCAACCGTTTCTAAATTTCTATTTCCCCTGGTTTTGACAGCCTATGATGCAGTTAACTTTACTGCGATGATCAATTATTTGACATAAAATCTCCTCCAACCGACACAGTCGGTAATTCTAATGTACTCTGTCACTATACCGTTACGATAACTGGGTCAATTCCACTGAAGTTTGCTGCAGAGATGAAACAAGAGCAGCATTAGTGACCTTTCTCAAGACCTTTCTGGATTGACTACGATAACTTTAATGCCCAGTTTATTCAACTTTAGAATTCAGTACTCCTTCAAAATTCGATATATTACATCTTTTTTTTTTACTATTCAAACACGAAACTAATCAATCGAATGTAATGAAAACGTCGACAGCAGCCCAGGAGGCCAACTTGAATAAATCGTTTCCTAACGGTTTATGTCGACAAGCTGTCAATTCTATACCCTGCTTTTGTTTTTTGTTTTTTAAAAATGACTTTCATATTGCCGCTTCATTAGCACTGACGCTGATTTGAGCACGCTTTGTTTTGGTTTGCTAGCATTCGTATACTCTGACCATAGCGAAGCCAACACACTTCAATAATAAATACAAACCCTCCATCAAACTAGAATGAAACCGACAACGCCACAATGCTGGATGCTATGTAGCAAAACACCTATTCAGTTGCGGCATAACAATGAACAGATTTCATAGATTTATAAAGCTTGATAAAATAAGCCTTGTGCAAAGAAACATCTTGCTACTTGCCAATGGAAAGCTATGGGACATTACTAATTCAATAATCAAGATATATGCTGATTAAAATATTTTTGTTAAAAAAAGTTTTATGACTGTGCTTACACTGTTAGAGTAACTTAACTAAATGCAGAAACATAATGTAATTAGTGGAGTGTTAAATGTGATCTATTTTGACCCCCATTAATTATATAACAAAACTTAATTAGTTAATTAATATATTTCATTCTTAAAGGCTAATGCTGTGGAAACATGACATAGTAACAATCATTTCGTATAATGATATATTACATATGATTGCTACTTCACAATATAGTAGGGTGCCTCATAACTTTCTATTTGTATGGACATAACTTTACTAGTGTTCGACTTAGAGGGTGCGAAATTGCAGGGTGCAAGATGACTGTGATTCAACGAAAAGACCGAACACATGATGGGCCGAGTACCTTATGAAGCACACTGTCCAGTAGACTCAAGAATGGCAACATCTCTGTTGATTAAACCGTCCACGCACGTTACCCGCTTGCTCTACGATGGTTGATGTTTTAATGTTGTGTAGTACTCATTAACTGTCATCATATCAGTTTTCTCTCGTTGAGGAACGACCTGTTTCAAAGCTTTTTAACATTTCTCGTGAGTCTGTATACTACATGACCTTTCACTATAACCTGCACGAGTTGGCTTGATGGTCTGTTACCTTTATCATATAGTTTGTTTTTACACCGCGACCATTTCTATAATTTCTATCGAGCGCAATCGTTCCAATAGTGGGCCTTGTTTTGTTTGGTTTGGGGAGGGAGGGGGGTAAACAGATTTTCTTTCTGCGTTTTCTAAATTGACCAGCACAACATATACATTTTCTTTGACACCGAAAGTAATTGTGTTCAGGGTCGGAACTTCACTTACAATAATGTCCATTCTTTGCTCTAAAGTCAGCGGTCGATCTGCTGGTAACGAAAATGTTCATGCGATATATTGATCCTTATAAGTAGTCATCACAGTCCGTGTAAGGGTCATCTCTTCGGTTGTTATCTATGTTTTCATTCCTTGTTAGCGATTTATTGTCACTTACAACACCGATTTTGCTACTGGCGATGCTGGTAGAAACATTCATAACATGTTTTTAATGGAGAAATATTTAACTGTTATGCATGTACGATTCATCGCATTTCAAGCTTGATTCATTCATCGATTCTGCTGGCGTATTGTCTCTCCGGTTTTCGTGACATTAGCGGTACAAAACTATATGGAAGCCATATCATTCCACTCTTGCAAACTAGTCTGGACCACATGAAACTAGGCGCTTCAGCTGGAAATTCATTATGTTGTAGCTCGTGTGTTCTTGTCATTAATTCATTTTGAAAGTTCGCCATTCATAAACAGATACACAGCGTTTAACGTACACTGCAAAGCATCGGATGCAGCTTGAATTGTCCATGCAACAGAGGACACACCACAGTTACATCAACAAACAAGCCTAACTGAAAGTCCTTGGCGTACGGTTGCTTTGTATAATAGTCACAATTCTCGGCCATTTCAATGCAGTGCGTGCTCAAATTTCTGTGCTTAACGTTTCACTGCCACAAATTCAAACAGTTCCATCACCCGTGGTCATACAATGTTGCATGTGTCGAAGATTTGAAGTGCTCTTAACACGACTACTTTGTAGAGGTAGTGGAATACATGTTTCTCGATGGGCAATTCTCGATGGGCAATAACACGGTGATGATACAGACTAAATGAAGTATCTTATAATCACGTCTTAAGTAAGATATAAATTTAATATTTATATTAATAATAAGAGGCGTTATGCGACCGGGTCTTTCCTATCTGATCCTATATTAACGTACTAGACCAGATTTTGTAGCGATTGATCCAAAACATATTTTCTCTGTAAGATATAACGATCTCATTAACCCATTTAAATAATGCTTAAAAGAGCTGACACTTTTTAATAGAATTCCATTATTTTCACGAAAATAATTTTCATCTTCATACATAATGTGATAAGTAAACAATTTTGCCATGCTAGTTACTAATATTAGCGCGTATAAAACGCTAAATCCAAAACTAGATAATAGTCACGTAGGCAAAATCTAACTAAATTATCAGTCATGAATAACCATTACAGATATACATAACAGTAGATTAAGGACATTATACACTTGAATGTACAATGAAATCTTTTAAATCGGCACGTGTGTATATAAATTAATTGATCGGATGATTTAATTATAGAACTGGTTTTAGTGGCAAAATTACTCCGTATCCAAGATATCAATTTCTTTGCAATAGACGTAAAACATTTGTACTTCATTTCTAGAACATATATAACAAATGTTTACAACAGTTAATCAGTTATAATTTACAACACAGTTTCAATTCAGTATTTTTTTATAATTAAGCAGAAAGAACACACACACGCGCACACACACACACACACACACACATATATATATATATATATATATGTATATATATATATATATATATATATATATATATATATATATAGATATATATATAGATATAGAGATATATAGAGAGATAGATATATAGATATATATAGAGATATATATTATATTTATAATATATTATATATATATATATATATATATATATATATATATATATATATATATATATATATATACATGTGTGTGTGTGTGTGTGTGTGTGTGTGTGTGTGTGACTACCTGACTTTGCGGTGTTTAGTATGACTGGATTGCAAATGACGCTACAGAACTACAACTGGGAAAGTGGACGCTTTATATTCATCAATGGCTGAATAAAAACCATACCTCCAAAGATATATTTAATGGCTATATTTCAGTATATTTGAGTGTAGTTGAGTAAAAAGACGTTCAGTACGAGTCCACGTGATTAGCGGATTAAATACGTATGATAGTATTGAACTCCAATGATAGTCAATGGCTACTGGTTAAATAATCTTTTATTTCAATACAGGAAGGCAAGTATGAATGCTGGCTTATTTGTAAGGGTTGAATTTTCGCGATTAGTGGAGGAGAGCTAAAATAATATAGAAATCATTAATCATTTTTGTACTACGTGGAAGACACGCTTTTTAGTATGTAGGTTTTGTTGGACAACAATTATTGGTTAATAAAATATTTATGACAAAGATACGTTCTCATAAATGTAACAAAGCACTCACTCTCTCTCTCTCTCTCTCTCTCTCTCTCTCTCTCTCTCTCTCTCTCTCTCTCTCTCTCTCTCTCTCGTATATATGAGAATGAGGAAACATTAGTGCATGGGCCATATCTACGTTAAATTAGCATTTTCAGTTTCATAATTAAATAATTAAATACGCACTTCAGAAGATTACGAGAAAAGGATGAGGATTTAAGTAAATCATAAATTTACAATACTGAAGTTTCATATTGAGCGGTAATAATTTTTTTAATAGTAAATTTAACAATGACGATCTTACATTACTTAAACGTTGTTTTACAGACTTCGGTCAGCTTTGGATGATTGGAAGCCAGCAACACTTATTAATGCAGCCAGATCGGAACAAAGTCTGGCCTATCGCACTGAGCAGTAACACCAGTGATCAAGAAGCAACTGAACTGCCTCGAGTGTGCCATCCTGCGTTCGAAACAAGAAACTGTCTGTAGCTGGAGACGGCAAGTGTTTGTATAGCACAGTATCCCTAGACATTTCTTGCGCCGAAATTTTCACAAACTGCTAAGGCTGATGACAGCTAATGAAATGATTTTGAACAAAACAACTTACAATGAAAACAGTGATTATAATTTACATGGCTTGTTTTCAGATAATAGAATTGTTACAAGCAGTTATTCACAACTTGTCTATTGTGCCATTGTCGTCAATTCGTATTCTGAAACGGCACATATGTATTCCTTGAGTGCAGCAACATGCCAATATGGTCATATTGTCCGCCCCAACTGCATCCAGAGATGTTCTCAGAACTATACAATAGAATCATACAGGATAGAGGTGTAAAATTTTCCGATCCAAAAATAGGCATCATGTGTAGTCAGATGTTGATTTCTGACAATCGTATGTCTGTAAAGCCCAATTAATTTGTTACAATTCTTAAATTGCAATCTGAAATAGAAGTGGGAGATTTAAATAATTCTAACTGTTCACACAAGAATGGAGAAATTGAGATATCAACCTTATCTGCAAAATCTCAATAAATCCAGTATAACTCCTTTGAACAGCAGTGCCGACGACGACAGGACTGAAGAAAAAAAAAACTACGCTCACAACGATAACGAAAACCTTACGGACGAGGACGGGAATGGGAACAATCTTGCAAAAAGGGATTATAATTGGAAAATTTCTTAGATACTAGCTGAATAGTTCATCTATTGTACGGCGATTCGAATTATATATGTAATTCATAGAATAGAAAATTCAGATGTAAAAACAGTTGTATATAATGCAAATGAAAAAAATACTCACTGAAAAAAGTCCATTTTGAAGACCAAAAGGTATAGGTGTTAACCGTGTTAAAGCAACCACTTTGAATCCCTGTACCCCTTCCACCACTCGTATCACAGGGGTTACATTTTCATTGTAAAAATGAGTCATTATGTATACACGGCAACATTTTTTCATTGTCAAATGTGCTACAGTCACACCAACAGCTCCACCTGTAGCAACCACAATGGAGCCATAAACAAATCCATACAAGTACCCTGCAGCAAGGATAAGCAACAGAAATCCCCATGCTATTGGGAAAGACACAATGCTAAAAAGTATTACAAATATAGAAAAGGAGACTGGCGTGTCAACTTTCTCTAACCACAGTAACAAATTCTTTACATGATCTCTACACAAAATAACAATAGTACATATTATAGAAATAACAAAAATTGAGGTAAGAAACACTCGGTAACAACTTTGACGCCGATTAGTGGCAGGCAACTGTTCCAAAATGTGATTGTCAATAATATTAGCAGATGGTTTTGGCAGGGCATCCAAGTAACGGACCAGTTCATTATGACCATAGACTGCATGATCTGAGAGGAAGACTTGTTCGACTTTTGATGATTCACCAATCAGTAATTCTTTGGCATGAAATTTTGACAATCCATCTGACCAGAAAGCCATTTTTACACCTTCATACCTTTCTTAACTACAGCTAAGGCATAGCACCAATCGCTCATAATGCTTAAAACACATTGCACCAAATAATGAATTATTGCTAAAAATGTAATATATTGCTTCTCAACACTGTACTGTGAACAATGCTGATGAACTCTTCAAATCCTCTTTCAACAGCCTCATCTATAACTGAAATGTACAAATCTACCTAACCGTACAAATGCACAAATGTACCAAACCATAAAAATGTACTAATATACCAAACGGTAGAAATAAACCTGTATTTGAAATCCGTAATCTAATGAACACTGCAAAGGTCAGTTTGAAGAATTACAACTTCTGAAACATGAAAATGCATCCCCATTATAAATATTATAGATGCACCTATTGCACTGTAATCAGTCTACTCCTTTAATAGACGTCTTAGAAATCTTGTGTTCATGTGAACGAATGTGTCTTCCTTTCGGGGTGTTGATCCAGGGTTACGAAATCTGCTCCTACAAACCTGTTCTGCTGAGTAATCATCATCTGTCACACAGTGTGATGACCTTTGACATTGATAGCCCATCAATACCATAATCAGTTAATTATCCAACAGAACAGCCGACATTTTTATAAGTACGGCCAATATTGAGGTTAAACTGCGGTGCGACATGGATGTGCTGATCATGTGACACACCAATATAAATCAGCGTTAAAAACTCTAAAATTCTGGCCGCCCAATCAAAATCCCTGACATCACAAGTTGCATCTGGACCCTGATTTTGTACATCGGTGACGAAACTGGCTCCCGTGTTGACACGCTCAGTCATCGTTTTGTATTAAGTTGAATATTTTTCACTATCCGTTCCTCTTTGGGATTGTTACTCATTTCAGTGAGAAGAATAAATAAAGTGTGTAATTCCATTGATTACGGATCAGCCTTTGATGTATACTTCGTGCGCTGTCAATGTTCAATGTCAGTTGGTAGCATGAGCGAAACATTATGGATCCTAACGTGCGGAATTAGCCGAGGTATTCCGAATGAGCGTACTTTGAGCTAGTCTGGTTCCCCGATTTGTATTCTCTCTGCGTTGCAGTCCGCTATTCGAAGGTGGCGCTCACCAGTCATTATATTATTTTGAGAGAGTGAGATATGTAAGGTGAAGTTGTTTGCATTTTAAACATGCATAATGGAGAGAATTTTGGCATACCTATATACTACTGTCATGTAATGTGGATGAAATTTCTTTGGATATTGTACTTTTGGAAATTTTAAATAATCTTGAGACACTGCTAACTAAAATGACTGCTCCCTTGTGCTCCAAAAATCAACCTAAATTTGTCTAAAGTACACTATTCTTGGCAGCTTGGCAGCTATTAAAATATGGAAAATGAATTATGCCAAACTAGATAATACCAGCTTCTAAAAGTGCAATGACTGAATTACCAAATACATAAAATGTAAAAAAAAAAGTTATCGGCTCTTTTTTTTTTTTTACAATTTACCTCTAGTTCGAGAAGTGAAAATGAGCAAGTAGAGCTAGCACGTTTTTGAAAGGTACACATCTGGAGTAAGGCCAAGCTGTATATTCTCTAACCCATATTACACCCATCAATCATACATCAAAATAAAGGAAATTAAAGGTTCTTTGAACAACACCTAAGATATACAAAGTCTCTTTTAAATAACCAGTATAACTAGTGAGGCAACCCTGGGAAACTCTTTTTCTTTAAAATTTTAAACCCTATGCTAAGTACGAAACTGTAGAGTGCCACCCTAACAGAGGCACATTTATTCCTTTAAAGTTCTTTTTATTAGTAACACAGTGTGAGCTTTACTAACACTTTCGATGTGAACTCTAACAGTCGTTATCGTGTGTTGAAGCTTAAACACCAATTCGGGCATTTAACTAGTTTTACAAATATTTTTGCTAGTAGTCAAAGATAATGAAAAAGGAAACGCACAACGATGTTTGATAATATCGCACCTTTTAAACAGCGTCATTTCAAAAATTCCTTTTGCAATCGATTCTTGATACATTTTACATCGAAATTTATACGAGATGATGTACGACAGCTTAAATATAGCAAAAGATTAAGACGAAAATATCCCTTTTACGAGGGGGTGACGATAACGATTGTTTTGTAAATATTGCACACTTAATACCACGTCAACTAAAATATTCTAGCTGCAATAAATTCTTTGATCTATATTGATATCTCTAAAATTTTGCCAGATAATGGGATCGAAATAAAAAACCTATTCCACGAGTGGATGATTGTGATGATATTTGGTCCAATATAATTGATTCATTGATCAAGTGTACGTAGATATTGATGTATCATTCATGGAAACACAGATTTTGACAAAAATTATGACCTAAGTACCTTCTTCTACTAGGTCAGGCTGATGTTTTAGTCAACATTGGCCATATTTTCTGTCACCTAAAAAAAATCATTTGCAATTGATTCCTTAAACAAAGTTACTTAGCAACCCTCACAACTTTGAGGGTTGCTAAGTAACTTTAAGGAATCAAACAACCTTTGTTTCAAAGGTCGTTTGAAATTACCATCAAACCACTTTTTTTTTAGGGGGAGGGTGCCCCAGAATTAAGTTTGGGTGGAGTAATGTTAGAATATCTTGCTATGCCACTCCTTGAACATTTTTACATTGATACTGATGTATTGTTTTACATATATTACATTTATTATGCATCTTTAGGCAAGGCTCATTACTGCCTCATTACTGCCTCAATGTTTATAAAATTTAATATGCTGCTGTGTTTTCTTTAAGATATCCTTAAACAAATCAAACCTTCATAATATATACAGATCTTTACTAGACATCAGCTGTTCAGTCAGCATTAATGTAATCTACATGAATCTCATGGTTTTATCTAGGCAAAAGAAACAATGATCAGTCAGATTGGACATTTGTGTCAAATGGAAACTGAGGAATTAACTTTATTTGGAACAAGTGGTAAGGACAATCCAATATACAGTAGTTACATGTCTCTTTTATTTGTGTGAAATGCATTCAGGTTTCATTTATGTGCTTCTGTTCTTAAGATCTGTTCAACAATCATTTGTATTACCATAACTGAAAGACAATGATATTATTTTTATTTGTTAAGCACATAACATCAATTTGTAATGTTTTCATTCATGATTTAATTTGCTTCATAGAGAAGACTGTTTGCAATATTTGGTTAATAAAAATCCAAACCTTAGTATGAACCTGATATTTTTGTCAGTATCAGTATAATGTTGAAAGATTAGCAGAGGAAAAATGTTGACAAGTTGTATCTTCCATCATTACCAAAGTAGCACATAGAATTTCTTTAAAAGTCAGAATCATTCATCCAAAGATATGTCCTCTGTTTTCTTAATTTAACAAAATGTGTATTTATGTTTAAATAAAATTACAAATAAAACACTCAAAAGTAGATTAAAGCAATGACTGAACCTAATATGAATAAATGAATATGGACAGCAATAATTTCAAGTACATTTTTTTTAATGTATATATACAAATATAACCCATGCTAACATGTGACTTTCTTACACTTGCCTTTAGGATATGAGAAATTATTTTTCTTTCAATTGTGAATCCAATACTGGGCTTTTATGTGTGCATGACTTTGTGTGTGTGTGTGTGTGTGTGAAGATGGTTTTCAATCCATGGGTCATCAAGTAAGAAGCCATACAATTGTGTAAAATGTTTTGTTTCATAAAACATTTTTGAAATTAAAAAAAAAAATAATAATTTACTTTGGAGTGTTACATGTCTAGGCTCGAACAAATGTAACAAAGAAAAGAGTGAAGCCAACAAGCTTTGTAAAATTTAACAAAATAATTAATTTCTTTAGAAAACAAGATAAAAATATGAAAAAGGACTTCTGGTTTGTGAATCTAATCCAGAATTATTAACAGAATTAATAATACAAGTCCTATCACTAAAAGGTTTTAATTGACACAAAGTTCAAATCCCGACAAAGTTCCAAGATGGAATGAGATAATGTTTTCTATAACTTGTTTTGTGTTGTTGTGTCAACAGCTCCTTGTAAAATAACTGAAGGTAATATTCTGGCTATAGAATTCTGAATAATTTCCAATAAATGTCTTTAAGAATTTTGATGAGCAGCAGATAAGGTCACCAGGAAAATAAATTATTTTAAATAAATAAATATAAATTAATAATAAATTATTTTAAATAAAACTCAAGTCAAACTACCAACATAGTATGATTTATGACCGACTAGAAAAACACCATGATACATCATTTTAACTCCACTTACAATGCAGAATGGACCATGTGATAGGGTCATGTGATTACTTTTTTCAAGAGTCTTAGTAACATCATATATCAATTATTACATCAACCATGGATGAATTCATTTCTATGTAGCAAACCTTACTATACAATTTAATAACAAAAAAATTTTAAAAAGTTATTTACAACAGTGTTAAACTGGCCCTGAAATATAGGTCACCAAAAGATACAATGTTTCTACAAAACTTCGTATTTATTAGCTTAACAGATCTGAACTGAATTTTCTGGAAAAATGTCAAATCCAGTGAATAAAGTTATCATTACAATAACATGTAAATAAAAAATAAATTTAAAACTAACACAAGTATGTTAAATTACATATATGTAACAAGAGTATGTTCAAGAGATTGCTCAATCTGGGAAGGGTGGCATTAAAGCTTAAGTTATTACATTTTAGAAAAACTGACTTTTTTTTCAAAATACTTGAGAAGGACCAGAAAGGATATCTAACAATGGAGAGTGGCTACTGAAACCAATGTTTGAATGATTATTGTGACAGTCCATATGAGGCTGCTCAATTTGTATGTTGTGACCTTTGTCAAAATGATGCACCAATGAAAAATGCAGTTTGTATGAGATTTGTAAAAGGGCAAAATCAAATAGATATATCATGCATATGAATTTATAGTAATATGTGAAAGTTGTCATATCTTTTCACCTGACTGATGATTTAATTTAGCATGTAACAGAAACTACGCATGACATCAATAACTGAAAATAATGACAGACAATTACAATAGATTCTATTCAGCTTTAATTTAAAATGGATTACTGCTACTGCTATGTATTTGCCCTCACCTAACATAGTCTTACTATGGCTGATATAAAGAATCTTAAACGGGTAATGATTTCATGTTGAATTTATGAACCAGGTATATAATATCCAGCTTTTTTTAGTCTTGGATGGATATTACAGTAACATTTTAAAGTAGATTTGTTGTTACAAATTAAAATTCAATGAGCAACTGTACTTTCAAATCAATAGAACATTTGACACAGCATCAACAGACAGCATAGAAAATTTCTGTGTGATGTCACATTGTTGGTTTAGTTCAGTCTAGCCATGTTCATTAATTCTCATGAGATTGTTTACAATGTTTCCACTCAAGTGTGTCATTATTAAGTATTTGAGTTGTTGGATATTCATGCGAGGACATGATTACTAGATGAAGAAATTCCAGATTTCTTTTAATGTATTTGTAAGCAGTTATTTGCATTTTTTTTTTGGAATGGTACATTAAACTTAAACATACATGTATTTTATTTGAAGTCAGAATTGCATCAAACAATAAGAAATATTAACTCCTTGAAGCTATTTTACTATGTAAAAAATCCTGTGGTCAAATAACATTGTCAGTTGGGAGACCAGCCTATGTCCACATTCTTTTCTAAACAGAGGTGAATTTATTTACTCATATAAGTTAACATTTAAACCATCCATGCTTGCCCTAGGGTGGGGTCCATGTTACAGATTGAATGATACCCTTAGTTTAAGTTGTAACAAGCCCTTGTAAATTGGCCATATTCTGATGGACATAACCTTTCTTTGCTAAATTACTCTTAAGCAATTGATTTGAAAAACAGCAAACAAAATGTTTATAGGTAGTAATAGTTGAAATAAAAGTTTCAGAAAGTGGGGTAAGGAAAATTCCCATGGATGCAGCCAATCAGTAAAGATATTATTGCGGAAGAAATCTATGGGTTTATTTAGACCAATCAGAATCACAAATTTGTGATATATTAACAAGTCGTATCAAAAATATTAAAATGCACATACTATGTGTAAAGTGTACCAACTATGTGATAAAATGGTTTCCTGGCAATTCCAGGAGGTAGGTTTCCTGAATGAATATTACTTTCCAGATTCAAAATCTAGTATAACTTTGTGGTAGTCAATTGAGGACTTGAACTTGAGTCTGTTTACTAAATCTGCTGGTGCCTGTATACCTTTATGTGCACTGAAAGACCTGTCGGAATGTGGTACAAAATGTTTGACTTTTTACAGATTGTATGTCATTTTCCACTCATCACTAAAATAATTACTCTGTGGCAGCCAGCCATCACCTGTCAGAATTATCAGAAATATTGTCCATAAATTTACTGCTATTGATTTGGCCAGGATGATTTTTGTTCATAGATCCCAGTCCTTTAAGCATCAATTTTGTACTTATGACAAGCTGTTCCATTATTGGATCTGCAGGTGTATTACTATCTGTCTTCCCACTGATATTGACAAAAAAGGCCATAAATATTTTGATATGCAGTGCATAGACCATATTATGCTTGCTGAAGGCAGTATACAGACCATATGATGCTTGCTGAAGGCAGTATACAGACTATATGATGCTTGCTGATGGCAGTATACAGACCATATGATGCTTGCTGAAGGCAGTATACAGACCATATGATGCTTGCTGATGGCAGTATACAGACCATATGATGCTTGCTGATGGCAGTATCAGACCATATGATGCTTGCTGATGGCAGTACACAGACTATATGATGCTTGTTGATGGCAGTATACAGACTATATGATGCTTGCTGATGGCAGTACACAGACTATATGATGCTTGCTGATGGCAGTATACAGACCATATGATGCTTGCTGAAGGCAGTATACAGACTATATGATGCTTGCTGATGGCAGTACACAGACTATATGATGCTTGCTGATGGCAGTATACAGACCATATGATGCTTGCTGAAGGCAGTATACAGACCATATGATGCTTGCTGATGGCAGTACACAGACTATATGATGCTTGCTGATGGCAGTATACAGACCATATGATGCTTGCTGAAGGCAGTATACAGACCATATGATGCTTGTTGATGGCAGTATACAGACTATATGATGCTTGCTGATGGCAGTACACAGACTATATGATGCTTGCTGATGGCAGTACACAGACTATATGATGCTTGCTGATGGCTGTACACAGACTATATGATGCTTGCTGATGGCAGTACACAGACTATATATAATGCTTGCTGATGGCAGTACACAATCTATATAATGCTTGCTCATGGCATAAGTACAAAATCTCTAGAACATATTTAGTTCCATTTCTATGAATCTTGAACATTACCATGGCAGCCAAGTAACCTGTCCCTGTCAGATCTGTGCATCACATCCAAAAGCTCCATGTACAGTAAATCAACCTGTAACACAGTATAGTCATATATTGCAATAAATCTAGTATAAAACATCAGATAATGTATTTGACCTCTGCAACATAAAATATTGCATAAAGTGATAGCTAAATGCTTATAAAATTGACAAGTGTATAATAAAGCAGTGAGTCATTAGCCAGACAGAGATAAACTGGCTACTACCAGAAATTGAACCTGGATCTTCCACTGTGTCTCTGGATGCTCTGCCACTCGGCTATAGTAGCTAATAATATCAAGTCATACGTCCAGAATGAACATTATGTATAAATATCGATAGAAAATGAGTGTTATATCATGTGATTCTTTGTGCATTTGACAGTATAGTTTGAACATAACCTTTAGGCCATTTACAATATATACTATAATACTGGTACGTTTTAATATAATGTGACTAATTGTGTAACAGTGTTGGAAATTGAAGTTCCTTTAAGAAAATTTGTTGTTGTTGATGTTTATTCTATTAAAGTTTAAATGATAGTTATTGGCAGTCCATTATTCTAGTTTGTGATAACTCTATTCTCTTACATTTGGATCATTTTGGTGGGGGCCCTGGATTTGGAGGTCCCTTTGTGAGCATGACATTGGAAATAAACATTTAAACAAGTTTTATATGATAGTGAACTTAAAATTTTCTTCTATCACTTTAATATTACTTTTTCTCTCTATAAATATTCATAAAAATTACTAAAGTGCGAGGTCCCTGTGAGTGTGGAGCCCAATAGTGCCTAATTGGTCCAATCGGCCTAAGGCTGGCCCTGAACTAAGTAACAGAAAAGAGAAAAACAAGTTTTGTAATATTCAGCAAATAATTTATTTCACTAGAATACAAATAATTTAAAAATTACTTACAGTACTGTGAATTAAAACCCAAATAGTTCTAAAAGTTCTACACTGAACTCCAAACTTCTGAATTTCCAACTGAATTCCAGTGGTGTTCCAAACATGTTCCAATATTGGATGTGTTGATATGACTGTAGTCTCAAACATGATAATGTGCCAGTGGCCAGGAATGTGGAGATGTGTTAAGTCTTTTGATGTATCACAATAATATAATCCAAAATATTTTTGTTTGAATTCACTAAATTCCAAATTAATGCTTTAGTCCAAGAATATTATTATTTTTAAAGTAAAGAACATCGTGTAAAAAGCTAAGACACAATAGTACAGCCAGGATGTGGGTCAGTCTCTTCTCTAAAACAAAAGATTGCTAACAAGTTTAGGAATTTCCAAGATAAAAACTAATATCCTACATTCATATATAAGTAAACATGTTTAATTACAATGATAATGATCTGATTATTTAATATATACTGAAGCTACATATTATTTTGCTTGCAAAATAAATGTCACTGGTAATGTACACCACTAATTTGATTTTGGACAAAGGTAAAGTAAAAAAGATATACATTATATATAATCATTAAGAAAAGCCAACAAACAATACAAATTTAATATACATAACAGGTTATATTTCCAAAGATTAAGGTTATGCACTTATTATTCAGAATAGCTGAATATGTGATGTGGTTATGATTTTTAACGTAGCTTTCACAATTTTTAAGTCGTATGTCTGCAGTGTGGCAGTTGATAGTGATGTCTAGCACTGGGGCATCATGCTGCAGACATGTAGCATGATGTCCCAGCCAGTCACATTATCCTGATACCAGACCAACCAGTCCTAACAATAACCTCTCAATGTTGAGCGCCAAGCAAGGCAGCTGAGAGTACCATTTTTGTAAGTCTTTGGTATGACTCGACCGGGGACTGAACCCATGACCACCCGCATCCAAGACAGACACTCTAACCACTAGGCCCACTGGAGTGGTCAAATAGCTGAATAATTCATTTATAAAGTTTTTGAAATGTTTCTCATCTTTTATACTTATTCAAATTTGAAGTTAATACATGAAAAATGTAATTGGTAACTTTCATTCATGAAGTACATGTACATAGAATTTGGTATAGTTTTTATATGCCTCAAGAAATTATTTAGTCATCATGGTAGAATAAAAGATTTGTAAAGCTGTTCTTGTCTTGTCTCCATGTAAGAGTGCCTTTCTTAAATGTTTTCCTTTAAAAGTCTGAAAAGAATGATACAAGGAAAAGAGATTAATAAATTGATGAAACAGTTCTTAAACTGTCATTAATTTAAAAGACAATACTATAAAGCATAAAAATGCAGCACCACAAATTGACACTTGAAGAGAGATGCAGCAAAATGAATATGCAGAACTGGAAATATCCATTAGACAAGTAGAACAAACTGCATGACAAGCAGTCCATGAGCATGCCTGCCTGAGCATGCTTTTTACCACTGAATATTTCCATGTGTTTTTTTTCAACAAAATTGTCACTAAGAGTAATATTACTTTCAAGATTGCAAATAGGTTTTTGTCAGTGAGTTTTATAATGAATTAGCTCTTGTCCATATGTGCAACATAGCTATCATGAATTCAGATTGAAATCTTGCCTTCAGACTGAAACTTTGGGAAAAAAATACCCGATACAGACACTCATACATGTTATAATGACGTTTAAAAATTGGGACAATATAATGATAATGATGTTGTAAGTTAAATAATGCCGTAGCCAATGATTGTTAAATCAGGCATGTTAATTTTGTTCCTGGGCAAGTGAAATTTAGTTTTACTTTTCTGGTAAGGGGGATAGGAATATGGAATTTTTCCAGATCTTTTCTGGTTCAAGTTAAATACTTAACCACTTTAAACAATGCATAGTTGAATCATATGAAATTATGTAACAAACATAACTATTAAATATTGGTACAGTATTCAAAATATCAAGATGCAAGGATAAGAGGGCAGAAATCCTATAGGAAAGTATCAAACTCTATCATTGAATCGTCCACATTTCATAGTGCATGATAAAATGTGTCAAAAGAAAATAATTTTCCTTACTTGTGATAATATTGGTCACAGCTACTGACTTCTTTATTATTACAATATTCAAAATGATGATAATTTAATGTCTGTTCTTAGTTGGTCTAAAAGTAAGGGTACCCTGTAACATAATTGTAATGAAAGATGAACCAAAGTTCAATGATACATGCAAGTGGCAAAAACATCTGAAAATCAGATAATAGAAATTCTAGGATGCATATTTCAACTGAGTGTTGATATTACATATTCTAGTGCTAAATCACTGAACAAACTGTGGGATATAATGGTTGAAACCAAGAAAATTCAGAAAATATGCCATTTACTGTAACAAAATTTAAACATTAGAACATCTCAACGAAACTTAAGCAAAATATAGTTTAAGAACTTTTCATGAGTCTGATCTTTTGTCATAGTAATAGCTATTATCTATTAGATTAAGGTATTGCATAGAATTATAGACTATACAATCCATAACTTAGGCAGAAGTAACCTAATAGGCCAGTCTGCTGGTAATTCTACTGCTAGAAATACTTCACCAAGCATGGGGTTACACAGCAGATGTTCTATGCATGTTTCATTTCATGAAATGGTTGTCAAGTAACATGTAAGATATAAGTTATAGTTTGAAGATGCCCTTTCTCAACTTCCAAAATGAACAACATATTTACAACTTTTTATGAGTGATTCATTATTTCACATAGTTTCTGCATTTGTTTTCATAAAAATCCATAGGGCAGCATGCGGTTAATTTTGCTTTATCAGAGAGTGTTACATCAACAAATGATAATGGACTTATATCTGAAAATTTGGTAGATAATATTTATAATTCACTTTTTGACATCGGTAATTTATCATGTACAGAAACATAGCTCCACCCACTTTTAGTTCCAATGAAAATGAAAAGATCAAATAATACATGCAACATGTTTGTCTTAATAATATTAAGTGTAATGACTGCATGTTTTATGTAGTTAGTATAGGTACTGATAAGCGTGTGTTGTGAAGTTCATCTAGACAGAACTACTTTGGCTACTACCAGGTCTTCTATTGTGTCAGTGAATACTCAGCCATTGAGGTATAGTAGCTTATATAATGTCATATGTCTAGACTTACTGCATGCAGCAATGCATGTAAGATATTATCTGTTGAAACCAAATAAAATAATACTTTAAGAACAGTCCTCTCTAATTTGGCATACAGTTTTTATCCAAAAATGGCCACTGAGTGTAAAAAGTTTCAAACTGTATCAAAATTTGTCAATTAATTAATGATACATATCTATATTTAATTTCATACTAAAATGCCAGATCAAAATCTACATATGTAAAAAGCTTGTAATGTATATGTAATACAGCATATACCTTATTGTCTGGTAAATGGGTTGAAAGGAGCAAGCATTTCACCCTGGCACATTCTGATTTGCATGAAGCCCCTGCACATGTAGGAAATTTCCATTTATGTTGAGAATTTTAAAAAAACTATGCCTATGCTATATAAGAACAGAAAAGGACTACACAACTGCAGGCTACATGATTTCACATCTGAAACTGACTTTAATGCAAAATCCAAATAATATTATTGAATTATGTTACTTTGTCATGGTCATGCTTCTAGTTTAACATAGTAAGTTTTATGATTTATTTTTTAATGTACCCCATTATAATATGCATTTTTTATGATCCCATAAATTATCATGTTATAGAGAATAACTAGTGTAATGTTAACAGAAATACCTACTACAGACTTCAAAAGAGTACACTTCGACTATGAGTACTTAAAACATGCAGTAATAGTAAACAATATTCGGTTTTGATTAGTACTTATTAAATTCACATATCTTACAGATGAGTTACATACATAAAAAAAAATATGTGAATAATAAAAATAAGAATTTAGAAAATCTGTTACATTAATGTGTGAGATATGTGTATCAACACAATAAACATCTTAAATAAGATCTTGAATGCAACCCTTGAAGACATTCAAACTTTATCTAATGAATTTGTACAGAGTGTTGCTAACCGGTAGTGTAAATACAAAGTGAATATAACACACTTTTGTCTCTGCTTCTTTACCTGCACTGGAGTCATTCCTGTTAGCAATAACCTTTGCTCTTTAGAATAGGTGTGGAAACCAGGATGACACTCCATTTTATAAAATCAAAATTAAATTTATTAATTAAATTCTTTCTTATGTCATTATGTATCAAAATTTAATCCTGTCTACTTTGAAGCAAAATACTGATTATAATCCAAGGTTGTATATATATATATATATATATATATATATATATATATATATATATATATATATATATATATATATATATATATATATATGAAATTAACTGAATATACAATGATATAAAAAGTTCTCCTTTATACAGATGGATATTTAATTGATTTAACTTAATGCCATGAAGATTCAATCACACATTTTGGCATGTACATGAAGATTTATTTAATGCTTTACCCAGACAATCCACTAAACTGCCTTCATAGAAGATATAGTATTTTGTTCCTAATCTTTGCGAACAAAAGCGGTCATCTGTTGCCTTAAATCGATTTTGTTGTAAAAGGTGACGAGAAATCAATTGCAAATGGAATGTACAATACAATAGTTGGCATAGTCGGATGTGTCATGTACAACGAGCTATCAATGTTGATGTAAAATTAGTCAAAGAATTTATTGCAACCACAACTTTTAGATGACGTGGTGTGAAGCGTGCAATATTTGCAAACTAATCATTACCTTCACCCACTCGTAAAATAGGGGTGATATTTTCGTCCTAATTTTTGGCTATACTTAATCAGCTCATATCAATTTCGACGTAAAATTTATCAAGGAAATGACTGGTAAAGGAATTTTTGAGATGGCGCTTTGAAAAATGTGCAATATTAACAAAATATCTTGCATATACCATTTTCATTCAACTTCGCCTACTAACCTAATCCAAATATTTCTAAAAATAAGTAATGACCGAATTGGTGGTTAAGTTTGAATACACGATAACGACTGCGATAGTTCAAATCGAAAGTATTAGTAAAATTTATATTGTATCACTAAAAACAGAATATTAAAGTAATAAATGTGCCTCGGTTAGATTAACTGGATCTCCATATGAGGCCATTTTTATGATCACATGACAAAATGATGTCGACCACCTGACTTTGTATAGAGGAGTGAAAACGCGGATAGCATACGATTCGGTGAACCAGACTAGCATTGCGCGTACCTTTTGCTGTCTCGAAACAATATAAATTACTTGTGTATTTATAAATAAAAGGTATCGCAGTTATATCCCTTAGACCACACACCCAGCTCATGTCAACGGGATAAACATTTCTAAATGGCTGAGAAGTAACAATATAAATTACAAAAAACAAGAAAAACAAAATTTCAGGAAAATAATATTGTTACTTTAGAAAAATATCAAAAGCAGACGCAAGAGTAATTGCAAGGAATAAAGCTGTAATTGAGGTTTATATCTATACGAAATTTGTAAAAAGGAAAGATTTTAGTTTGTTTTATTGCACATAATTTTTTGTTGTTTAGATTATTTTAAAGGTTTTTTTTTAACACTTTATTTTGTACATAAACTGATAGTATACGAGAGGGATTTTTAATACATTTTTTTTTACATAAACTTATGGTATAGCACATACGAAAAAGTTTTACAGGCGCATAAAATGGCGTACGATGAGAAGCAGAAGCAAAAGGAAAATGTACATGTGTGTGCATAACAGTAGTATTATTATCGGGCTTATGATATTTCCTTTACGCCCAGACCAAATATGGTGATTCCACAAACTGCATTTGATGACAACACAAGCGTTTGAATTCACGTGTAACGAGGTTGGATCGCCGTCAACAACAAACTAGCTGACAAACTCGGTCAAATCCGCGTTGGTGGCAAACCTATTCAGATCAATATCAGCACCGTTGGGTTTGAGTAACGTCTGTAGATGCTAATAGATAGCCGTATACTATTAAGCGTACTTTCTAAGGATAAGGTAAAATCAGCAAGTATGTCTGGAGTCGTAAACGTTCAAGTGCATGAATTGCTTCAACAAGATTTCCGCATATTGATCCGTTCAGCCGAGTTTGCACGGCAGTATGGAATAAAACAGTGGTAGACGACTCTGTCGTCTATTGGTTAAGACACCATGTAAATAATCAACATCTTCAAGTGTCGGTACAGGCATGTATAAGTCAATATATATATATATATATATATATATATATATATATATATATATATATATATATATATATATATATATATATATATATATATATATATATATATATATATAAAGAATACAAATCATATGGCGAATAACAACCCTCTCAAGCGTACTGGATCCACCAAGGGATCACGTCTGTCAGGGATTAATTAAAATAGATGCAATAAACTGACGACGAACAGTACGAAACTAGTAACTAACTAGCCTAAGCGCTTTCGACTCTTAATGAGTCTTTTTCAAAGGCAAATACAAAACATAGTTACGACAAACAAATAAACACAAAAACGTTGCGTTTGTAAACCTCTACATTTCTATCTTCACATGTGCTAAAACTATAAATACATGTGAAGATAGAAATGTAGAGGTTTACAAACGCAACGTTTTTGTGTTTATTTGTTTGTCGTAACTATGTTTTGTATTTGCCTTTGAAAAAGACTCATTAAGAGTCGAAAGCGCTTAGGCTAGTTAGCTACTAGTTTCGTACGGTTCGTCGTCAGTTTATTGCATCTCTCTCTCTCTCTCTCTCTCTCTCTCTCTCTCTCTCTCTCTCTCTCTCTCTCTATATATATATATATATATATATATATATATATATATATATATATACATATATACATATATATATATATATATATATATATATATATATATATATATATATATATATATATATATATATATATATATATATAGGCGTTACCACGTGCGACCCAACCAGTTCCGGGTTCCCTTGATGAATCGAGATTAACAGTCCCGATTTCGCTTGTGCATGGGATCGTCAATGCAAGTTCATCCTGCATAAAGAGGCATCGATTTTGTTTGGATGACTTTGTCATAGCGAGTAAATCAAGACTGATAAAAGACGCACAATCTTTTGCGAGTTGTGGCGCGTAGTCGAAGACTTCTTCTGCTGGTTTTCTGCAAGTCGTTCCAAATTATTGAGGACCTTCTCTTATTTTCATCGAGACACTATGCAGACTCTATAATAATTGTAGATATTTTCTACCAGTCACGTTCTTCAAAGTAATTGCTGTTGCAGTTCCAACAGCGCCTACAGCGGCTACCTCTGCAACCTGGAGATTTGTTGTTATTGTTATTGTTGTAGGGTTTACCGCAATTTTCCAGCACAAGATAAGCTTTACATGGCGGCCAGTATAATTGGTGGAATAAAAACCCTGGAAAACCCCGGGAAAAAACACCGACTGACGAGACTGGCATGCTTTCTCACGCACCTATATTAGCTCAACCTGAGACTCGAACCCATGCAGACAGAGGTAAGATGACAGTGAGCGTTTTGAACCACTCGGCAACCAAGAAAATTGTAGCCGCTAGCCATTCTAGAGTGGCTGCGAAAAAAGGAAATATTCCACCGGCTTAATAGTATTTATGTCACCTCAGACTTTGATAATGTATGTTACCGAGGTGAACATATGTTTTGTCGCATTATGCTGAATATGTTGTGTATTGTTGAACCGCATGGAGTAATTTCCGGTTTATTGTGTCAGAGAAAACTTCGATTGACATAACAATTGTTTCGTATTGCGTTCGTTACTTTCGTTAGATGTTTTGGGGTGAAGCAAACCTCAATTTTGTAATAGGATATTATTTTATATTATGCTGTTCAGTTACAGCAATTGTGGGTTTTCCACAGGCGCATCAATAACCCTCATTCGACGATATTTGCCTCCAGCTACAACATCTTATCAGAAAGAATTACAGCAACGCATCTGTAAATCTGTAAGAGGTGGGGGGATAAAGTGGGAGTCAACTACACGTAAACGAAAGTGTATGTCAACCATAGGCGGTCTGAACGATTCCAGGTGTTCTAACGAAAATTAATAAATCGGGTACAACATTGAAAAATCATTCTCGGAAAATCTGCAATCCTCTATCAACGTTTTGGTTCAGTCCATGAACGAATACGGCTAGCGATGTGCGCGTGTGACATGATTGTATGTGAGGTTCAGTAAAATTTCTTTAGATTGATACTATAACCTTTATACCTCAAAGAAAATTCAGACTCTTATAACTTATCAAATATCATCTGGTAAATATTAACGGTACAAATGAGCTACAGTTGAAAACGCTATGAATACACGTCTTGGTGAATCAATGCTGAGTAATTTTTTGCTTTGATAACTACTGAATGTCTTCTTTGCAAGTATGTTGTAAGCGCGTGGAATGATAGCGGTGATGCGCTTCCATAACTGTAAACGACAACATATGTGCTTATCCAGCCACCGAAGGGATTATCATTGACATCCACAATGTTAATTTCAACAACGCGCCTTTGCTGGCCACAGTACCTTGAGTATACCAAATTTAATGATTATCAGTAGGTTTTCGGTACAATGTCGCTGTGTACTACGCTCAGGAAATAGCTTTGCGAATCATCTTTGAAAAATCCAGATATATTACTCAGAGGAATTGTACACGATAGCGAGAGTGAATTTCTTTTTAAGTTGATCTTGACGTCGTGCGAATCCAATAATGTAATTTGGGTTATTTCCAAACCTTTGGCACTATGTCTGACAGGCATAACAAAGGGTTGTGGGTCCACAAAAGCAGTTTGTTAAAGCTAATGAAGGATATACTGGAATTGATCAGTCTCATTTGGATCCATCCTTGTAAAATATGTATGAACGCACTGGTCTTGCATTATCGTCACTTTAACCGGTGAGTCTAATAGTCGTCAACGCTACTCAAACATACGTTGATTTTCTTTCCATCGATGCAATAATTTGCGCGGCTATACAAACGAAATTATACCCTTGTTAATAAATCTAAATGGATCATTTTTGAGGTAATTATTATTGTTGATTTTGTCAGCTTTTCGTCAGTTTTCAAGACGGCCTTACATTGTAAGTATGTTTGTCCCAGTTGATTGGGATCCTTAGCAGGGTATGACTAATACTGAAAATCTTTTTTTGCCTCGATCTATCTTCATCAAATTTTGTCACTATTTATAAATTTTCGATTTAGTCTAACATCGTATCCAGGCCCAGTTGACAACTGTAATCGACTTTCATTGCCACATTTGCAATCATGGAATCAGTTAAACATTGTTGAGAAGCTTCATTGATGATTTGCCTGACAGGCGCGGAAATTGTTTCTGTTGATGGAAGCGTAATCACCGTTGGTTTGAATCAATAGTTGTCTTAGCCGATCTCGAATCAGTAGAATCGCTCCCAATATCAAGTTTGTCAACCGATACGCAGAAACGTTTTTGATCTTATGAACGACTCGCATTGCAGTTTGTTTAAAAAAATCGGGACAGCCCGCTTTGTTTAAGCCGCGAGCACCTTTGGTACGCCAGTGAATAATTCTGATCAACATCACACAGGACGTTTCCATAATATATGATGTAAACGGGTATTCTAGCGTTGACAACACACAAGGGTATCACATATCCTCGTACGATTGCCATTATATGAAATATCAGTTCGTTTTCTAATGTACACGTGCACTGTAGAGGTATCCTAACGCATATCTATTATGTGCCTGGCCTGGTCCACAAAGTAAATTGAAGATGCATCAAACGGCGATTTTTGCATTGAAGATACAAAGGAATCGGGAGAGTAGATATCAAATCCGTTCAATATGTGCTGAAAACCCAAATAGTATCTAACCATAAAATGCAACACTTGTGGAAACTACGCTCTCGTAATGGCCGCTAATAGCGTAACATATTGCATTATCTGAATATTGGGGCAATCCTGCCAACGTGGGGCGCAACATGGTATCCAGACCCTCCCGGTTCTATAGGCAGAATTTGTTGGTTTCCGGAAATCGCGGAAACATCGTCAGACCAACCGATAGTTGTTCTTACTGATGACCGTTTGATGTCATCCTCTTACGGTTCATATTTAATCGAGATGACAGAGTTGGGTGAGGGCTAATGTTTGCGTGTGAAAATTATTCCGTCTTTGCCAGTCGTTAATATATTTCTCCATCCAGTCTTATTATTGATTCTTTTTGCTACAGGAAGACTACCGAACGGTTGTGATGGACACTAGGCCAAATGTAACACACGCCCCACGATGCTAGTGCGATCTCGAGTATGCGGTATTCCAGTGGAGAGAAAGTAACATTAGATTTTGTTTCGTTGACGAGATTAAAATGATAAAGGTAATGTTTATGGTTGTATTTACAACTAGATGCTACATCGCGACATAGATTTCGTACAAAACACAAATTATTTCCATGAACTTTTCAGAATTAATCATCCTTGTCTTAATATACATCATTAATGTATTATATTAATAGACGAAGCGGCCACAGGTCCATAATATCGTCATTGAGTAATCGCTGACAGTTCGATACGGACTTACTTATAACTTCCGGTGAATTGTTAACCTTACCAACTCACCCCTCCAGTGTTTCCAACTGATCCACGATCTTTTTTATGTTGTTGGTCCACCAATCCGCATCATTTGAACCCTCGTTTACATCCACTTAAGCCTTTTCCATGTTTTTCGGAGTTCCTCCGATGGAGAGAGATAATATTTGTCTTCTTCATTTGAGGTTGTTCCCCACCAAAACAATGTCCATAGATTTATTTTCCGAGATACTTTGAATGTAAGGAGAAATAGTTGTGAACAATCTTCTTAAACTCAAATGACACACAATCTTTACTGCTTATTCCTTCTTTTCCAGTCCACTCCCTGTATATGCACGCGAGACATTCATTACAGATGTGATTCAGATGCGTGTTTTTAAGTAGTTGAGACTCCAACATATACTTTTTCCATTCTTTGCCATTGGGTACATTAGCAGAAAACAGAAGTTAAAGATCATCTGCCGTACGTATTGATTACATGTTTAAACTTATGCTTATGTGTGACGCGTACTCCGGTGTCTTTCTTTTGGAACACGCACGCATAGCAGCATTGAACAATAAAATCACATGCACGATTTGGTTCAAACCCTCAGGAGCGATTAAACAAAAGACTGTCACATTTACCCACAAAACAGCTTCTTACCCACCCACGTTAGACTCACACGTAAACAGTTTCGTTAGGTATCTATATTCACAGAGGGAATTTGAGGGCGGGCAACGTTGTGCTACTGACCTGGTATGATCCATCGATATCATTTTCGATCATAGACTGGATTGACATTTCAATCAACACGCTTACATTTAGCACCCACTGGCGAACAAGCTGGAGACTACTATGCGATCCAACCACCAAGCAGAGCAGTTTTTGGGAGAGGAATTGTAGGTCGTTCCCGCAGATACTGAACCGTATGCGTAAGTCATGATTCCATCAGGGAAAATCAGTCACTTGATGTCAAACGTGGACAACACGCCAACCGATACACGCTAATTCTTATATATTTTTGGACCGGTTAAGATGTGTGTGTGTGTGTGTGTGTGTGTGTGTGTGTGTGTGTGTGTGTGTGTGTGTGTGTGTGTGTGCATTAACTTCGCTCGCAAAAACATACCACATACATAGTATTTGAGATATTTTGCAACAACAACTCTTAGAACCTCTTTCGCTTTTTTAACGTTTTTATCTGAGCCAATCACAATAGTCTATTTTAGGCCACAGTCCCACATACTCTTCAGAGTATTTCCCTTCCCTGTCGTCCTTGAATTTATGGAGATTTTTCCCAACAACTTTCTTACTGGTGTTGCCAAACAGCGAATGACCCTTTAGGCTCTCACTGATGTCAAATTCGTTTACCATCCATGTCTCTCCAATATCTGCATAAGCTTTATTGGTGGTTGTAACTATGTGTTTTGGGTGGGGTGCTCCCAATATTTTATTTATACTATTATAGAAGTCCCACCCAGGTTCTAATTTGTTGAAAGTTAAATTTTAGTGAAAGATAGATGTAAAGCTCCGACCCCCAGTCAGCAATACCGACGCTTAGATGTTTAATATACAAAAAGGTTAAAATTCAATGAATAACAATTGTATCTCTCGATTAGCAGTGTGAGATTGATTTCCACGGTTCCTTGTATTTCTACACATCAATCGTATCCCTTCTCTATCATATGTCTACAAATTCCTTCTCTTCCTCCCTGAACTTTCTCCAAATTCTTTCTCCTCCTCCTCCTCCACTTTCCTCTTATGACTATACTTCTGTCTACTTCTGTTGTCTCTGTTACAGTTTCACTTCAGACTTGGGACCCAATAGATACGGAAATTCACTGTTTTCTAAAATGCTGCCTATGGAAACACAAGGACTGTAGTCTTTTTCCTTAGCCCTATCATCTCACACTACACACAACCTAACATCAGATAACGGCAATTAAATTTCTTCGGTCACGCATTCATTCACATCGAGATACCCATGCGATCTTGTATGGTAAAACAAACTTCACAATACTGCACGGTATTAATTTCTTTTTGTACAGACATAAATAAATTCCGTCAAAGCAGTACATATTCATAATCCCTTTATACTAAATAATACTCAGACGCATTTCTTTACCCTACAACTTACGTAAATATTCAAATATCGATGTTCTGATATATACGTACATCCATAGCAACTAATCTTACATATTTCAACCATGTTTCCAAATTCACAATTCAATGATCTGTAAATTCTAACATAAAACATTAATATATGCACTGATTTTCTACAAATTAACCTAATAGCGAATTAAAACATTAATTCTGACCACAAGCTAATAATCTACATAATTCCGCCTGGCATCTAATAATTTTCATAATAAGGCTAAGCCCATTTTATCAAATACGTATGCAAATGAAACACTACAAACGTAATTATACATGCAAACGATCCTACTGATGAAGTCTACGTACTACAAATAATTACAATTATGATGCCGTAATAATCTGCAAAACTGCATTTTTTTTTGTTTTACTGTATACACATCAATGACATTTTTCAGTTGAGTCTACTACAAAAACGCATGAAACGTTGAACGTCAATCGAGTGGTTCATTATTTAAATTACTAACACTCTAAGTAGTTGGTAGTTTGGCGAAGAATTCAATACAACAAAAGTACAATATGTCGAGGCATTTTTCTTCGGGTTTATTAAGTAGTGTATATATTACTGATTCAGACGCAAATGTAAATACTGTATCATTAGTAATATTTGTATGTCAGAGAGTTTAACGATGATCACTCTTGGCTTTCTAAAGAAATCATCAGCGATTATGTTTGTTTTTGCGAAAATCCAAAAACGTTTATTACAAGATTAGCATATTTAGATCTAAGCATCGTCATTCCATCACAAATTGTTATTAACAAGGTCATCATCAGGATGTTGCTATTGTCGACATATTTCTTCGTTGCAGCGTCATCGCTTGATTCTGGTTCTCCAAGACCAGCAATTTTATTATTAGCATTATTAATAGAAACAATCACTACATCGCTAGTCTTAGCAATATATTTACTGATCTCAGTTCTGAGAGTGGTGTTATTGCAGTCCACGTATTCTTTGGTTGCCTCGGCATCGTCTGATTTTGGTTCTCTCATGTTGATAATTGTATTTCTGCTCATGCTGAAATCGCCATACATAATGTATCCAATTCTTCTGATGCGTTCAGCAATCTCTGCTGTGCGCGATAGAATTGATTCCCCCTTGAGTTTTTAATTTTACTGTTATTAGCAAACACAACTATGTTATCTTCGGTCGCACCTGGAATATATAGAATACTGTCTATCAACGGGATATTGTTCGTCTTTAACCGTCCTTGTTGATCCTGCAAAACAACTTTATTTTGGTCCACATCTACGAGACTCAAACGATTAGCAAATTCATCCTTGACCATGTTCAGGGTTGCATATTTGGATAAGTCACATTGAGGCTGCCCTGAGTAAGACTCTGAGCAGATCTTCCGTAAATATCTACCACTGTATATGCACTAAGACCTGTGTAAAAGTTAGAATGACATGGTACACTCGAGCACAACTTTATGAGGAGGTGTTAGGGACCTTGACACAGCGTCGAGCACAGCAAGTATTTCGCGGCCACATATTGGCGGATCAGTTATTATCTGTGTTGGTAACGTTGAATACCAGATCGGAATGATTTCAAGTTCTTCAACATATTTTAAAAATTCTTTTGGTGGCGCCAACAAATACGAATCAAAATAAACAACTCCACGTGGGTCAACGCGTGTGCAACCCAGTGAATATATGCACCAGAACTTCCGTCGAGATTAATAATACCGGTTTCAGCACTGTTTGGTTGGCTGTTTTTTTTTTATAATTGATCACTCATAAAACATTTCTGATTTTTTTATGCTTTATGTTTATCAGCATCAAGTAAATTAAAACTGGACATGGGAAGCTTTACATCCTCCCTGCTCGGCTTAGGTGGCGCTCACCAGTTATTATGTACTTTTGCCAAACTAGTCAATACCAGCTTCTAAAAGTGCAATGAATGAATTACCAAATACATAAAATGTAAAAAGAAGTTATCGGCTCTATTTTTTACAATTGACCTCTGAAGATCGAGAAGTGAAAATGAGCAAGTTGAGCTAGCACTTTTTTTAAAGGTGCACATCTGGAGTAAGGCCAAGCTTTATACTCTGTAAGCCATATTACACCCATCAATCATACATCAAAATAAAGGGAATTAAAGGTTCTTTGAACAATACCTAAGATATACCAAATCTCTTTTAAATAGCCAGTAAAACTAGTGAGGAAACCCGGGGAAACACTTTTTCTTTTAAATTCTAACTCTATGCTAAATACCAAACTGTAGAGCGTCACCTTATATACGCTTGGGATAATCTCCGCCTAATCTTGAAGATTGCGGTAGCACTTGTGTAACTTGAATTCTGAAACTTTGTGGTCAACACACTCAACAGCTCCAGCGTCAGTAACATCTGCAGTATGTCAGCAGGATTTTTCATCCTCGTCTTTCTGTGTTCAATTACGTCCCCTTGGCCCGCAAATAAAACTTTATATTTAATGCTGTAGCTGTTGAAGGTAGACGCCGTACAGTCTTATACTGTTTGACTGAAAGACCCAATAACAAAAGTAAAACGTCAAGCGTTGGCGCATTGTAATCATGTCAGCACAATCCATTGCGAAGAATAGCGCGTTAAAGGTTAACTGATCTCGAGTATAAACTTCATTTTGGCGATTATATGCTACAACAAGAATCTCGGGCACAAATTTCATTTTGACGACCATCAGGTCCTAATAATAATTATATTTCTATTTTGAATTGAGACCTGAAACGGTAGAAGATTCAGTTAAGTTACTGAACTAACCTGAAGCTAATAAATACATAAACAAACAAAAATATAAGCAGAAGAGATGGTTGACCCTACAAATTGGTTTTGAGCAAGTTTGTCTAAAATTAGTCATACGAAATTTGTTTTCGTCAATAACTTTGACTTTTTGTCAATAACTCCAATCTGAAACCTCTAACCGAATCGAGATTTTCTCAGTAGCATCGCTACCGGGTTAGTTCGTGCTGTTACTTTACGTTGACAGTAGTGATTATACAATTTTGTGAGTGTTCGTTTATGTACTCGCGAGTGTCATTTTTGTTAGATCACTCTCTCTGCTGCTGTTATTAAATCATTGATAAATCAATAATGATTGGGGAAGCTCATTCAGCAAGGTTAGCTCGAGAGCGACTAGAAGTAATCAAGAAAATATCTACCTGTCCGTGATTCTGTCAGACAAAAATTATAAGCGCGTTATCAGACACAATAAGAATTTGCAGAAGGTTCAGAACAATTATTTAAACCAATTACTGAATCAACAAAGAAAATTATTTCAGAAACTGAGGCAACACAAAAAGCTCTTAAAACATTGCCTGCCGATATTAATTGGCATCCTTAACCACTACACATGCAACTTCTTCATCCTACACCTGATATTCAATTACAACCTTAAATTCCACCACAAACTGAACCATTAAAAAAGGAGTCAAAATAGTAGAAAAATTCACGCCTGAAGGTATTGCCGCTATCAAAGACCCAAAACAATTAATAAAGATTGCTGCGTATGGATATTATCAAAGATTATTATTATACGTGAAACATAAATATATTAATACGCTGAAACTGGCGATTGGGTTAGAGATGTCTTTCGTATTGCTCATGATATTCCTAAGATTAAATTTATGGAAGATATTAATCGGTTTGATATTTTAACCAGGTAGTGAAAGAATATATTAAAAATGAAAAAGTACTGAGTAAACAACAAGCAGAAGAAATGAAACAGCAACTTGAAAAATCAAAAGCAGAAACAAAATCAAGGGAGAAAAAAAGGCAGAGGAAACAACAGAATAGGAGGAAGATTTCTATGTTGCTCCGGGTGCCACTGTAAGTGGCATTGGTATAGGTACCAGGGGAAGTAGTCTTGTTACTTGTCCTAACAACGTCCTTGCCGACGGGGATAGATTATAAATCTGGTTGGCGGAAAACGTTCTGGTAATAATTCTCCAGATATTATCAATGAAATCTTATTTATTTTTCAACTATTATTTACCGGTGGCATCATGGACGTTAACGTGCATTGGTCCATCATTAATGAAATTACCGATAATAATCATAGCCACTGAAAGTTCACCTAAGTCACTAATTCAACAGTTAGATATAATTATTATAATAAATGATCATATACGCTGCTCAACGTGGACCAGCCATGGTCAGTGTGATAAATTCAAGATTACCTGTATACAAGAAATTTTATGGAGATGGACTCGGTTATGTTGTTAAGGGTTTATTTATGAAAATCGCCCCAAAAGCAATACCTATTGCAAAACAACTAGGCATGAAAGCTATTGACGTTGTTCGTGAAAAAGGTGATGTTGTTAGCAAAACATTTTCTGCAATCAAGGATAGACTAGCACGATTAATACGCAGACCACCAGCGGTCCGACCTCAGCCAGTAAAATTACTAAGCACCGAGGTGATGCTTGCAAGTGTTAGTAAATAATAAATCACGCCGCAAATAAAAAACTAAAAAGAGTCAGCTGATGGAAAGGAAAAGTGTCAGCAAGTCTGATGACAGGAAGCGGTTTTACTTCTCGAAGTGGTCTTCGTATTAGATGATGACCAATAACATAACATATTCAAACATGTACCTGATCCCTCATTTGATATGGACGCGCCAGTCTGTGTGTGATTATTAATATTATTATTACAATGCAGGACCATCTGATAAAAGAATTACCACAGCGTCTTACTGGTGGTGCAAAAAAATTGTAGCTGAAACACACACACACACACACACACACACCGTTGTCCTTTAGACAACGACGCCGTCGTAACGACAACAACTAAGTATAGTGATAGACGTTAACAGATACAGATACGATCAAATAATAGCTTGGCACAATAAATTAATAACCATCATCGATAATTATACAGCAAAAAAGATATCGAAGACGTGCAACCATCGCTGATATCGTCGTTTATTCGGTTTCTACACTAGTTGCTGACGCCAGCGTAGTATTAGCATCGCTAGCGACGATAACGGCGCTGTCGTTGTAACAATCATTGTTTCATCGTCAACCACGATCTCTTCAATAATTAAAAAAGATAACTAGGTGCACAAATAAAAAATTTAACGAGTACACGATGAAATTATATACTACATGCTACAACGAACGCGTACTCTAAATTGTCATCGTTGATTTATTAGTCGCTTAATGATGCAATGATATCCGACGAAGAATTAAGCGCAATAATAAAGAGATACAATAAAGTATTCGACGACAACGTCGTCAACGACGTCAATGACGTTGTCAGTGATTGCGTCACCGTCAGTGATTTAAAACAATAATAGTATAACAATATCATCGTTCGATCAGCGATCGCAGAAATTATCACAAAAGATCGTTGCTAATATTGCTCTGGTAAGAACTAATCCTGAATTCAGCATTACTTTTCTGACCGCAATACCAGCTTCCGATATAGCATTGGTGCAATTACAAGTTTATCACAGTTGGCCCAACATTAAGTCATATTCACTCGCTAAACTACAACCGAAGAATTCATTGGTGTTTGCAAATAAAAATAAACCCGATGTAACGCCAGATTGGCAAGTAATCAGTATACCAACGGGAGTTATCAAATAGAACAAATCAATGAAGAATTCCATTTATCACAGGAAAAAAATCGAAAATTGCTGTTACCGTCCACGAGCCAACGCTGTCATCGGAGGTGGAATTATAATCGCCGGATTATGCCGTTGACATTTATCAGTCTTCAATCATGTTAGTGCTATGTTGGCCTGAAATCGTACTTCGTTATGAAGGTCCACCTGAACCACGCATTAAAGAGTTTTTGACGACTGAACACAAATTAGTGAAGTAACCTGAATACAGAAAAATGCCCCATGGCACACTGTTCTTACCTCAATTCTTCAACTTAGTAAACAAATTAGGGCTCTTGTGTTATACAACCTAATCAAAAATAAATTTAATATAATTCATGAATACAGAAAAAATTTAATCATTGATTTAACGAAAAATAACAACATTGATGTTAAAAAATATTTTTGATTTAATTAGGCATTTGAACACGGTAAAATCTGACCATGCATATGTGGTATACCTATATGATTGTATTAGATAATTCTGAAGATCTTATCCCTATAATTGAACTTAACACTGCAGATATATTACCTACAATCTTCGAATCGTGGAAAAAATATACCCGCCAGCAGAATACTCCGATATAATAATGGTAGAGGACGGCACATTTTACCGGGCATCGTCAACATTACATCAACTTTCGCGGTAAATCTATTATGTGGGGGCCCCGAGTGGCCGAGTGGTCTAAAGCGCTGTCCGTTACGGATCACTGCCATCTCACCTCTGTCTTCGTGTGTTCCAGTCTAGGATTCGGCTAATGTAGATATGTGAGAAAGCTTGCTAGTAGCTTCTCGTGGGTCGGTGGTTCTTTCCGGTGATTTCCCGGTTTCTTCCTCCACCATTACTACTGGCCGCCATGAATAGCCTATCGTGTGCTGAAAAATGGCGTTAACCCCAACAACAAACAAACAAATCTATTATGTGTCTTCACTGATGGCAGTGATCAAGTCGGTAAGGAAGTCAGTGACAAAGTCACCGGTGAAAAATCCAACCAGGCCTAACAGTAATACATTCTCTACTCATCTACCCCTCTAGTCTCAGCAGGCTATATGATTTATTTTATCAGAACCATTCAATGTTGTTTATCTAAAATGTCATAGTATTCTCTTATCTCAGATAATTTTCAAACTTGCAGACCGATTTGGCCATTTGTTGGAACTTAGAGTAGTTAAATGTAAACCAGTATGTACTCTCATAGTGTCATCTTAAGATCACTAGGTTCGTAATGACTTCATCTTAAGTACATCACGGCAGCAAACACCAAGCAAAAAAGATCAAATAATTATTTTTTACCTATGATTTTATCCTTGATTTATTGGCTGTGTCACCGGATCAGAAATTAACTATTCGGATATAACATTATTAGTTTCACTGCCACTGATGACGGAGTCACCGTGATCAGTCACATTGATCTTTATCTATAACCAGTAACTCTTCCACGTCTTTGTTCAGCAAATCCTTCATCGACATGATATCTCTCAGCTGTTTTATACGAGCGTGTGCAAGTCGCTTCATTTCATATTCATGAGATAATTCTGGCCTAACCCGCTCGATGGTCCATGATAACAGAACAAATAATTTCACTTGCGTTTTAGCATTTTTGGAGACTCGAACACGCAGCGTTTACACTAGCTGATCCGCACGCAAATACCTTAAACCCCACCCCTATCGAATTTCTTACAAATATGTAGTTTGTGATGGGTTTGTTTGTGTTTTGTGCCTCTACCAGCATTGTTTGGGGTGGGTGTTCGCCGTTTGGTTATCGCTGTCTAGAGGTGAACGCCGACAGTGTAATTTGTCCGGGACAATTAAATATCGATAGAATTGAAAAATGTTGGGTGAAATAGATAAAGAAAATGAGTAGATATGCAGAACAGATAAATCGAGCTCGCGTTACAAATAAAGACAAAATTTAATCAAGAATATCTAGCGATACAGTTCACAAGAAATAATAATAATAATAATAATAATAATAATAATAATAATAATAATAATAATAATAGCACAATACGATAGAAAAATACTTCTTTCTTTTGACAGCTTCTTGCACGAATTTACGAATACGAGAAATATCGAGACCGATAGCCGATCATTTAGATCACATTGAATATATCGAAATCATGGCCAGTTAGTACAGTTTTCGTAACCTGATATTCTGACTTCACTCCGCATTATACCATGACTGTTCGTTTTGACTCGCTGCAGGTCTCTTCCACTTTGATTTTCTTTCCAAAATTGGCAGGTGTCGGCTTTCATCCGGAACTATCCCAGCCCTTCCAAAATAGCAAAATAAACAACCTAAATATTCGGTCACGTCATACTGTGAAATAAGTCAGTACCTTTCCTCTCTTGTTAGATCAGATAAATTCTACCCTAAATTTGAACAAATTCTACGGCTATCTAGTTTAACTGGCGCCGATAGAACGTGAACAATCTCACTTCAAAAACTTAATGGTCACTAAATGGCTATTCTAACACTCCTTGTCAAGATTAGTTGCACGTTAATAGCCATTACACAAATGAATGAAATACCTTGCTGCTGTATTCATAGCACAACAACACATATATATATGCTAGAAAGTTCATACGGATTCTCGCATTTCGACTAAATAAGGCATAAAATCCTAAATACAGAATTTCCACTATGTGTAACAAATCGTCAATGTTTGTATAAAGAAAAATATCATTGTGCGGACTCTGATAAACGAACTCAACATATGTATATCATATCCAGAAATTAAATATACGAAGTTAACAAATAAATTCATGCATAAAACATTGGGATAAATTCTAAAAAGCATCATAGCAATATCAATGAATTACATAAGATTGTTGCAAATATCTTGTTTTTTTAAGCTCTTACTTCAAGAACGTGTCTCTCAATTTTCCCAGACATTGTTTCCCTCAATGAGTTCCCTTCGAACTAATTTCTCATAAATTCGCTCAGAGCCTTAATTTCGTATATTCTTCCTCTCGCAGGACAAAGCGTAAACTAATTTAAAAATTCTCTACTTGCACATTTAAATTATAGAGTTTTCCGTGTGAAACAACGCACCCTTCACAGTGTAACCAATCAGAATTACAAAAATTTCCACTTACTCAAGCATCAAAACACTATATTATGCCTATCAACAAAAGGCTACCAGCTGGTACCTAGACGATGTCTCCCTGTCAGTTTCCATACAAAACTATGACTTGAACCTAGTTCATGAAAGTTTAAACAAACTAAGCTCTTATGTATAAATCAACAACTCCTGGCTTTGGCAAACCAATCCGTATATTATAGCGTTCAAATGCGGGCATTCCCCTATAAATCTCGTTAATGGTACATGTGTTTAACTCAATGTGCTCTGCCACAATTAACAATACAAAAATCGACATAGAAATTTGGTCCTTTACATAGCTAAATTTAAGTATATAACTACTCGCACTGTCACACACGTGAATTCAATTTTGTAACCTAGATATTGTCATAGACAGTAACTTCGTATCACTGATTTGTAAATACTACTAAATTCCTGAATAGAATATAAAATAAATCGAGAAAATATGCAATTTTACACAAAGATAAAATACTGCATTCTCAAGCTTACATAACTATCTAGCAATGATGCATGGATCGATATATTCCAGTTCTTACCTCGAGCTGCAGTCTAGGCAAAACAAACCATTAATTATATATCACATATACGGACTATGTAAAATCTGCATGGTTCGTTGTGATTTTATGCTTGACGCTGTCAAGGTTATTTTATCACTTTCACTGTCAATGTGATTCAGATCTTGTGTTTTATCATATAAAATATCTCGATTTCTCATATTTCAGTGTTTAAGGGATTAGACACAATATTACAACTGTGTGGTCATGCACACAACAGCAAAAGGAAGACAACTGCTAAATTACTCTATCAGCGATGACAGATTTATCTCCCGTTATTGTACAGTCCCAAATGTGATCTTTTGATCGTATTTAACTGAATATGATGATTTCTTTATTTTTTTCTGCCACAAATTGTACCGCACGGGGGTGATACCAAAATATTTACCAGCTGCGTTTATAAAATTAAAATTTCTTTCTTCACCTGTCTCTGTATTTATAGCTTTAACAGTTATCCGTCCAAACATTTTACATTTCCCATTATCTTCTCCTGCACTCTTCTGACTTTGTGTGATAATTCGTAAATTTCCTAAAGAATTGTTTATTTTATTACCGTCAAAATAATGAATTACACGTCCATCTTCGATGATCCCATGAAAACATTCGAATATGAGCTTATGAGATAAATATCTTTTCTCACCACTGAATCTGAAATAAACATGATTACCAATATTTCCGACTGATCTTTTTAATTTACAATTTCTGATGATACCATCAGGAGCCGCTTCATTATTTTTAATGATAGAGTGCTTAGCAAGTTCATTTTACTCTATTTATATAATATTATTTGACTAAATGATTATTTTGAAATCTGGCCAGATACTCTTCAACAGTTTTTAACAGAGATTCACCTGACAACTTCTTATCATAATATCGTTTGATCTCTCTATATCTTTCACCTCAATATTGCACACATAACCGTGTTTCTCCTCTGACACCACTACCGCATCATAAACACGGTTTTGGTCCTAGATTACCTCTATGAAAGCTTTGCATAAGTTGGCCACACAATTCATTCACGCATGATTTATTACAAGGAGTTGAATAACCAATCATGGGCCATTGACGTAGTTGTTTTTTAATCATTATATATATATATATATATATATATATATATATATATATATATATATATATATATATATATATATATATATATATATATATATATATATATATATATATATATATATTAAAAGTTTAATTAAACATAAGATTATCCTCAATTGATCCTTACACCGCAAGATTTGATCTTGATAAATTACCAAAATCTTAATTTAATTTTTCGATTCGTGATCTGGCTTTGATAAATAACAACATAATCGATCATGTCCGTGGAGCCAAAAAAAAAAAATTGCAATGATGGTGCTGCCCATATATGGTCAACATTCAGAATCATGAACGACGACACCAGAAGTGTTTGTTGATGCTAAAATATTATTAACTATCTAGACAATCAGAAATATATTATTCTAGACAATTTTTGTGGACAGTTGATGATGCTTAAAATATACGTGTTAAACGTGAGCCTATACGGCTTCATACTGAAAATAATACTATTACATTAAATAACAAATCTAAGCCAGGAACATTGACCGCTGTTGATAAACGGTATTATGAACGAATTTATCCAATAACGGCAGTTATCTACGCGATATATCCACTAAATGATAAACCTAGCATTGGGAATCTCAAGTAGATGAGCGAGTTATGGAACATATCTCAAAAGCAATACGCGGAAATGTTTTCACTGATCTAAAACGCAGAAGAAAAAAATGTGTGACAGAAACAGTTAAAGACGACGTTGCTAAGCTAGAAAAGAAATTGAGAATTCCAATGACAGTAAAAACACTAACCGGAGAAATTTTGTACAGACCGAAATATACAAAAATGGAACCCCAATAACAATCATTAACACACATGCATGGACATGCTATAACACGAGACAGAATAGTCAGATTTTATGACGATTATATTTTCGATTCTATCAGCGATATCAGTAAGAATGATCCTGTATCTGTTTGGTTATTTCAGAGTTCAGAATCCGTGAATCACGATCAATTTGTAAAACCTAATGGAGTGATTTACCGTCGAGAATCTCTTCATGAAGAAATGAAGAATCTTGCACTGAAACATATTTATAATGATGTTGAAGCTGAATGATGACTGAATAATTGGTTTGCTGTTTCATCGGTTGCGGCTCACTTTGCTCAAGAAAAGCAGATTACTAAAGAAGTGACCAATCTAAAGTCATAGAAGTCAACTACATGTATATTTAAACGAGATAAAGGACAAAACATGCTCCACCTTGACTTCTTACACTTCCAAACTGACAAGGCGGTAAAATGTTCAAATCAAAGAATAATTAAATAACAGAAATTTTACAGTATTGCAGATTTAACTAAAAGAATAGAAAATGACATTGAATTGTGTTGGAGTTGGCATGGCCGCTATCTCTAGTGGAATGGATTTGACGGTTACAGGTCTGGGCGTTGCATGGTATGTATGATGTAGGATGTATGATCTCTTCAGCTTTGTTGGCATTTAGAACTACTTTCTTTGGTTTGAGTTGTCCACTTTTTCAAGGAAACGTTTTTAAGCATGTTGGCATAATATCTGACACGTACTTTAAACAGTATTAACGAAATGGTGTGTAAGGCAATATTTAATTGATAATAGCATTAGCCTTTAGGGTAACATATACAAGGAATTAAAAATGCTATCAGAAAGAAATATAAAAATCGCTGAAAGTCAGAACGTTGAAAAACACATACATATTTTTGAACTGTCTAATCTCTGCTGCAATGCATGACCATGATCAAGCTAGTTTACATTCGATTAATTGTATGATTTTTATTCGCTTTGTTAACAAAAACTCGTCTGTTTTTAAAAAAAATCCCCAAAAAGCGTCACAGACAAGGCAGCTAAAACAATGTAGCCTAGTAACCGGATATGCAAATTAAAGGTAAAACTTTCGAAAGTTTGTGTAATACAGCTGGAATAACCGGCATCCTGGAATCCATTTTAATTTAACTTACCCAGCTCAGTTTACTATGGAATAACCGGCATCCTGGAATCCACTTTAATTTAACTTACCCAGCTCAGTTTACTATGGAATAACCGGCATCCTGGAATCCACTTTAATTTAACTTACCCAGCTCAGCTTACTATGGAGTAACCGGGCTTACTATGGAGTAACCGGGATCCTGGAATCCACTTTAATTTAACTTACCCAGCTCAGCTTACTACTATAGAGTAACCGGCATCCTGGAATCCACTTTAATTTAACTTACCCAGCTCAGCTTATTAAAATAAAAATTATGCATTATACCGGACACCCTCGTCACTTTGGATCGGAAGACTATTCCAGATACGTTCCAGCTGGCTCTGTCAGGCGTAGAAACCCTAGATGACAGATAAGCTTTAAATTTAAGAACTTGTTACAAAGCGCTGGCTGCTAAAATGGTTCATGGTTATATCACTTAGTAAAGTCTATAAACGCACTTTCTAATAATAATAATGACTTTATTTAAAGAGAGTAACACAATGAGCTAAGAAGTAATCTATACCTTCAAGCCTTCATACAAAAGAATTTATTTATTTTAGCTGAGTCTCTGAAGCCACTGGATATATTGGGTTTTAAGAAGGAAAAAGAGTAGGCATTTCTAATCTAAACTGGAATAATATTTTATAGCAAAGTTCCAGAGTATTGGAAACATTTTTTAAGAAAAATCATGTAATGAATTCCAGTTTGAATAAACTTATCGTTCAAGTGTTGCTTTACGTATTATCAGTAATATGTGTCCTAAGCCTGGTGTTTCTAACGGTTCTTTAATTTTTACTGCCTACTACTAATTTGGTTCAACTGGTATTCCGTATATGAAATGTCAGCAATAATTTTAGTCTCTCTCTCTCTCTCTCTCTCTCTCTCTCTCTCTCTCTCTCTCTCTCTCTCTCTCTCTCTCTCTCTCTCTCTCTCTCTCTCTCTCTCTCTCTCTCTCTCTCTCTCTCTCTCGATCTCGATCTCTCTCTCGATCTCAAACTCTCTATCGATCGCGATCTCGACTGTTTGTAGTTGTTAATTGGTTCTTCTTTGTTGTAATTAAGACAGATTCATACATCATTCAAAAATCCAAATCATTCAGGGTACTCGGGTGGCCTATAGTTCTAAGGTGCTTGCCTTTACAGGTCGTTCACATCCCACCTCTGTCCGCGTGGTTTCTAGTTTCAGGCAAGGCCAACAAGGATATGTGAGAAAGCTTGCCAGTAGCTTCTCATGAGATAATAGTTCTTCTCGGGGGTTTTCAAAGTTATTCCTCCGCCATATATACCATCCGCCACGTATTTCCTCCGCCATATATACCATCCGCCACGTATAGCCATACCATGTGCTGAAAATTGGCGTTAAAGCAATAACAACAATGAAATGATTCACATTTTGACGCAAAGTAAAGAATTTATTATGATTCATACCTGTGCTCTGTGTGTGTGTGTGTGTGTGTGTGTGTGTGTGTGTGTGTGTGTGTGTGTGTGTGTGTGTGTGCATATATGTGTGTGTGAGTTAGATTTTTTCGAACCATTTTTAGTCATGTCGCTACGACGTCTGCTGTGTGGCAGTTTATAGTGATGTCCATCACTGGGGTATCATGTCCCACCCAGTCATATTATCCTGACACCAGGCCCACCAGTCCTAACACTAACCTTTTAATGCTGAGCGCCAAGCGAGTAACTGTTAATACCATTTTATGTCTTTGGTATGAGTCGTACGATATTCGAACCCGCGACCTCCCTTATCCGAGGCGGACGACTACTACATTTTGAATTACTCTGTGAATTGCAAATACTAAATTAAATTTAAGTCTGCTACTAGCTTCGTTTTTGGTATTAATGAGTTTTATATATTTATATGTTTCCAAAGGTCGATAGGCAATTATGCAATACAAATTCCTCCATTTCACCATTATTCTGTAGCAGATGTCACTGCAGTATAAACCGATAACAACTTATACTGATATTATATGCTTTAGTGCCTTGTTTATCATCTGTAATAACTTCTACCGTCAGTGTGTCAGTTTGTTTTACACAAGCTTACAACGACCAAAGAAAAGCCAACGTAACTATTGCAGATTTACGTGGCTATCTTTTGCGTGATACACTAACGCATGCATTGGGCGCAAAACTCTAAAATCTTAAATTGTATCGTGCATAATAATATCATTGTTAGTAAAGTTTGTGTTGCGATGGTGGAGACATTCTATTGCAGCAAATACGATGTGCTTTAATTGCGAAAAAAAAACGTTCTCAAATAGCAAATCTATCTCGTAACGATGAATTTACAGATAAATTTTACTTTGCAAAACTCGATAGTAATCAATCAGCTGCAAGAATAATTGAATGCCCTCGCAAATTGTTAAGTTCCTTCCAGAATTATATTCGTGTTAGTAATTAAGTACCAATGTCAAACGTATTAACCAAATATGAACAACTAAACGAAAGTGAACCATGGAAATCGACAAAGTGATGTCATTTGGACAGTCGTATATGATGCATATTTAATAAATTCAATTTCAATCGAATGGTTGATCCGTCAATTGGCAAACGGATAAGAAAGAGTATAAAGGAATGCTATACATAAAGGCAAAAAGTAAAACAATGAAAAAGACGTCAAGATTGTAAATTTGTTTTCTAACATTACCATGCAAATGAAGTGGAAAACAAATTCTGCCTATAAAATCATTGGTACACTCCTCAAAGTCATTAGCACACTCCATTTAGAGATGTTACTCCGGGTAAAAGCATTGTTATTATGAAGAAAGAAGACGACTACGTAAAAGAAACAAACCTTGTCAAAATGTATGTGTTGTTATCTTGGTCAAGATAGGATAGGTTTCGTCAGTAAATTCAGAAATGTAATCTATTTTTCATATCTTACTTCACTTTCTTCTTTCCTTTTAAATTTTTCTTTTATTTATTCATTTCTCTCTTTCTTGTGGTTTTTTTTTTTGGGGGGGTGCAAATCGTTTAATCACTTGGTTCGAGTTATACCTAAGCGTAATTCCAAAATGCTAAATTTTAATTGCATTTTGTTTTAAAAGAGAAGAATATTCAAAGAATATTTGTAAATTCGTCTCTCTTTCGCTGTTTACATTATTTTCATAGTCGCACCCCAAACAATGTAATTACATTCTCCTTTCCATCATGTGGATGTTAAAATAGCTTCTATAAGAAAAACATACTATTATAAAATTAGACAGAAAAGACTATCGATTTGCCCCTTCCGATAGTGATTTAATTGGTGCTCGCATACGGAACTACTACTTCTCGTGGCTGAAATAAACTAAAAACATGTCTACCCCAATATAAGGGGCGTAACTCCTCCGACCATATATCGAAATGTACACTATACACTCTCGTACACAAACGCTGGTTTCGATAATTCTGGCGTGATTCATTTTATGCGACGCTTGTGTTTGATAGTTCGGTAAGACTAATTTTTGACAATATTGTTTTCTACATCATGTCCTTGCAATGCCAGGCCTTAAGTTGACAATTACACTGCTACCACTAATGATGAATTCAGTCGACGTCATCTTCGAAGGCATCGGAATCATATCTAGCGAAGATGAGTCTACATATCGCCAAACTCCACCTATGTACCACCACTTGTCGGTTATTTGTTGTTTATTCCAAATTCCGATGAACCTCCATCCTTATCATGGCTAACGTTCCGTGCCGTATTAAATCCTGTGGAGGCCCTTAGGCAATCGATATCTCGGCGCCACCCCCTCGCAAAATTATCTTCTAACACTTTAATATTATTTTGCTCTGTTGTCGCGGGGCTCCTAAAAGGCAAGGGGCCCACAGGCCGGACCTTACTGCCTTTCTGGCAATCCGGCTCTGTCAACGTCGGATAAGTAACGAAATGACAAGCTTGTCTGACTTGGGAGACCAACAAATCACGTCACAGTTCCATTCCACTGTTGAGCAAAGTGACAACGGATTTATATAATAACAGTCCTACGTGATGCGTAGTCGTATTTTCTATTTGCGTCATTGAAATTATATGACAACTAAACTTTCATCAAAATTTTAATAATTAACATCACCGTCATCAGCACCATGGACTCGCCATCTAAAAGGGTACGGGCTCGAATCTTACCATCGGATCAGCATAGTTGGCTAACAATGTGTGTTCTCGGGTAAGGCAATTTACTTAAATTGCTTTGACGCTAAAATAACTATAGCGACAAAGCAAACGAGAGAGAGAGAGAGAGAGAGAGAGAGAGAGAGAGAGAGAGAGAGAGAGAGAGAGAGAGAGAGAGAGAGAGAGAGAGAGAGAGAGAGTGGTAATACGGGTGTATGGGTTGGGAGAGTATGGGTTAGAGTCCTAAAAAATAATGGGCAAATTAGGTATGGAATGGAGTAGAAAGATAGACATCCGGTCAGATAGAGAAGTGTTTAAATGTGCATTTATTAATACATTGTCCATGAGAACTATGGTCATGCTAGGCGTGCCACGTTCTGTATTTAATTAGTTGCTAAGTATTTACTAGAAATGAAGCAATCGTTTTTTTTAATGATTAATTATTTTGTCTTTGTTATATGGTGTCAAACAACAACTCTAAAAGAGCGTTCATATGTTGATAAAAACATCACGAAGATCATCATCTCGGAGAATCGAGGACTGTTTTTTGTGGAAATCTTGAGAAGTGTTATGGAAAGCATATGAAATTGTGTTAATTTCATATGATTTTCCTTATCAAAAAAATTTAAAAAATATTTAAAAAAAAACAACAAACCAAAAAAACCCCCAAATAATTTTACTCATTTATCAGATGACTACGTTTTTAAAAGATCAAATAATTCCACTTATGCTTTTAACATTTTCCATTGGTTATAGTATTGATTTCCTAAACCGAATAAGAAAAACGTGTTTGTTATAAATATTAAGTAGTGGATCGTATTTGCAAAATATAGTTGTGCATACAAAATACCACACGTGGCTTGACATTTGAGCGCGCACCTGCAGTGTTTACAGAGGGCGCTCATTAGCGGAAGCAGTGATCTTCAGTGGTAACCCAACATGGCGTTAAGCCATGACTGGCTATTGCACTCGGCTAGTTTCTTATGGATTTTTACTCTCTTATTAGGAGATTCTCATAGCAAGAAAACACAGACATGTAAGTATATCTTTAATCGTTCTGCTCGTTAATGTTTGTTTGTTAAATACCATATATAGCTTATTTAGTTGTCGAAAATGTGCGCATGCTGACCCCCATCTATAACCTATCATCGGCGAATAGAAAAGACCGCAAAACGGGAATTTACAGTCGTCTGTTGTTTTCTGCTCGTGACATTGTTCAAAATAGATAGATTTCATCATACAATCCCCGTATGTCTTAAAAAAAAGTGTGAATTTTTTTTTAGCACTTCGAAACTTGCATTGTTCTTTATGAAAAAAAAATATGCCGGTTTTATTGTTCAGCCTCAGATTTGCCGTGGATAGCTTGGTGATGAGAGAAAATCAATTTGCGTTTGGAGTCTGGTTTTTACGTGTGGTTTGTTTTCTCTACCAGGAATCCCGATGTTGTCTCCGACCATCGTTCTTATTTATTTTGAGGCTTTTATTTTGTGTGGCGAGTCCAAGTTGGTTCTCTTAATTCAGATCAGACGGACTCGCTAGTCGCTATACAATTATTTTACTTGGATAATCTTTTCTTTTTAATTTCAGTATCCCCAGTAAAATAAATATTAAACACTATGAGAAAATAAGTTGCCTTTTGATTAGTCCTGGTTTTAGCATAAGCATATTCACATTTATAATTGTTGTCTCAATTTTTTTTTTATAAATTTAAATAAAATATTATTACAATTGATAACATTGCATCTTTAGTTCTAATTTTTTTTCTAAATAAGAAAAAAGAAACAAAAATTAAAATCAAAAAGATGATTTGCAAATTAGAACTTATCATATTTCACAGATCATCAAAGTTTTAATTCATATGTTTAAGAATTGGGAAATTATCCAAAGTTCAGTCCAATTAAAAACAACTTTAGTAAGTAAGGTAACCTATCATGACAAATTTCTGGAATTGCCTTATAAAAAGGGATACATTTATTTATATTCACATCTAATTTCATTTGCAACTGAGGGTAGAATACATCTTCAAGACAGTAAAACATTTTAAATCAAAGAAAAGATATTTTAGCATATTCACACTATTTGATTAAACAGGCTTTTTGTTTCTTTTTATGTAACCATGTTATTGTTCAGAGATGAAACATTTATGCACTGAGAAATTTTGAATTTTATAAAGAAATATCTTTTTTATTTATTACCTTTTTTTGTAAAATGTTTTTAATTAAAGCAAACAGGCAATGATTGTCTTATGGGCAGATATGCTGTTTTTTTTTATTGGCACAAATACATAAACAAAATTTTTAAAGTTAAAAAGAGACTACACTGAATATGACAGTTCTGTTGATTTTTATAATGTTCCAATTTTTTAGTGTTTTACAGGTTGTTATAGGTACTTGCCTTGCAATCCCTCTGCCATTGTTAGTAAACTCTACATGTACTAATTGGATGGTAGATCTTTAGATTAAATTTAAGTGTTACAGGATTGGTTTAGTTGTATGTGTGTGTGTGTGTGTGTGTGTGTGTGTGTGTGTGAACTTAATAGGCAGAATATTAATAAAAATAAAGTGCCAGATGGATAAGAAAAGGGACCATATTTAGATATTATCATATTTACTTGTAGATGTGAAAATTCCATGTGCACAGATCCATTGATAGAACAAAATATTGATTAAAAGGTATTTATGTCAGGAAAAAGCTAATCCTGTGGTTGTGACTATGGGGCAATGGTATCTCCATTAGTTTTGTGTCAGATTTCATGTTTAAACACAACTTCAAATTAATCACATGCACTGTCTTTAATAGGACTTAAAATTAATAGGGGTGGGGTAAATACCTTGTTTTTAAATGGGAATCAAGCAGATGTAGAGTGTCTTGCAAAAAGGATGCTTTTGATGCATTCAGTTGATTTTTTTATGATTATTTAATTGAAAACTGCTGTCTTGGTTTAAATGTCATGTTTATGAATGTCAGTATATGTACTTTGTTGAGGTTTTACATAAAATAATATTTATTCCATCTCTTTATTCTATATAGACTTTCTTTGCCATTTATTTCTCTCAGGGTTGTAACAGTGATAGTGGTTTAGATTCGTAATCAGTGTGAGAAGAATACATTTTAATAGAATATAAAATACACAAGATGCCATGTGATTAAAAATACTTCTATCATTTTCACTCAGCACCAGTGTTTAACACAACACTCTCTACCATTGCATCTTTTAATAACTTCATACCTGAAGTATTGCACTGTTTCCTACAGTGTGTTGTGTTCTTTTATACACTTTCTGCCCCTTTAATGGTGCAGTAAAGTTACTAGCAGTTGAAAGATATGTTTTCCAAGTCACCACTCTGGCTTCTGTGCCTGTCAAAAGGTACTCATATTTTAGAGATTTGAGAAGATTAAATGTTTCAAGTCAACCATGTGCATTCTACATAGAATGAGAACAAGCTCAATTTTATTTATATTTGTGGGCTTCATTTTTCATTGTTTAACAGAAAACACTAAATCTGTCCATATGTATCATTGATATATATTTATGGTATTTAAAAGTGTGGTTCATGGCAGCAACCAAATCTGTAAAAATTGGTAGAGTGGAATGATAGTAGCTTTCATACATATTTGTAACCTAAATTTCTACATTGTTCTTTTAGCAAATTTAATTAGTATTTTTTTCTGGGTATATAAGCACATAGTAAGATATAACATTGGGTTTTAATTTATTGATAATCACATGTTCAGTTATGATGGAACCTACACACATCCATAAATCAGTGACAGACAGACTCATCAAATTCCAACTACTTTTTAAGTTGATTAGCTGTAACTGATCATTGTATTTATTGTTGCAATATTGTGTGCTAAGTTTTTTTATGTGATGATTTTAGGGAGAACAAGCTACAATCTCTGTTGCAGTTTCTCAATTTCGGTTACAAGACTTGCTCCTCATACTGATGGACCACAATTTCATGGATATAGCTTTTCAGAAAGAAAAACATCTGTCTGTCCACAATGTTTTGCACAAGGATCTCTACTTAAAACAATTTTTTTTTCTAAACTGAATTCCTTTAAAGCTGAAGCAATGTACAGTACATACTAATTTATAATTAGAGCCTAGTACTGCCACTGATGTTGCTATGCCATACATGTAATGCTGCACAGTGGGGTTTTATTTAAATTTACTGGGGTTGGGAGCGACCAGACCGATGCCCCTCACCTATTTAGTCCAAAAAACTGAAAAGGATTTTATGTGTTTTTGTTTCCCCCAAAGGAGTCTTGTAATGTAATCTTTTATAATAAATTTAGAATCAAAATTTTTAATTATTTAAAAATTTGATGGAGTATTTCTTGTTTCCTAGTGTTTCTATAGGTGTATTCCTCCGGTAAAATTTCAATTATTTTTTTTTGGATTCCTTCACCTAGTTTTCATTTGTGAACTTTGCCAAGGGTTTCCTATGTCCTGTGTTTGCTATATATAGTATGCTATATTGTTGTGAGTGCTATAGGTAGCTTGTAAGGACGGGATGTAAATCAGATTCAATCTCCCCAAGTTTTACATCCTAAGGTATGCATATTTATTTATTGAATTAAAATTTATTAGTTAAAATTTGAGTTATGATTTCATTGAAAGAATATTCTATACTTAAAAAGTATAGAATCTTTAAAAAAAAATGTATTGTTTTTATGTATTGTCTCTTTTTATATCTTAGTTACTATAACACTGAGATTTTGCATTATGTATGGAGAAGATTTCTTTATTTTCTGCTCCTCTCTACATTTAGATGCCATTTGATTTACATATTCTATAACAAGGTCCAAAAGTTTTTTTTTTTTAAATTGAAAAGGATAGAGAGGAAAGATGAAGAGCTGTATGTTTGTCCATGTACTACACATGCATTTTTCTAAGGCTCTTTCACAGGCCTGTCCACTTCACGTAGTGCCTTGTGGCTTAGCCCTGCCCTTCGATGTCTTGTCTTCATCCCAAATTTAATCCATGTGTAGGTCCCTGTCCATTGCTATAATAGAAAATAAATTCAGGTGGCTAAAATGAGGGAAGGAAAGAAGAAAGAATTTTTTCTAAACCCCCTCCCTAATTTTTTAACACTATTATTTGGCCACATGCTGTCATGGTTCCCACTATGTAGCTAATTATTTCCTTTATTGTTTTGTAATCTACTTTACCATCTAATTTCAGTAACATTTTGTTGTTGAACATTTATTTTGTATCTGTAAAATTATTTTATTTCTTTCTTCCCTATTCTTTTTATATTCTGTGATTACATGTATCCTCATGTAACTTATTATTTTACACATGGGGCATTTTGGTATGGTTTGTACCATGTGTCTTCTTTTGGTGACTTTCCCTGTTGTCCATACATTGTGTAAGTACTTGAATATCATGCTTTGTATTTTCAAAGACTTTATATTTGTCCCATTTGTCCATACCCTCCCTCCTCCAGATGACCCCTCCCCTGTTTCTCATTTTCTACTTTGCTCCTTACATTTTTGCGTTTTCTCTAAGCCAGTTGTATGTATTTTTATTTTTAGTTTCCCATATTTCTTTATTATCACTAAACTTGTACAACAGTCTCTAGTTAATTTCCTTTAAGCTAAAAGTGTTTTAGTTAAAGAGTTGTTTTTATATATAGCCCCCTGTTCCTAACAATGAACCCAAGCAGTATATATATATATATATATATATATATATATATATATATATATATATATATATATATATATATAGAGAGCCTCCCATGGAGTCTCTGGTTTTGCACTTAAGTTTTTACACTGATTAATTATGTTGGATTGTTTCATTAGAGTTGGGTTAGGCAGCCCAAGCAGTCCTCATTTGTTCACTTTATATAGGGTTGATTTTTTGATGTAGTGCATTTTATGGTTCCATATGTATTTAATTATCGTTCCATATGTATTTAATTATCTCGTTATCAGTTATCTCTTGCTTTTTGTTTCCAAGGTCTATGGATTTTATTATATAATTATAAATTTAAATTTAGAGATTAATGATCAGCGTAGCACAACCATTCAGCCATTGCATATAATTGATTGGGATATTTTCTATAACCATTCAACTATTGCATTTAAATGATTGGTTGGAGATATTTTCTGTAACCATTCTAACATGTTTTTAATTGGTTGGAGATATTTTCTATAACCATTCAAACATGTTTTTAATTGGTTGGAGATATTTTCTATAACCATTCAACCTGTGCCTTTAATTGGTTGGGATATTTTCTATAACTGTTCAAATGTTGCATTTTGTTGTGTTTGAAATTCTTTCTATGAATGTTATATTCATATATTTTATTTCATTTTCCTGGAATTCACATAATTATCATTGCAACCATTGACTAAAAATCTTATAGATACTGACAGCATGAGACTGGTGAATCAGATTGATAACTATTTAGAGGACACCTCTAAAATGATTTATCATTGATCTAATATTTATCATTGATCTAATAAGTATGTTTGGTCGTTATGCAGCAGTCTAAGTAATATTGCAAAAAAGATGATTTAAACAGTCAATAATTGATCATTTAAAATCATTTAATTTGTCTTTTGGCTTTTCTGATCAATCATCAATTATTTTGAATAGATTAACCCTGTCAGGCATGTATACTTAGCTTATTTTCAGTCCACATATTATTTTCTCTGTAAACATTTGAATAAACATGACTATATGCAGTAATGCATTATAAAATTGTTGTTCTGGGTTTTACTACATATTTCGGCACATAAGTTAACTACACATGGCATCTGTTATATTTGGTGGTGGAATAACCTGGGGAAAATCCCAGTAAGAACCATCCAGTCCACAAAAATCTACTGGTAAGCTTTCTCACATGCTCATGCTGGCTGAACCAGACTCGACCCATACTGGAGATGTTATTGAACATTTAAAGTGTCTTTGACCTCTTTGGCCATTTGGGGTCACCCATAATATAACAAGGGCCCGAGTGCTGTCACTGCCATCTCACCTCTGTCTTCCTTGAGTCTAGGAATGAGTCTAGGATTGTGGATATGTGAAAAAGCTTGCCAGTAGCTTCTCATGGGTCGGTGGTTCTTTCAGGTGATTTCCCTGTTTCTTCCTCCACCATTAATACTGGCTGCCATGAATAGCCTATCATGTGCTGAAAAATGGCGTTAAGCCCAACAACAACCATAATATAACAAAAGAATTTTTTTAAATTTAAAAAAAAATGATAGAGCAGGTAAAGGGCTGCAGTAGATAAGTAAATAAAAATAAAAATCTTCTCCTGTATCATTTCTTAGAAAATCTATAGAATTACACAATCCTGTGTTTAGTTCTTGGTTCAGTCCTCATTTGTAGGGAGTGAAAATTTACAAACCCAAGTTAAAATGTTGAATGACATTTTCAGGCAATCAGGGATTTTACAATCATTAACTTATTAATTCCAGACAAAATATCGGATTCAGACCTCAGACAAATTTTGGCTAGAAAAAACTTGGGCCCAAAAAGTTACATTTTTCTCATTGTAGTGCAACTAGAACATCCATATTATTTGGTATCATCATAAAGCTACATCTGTCTACCTTTCTATAATATAGCCCACTTTATTGTGTCGTACATGACCATAATGCTACAGAATTCAAAAATAGGCTCTCACCTCATGCCACATAAATGCAACACCAGGAGTTAATGAGTTAATTTAGGGCTGGTCTCTTTAATGAGGATGATGCTGTAGAGAATGTTGCTGATTTTTTTCATTAAAAAAATGTTTACATTTTTTAAAGTTTGTTTTCTATTTTTATTCAAGCTTATAGAAGTATTTTGCCCTCTCTTATCAATACTGATGAAAAGTGATTTACAGGAATACACAATCAAATTCAGGTCCTTACCATTGTCACAGCTATTCTTATATTCATGAAAAGCCTTAAGTACTCAATGAAAAAATACCCTCTGTTTTATGTTTATTAACTTGTTAAAAATTATATATATATATATATATATATATATATATATATATATATATATATATATATATATATATATATATATATATATATATATATATAGTGTGACCCTGCTATGCTATAACAAAGGTTGGAAGCCATAGAACCCAACTGTGTTATGAGCATATTTGCAGGGTTCTGGGAGGGGGGATAAAAGCAGGTACAAAAACGTGTGCTTCATTGGCACAGTTACTATTTTAAATCATTGTATATTAAATGAGAAAAAAATGCCTGCATTGATAACAGATTGCATGTATAATATATTATTTTATGCATAGAACCTTGCATTGATGTATACACATGTATAGTTTATGCATACATAGCTAATCTCATCATATACATACATTGAATCCACAATACAAGCATTTCCATAAAAAAATATTTGCACAAATATTTAGAATATTCAGTAATTTTGTCACAGATCAATATGTGACCGAATTCAGTTGGAAAAATAATTAGCAAGTAGTTTGTAACAAATGAAGAAACAGTACATCCGAAAGTTGAATAGATGTGTTTGTATAAATTTCACTGCTAAATTTTCTCATCCATGATTTGTAATATTTTAGTAATGTTTGAAAAACTAATTTTCAGCTGCTTTCTGACTACAGCAATAAACAAGAGAGTGATATTTGTAGGGAATGGACAACATTATTCACTGGTCAACGGAACTGCATAAAACAATACATAAAACAATACATAAAACAATACGACAAGCCAGGTGCCTGTGTTGGCAGCTTGCATTTGTTTGATGTTTTATAAATCGTTGACCCATAATTTGAACAAGTTTAGCCCTGCAATTGAATTTGATGATGAGCAACATACTTAAATTGATTTCTAAATTCAGGTGAGAATCTTTTAAAAACGGATGCATTGTTTATTGCTTAGTTGTGAATGCAGCTTATAGAACATTTGTGGGATATTGTTTGAGCAATGATTGTATAGAAAATGCATTATAGACAAACATGAAGTAGATTTGATGGCTTCATTGCTCATGAACCAGTAATAAGAACATTAACATTATGAACTGTCAACTTTCAACAAAAAAACAAAAATCAAAGTTCTCAAAAGACCCTGACATGGGTTCAGATACTCATATTTTCGATGTTTATTTTGGCACAAAACTGTCAGAAATTTATTAAATTTATAAATTCTAGGTGCTACACTACAATCAATCGTTTTATAATAGATTACATACATGATTTCCCCCTCTCCCATAATGATAATAAAACTTTCTACACGTTATTTTTTGTGCACTTTAAAAACAAAATGTTTTCAATGTATGAGAATAATATAGTGATATTTTGGGAGCAATGCCACAAATGTCTTATATTCAAATTTATAAGCAATCTCTTTTCCAAATTGATTACAAAATGTTATGTAATTTACTTTACATACTTATTTTTTTTACAAGAAAAACAACCAATAAAAAGGTAAATGAAATTTCGGAACCACAATCATTTTATATTATTAGAATCCATACATGATTTCCTCCCCAAAATGATAATAAACTTTCTGCACTGTATTTTTTGTATATTTATGCACTTTTAAGAAGAACTGTTTTCCATGTTGAGAATAATACATATATATGATATTTCTGGAGCCATCCACAAATGTCTTATATTCTAATTTATAAGCAATCTCTTTTCCAATATGATAATAAAACTTTACGCAATTTACTTTTCATACTTAATATTTTTTTTTTGTTTATGAGAAAAATATCAGTAATAAGGTGAATGAAATTTCGGGAGCCATGCTATGACCACATTATAGCGGGTCACACTGTATATATATATATATATATATATATATATATATATATATATATATATATATATATATATATATATATATATATATATATATATATATATATATATACACACACACACACAGAGATCTGTATTATAATGCAAGTTTTAAATCTCTTATGTCAATTTAATTATTAACTGTTAAAATTGGGGATTTTGGGTGTGCATTCAAGTTGAGGTGTCAGGAATGCTGGACTTGCTTAAGTGAAAGTTGGTTATGGGTGAGTAACATTTTTTAGTATTTGACTGATTGGGTGAGATGAAGTTTAGAGATTTTTCAACCCCATGTGGTGTTTTGTGATACACTCTATTAGGGTGGGGATATGATACATTGGATCATCATTAAAATATTGAGATTTTAATAAACATTTGTCAGTTTTTATATCTCTATGCATGATCATGAGATTTCCATGGCAAACTTCAGTAACTGGGTTATGCTGAATTTCTTTACAATTCTTTCAGGAGATAAAGAACAAGTGAATAGGTTTAATGATAGGTCAGCACAAGCCGGGCTATATAGTGTTGGTTAAAAGTTTTAAAGGTGCTAGGTTATATAGTGTTGGTTAAAAGTTGTAAAGATGCCTGGGAGTATATAGTGTTGGTTAAAAGTTATAAAGATGCCTGGTTATATAGTGTTGGTTAAAAGTTGTAGAGATGGCAATGTAAAAGTTGCCCAAAACAATTGCAGATGAATGTAAATTTACACTCAAAGGATAAACAGTAAAGATGTTCCTTGGAAGGTTATAAAATGAAAGATAAACGCAACATTTAAAGACAGGAAAACATTTGTAATAAGACAGCACATTTAAAAAAAGCAAACTAAGTTTTCTTTGGTGCTATCTCATTAGAAAGCTTCTTAATTTCATTCTCATGAGAGAATGTATGTCTCAAATGGGGAAAAATAATACACTCAACAGTAATATGGATACTGGAATAGCATGCACTTTACAACAGGTTTCCCCATAAAAAGGTTTAAATTGTACCCTCAAATCTGTATCGGTATGTAGGTGGTTTTATAGATCTGCCACCAAATCAGTATTGGAATGTAAAGTTGTTTTTTTTATAGATCAGTCTCCAAACCTATTGGTATGAAGGTGGTTTTATAGATCTGCCACCAAATTTGTATTGGTATGTAGGTGGTTTTATAGATCTGCCACCAAATCTGTATTGGTATGTAGGTGGTTTTATAGATCTGCCACCAAATCTGTATTGGTATGTAGGTGGTTTTATAGATCTGCCACCAAATCTGTATTGGTATGTAGGTGGTTTTATAGATCTGCCACCAAATCTGTATTGGTATGTAGGTGGTTTTATAGATCTGTCACCAAATCTGTATTACCTGGTCATGGTTTGATAGATCAACCACAAAACCTATATTGGTATTTAGGTGGTTTGATAGATTAGTCCCCAAACCTATATTGGTATGTAGGTGGTATGATATATTAGTCCCCAAGCCTGTAATGGCTTGTAGTTGATTTGATAGATAATTTACCAAACCTGTAATGGTATGTATGTGGTTCAATAGATCAGTCCCTAAACATATATTGGTATGTAGGTGGTATGATATATTAGTCCCCAAGCCTGTAAAATGATGTAGGTGGTTCAATAGATCAGTCCCCAAACTTGTAATATCATGTTGGTGGTTAAATAGATCAGTCCCCAAACCTGTAATGGTATGTAGGTGGTTTTATTGATCATTATGTAAACCTGTATTGGTAGGTTGGTGATTTTATAGATCAGTTTTACAATCCACCTAACAATATGGATAGGTGGGGTTGATGTATTATTTACTGTAATCTTGCAAACTTGAGATATTTATGTAATTTAGCTGATCATCTTAGATTGTATACTTGTTATTTGTACTGTGTCATATATTGTATTGTCCATACCATGAATATAATAATATCATGTATTTAAGATGAGTTATAAAGTTGTACTGTTGTACTACAAGTGTGATAACCTCCTACTGGTCAGTTATATTTTCCTTACAATCTCCTTACTTAAAGTATTAGGTTTTTCCCATTTAACTTTTCAATGTGAAATTTTTGGAGAGTCATGGACTGTACTTTAATTTGTGATCCTAATTTTTAAATACACTTGAAAAGATAGAGAATATGATCAAACAGAAAGGTACATTGTAATTGGCTTAGTAGAACACCTAGTATTTGAAACAAAAACTGTGATGACAAGCCACTTAAAATAGACTAAATAAGTTACTGTTTTATAATTAACAAGTTTTACACAACAAAATTTTTGAGAATAATAATTTCTTAAATTTTAAATTATAAGTAATTATTTTCAAGTTAACATTTATTAACCCATGAACCATTGAGGTTTTTTGTCGTTTTCGCCTGAAATGCGAGCAGGAAATCCTTTTTGGGAGATATTTCTGAATACATCTTAATACATTGACCTCCAAGACATTTTCGGTTAACCTAATGCCTATTTGTGTTAGAAACATTGATTATCATTGGGTCTTTCACCTGAGCATGAGCAGAAGAGCGAAAATTGGACTTGTTTTTAGTTGGGGTTATTTTGCTTAACTAGACCTATCATTTTTGTGTCAAGACAACTCTTCATTCTAAATGCCCATCTTATTCTACTTTTTGCAAAGGTTCACCTGTCTGTGTGCAATTCAGACTGGTCTGTCTTAGATCTGAGACCAAAAAGTCCGGACACAAAACAGGATCACGATCTCTTGCAAATTTCGGCTGAAAAAAACTCTGGTCCAAACAATGAAGTTTTTCCCTCTGTATTTTGTAGTGCAACTAGAACATCCATATTATTTGGTATCATTGTAAAGTTACATCTATCTACCTTTCTATAATACCACCCACTTTATTGTGCCACACATAACCTTAAAGCTACAGAGCTCAGAAGTAGGGTACCACCTCCTGCCCCATAAATGCGACATCAGGGGTTAATGAGTTAAACAGGAATTTTGGAAATTTTTACAAATTGTCAAAAAATTGCTAAATTTTTAATTTATGTGCAGTATCAATGCACAAGAGATCAAATGTGCAAGGAATGTTCAAATTTGGTGACATCATCAATCTGCACTGTTTAATAGAGATGATAGAAAAGAGACTTAGATGATAGAAAAGAGACTTATATTTGTTGCAACATGTTAAGTTTTAAAATTATTAGATTCATTAAAGAGAAGATAAACAAATACTGATGATATGTGCATAAGCTTGAATTCCTAATTTCATTTAATGTGGAAAATCATTTTAATCTATCCAATGCCAGATGTGTCATGACTGTCACTTTCATAATTCACATTTTTCATGCCATATCTGAATCATAAAATGCTTTAGAAAACATTCAATGATTTGACCCCATTATCTAATATATATCATTAATCATTCCCATAAAAATTACTGGGTTTGTAGATTACTAAATTTTATATGCAAGACATTCATAAATTTGTAGACACCATTATAATCAGCTGAAATCAGTATACTGCTTCTCCCATTAGGTAAGGACAAATATCTTTTGTATTTTCACTGAAAGCTGTTTCTTCATGTACACTTGTGGGGGAGAGAACTGAAAAACCTTGATGCCCAAAAGGTGATTAATTCTCACCTTGCTAAAGATTGCCTAACTGTTCATATATCAACATGAAGCTTGATTCTATGATAATTGTAAGACACCACAAAAATACTAACATGTCATTTGTTGACAATGGGTGCTTCTTTACTAATGGTTTATTACAACAGAAGTAGTGAATGGTTAATTGTTCAGTCTGCATGAAAATGGCTTGTCATACTTGGGGCTATTACAGAGGAAATATGAATAAAGAAAGCAATATTTCTGAACCTGTTTTACACAAAAACTCCAGTAGTCTCTCTTCTGAATACTGAAAAAGTTTAAAATTTTTGCTCAGTGATCATGCATGTCAATTCTGACATCATTTGTATTAAAGTTATCAAGATTTGGGATTTTTTTTACTGGTACAACATCCTGGATGTAAGGTTTTCTTTGAGAGACAATTGGCATCTCTTGTCCTTGTCACTCACAGAAATTTCCAGTACAGTATATGCAAAATTATTGAAAAACTATATTTTTTTTTTCACCACTTAATCCAAAGTAGTATATTTACTATATTACTGTGTGATCATGTGACTCTGAATTGGCTAATAGCAGAGCATGAAGATTTAGTTGCTAATTTCAAGTAATCGACACCCCTTGAGTCTGACAGCAGTGTCTATTGGCTTCAGTGACAAGTTTGTCAGTGTGGATTATACTATGGTGTGGTCAAAAGTAAATCTGAAAGGATTCAGGAGATTAATTGATTATGGTTGAATTGCTAAAGAGCTCAGTTAACATAAAATGGGGTAAGTTTTAGCTTTGGTGTTTCAAGTTTGTTGAGATGTCTACATATATGCTATCTGCTGATGCAAAAATAAAAACCAAAAATCAACCAACATATGATGACACAACATTGAGTGATGAATGTAAACAGGAATTTCAGTGGTTGAAATCAAGATCGAAGGACATGAATATGCATTCTGCCCTTCCCATAAAACATCATGCAAACATTAAGACATATTAAATGAGACAACAGATAGCCATCATTTAAATCCATGTTTATGGAATCGGCATCAAATGCAGATATGCCATAACACTGTCATTTTTACATCTCCTATTTATGCTAGCAGGTAATTTCTGATCAAGTGATAGTAATGTTCTCTGATCCAGAAATTGCACAAACATTCTCACAAGCAGTCAAAAACTGCTCACATAGTGTCCCAAGTAAGTAAAGAATATATGATGACTGGGGCACAATGACTTGATGGTGCTGGAGGATTTCAGAATTGATCAAATGTCTGTTCATGATCAATTCTTGGAAATTATGTAGAGGTAGTTATAAGATACTCAAAAGTTTTAAAAATGTTGACATAGCATCAGGTTTGTGCATATTTAATACAATTTCTCTATGATCAGGTACCAAGGTAACTGTGTTGGCAACTGTGTTTGTTTTATTATGTGAAGAAATAAAGTGCTATACTATTCTTACACAGTATCAACCATTTGCATGGATTCCAAAAATCTAAAGGTAACTCCTTGATTTGACAACATAGAGACAACATTGTGGTCACTTGACTCCTAATATGGAACTCTGGGAACTCCAGTGTATTTTTAAGGGTGTTTAAATGATATTGATATAGAAGCTCAGGAAAGCTTGTGTAATTGCGATGAAAATATGATTTTAAATTTTACTTCATAGTCAAATTTGAAAACTGACAGACCTTAAGAAAGACTGGAAGCATGTGTTATTTCTTAAGATATTGTAGGAAAATTCCACATATTATGCAGAGGGATGTGTAAAGATGCTGGTTATATGTGTTTTTTAAAAAGCATTTCTTCCCAGCTCCCTTGGTATAGTGCCCAAGATATTTTGAATATTCAAGAGCAGAGATTAGGACCATAGGAAAGGAGAAACTCAAAAGTACATGTAATTATCCTTGTAAAGGCCTAATGCTCTGATTATAATGTCTGGTGTGCTTGATTGCTCTTTGGACTGGGGTGTTGAAATAGTGAATGGGGCCACTTAAGACTGGTGTCACACCTGTCAGGACTTTAATCTGACCAGCACACCACTAACTATAATGACTGGATAATACTGGACAATCAGAACCTTTATTCTTGTAATTTGTCCCATGCTTGCAAATTGAATTCAAAGCAAATGAGGTTCAGTCAACCCAAAGTATGTTCTGGCACTTTACATGGTCACCACATATTTTTTTTAAAATTACACAACATGCACTACAAAATATACTGTAGGAGGTAAAAGGAAAGATGATTTCAGGAAAAGCTTTGCACCCTTGGAGTATTAGAAAGAGCTTTGATTAGTGGTTGTGTGTCTACTTTGGACCCTGGAGTATTAGAAAGAGCTTTGATTGGTGGTGGAGTGTCTATTTTGGATCCTGGAGTATTAGAAAGAGATTTGATTAGTGGTTGTGTGTCTACTTTGGACCCTGGAGTATTAGAAAGAGCTTTGATTGGTGGTGGAGTGTCTATTTTGGATCCTGGAGTATTAGAAAGAGATTTGATTAGTGGTTGTGTGTCTACTTTGGACCCTGGAGTATTAGAAAGAGCTTTGATTGGTGGTGGAGTGTCTATTTTGGATCCTGGAGTATTAGAAAGAGCTTTGATTGGTGGTGGAGTGTCTATTTTGGATCCTGGAGTATTAGAAAGAGATTTGATTAGTGGTTGTGTGTCTACTTTGGACCCTGGAGTATTAGAAAGAGCTTTGATTGGTGGTGGAGTGTCTATTTTGGATCCTGGAGTATTAGAAAGAGATTTGAATAGTGGTGGAGAGTATGCTTTAATGCTCTTTCAAATTTTCAAATTTTAAAAATGGGAATTTGTGAGGGAAAGCTAAGAAGTTGATATTGCTTGTTTTGTATCCATTGTTCAGTGTTGCACTGTGAGCAAGCCATGGGGATATTTGCTTAGCCCATACTGTTAGTGACTGTAAACCCCACCCCCATTTAACAAATCCACATATTTTGATAATTATGGGAGATGACAACAGTATTGCAGTTACCCATTTCTTTTTAAATGGAATACCAATTTTCTTTGTTTTGTGGTTAGTCCTAATTGCAGATATACAGAGCGAGTGAAAAATAATCGTGTAATGCATAACTCTCTTGTGTTCTTGTTGATTTATTTCTGGCTTTCAAGAAAACTCAGTTTTTGACAGTAAAGCATCATTACGGTAAATAAATGTTTGTTTTTATACATGTCTTTGTTTTATTTTTTAAACATCAATTATAAACATGTCCTTTTTATTATTGCGCATAAATCATTTGTATGCAATATTCATTAGCTGCTCATTTACTTAATGCATTAAATTGATATGCAAGCTCATTAAGTATTGTTGAAAATAAATGATAAAAAAATGAAATGGTCTTGGAAAATTAAATTTATGCCTATGTACAAGAGTCCTTTCAGGTGAAGCTGCTTTTGAAAGGATCTATAAAAATATTGTACTTATTTTCTACAATTCTGTATGACTGATCTTTTGTCAGTTGTCTATCTGAATGAATTATCTAGATAAAGTATATAGTATTTATTTAAAGTGTAGATAATTGCAAACATTTATACTTCTAACTATGGGTATGAATCTTCCCCATCAAAAATTAAATCCTGTTTAAAGCACAATTAGGATCTCCATTTCATTAATGTATTTTGTATCTGGTAACAACAGGCCTGTAAAACACTAAAAACTGTCTTGTGAAACTCGGGTGTTGGTTAAATTCTCTCATGTGTGTGTGTGTGTGTGTGTGTGTGTGTGTGTGTGTGTGTGTGTGTGTGTGTGTGTGTGTGTGTGTGTGTGTAGACCCATCAACCTCCCAGAACTAATGCTAACACTTCATTGATTTTCAGACACCACTAAATAAGCATATCAGTTGAGTTCCATGTTACATGCATGCTTGTTCCACATAAATGATCATGAAATTGCATAGTAAATGTAGATTCATTATTATCAAAAACATGTAATTGGACCCAATTATCTCTGACATTTTATGTAGTGATAATCTAGCCTTAATGTTGCCAATTTTCATACCATGATTGTCAGAAAAGAACTTTGTTAAACTTTATATACAGTGGTTTAAGAAAAGAGATGTTGATAGGTGTGCTTGAATATCCACATTGCTTGGTGCTGTTGGTCTAAATAACCACATGGCTTTGTGTTGTTGGTTTGAGAAAACCATTTGTCTTGGTGGTGCTGGTTTAAAAAACCATTTGTCTTGGTGGTGTTGGTTTAAAAAACCATTTGGCTTGGTGTTGGTTTAAATAACCACATGGCTTGGTATTTTTGGCTTGAATCCACTTGTCTTGGTGTTGATGGTTTGAAAAAACAACACTTGTCTTGGTGTTGTTGGTTTGAAAAACCACTTACATTGGTATTGTTGTTTAAATGACCACATGGCTTGGTATTATTGGCTTGAATCACAACATGGCTTGGTGTTGTTTGTTTGAATATCCACTTGGTTGGTGTTATTGGCTTGAATAAATATGTTTCTTGGTGGTGTTGGCTTGAATAACTACTGGGCTAGACCTTGTTGCCTGCATCAGCTTGGCATAATGTTGAGCATGTAGTCAAAAGCACAGTGTAAGAGATGGATCCAGATAGGTGTTTGATTATTGTTTATAGTATTGTAATACTGTTTTATCCATTCAGGCATCCAACTTTTTTGTTGGCATATTTTTTGTGTTTATTTTTCTCTATTATAGTCTTTATTTTCTTATTTATCAAAATTTATCAAATGAAATTAAATGCCTATAAATATGGAAATTTTGAATCCATGACTATAAATACCCTTGAAAATATCTTTCTTTTTTGTCTTTAGGCCATTACAGTTGCTTTTATGGTGTAGGAATGTGGATAATGAGGACTTCCTCAATGATTTCCAATCCTTGAAAGAAAACTTTTAATCATTGTTCAACAAATATAACATTTCAATCAGGAGTTCATATTTGAAAGAAATAACAAACAAAAAAAACATAGCATTAGGTTGAAAGTAATCAGGGAAAACATCAAGAACTATTTCAGTTTGACCTACCCAATTTTTCATGGCTACATGAACATGGAGAAAGACCAGTTGGAGTGAGGTGGGAACATGCTAATTGGGTTATCAGTGATCATCCTGCTACTGTATCTTTCCTTTTGAAATGTGTAGGCTGACTGACTGGTATAGGATACATAATGATGTTTTTCAGTATAGTCAGTGTACCAGAAACAATTGGTTATCAAATGTCTTTATTGCAAACCATTGGCCATGAACAGTAGATTTTGATAATACATATATTTTGGTCCCTTCTCAGTTTATCAGACCTGTGTTTAAGAAAAGACAATGGCCCCAGAATCAGATTTTTTGAGGGATATATACATAAGGTACAGGGAGAGAATTGATGTAGTGTTTGATATGAAAAAAATTGCCAACAATGGTAGGAATGGAGCATGGTATATGGGCGAACTTTTTATTTGAAATTGTTGTTTTTTGTTTGGTGTTTTTTTTTCTTCAGGTCAGTGATGCTTTGTTAAATTCAATCAGGAGTGATTAGTTTTGACAGGTTTGCAGCAGTTGCACTTAGCAGACCATATTTCATGAGTGCAGGATAAATTTTAAAACTGTTCTGCTTTCCTAAAATCTAGATTTTCAAAGTTAATGCAAAAATATTCGAAATTATCTCATTATGATCAGTATGAAATTATGGAAAAGTGACTGGAACATTTACCTGCTCGAACAGAATTTCTAAATTGATGGAAAACGAATCCCTTGATTTTATTTTGTTATACACATTACTAACATCAAGGCTTCATACAGTTTGTTTCATGACATCTGCCTTCTCTAATGAATCACATCATATTCACTGTTTGTCATTTTTATTTGAAAAATAGCAAGACAGATATGAGAATTATTAGTGAATTATACCAGTGTGGTCTGAATCAGTATCTGTGATATATGTCTTTGCTAAATATGCATTCAGAGTAAAGAAGCAAAGAACTGATGATTATTCATGACCATATATATATATATATATATATATATATATATATATATATATATATATATATATATATATATATATATATATATATATATATAGTTGTTGTTATAAGGTTTAACGCCATTTTTCAGCACAAGATAGGCTATACTTAATGCCATTTTTAACGCCATTTTTAACGCCATGGTTTAACACCATTTTTCAGCACAAGATAGGCTATAATAGTCCAGTATTAATGGTGGAGGAAGAACCCTGGAAAACCCAGGGAAGAACCACCGTCCCACGAGAAGATACTGGCAGGCTTTCTCTCTTACCCAAGTCATCTGAGTCTGGACTAGAACTCAGGAAGTGGTGAGATGGCAATGATCCGTAACAGTCAAAGCTTTAGACCACTTGGCCCCATTTATAAATGTGTGTGTGTGTGTTGTTGTTGTTGTTGTTGTTGTTCTGGGGCTTAATGCCATTTTTCAACAGTATTAATGGTGGAGGAAACCATCCACCGTTTACTAATCACTATCATCTCATCTCAGTCCACCTGGGTTAGAGTCCTGACCTAGGCCAATGTGAGAAAGCTTGCCAGCAACTAACATAGGTTGGTTGTTCTTATTGGGATTTTCCTGGATTCTTCCTTCACCAATTATTCTGTCAACCATGTCATGTGCTGAAAAATTGGTATTAAACGCAAAACATCTTTAATTATTACTATCAAGTTTTGCATCCAAACAACAAACTTATCAATGCATTAGTAAACATCGAAGAAACATTTCACCCTGGTAGCAAATATTGGAACATATTTTAAATGCCTTATTTTTAATGCCATAATTTTTTCTTTTGTAAAAGATTACATATTTACCAGCAGTGTTGTTTTCCCAGTATTGTTGGTAAGCACCCATCGATAGTGCATACCAGTAATATCTCCATTAAGGTATCTTTACTTTTATATATCAACTGCTCCGGTTAGAGCATCCACTTCAGATGCAGGAGGTCATGGGTTCATTCCCTGGCCAAGTCATACCAAAGGCTTACAAAAATGGTACTAATTGGTGCTCAGCATTAACACCTTAGTGTTAGGACTGGTTAGCCATGTGTCAGGATAATGTGACTGGGTGGAACATCATGCTACATGTTTGCAGCATGATGCCCCAGTATAAACTGCCACACTGCAGACATCATGGAGATATATGACTGAAAAATTGCTAAAGCTGTGTTTAAAAAATCCAAATTGCACACACATCTTTACCTTTATCAGTCACTCAACAGGTCACTAATGTAACCTGAAAGGTCAGTAAAGATTGTGCATGTAGACTGGAGCACTCAAAAGGATTATGTAAAAAAAAAAAAAAATATTAAAAAAATTGTTTGTGGGGAAACAGTTGTCAGCCACATTGACAGCTTAAATCAGTTTACACAAGAGTGCAGGCTAATCTTCAGTGAGCTGAGGGTTCCTGTATGTATGCCAATAAATCATTTTATCAGTGAAAACTGAATCAATTATGATAGAATATGACCTTCTGGTGGCCCTTAGCTCCTAGATTTTGTAGATAAATATATGTTATAGTGGCACACAAGAGTTAACTCTGATGAGGTTTATTATTGTTGGCATTAGTGCCAAATTTGTAATATAAAAAAAATGTGGTGATGCCTGTGTATTATTAATACAGGGAACAGATGTATTCAAGAAGTCACTGTAGTCTCTTACCCATAGTTTCAGTCATTACTGATAATTAGCACCTGTTACCATGGGGACCACAGTAGCTTAGAATGTACAACTTTGGTTTCTTAATACAAGGGCTGTGTGTTTGATAACTATTAACCAGGTCAGCTACCTTAATGTGTCTTTGCAATATGCATTTAACTTCTATTTTCTTGTCATTATATGGCTAAGAATGTATTAAAATGTTATCAACTCCATGCAATAAAATTTACTATTTACTCATAAGGTACTTTGTTCTTATTTATTGGAAAATTGATCCATTACTACTGTACTTATTGAAAGGTTTATAAGGGCAGAAAAATCCTCAATTTCATTATTTACCATCAAAACAGGAATTAAATTTGAGTACTTTTAAAGACAGGCAGTCACTTGTATTTTAAAATGAGTTATAATCAAGTATACATGGAATGACAGGATCATGGTCAACAGGCAGCATCTTGATACTCTAATTTGTATACTACACCACTTGTTTGTGGTAAATTGCTCTTGGTTCTATGATTTTGCTTGCTGAATATCCATATTTATGTGCTTATGGGCTTGGATTCCTTTTTGTTTTGTTTTTATTTCATATTTTTTACTTAATTTCTGAGACTTTTAATTCAGCTGAATGCATAATATTGTTAAATTTAGGAATTATGTCTGCTACATCAGTGGCAGTGTTTAATATCAGATTTTAGCCAAATGTTTCCCAAATACAAGTGCTGTTTTTGTTGTTTAGTGAAGAAATGTTAGGATTTTCCTGCATGTTGGTCAAACAAGTTACTCTGAGATTTGTCCACCTGGATAGAATGAACTAGTGCTCAGTATCACTTTGTCAGTAGAACTATACCCTCAGGTTTCTAAGTCATTTGCAGGCACTAATATTAGTCACAGTTTTACTGCAGAATGAACTAGTGCTCAGTATCACTTTGTCAGTAGAACTATACCCTCAGGTTTCTAAGTCATTTGCAGGCACTAATATTAGTCACAGTTTTACTGCAGAACGTTTGAAAATACAACACAGTAAATGTCTTCAGTATTATAACAAGCCTCATTATAGCCATTTTTGGATACAACATGGTATTCTTTTGAACTTTTTGACCAAAATCATACCAATGAAAATTGAAAGAAGACAAGGTGAAAGCTAGTTGTTTATCTTAATTTCCTTTTCAAAACAGTTATTTAAAGAAAACTTAGTGTCCTCTATACCATGGTTCAGTATATTTCTATATTCTTAATATATTGAGGTTCTGTATTGATTGTGGTACTCAGTATAACACTTTGATGTGTGTAATGTGGTCACACCCTGACTAGGATGAGGGAGAGCTACATATCTACAGTCCAGTATTTTCATAATTCTGCATCCAGTTGAACAGAAAAAAAAAACAACCAAAACAACATGTTTTCCCTGCATTCAGAGTCAGGGACTTTCAAAACTTACAATTTGATTGCAGTTGTAAGGAGTAACAACTTAGTTAGTGGTTTAATTTTCATTCTTGTACATTATTATACAGCAGTCATAATGGCAGATAATTTCCTTAGTTTCATCCCCTGTTGGTTCAGGGACCAGTTGGTTTGGGGATCTTCTGCATATATAGTGAGACGTCAGAGGGTAGCTTAGGTGAAGCTCACCAGTTATGTACTTTTGAGAGAGTGATGTACATAAGGTGAAATTCTTTGCATTTAAACATGCACAGGGGAGAGAATGTTGGCATACCTTTACTCTCATGTAATACAGCTGATATTTCTTTAGATATTTTACTTTTGGAAATTGTAAATGTGTAAATGATCTTAGCACACTAACAATATATATATATATATATATATATATATATATATATATATATATATATATATATATATATATATATATATATATATATATATATATATATAAACTAAGCACTTCAGTACTGGGCTAAACCTGCTCAATTAAGTCTAATTTCCTGGAAAAAATTTATTTTAATTTTCTTTGAAATTTTAAGAAAAAAATGATTAGTAGATTTAATATACTAAGTGCTTCAAGTACTGGGCAATCCTGCTCAATTAGATGCACAAATCAATTTTGGAATATTTTTTACATTTTCATAAAAATGTTATAAATATTTTTCTGTGTGGAAATTTATGGGGGGGGGAGTAGCTAGGGTTGACATTGAAGGACTCCAGTACTAATTCATTTTCGATAATTAAGTCTGCAAACACCATGACATTAAAAATTCAATAACTTAAAATTTTTTGAGTGCCCATGATCAAACCTGTATTTATTAGTATGGATGAAACCTGGATGTCAGCTTCTGTGTAGAGGAAAGGATATGAACCACAGCATTTTCTGGACCTGCAGGTGTTTGAGTGTTCCAAATTCAAGACTGTCAAAGGACTGGTATTCCATCAATATAACAGTCTCTAATATTTTTCACTTACAAATAGGATAGGCTCTCAAAAGATTGTTTTTCCTAAAATGGCTTACATTATTAACCAATCTTGGTCAGCCAAATCCATATGAACTCTATTGAATGCTCAACCAGGCTGATTCCCATTTTTCTATGCAATTAGTCCTGTGTTTCTTATATACACCTTTGGTTTTCTTGACAGCCCAAGTTCAATAAACAGGTAAGCATTGTGCATAGTTCTGCTTGTCAAAGATTACATTAGTGAATATTAAATTATACTGCAAGTTCATTTTCACCTAAAAAGGAATGGTGCATTTCAGGCAACATTTAAATATCTGAGCATTATTTAAGAAAATCAGAATAAATATTGCAATAAAACTTCTATAAGAGTCATCTTTTTTATTATCACCATTTATCTCTCTTCAATATATTACTGAAATATATTACCAGCCTTGTCATGTTATGTAATTAATGAGTGAAAGGTCAAAGTGACCATCTATATGTATATGTATTATTACATAAAGGAGATTTAAATGATACAAAAGTTATGTAAAATTCTTCCTAGAATACATATAATTTAAAACTAGACTAAGGTAGACATAAGTCCATTAAAATGCAGACTGTGAAGCTTTAACACATTCACTGAAAGAAATTAGTGGGTGCAAAGTCATGAGAGGTCATCCCCATTAAGCATCCATTAAGCATGGTGGAAGAGACCTAATTGATCATATCTGAAGCATTATGTTTCAAAACACACTCTAAAATGGTAGATTGTATTATATATATTGCTTAAATATGGACGAAAGTGCAAAACACTCCACCTAACACAGTCTAATCTACACACTATTCCACCTCCCTCCCTTCTTGGAAACAGTTAATAAATCTGAATATGTGTTTAATATTCCACTGTAAGTCATTTTGTGGTTTATGAAATGTATAAATTTTGCTTGTTATCCACAAATAGAACCCAAATGATTGCATTTATAGGAAAGTTAATTGCACTTGTACATGTGGAGTGGAGTCACTGTTTTGCTGTAGCTGTCTATAGGGAACTTTGCTGTGAGGTGAGGTGTTCCTAGTCGGGTTGGCAGAAAGACCATCAGCTTACTCTGCATGTGTATATACTATTAACAAATAAACTTATTGCAGTAATCATTGATCAGGATAGGTTTTTATACCAAGACATGCAATTAAAGGACTTCAAAACCAATGCAGCAACCCACATTAAATAAAAGTTTCCAGGATGGAACAACAATAAGTTGTATGGTTTTGTTGTTGTTAATGAGTAAAACAAGATTAAACAATTCTCTTTTCAGCTGTTTATGCACATAATCTTTTATCAACAAAGGAACTGTAAAGTTCAATGATAAACCAGTTAGCAATGTGCATCTTCTTCTCCCTTTTTCTGCATCATGGGTTTATGATGCTGATGACAAGACATGGATAATTGTTCATAGCTATTACATACTAAGGATACGATGTTAGTCAGGTCTCTGTTTGATGAAAATGTATGCTAGTGGCATATCATTGATACAGCATTCATACTGTACAAATATTCCACATGCTAATACACATATTTGCCCTTTGAAGGAAAGCAGAAAGGATTGCAATGAAATAGTTTTTTCCTGTTAAATTCATTTAGAAAATGGGGATAATTGATACTAATGATTAATGAGTGGAAATGCATCATTAATTTATAGGCTTAGAATTAACAACATGCAGTTCTGATGTTTTTAAATGCAAATTATTGCACATAGATCAATAGTATACCACTGGTATACCAAAATTGCTTGATACCAAAACTGTAAAAGTCATGTTTATTTTTAAATTAGTTAATGTAATGGAACATCAATATATATGACTTAAATTTTATGCCCAACATCAAAACATTAGTACCAGGTATACAATTAGCACTGCCTATACCTAAGCTGATATACATATTGTCCTTCTTCATTGGCATGGTGCTTCTGCCAAAACTTGATGATGATGACAGTTATAATAGTGATGATAATGATGAAAACAACACAGTGTGCACTCTCCTACTCATTCACAAAATCTGTGCATTAGGGTTTAAGCCCAGGAAAAAGAATCCATCTTGATTTTCATGTAACATCAGAATCTATAAAGTTGAAGGTTTGAGATCTCATTTGATTCAAAGTTATAATCAGGAGCTATGGGATATTTTCTGGTATCAGTTGTATTTGTAAATTTCTTTTTATCCCAGTGAGTATATGTATTTATAGGTTGGGATCTTCCAACTCATAACCCAATAGACCATTTCATGGAGACTTCTCAGAATTTTGATCATGTGGTGGTGGTCAACTGATCACAATATCCAATCGATAGCTGGTAGGCAAATAGTCTGGTCCCCTGCTTAGTATGCTCCCTAGTATAGTATATCAGAGTGCATCGAAGGGAGCATTCTAAGCTGGGGACCAGACTAGTAGTCAAAACAAAACAGATGCATTAGCATAGAATGGAGACTTTGGCAAACTTTGTAATTTGCTCAGAATTTTGATCACATGGCGGTCGGTCAGGTGACTGCAATATCCAATCAATAGCTGGTAGTCAAAACATGCCTCAGCATCAGCATCAATTGTTCCAACTATTTCAGCTTCGTTTATCAAGTTGAAAAATGCATATTCAACGGCTATGATGCCACAGATATTGACTAAATTTAATATTGGAACCTGAAACATGAAAATTATAGTCTTGTCCTTCATAATGAACCTGATTGTATTACTTTTGCAACCTCTGAGATACAAGTAGTGGGCATTTCTTAATTTGTTTTAATCTGATACTTCTAAACAAGAATGTATGCCATTTTGTGGTGTACATATGCCTACCAGCGTTTGATTGGCTGGAGTATAAAGGGACTCAGAGGTTTTCGGATAATTACCAGTTTTGGAGTTGTTAAATCCAATGAAATGGGCTATTGGTTGAATGGTTGAAAAAGGTTGATGGACTCAAACAAGACATGGGATAAGTAGCTATTGTATGAATGACTACATGTTTTCATGCTATCAAGAAGACTATTATGACGGAATTTTCTGTGATGGTGTACAAGTCAAAGCAAGGTTTATCCAAATTTTACTGTCAGTTGTGTTTCATAAAAATGACCCAATGCACCAAAAAATGCTGTAGTGCATGAACTTGTTGACTGCAGCTGCATTTTTTTTTTTATCTAAGTGGCTCTGACTTCTTCACACACTGTGACCAGTGGCAGATAATCTCACCCATAAAACTACCAAACACCTTAATCAATCCTTGTGAGTACCTACCTCCCTTATACATTCTTTGCCAAACACTTCATCAATAGCCCTGATGATCTTGTTTGTTTGTTTGTTGTTGGGTTTAATGCCATTTTCAGCACACGATAGGCTATTCATGGCCGCCAGTATTAATAGTGGAGGAAGAAACCGGAAATCACCGGAAAGAACCATCGACCCACGAGAAGCTACTGGCAGGCTTTTTCACATATCCACATTTTCGGTAGAGTAGAACACAGAGGTGAGATGGCAGTGATCCGTAACCTTTAAACCACTAGGCCACTCTAACCACTAGGCCTGATGATCTTGTGCCTACCTAGTCACTACCTAAACAAATTGACCAATTGCTTTTATTATCTCACCTAAAGTCACTACCACACCACTAATTGTTACGATCATCTCACACAAACAGCCACTTCTTAACACTTTAATTGTTCTATCTCAAACAAAAAGTCACTGCTAAGATACTTTGTAGATATCTTGTAGTCACCCCTTAAAAACTTTAACTGTCACAATTATATCACATAAAGTCAAAGCTAAAATATTTTGACTAATTGTGATTATATCACAGATAAAGTCTCTGCCAAAACACTTTAATTGTTGTGATTATCTCACATATAAAGCCATTACTAAAAAGATTAAAATCAATCTGCCATATTGCATAAGTGCAGTATGCAGAATGTGTGTGTGTGTGTGTGTGTGTGTGTGTGTAAAACTATAATCAAGTCCAACTGTACACTACATAAACCCTGATTTGCCATCACAATGCACTGGCAAATCAGGGTTTATGTTGTTTGTTTTGATAATTACTGCTAACAAAATGTGTAGACCCATTTCTGCCATAGCATTATGTGATGGCAGATCTGGGTCTATACATGTCAAAGTTAGACCCAGCCTTTAAGCGGTTGTACAATGTATTGTACTACATGTATTTTGAGATAGTTACTACTCTTTACCTTAAATATTAAAGTTTTTAAATTTGAGATTTTGGTTATTGAGTAAACCATTGTTTATGGACAGATAAATCCTCTTTATTAGATTTGTTTTTCTAGCATGTAGTGGTTTCTGGGTCATGTTTGTCTTCATATTGAAGAGTACTGCCTTGTAGAACTGTCTCCCCCCCTTACAAAAGATTTTTTGTAATTAAACAAATACTCTAACCATTACACAGTCTGGAGAAGGAGTTGGACTGTTATAACATGGTTGAACTGCTAGGGTGTAAAACAAAGGGGCTTCTTTAAGTTTGTTTAGCAATAATATTAATTTCAGTATCATCTTTGTTACATGTAATTAATCATGTGGTCCTCACTTTGAATTTTTTCATAAAGAAATACCAGTGTTATTCTTGGAATTGAGAAGATGGACCACAGCCATTATTAAATGTGAACAAAGTAATGTACAGCATCTATTGTATCACTATATTTTACTAACATATATAAAGAGCATAAATTTATTGAAGAAACAATAGCTGTAGTTTATGAAAAATATATTGTTTTTGATATAGTGAAATGGAATTTATTCCAAAGTCACAGCATGTAACTAGAGGACTTAATCATCCCATGTATGTGAATAGGGTGACTCAAAATGCCTAGTTGGTACATGTGTCCTCTTTCTTCATATTTTTATTGCATTCCATTGGTTTCTGTGCCCTCTTCATTACATAATTTAAATGTGTTATGAGCACATGGGGAACTGTTAATTTGGGAAACTAATGAAATCCTTTCCAGTATCTTAGCATCTCCCCAAAATTGGAAATTCTGAGCCATTCCGTTTCAAGCAGTTTTATTTCATTTAAATCCTAGCTGATGGGCTGCTGTTTTAAAGGCAGCTATTAGACTGGGTAATAATTTCTGTGTACCCTGCAGCAATTGTGAAATTCCTTTCTGCACATTCCAGTTACCAAATTTAGCTCATGTCTGCTGCAGACTTCCACTTCCCATCTGAATATTGAATTAAAATATAAAAAGCCAGTCTTATTGATCTGAGCTCCATGGCTTAATCATTTTGCAATAAAGCATTAGATTTTAGAAGAAAAAAAACTTGAAATTTCTAAGAAAGGTATTCAGAGTTTAATTGTGAACTGATGTTCTCCATGATAGCTGTTCAGAAATTTTGGGGTGGGTAAAATTGTGAAAATGTTAAACACTTATTTCTGTCTTTATAAATACTGTGATATATAAGATTGATATACCAAAAGCATGGAAGTAAAAATTAAGCTAAATTTGAATTACAAGTAGTGGCATAGCAAGAAACTGACCCACCACCTCAGTTCCACCCCAAAACTTAAATCTGGGCCTCTACCCAGTTTCACACATTTCATGTGACTTTTGGTTTCCCAGTTCCCCACTGGACCTGCCTGTAGTTGGAAGGAGTTGCTTGTCAAATGCAATACAACTCAACAGAAGCCATGAAAAAATAAGAGTGGTTCAGCATCTAGCATAATTGACAGTCACAGATTAATATGTAAATTGGCTGTGGTTGTACCCAGAACTGTGAATGACAGACACTAAATTATAAATTGCCTGCTGTTGCACATGTCAGTACTGTACACAACTAAAACAAGGTTTGGTAGGCTTCTGTTAGTCTGTTAGTCTCAGAGACATGGAAATGCACCCATGAAAGGTGTCCTAGTTTGTAGCTGTGCATGTCTTCTGTGACTATAAAGTCCCACATGGGAGTGGCAATCCTTGCTGCAGTTGCTACACTTGAAGTATGAATCAGGTCTTGGTTGGATGCATCCTCTTCAGATCTTTTCTCATCAGCGAGCTGTCTGTCGAGCTGACAGCTCGTGGTGGAGCTGTCGTAACTTTTCCTCTTTTCCTTGATGGCTTTCAGACCTGTGTATAGAGCATGTCGCCAGCTGGACTTGTGAAGGGCAAGCTCTTCCCAGGTTTTGACCTCTATTCCAAGAGCTTTCATATCCTGCTTGCAGACATCCTTGAAGGAAGATGGTTTAACAGAATAAAAAAAAACTTACCTTTTCATGTATCTAATTCTTCAAAATGGCCAAGAAGCTAGAAATATACACACAGCACAAAACACAAGTCTGCACAGAACTTGAGTAAACAAGTTGATATTATAAAATTGAATGCCATTTTCACTTGAAGAAATTGTATAAAATATACACTTTCAGTTTATTATTAATTGCCTGAAAATATAACACTTTCCAGCTATAATACCTTGCCTTAAAGTATAATCTCTATAAGATGCTACATTATAATATAGTCCCTGTTAAAAGTCCCCTCATTATAACAGAGCCCTTTTATAAGGCAAGGAATGTCATGGATACTATTCCATTAACTGGCAGTAATGTTATAATGAGGAAATACTATAAATACTCTCATTCTCTTGGCAGGTGCTATGATGAGAGAATACTGTACTCAATACCTCCTGTAAATACCCTTATTCTTGTGGCTGGTGTTTTAATGAGGGACTACTATTTTCAATATCTCCTATAAATATTCTCATTATTGTGGTAGGTGTTATAATGAGGGAATACTGCACTCAATACCTGCTGTAGATATTCTCATTCTTGTGGCATGTGTTATAATGAGGGAATACTATACTCAATACCTCCTTTAAATTCTCTTCTCCCATGGCAGGTATTATAATGAGGGAGTATTATACTATATGATTCCCATGGACAATTAATTCTGTAATGAAGGAATACATTATTCTGGTTCCCATGGTCAGTGTTATAATGAGGAAGTGCTATATTCCGATTTCATGTGGTCTTTGTTTACAAAGCATTAAAAGAAAGCAAATATCATTGTATTCACAGCATAGAACTATCACAGCTATTTTCTTAAGCCTTTTTTGCTATAATGTTGTGTTACTGTATCTGTTTGAAAATCCACATAACTCAAAATACTATGAGTAATTTGTTATAATGTTGTGTCACTATTTGTTTTGAAGATTCACCTGACTCAAAATACTATGAGTAATTTGCTATAATGTTGTATCACTGTATTTGTTTGAAAATTCACATAACTTAAAATACTATGAGTAATTTGCTATAATGTTGTGTCACTGTATTTGTTTTGAACATTCACCTGACTCAAAATGTTGAGTGAAAATGGCATATGCTTATTCCACACTGACTAGTGTTTCTCATTAATGAAAATGATTTTTTTTTGTTGAGAATAATGCTGAATTTTGACATTGTTCATGAAAAGTCCAAGCTTTTTACTGGAAGTTTGTCTTCATTGGTTTTGACAAAGTTCATGCAAGAAATTCTGTTACTTGTTAATTCTATTTAAGACTTCCCAACAAAATAACTTTGAATAAAGATAAAACTTAGTTGTTTATCTTTATTACAGTGGCAGCAATATTGTGTTTTATCAGTGGCACAGTCTCATTAGAAGGGCATGCAAAAAAGCAGAGATACTGAAAACTGTCTGCCATTGTGTAACCTGATCATTGGCATTTGTTAAAAGGCTTTTAAAAAGTAGATAATCAGTGAAAGCATGTCATTGCTAATAGTTACACTTTAATATGGCAGTTGATCTTAATAGTAGTTAAGCACTTGCATGACTAGATTCGGCTTTGGTGTCTATTTTTATTATTAGTTTTATTATGATCCTGACAAATCAGCTGTGTTCAATTTTTGCATTTATATTCATTTTTAAAGTGACAGGCTGATTCATTTAAGATGGGGGTGGGTGGGTGGGTTGAGCCATCCTGCATCCTAGAAAAAAAACACTGGACATTGTTACATATGTTTCAGCCCCTCCATTAGAACACTGACTTAACAGATTCATTAAATATAGTGATGCTAGAACATTTTGATTTTAAAGTAATAATAAATGGCCTTACTATGAGCTTCTGTTCTTAAGATAGAGATGTCCTTTATGCTGGGTTTCACTTCCTATGTAGAGATTATTTACTAAAAATGTCAGTCTTTGTCATGCATTTGTTATGAATACAGTATAACAAATAAACTTTTATCCTAAATGTTTATCTTGCTAATGAAAAATATTTGTCTCTATCTGTATCCAGGCCATGTGTGACCTAGATCATGATATTCTGTCTATATCCAGGCCAATTTGATCCTAGGTCATGAGATACTGTCTGTATCCAGGCTAATTTGATCTTAGGTCATGAGATACTGTCTGTATCCAGGCCAATTTGATCCTAGATCATAAGATACTATCTATATCTAGGCCAATTTGATCCTAGATCATGAGATACTGTCTATATCCAGGCCAATTTGGTCCTAGATCATGAGATATTGTCTATATCCAGGCCAATTTGATCCTAGATCATAAGATACTATCTATATCTAGGCCAATTTGATCCTAGATCATGAGATACTGTCTATATCCAGGCCAATTTGGTCCTAGATCATGAGATATTGTCTATATCTAGGCCAATTTGATCCTAGATCATGAGATACTGTCTATATCCAGGCCAATTTGGTCCTAGATCATGAGATATTGTCTATATCCAGGCCAAGTTGGTCCTAGATCATGAGATACTGTCTATATCCAGGCCAAGTTGGTCCTAGATCATGAGATACTGTCTATATCCAGGCTAATTTGATTTTAAATCAGGAGATACACTGTCTGTATCCAAGCCAGTTTGATCCTAGATTTTGAGATACTGTCTGCATCTAGCTCAATTTGATCCTAGATCATGAGATATACTGTCTGTATCTAGGTTATTTTGATTCTGAGGTGATTGGATGGTTGGAATCTATCAGCACCCTTTTGGTCAAGCCTTTTAAAACATGGAGGAGAGCATGTATAAGACTACTCTGTTTCTTGAGCCTGCAGGCAAGTTTACATAGGACATTTAAATATAGTCATTATTCAGAATAATTGCCTTTGTGTATCATTAATATTCATTCACAAGACATCAAATTGTTGTTTGTAAAAGTTAATGGTTGATTGAGATGGTTAACTGTTTCAAAATAAATGTATCCATGTCTCTAATTATTTTATAAATAATGCTGTATTTAAAAGTCTGAATTTTTGACACATTTTATTCCTAAGAGCATGCTAATGTTCTTATGGTAACAGCTTTATTTGTTGTTTTATGGCACAGCAACACTGGATGGCTATATTGTGCTGATGCAGTTTGGAGTGTAGTGTGTTGGGAGGGACACAATGGAAGCCAACTTGGGTGGATCTACGGTTTGAACCTGCACATCTGGTCGATTGTCTGGCCACTGTTGTCATTGTCCCCTGAACGGAGAAATAATAGTATGGTACTCTCAAGTTTTTGCAACAGTTAACTTTTGTTGTATTATTCTATTCAAGACATTAAGAGAATGCATAGATCATGTAGTTTTATAAAAACTGTGTGAGGAGTGAAATGTTTAGTTTAAACGCTTTTAACTGGTGAAAAATTGAGTGTATTTATCACACCTAATGTTATCTTACAGTATTTGTGGCCCTTTGATGAAAATCCTAAAAGATTGTTTAATATGCCTTCAATTTCCAACCTCTTGTCAACACTCAGATTCAAATGGAGATTGCATCACAGAGGAATTCAGTGCTTAGAAAGCTAAACTAGATGATTGCTGGCTACAAAAAGCACAAACATTGTCAAATAAGGCACTAGAAAACCATTAGGTAAATAGGCTTATTTTGATTAGAAAGTTAAAATCACATTGGGCTCTTATCTTATGAGTAATTTCTAGTGGAGTTTCATCAGATTTTTTGTCATTGTGAAAATTTGATGTATAGTATACTTGTAATGCAAATTTATTTATCCATTTAAGGATATAATTCATTTTGTTCATCAAATACTTTACTGGCAAAATGATCATTGTTATGGCTTGGAAGAGAAGAATTTGCAATTGCACAAAACTACCATTCCAATCAAATGTGAAATGGAAATACAACAAATTAAAATGCAGTGACATTTCCATGAACTTCACAAGCCACATTAGCTAATTTGGTAAAGCATTTGATTTGTTGTACAAAGGTTGCAGGTTGGATACCCACCCAAACCAGCCCAGGTCATATGATGCAGAGGTCACATAGCTACCAGTTCCTTAGCATGATATAACAGTTAGGGATCATAATCAATAATATTTGGCAGCACTGAATAAAGTTGTCCAACATAGCACCGGTTTTACTTCCTGCATTTCAATTGATAGCATCTTCTCTTTGTTTTAAAATTTCTGCCATATCATGGAGGTTACTGATACTCAGAATTAAACAAAGACAAGGAGCTAAGTTATCTGGGTGAAAAATAAGTCAGCAACTATTAGGCATAATCTAATCATTCTTGAAAATTTCAAAAATCTTACATTTTGACATCTGCATTAAAAAATGGCATGCGCATTATTTTCACACAATTACTTTTGTTATTCTTTTCTATAATTATATTTTCAAGAGATGGATTTTCCTAGAATTATGTAATCCATATACCAGCAAATTTATTTTTGTTTTAAAGAATTCTATTCATTTTCAGTTTTAAAAAATTTGGCTGTTTTGGGTTTTTTTTTTTTTTTCTAGTTCTTTTAGTCTGTAATGACCTGAAATTCTGTAATCATTATCAGCCTTCCCTGATGAGAGGATTCTATACACTAGTTTGAATTATTCATAATTGAATAACCCCACTTTAAAGAATTTATTTGGGAAATCTGTCAAGATTTTTATTCCTTTTACCCTACTTTGGATAATGGATCATGTGTACTCATTTGGGGTCCAAGCTAATCAAACTCAGCAAGACATTTCTGTCAGCCAATGAAATTTATCATCTTGTGCTTCTTTGGCAATGAGCACACTCTATTCAGTAGGCAAGAGATGCATTCAGTTTGGTCAAAATCAACCAAACAAATTTTTTATCTCTAGTATCTTGGTCCATTTTTATGCACATTGGGCCCTGTAGGAAACTTTGACAAAGATGATAAATAAGGATCGTAATATTTGGCACAAAATCAGTCAAGACTGAACCATGCATTTGTGAAACAAGAGCTTTGCCTAAAGTCCAAGAGACTTCTGAATGATCAGAATGGTATTACATGATCCAGTATTCTTTAGGCTAGTTAGAACAAAGGTCTTGAGTCATCAGTTTCAAAATTTTGCCTTTTCTTTAGAGGTTCAGTTTGATGTCTGAGACTTATTTACTTATTTTTATATTATGCCTACTTTATTTAAATGGCTCCAGCCCTAAACATTTTATCATATATGCCAGAAGTGAAAAAAAAAAACATTACATATCATTACCTTTTTGTTGTAGTTGTTCTGGGGCTTAATGCCATTTTTCAGTGCATGATAGGCTATACATGGTGGCCAGTATTAATGGTGGAGGAAGAAACCGGGAAATCTGCTGAAAGAACCACCAACAACAACGCACAATAAGCTACTGGCAAGCTTTCTCACATATCCACATTTGATGAATCTTAGACGCAAACCCACACAGACAGGTGAGATGGCAACAATCCATAACCATAACGAAGATCCATAAAGAAGAGCACTTTAGACCACTCCCTCATTCCCTTTTTAGTTAAATCTGAACCAGTACCATTAGAGTGATATGAAATGACATAGGCTAGATCAAAAAATAATAATAAGAAATTATTACTGACCTACCTATCCTACTTATTTATTTTTTCACCATTTCCAGAAACACAGATTTTATTTTGGCCTTAGTATATTTCATTTTAGCACAGTTTTCTTTTACTTACCTGCAAATGTTCATTTCCTGAATGACTTTTACTTTCCAGAACTTAAAATTTAAGACCATTTCATTCTACATAGCAAATGGGAAAGTTAAGATTGATGCAGATTTAGTGGTGATGTACACAGCTGGTATACCCCACCCCACCCCACCCCACCCCCAACTTTTATTGTCATAGAGGCTATTGATGTGTCAGATTGGAAAATGCAGGAAGTAAAGGATAAGCAATACATCTGCTTACCTGTCTGGATAGATGGACTGCAGTTATTGTGGTTAATTTGTAGCAAGTAAAGCTGACAGCATTCTTCAAATGTCAGTGTCCTAGTTTAATTGACTTGCCCTGGTCTGCCAGCAGTACTGGCATGTGGAAGAAAGGCTTCTTATGCTACCATATCTGCTCTGTTCTACTTCCTTTAGAAACAACACAGGTGCCACATTCTAATTGCTTGTAGATCAAATCAGCCTTATTCAAGTTATATTTTATGAAACAAACTTTATTCAGTCTAATTGGCTGGCATGTAAAAAGGGCTAATTTGTGTCATGTTGGGTTATTTTGCATATCCTTTTAGAAGCACCGTCAAGCATGTTCCATCAAGATTCCTGTCTATTCAATGATTTAAGGTTGTTTAGGAGAATGAAGGAGCAGAAGTGAAAATAGCATGGCAAAGTTGATGTATTGACTGGTATCAAAGCCAGTATAAAATTGACTTAACTAGATGAACTTGGGGTAGAGTCATTGTCCCCTTTTCATATATGCCAAGTCTCTTTTGATTTGTCTGGGAGTCTTTTGATTTTCGACCCCATCTTTTGATCTACCGATTTGCTCAGACAAGATCTCCCAGAATTTAAAAAAAAAACTGCCAAGCATAGGTATTTCCAATTAAAACAACAATTTGTGAAATAAACCTTAGATGTAATAAGTCCCCATTGAGAACTATTTTCTAAATTACATTTGTTCACATGGAGCAACATGGCTGTGGAAGGAGGCACAATTGGAATATCATTGGAACTTTACTGTTGTAAAGTAGTAAGTAGTGCGATCCACCAGAGGCAAATCACCAAACACATAAAAATTGATGCCTATTCCTACAACTACTTACAGGATTATTTTAAAAATTCTGGTGTCATGTTGTATGTTTGCAACTTCAGCAATGCTTGAATAGGCAAATTTAAATGTGTGAAACGCAGTGAAAAAGGATAAATTTTGTGTACTGCACAGCTTGTAACACATTAGAACATTTCTAATGAGGGAAAAAAATGATCTCACAAGGCACTTGAAAAGTATGCAGCACATTACAAATGAGAAATCGCCACATAATGTGCCTAAAGTAATGCAAGTGTCACCAAAGCAGAGGTTCTGTTTGCTAACTTTATGGCAGAGCATAATTTACCATTCTTGGTTGCTGATCATTTTAGTGAGCTTTATAAAGTTATGTTTCCTGACTAGCAAATTGCTCAGAAATTTCACTGCAAAAGAACTAAGGTAACAAACATTGTCAGCAATGCACTGGGTCCCATGTATGACAGTCAAGTATGTGTAAAACTGCAAAAGGAGCTACAAGACTGAGAGACAACCAACACTTGAAAAAAAAACCTAAGTTCATTTGAGTATTTGAGGTTCAAGTGTGTTTATTATTTGAATACAGTGATTCTTGTGAAGATTCTTAAATTATTTTTTGTGAGATAAATAACATAACATATAAGAAAATTAAAAAAAGTTTGGTAACTATTATTCATTATAGTTATTTTACATAGTTGTGGTATGATCTGCTTTTTTGCCTTAAACCTATGAGAAAATCAGTCATTATGCTAATTACTCTGATTTGGACCCATTTTCCCTGATTTTGAACACAAATCTCCGATTTGTGTCAAGAACACTTGGCATGTATGCCTTCTGTCTGCCGTATTGCATTTGTTTAACCAAGTGTAAACTTTTTCACACTTTGTTCTTACTGTTGATGTTAAGCAGTTTACCAAGATTGACTGAGCCCAGGCTGGCTCGGAGTGAAATAGGTTCCTGGTTAGAGCACTGCATTAAAGACAGATGAGGCTCAACACTCCTTGTTTGTCTTTAGCTTCTTGTATCAGTAAACAGTTTTGACCCTGATTAACTGGCATATTATGTTACAGTGGATTAGATTATATGGTGCCTGGGGTTGTGTTAAACATGAGTAAAATATGGTTAAATGGATGGAATATTTTGTGCTTACAGTATTTGCTTGCTTATGAGTCAACTGCAGACTCAGCCATGGCATTTATGTGTGGGCAGATCTAGGTCTGTACAGATTGTTGGGAGTAGTATGTAAAGCAAGCAACTTACATACACCCTGATCTGCTGGCCCAATATGCAACAACAGATCAGTGTATGTGTTGTTTGCAGTTAACTTGCAAGCATACATTATACAGTAAAGTACTGTGCCATGCACTCCTTAAATTAGACAGTATGCATGGTATAATTCTAAAGTCTTCACCATGAACTAATTACAGCTCTTGGATGATTTGAAAGCGTCAAATTAAAGTCCAAATTTTAAATTTTAAGTTTAGGTAATACATCACAAATTGCTGTTATGTAGCTTACTATTTCTTCATGCTGAACAGCCTTCTCCATTTTCCCACAGCATGGAGAATTGTCAATAAGACACAGTCCTCATCCTGCCTATGTACAGAACAGTCGTCCTATTCAAGCATGCCTTGTAAATAGACATGTGTGAATTTGGGACCAGACATAAATTGCTTGTTTTTCAATCCATTTTGCCCTTCCTTCAATGAATATTATACATCATCTTGTTACATTTATCCATTCCATACTCATTTCATATACCAATAACGCCAACTCCTTTTAAAAAAATTGTTTTTTAAGGGACCTCCTCAGATAGGTTAGGCTCTTCCTACCCCCATGTGTTTCTGATCTACTCCATTGTGAAAAAAAAAAACAGTATTTTTTCAGACAATAATGTCTGGTGGACATTCAATCAGGAAGTGTGACCACAAGATGTTCCCTAAATGGAACACTCATCCTGATTATCTCACTTGTTCAAAATGCAGACAGAAATATAAGTAAAATTTTTAAGTTATTGTCAGCTGAATACAGATGCACATACAAAGTGTGGAACATTCTCTACTGACCAAGATGTTTCTTGGCAGTGTATCTGTTTTTCCATCTTTTTTGAGACTTATGGAATCTACCTCAGGGTACTGGGTACATTTCCTGAAGTGGCATATTAAATGTCCTGAACTGGATACTTGATCATCTCAAGTACACTGGGCACCTCAAGTGGGAGAAGCTATTGATTAACAGAAAGTCTGGCTGTAAGATACCATAACTTCTCATGCTGACCTCTTCCAAGCTGCTTTGTTCAGTATGCTAAAAGAGGTCTCAGTGAATCCTTTCACAGTGTGTGCTGGATGCTTTGGCCAAAACCTAGCTTGCAGTTTCTGTTTGAATGGCAGTATTGGTAAAACTGCTGCATATGCAACATTGATGTTGCATTGGACTAATGGAAGTTCATACTTAACCATAGGAAAAACCTCATCAGGACTGTTTCTGCCGAAGCCAAGACCATCTTTGGTCCAACCATGGCATCCCAAGATCTGAAGGATCATCATCATCATCTGCTGGAGGTTGTGGGTTCAGTCCCCAGCTGTGTCATAGCAAAGACTTACAAAAATGGTACTAACATCTGCTTCTCTTGGCTCACAGCATTAAAAGTTAGTGTTAGGACTAGTCAGCATGGTGTCAGGATAATGTGACTGGGTGGGACATCATGCTACATGTCTGTGGCATGATGTCCCAGTGCTAGACATCACTATAAACTGTCACTGCAGACATCATAGCATAGGACTAAATAATTCTTAAAGCTATTAAAAGTGCAAATCCCTTCCCCAAAAAAATTATATATACTTATATACTTTTTAACAGTTAAAGAAGGGTACATACAATTAAAACATGGAAATTCTGCCTTGCCATAGGTCATGTTAGAGAAGGGTACATACAATTAAAACAGGAGAATACTTTCTTGCCATAGGTCATGTTAGAGAAGAGTACATACAATTAAAACAGGAGAATACTTTCTTGCCATAGGTCTTGTTAGAAAAGGGTACATACAATTAAAACAGGAGAATACTTTCTTGCCATAGGTCTTTCATTTCTGGTTAGAATAACCCACAAAAATATCTAGATTAGGTTGTACCTACACATATTTGTACTTGCCTTGTTATTGACTTGTCTTTCACCTGTTTTTCCCACACACCTTCCAGTTAAAAAAATGCAATCCTTCACCTGTTTTGAATAGAAAAGAGGCCCCAGTATGTCAGTATGTGGCACCAGAAAGTTAAAAAAATTATCAGTTGTTGTATGTGTTAAAATGAAATAGTGTGTTCAGTGAGAGATAAGCACTACTAGAAAATGTTATATATATTTACATAGTAGGAAGTGTTGTTGTCTAATGCTAGCCATCTGATATTATTTCTGGATTTATTTCAGCAATATTTGTGTTAAATTGAGGCAAGTTGGTATAAAAAAGACATAGTAAGTATTTATGAAATTTACCTCCTGGCTGAAAAATTAGCAAGATTACAAATGTTTAATTGCTATTGCCTCACCCAGAGTCACCAAACAATATGCTCACAAGTACATGCTTGATAATCAAATGCAACAGCATGTACCTGTAATCACTGTAGACTTGTTAGTAGTCCTAACCTTATTAGAGTTCTATTTATAGATTGTGATTAATTTTAGTCCTTTGCTTGTTAGAGGATTTTATAAGATGATTAATGAATGCAGTAATCAAATACTGCAAGTACTATAAAATTCTTATTGTCACTTTAAAGTAGCAGGAACTTCAGGTGCATATATTTGTCTTGTTATTGACTTGTACTAAAATGTATATAGTATATATACCTATAAGTGTTCATTACTCTGGGGTATGTGTGAAATATTTCATTATAGAATACTTTTGTGCAATTAGTTTATCAGTTCTTTGAAAAACAATTGCTGCTGTGCCTTGTTGCAAGCTGTACATAATTAAAATAGATTGAAACTAAACACCAAAACCAGCACCTTAAAAATGTTTTGGGATCTTGTTTAATTGATCAAGACAACTTAAAAAACCTATATTGATCAATTCAGATGTTGTTGAGGATCAGCAATTGTGCTTGTCTCATTCTAGCTTATTCAACATATTTTTCATTGAAATTGATTGAGTTAACAAAATGTAGGTTATATTAATGTTGTTTGTGATTGAGCTTACCAGCAGGTATCTTTTCCAAACATGAAAGGGACAAATCTGTGCAATCCTTGCTAAACATTTCAGGGAGATTGAATTTGCAAAGCCTATACCATGCTACACTTATTATAATACTGTTAAGGTGATTTCATGTTGTCTGAAATTATTGATAAAACTGCAGACTATAATACTGTTAAGGTGATTTCATGTCAGAAATTTAATCATGCTTTATTGATAAAACTGTTGACTCCGGTGGTTAAACTCACACCCAGGTGAGATGGCAGTGATCCGTAACCATGAGTGCTTTAGACCACTCTGCCACTGTACGTAAAGCCAAAACCAGGGTGAAAGACACTTGGATAATGATAAATTATATTTTTATTACCTTTGTGTAATAAAATCCACAATAAAATATTGTATTAGTTACATCCTGATATGAAAAACATGATATGCAATGTCTGCATTATTACTGTTATTTACATGCTTCAAGTAGATTTTGGTCTGTCTCTAATATAATGTATAAGATATTGACATCAATAGGAATATCAACTAGTTTATAATAACACTTGGGTAATAATAAAGAACTCATAGTGATTATTCAGTGTTCACCACAATTTTTTAAATATGTTATTTCTACCAATATATTGAAAAAAATTAACCTTGCATAAATTGGCAATGTCAACTCATGCACTCTTTATTCTATAATAATAATAATAATAATAATAATAATAATAATAATAATAATAATAATAATAATAATAATAATATCAACAAGTTCTAATACATGTATACACATCCCTAATTGTTAACTTCTTGTTTTAGTAACTATCATCATGCATTACCTACCTTACAAATGTTGAAAGATATATAAATATACAAATACCTAATTATATGTGCACAAGTCCAACAATGGCTAACTCTGCATAATTCACAATCAATATTTATTAATATACTGACAAAGTAAGTACAAGTTCAAACACAATTGTTTAATAAATTCAGTTATGCATTATGATGCAGAACAGTAGTAAATTCCACCATACACCTGAATTCCAGGCTAATAATCCACATATATTAATCTTGCATGTTAATAATTTGCTATACACAATCTTATATGTTGATAATTCTGCTATACATGGAAGATTCCATATCTAATAAATTAAATGTACATAATAATGTGTCAGTCTTACAACACTTAGTTATAAAGCTAAGACAAATTCCAGCAAAGATATGTTACCTCAAGATGCCTTTGTTCACAAATCCAAAGGTAGGATTTCACTAGAATTTCTTCCAACCTTTTAAGGAGTGCATAACTTCAAGTAGTCTAATGCATCTCAATTTCCCTATGATCCACCCCTGGCAAGGTTCACACATATACAGATTGAAAAATGGATTTAATTTGAACCTAAGCAGTTGTTTATTGAGACTCTGCCCCTAGATTTCAATCACTCAGTTTTGATTGGATATGGTCTAGTCTATTTGAAAACTGCCCTTGGGTCATTTATAATTTACCTGTTACTTTGAAAACTGCCCTTGGGTCATTTATAATTTACTGTTACTCTCAGGTTTCCACCCCTCAAAGCATGAAATACTTCCAAGCTGGTCAGGACATCATTGACTGATTGCAAAACAAGCATAGGAGTCAGCCTGGTCTGCTTCGTGGTAGAATTCACTTTGAATTTACTGCCGATAGGTCATTGCATAATGGCTAAACAACAAACACACAGTTTCTTTGCATCCAGAATCCGGTCTACATGCCTCAAGCTCTACTTAAAATGTAGGGAGAAGTGACTTCTCCTTTTGGTCTGAACAGAAAGAAGTAGAAGCTAAATGGGAGAAGTGAGATCAAAGCAAGAAATGCAATGTTATATATATATATATATATATATATATATATATATATATATATATATATATATATATATATATATATATATATATATATATATATATATATACCTGCATTATCTTATTTACTTGCTCCATTTCTCAGTATGCTTTTAAAAATATATGTTTATTATAAACTAATTTTGAACATGTATAAAAATTATTATATTCATACCCATTCTATTGATACTTGTAGTATATGTGTGTTTGGATTGAGATACAGGCAAATTGGCAATATGATTACTGAAAAGGCACAGCAGATACTATACATTGTAATTAATTTTAACTGAAATCAACAAGATCAGTCTTGTAATTGCAAGTTGGTAAAAATGCTTAATAAACTACCAATTAATTTTTTTATTTTGTACAAGTTTTTTGTAAAATTGCAGTCAAAAAAATTTCTAACATTCTTTGAAACAACTCCTTATTTATGTACATAGGAATATATGCACAATAGACTTCAAAACATACCCTTCCTCCTAAATTCCTTGTTCACAATAAAACATTACTGTAGCTATTCATAGACAACACACAGAAGTACTAAAGTAAATAAATGACTACAGTGGACCCCTTTACCCCCAAAACCAAAACATCCAAGAACACATATTGCTTCAAGCAACTGCATCTATTTTTAGAAAGAGGATTTTTCTTAATACACCAATTTACTTTCTTGCATTGTTACAACAAATTCATTAATAGGACTACATATTTATGGTTGAATTATTTGTCTACCTACTGGTGTTAACAATATAAATGGGTTAAATAATATTTATTTCACTAGTAATTTGTAACTTTGTAATTATGTGAACAATTAAAAAGGTACGTCAGAAAACAACTTTGACTTTGCAGCATTGTTTCGAAATGCAGAAAAGAGATTGTCACATGTTTGTAACCTACATCTAAATCTCCTATGACATAATATTTCAACTTTGTTTTCATTTATTATATATGTTCCTGAATCTATTTGCCATATTATTTACCAATACAGATACAGATAGTATTGTATATGTAGCGATGTCCACCATTACAAGTTCATTTACAATTTCAATCTGATTTTATCAAAAAAATACACAAATATAGCCGATAAAATCTCCATTTGTAAAAAAAAAGAAATAAAAAACATTTTTCACAATCTTTTTTTTTAAAAAGCATATTACTATTTATATATTGATGCATTTTACCATAACTTACTGCTGCTGTGAGAGGGGGCATCTCAAAGGTCATAATCTACAGCCATATTATGTTCGAAAATATGAGGGCAAAGTCATTCTCAATTTCCTAACAGAAGAAGGCGAAGTTTACCATTCTCAGGTGACTTTTTTGCCCACTTCTCCTGACCCCTGGGTCTATCATTGTAATTTTATATAATATTTTTATATTATCTTAACTTCGAAATAACTATAAGATATGTGTATACATGAAGCATGAAGCAACAGCAAATTTTCCCCACAATGTGACACAATCATTTTAAAGTACTTTCTCATTGCTCTTGGAATGGAGAGTATGTATCCTTCATATATTGCACATATTACGTTGAAATAGGAAGTCTGGTAGCGTATATGTGAATATGGCTCTTATTACAGTGATAAAGGGGGCCTGGGGAATATATAACAATGTGGATTGACTCCTGATACATTAACAAAGAGACCTGGGAGCATATATAATACTGTAAGTTGTGGATGTGTTTTTCTGTCTTATGTCCAATATGAACAATACAGCAGCCATTTGAATGAAAACTAATATTGCCATAAAGAAATGAAAATGGTGCCACTTGCACATCCAATATATATTACTTCCACTGGCCATCTAGAAAATCATCTTGTTATACTTACTCCTGCATGCATGCTTGTATCAACACGGGTTTTTGTTTAACAACTAATATACCTGCTATCATGGCCTTCTTGAAAATTGTTTTATCACCATTTGATCTGAAGGAATGGTCATATCAACATTAGGGTTTCCATTGAATGTATTTCTTATGATAATTATAAATGAAAATGGTGTCAGTAAGACTTTGAATATGGCTGCCATAATGGTGATCATGAAAATCTAGTCACTATTATTCATGAATGGCTGGTCATAATGATATTGTGATTTCACCAAAGGACTTCATATGATGTCTAGCTGGAACTAAGTAGAAATGGTGTCAGCCTGACATTCAGTAATGACACAATGGTAGCCACCTAGACAATCTTGTTGTTGTTACTCTGCTGAAACAGAAAGTCATACCAGCATGAAGTTTCCACTTTTCATGGTATCTCTTGTTGGTCCTTAATGAAAATGGTGCTTTTTCACTCCAGTAGCCTAGGTGGTTAGACCATCTACCTCAGATGAAGGAGGTCACAGGTTCAAGACCCAGCCAAGTCATACCAAAGATTTACAAAAATGGTACCAGCAGCTGCATCACTTGGGGTTCAGCCATTAAAAGGATGGTGTTAGGATTGGTCAGTTTGGTCTCAGAATATAATTAATGGGTGGGATGTGATGCAAATTGTCTGCAGCATTGATGTGCCAATGGTAGACTTGACTATAAACTGCCACACTGCAAATATTATAATAATATGATAGAAAATTCTTAAAGCTGCATTAAAAGTCCAAATCACACACATGCAAAATGGTGGCAGTTTGGCATCCAGTATATTCACAACAGCAGCTAATTTGAAAATTTTGTTATCACGGAAGAATATCAGAGATTGTTTTAACACTTGGCAGTGAAAAGGAAAAACTGTTTTTATTTTGAATTCCTGCAATTCTTTTTAGCCAGTAGAACATCAGGCCCTTTGAGGGACTTTTTTTTCTCCAAATCCTGTGGAATACCCAATTTGTTCCAGTTTTTTTTTTTTCCCCCAGAATTATGGGATCATTATTGTAGCTTCCAGTCAGACTAGAAAAAGTCCAGTCTTATGAATTTTAAGTGTCTGGGAAGTACAGTGTATTTGAAAATGGAGTGACATAATTTCTACCTCTTATTCAAATGTATTCAGTTAACAACTGCACAGTCATGTGTTAACAAGGACATGATGGTAATGATATAGTGTCTAGTTAAACTTAAGAACTTGTAAATAAATTGACATATTCCATTAAAATGTACCTTTTGTGACTTGTAAGGTGTCAAGTGACAACCTTTTGCATGGCTTAAAACTACCAGGCTGAAGGAAGGAAAAAGCAAGTTCAACCCAACCTACATAAAGCTTTCAGATCCTTACTTGCTTCCAGAAACATAAGTTTTAAAATTCTGTCATTTCTGTGCTATATACATGTAGATGTAACATGTACAATTGGTGTTCAATATTTAGGTGCAAACTTTGAATCAACATATTGGCTTTTGAAAATGACAGGTGACACAGGTGACTGTCTAGCAATGTTGGCTTCTCACCATGTTTTAACTGAAGTATAGAATGGTCATTGAAGTTCAGAACACATGATAAACCTAGGATTCTTTTTTTTTGTCTTTTGATGGTTGAAAATTTATCAGGTTGCATGTATGTAGTCTTTGCTAGACATTGAAAACAATTTTGTCTGTCAAGATTTGTGATTGAATAAGGTTTTTCAAATACATATGCAAGGTAGAGTATAGTGAGCCCCAGCATACTGGCATTACCTCAGAAATACCTGTGTAAACAACACTCAACTTGCTTTAAAGCTTTTTCTTTCTTTTCAGTTATTTAAGACCTCATGTGCAAGTTTCATTCACACAGATTAAGTAGCTTTATCTAAATTGATTTGTATCAAAGGTTATTATTATTATTATTATTATTATTATTATTATTATTATTATTATTATTATTATTATTATTATTATTATTATTATTATTATTAAAAGTTTTCTTTATGAAGTTGTGACCTTTCATTGATTTTATCTAGACATTGATTGAAAATATAAATTCTTTCATTATTAAAATGTATGTGTTCCTGAAAGCTTAAAACAGTTTGACAGGAAAATTATTATGATTATTGAAAATGCCACAAGTTGTCACATCCCATTTATTATTTGTTTCACCAAAGTAGTGGCTGTAGGTAATGAAGTGTTGACATGAGAGCTAGAACACTGTGTGGTAAAAGTCTCCATTCTAATAGTTTTATAGAGATCTTATTTCTTGCTTTACCTGATTAGTTGACTAGTACTAGTTGACAACATCCATGGCATTACCATACATATTCTCATGAAAGACCCAGGTAGTGGCATTACCATACATATTCTCATGAAAGACCCAGGTAGTGGCATTACCATACATATTCTCATGAAAGACCCAGGTAGTGGCATTACCATACATATTCTCATGAAAGATGTAGATTGATGTTTGTGGATGCACACTATGAAGCATCCTTGGACACAGAAATATGAACTGTAGCTTTGTGTGTAGATGTATGTTGGTCATCCTTGGTTGGTCATTCATGACTAGAAAAAATAAAATCTGAGAAATTACTTTTGGTTCATTTTGGATAGAAAGTTAGGCAGCAATGCATGTACGTGTGTATTAGTGTCTAATGGCACATCACTGCAATAAAGGCTACATGGTGCCAATTAAAGGTAAGGTCTAAAACTAAATTTAAGAATTTCACAAAAGTATTAGGAAGATAAACTATTCCAAGTAAATGTAAACATGATCTACAGGAAGACTAAGGGTAATGATAAAATTCAGTGAAAGCTATATAAAATTCAAATTGCTAAAATTTGGTTTAATGTTTTTAAACTAAAAGATAAATTTACATGTAAAATCTTTAAAAATCATGGTCAAAATTTGTCATAAAGACCACATTTCCTCATAAATTTAAGCATTGTGTTGTCTTGGGTGGTCACATAAGGTAAAGTTGACACACTTATTAAGAATGTGTTCCACTGTCAGTGGAAAGTGGCCCCTAAGGTATGCAATCTGGTAGAATGACCTTATAAAATTGTATGCACAAGTGGTATGTGTTCTGTACAAAGACAAGAGAGACAAAATACCACCTTATCTCTTCAATAATGAATTAGATGTTTTGATTTTGTCTAGTATTAAAAACACACTGATTTATATAATATTTGAAGTAAAAGCATATGGAATCTTCTGTTTGGAAGTGGCTTTAGCTGCTTTATCTGCCCTTTCATTGCTCCTAATGATGTGACTAGGCAGCTAACAGTACTGAACATGTTATCCAGATTTCCATGTTTTTGTAAGATCAGAAATATTAATGGGATGTCAGATCTAAGGTTTTGCAAGGCTTTTTTTTGGAAAGGTTTCAATGGAGTATGAATTGACATAACAAAAAGGTTGAATAAAAATAGATTTGGAGTGTACAAGGTTTTAATATTTGGACCGAAAGACTACATGATATACAGGATTAATTGGATTAAAATGGTAGTATATGAAGAGCCAGTTTTGTTTTTTTTTTCATCTGAGATATAGTGCTAGTTTGTTTGTCTTTGCATAGAGGTTTTTAGATGAGGACATTCTAAATTTACCTTGACAAAGTAAAATTCCCTGATTCTGTATTGGATTAGATCAAATGCACACAGCTGATTTGCACACAGCTGAGCCATAGTCAAGCTTAGATCTTACTTGTGACCTATATAACCATCTGATCTGCCCTTCAATCATTGTTTACTACAACTCTTATTAAATCAAGGCTTTTTTATATTTTTCCCAGAGTATCCAAAATGTGGAAGATGACATTTAAAATAAGTCCTAAAACTTTGGTCTCCTCCACTACAAGAATAAGACAACCATCAACAAAGAGTATTGGATTGTCATGAATTTGATATAATTGGCAGAAGTTCATAACAACAGTTTCAAACCCATTGCTTATGCCTATTTCCAGTTAAAAATATCTGTAGTCAATATTAAGTTAGTGGTATGTATACCCTTTGATGTGTAGCAGATGAAAAATTACTTGGCACAGAATGTCAGTTCTAGGCATTTCATTATGCTGTTAATTTTGATGTTGAATAGGATGGCTAACAATATGATGCCCTGACATATGCCCATACCCAGAAGATGGATCTCAGAAAGGACAATTCTGTTTTTTACAAATGGGAGATAAAATTGAAGGTAGACTGTAGGTATGGATCATCACCATTGCTTCTCACCAAGACAGCATTTTCCCAGCATTTTAGTATTGTATTGTCAAAATATGTGTCAGGTAAGTCTTTCAATCAAGAGAATCTTGTAATCTTCTGAGAGTCAAATGTTTTTTTTTTAATCTTCATGAAAATCTCTTGTGAGGATTTTTTTGAGAATGGTAGGAATCAAACCCACCTAAGTATATTGTCAACTCCCCCATACCCAAGTATAAATCCCCATTAAAATCCTATGTTCAAAATTCCTTGTTTAAATTTTAAAATGTTGCATACATAAACATCCTTAGCAGTTCAGCAAATGGGATAATGGAGGGGTATGACTTCATGGTTCAGAGGCTTTCCCTAGCATGGAGGCCTTAGTAGATGACCAATAATAAGGAGGCTGGTGTCTAATAACTAGGTCATGTAGCCATACAATTGAAAAGAAATATTCACCCTTGTAATAAAAATAGTTGTTAAACTTGCAATAATTGTCAGATTTCATTTGATAATTGTTTGATTGGACTCCTTAAAATCAGAATGATTTTGCAAATGTTCTAATACAAAAATGATATTAAAATAATCATTTGTTTACCAAATGAGTAAAAAAAAAAAATCTAAATCCAAACTCACAGACCTGATGACCAGGGATTGTCACAGTCTCTGGCAGCATTTTGTTAAAAGAGCAAACTTTTTTTTAAAATCCAGAATTGAAATAGCTTACAAGGGAACAGTTTCAAACTGTTAAAGTTGTTGTTATTGTTGTAGGGTTTAATGCCATTTTTCAGCACAAGATAGGCTCAGTGGCTAGTATAAATGGTGGAGGAAGAACCCAGGAAACCCTTGAAAGAACCACTGACTCAGGAGAAGCTACTGGCATGCTTTCTCACATACCAACATTGGCTGAACTCAAGACTCAAACTCAGACATATGTGAGATGGCAATAATCCATAACAATGAGTGCTTGAGACCACAGGGTCAGAGACCACTCAGAGACCCAACTCTTAGGGTAATTATAATATGAAAATGAGGAATAGTAACATTTTTTACAATAATGGCATTTCTATTCATTGTTTTAAAAGGGTAATGTGTGTTATGGCAAGTTCATAAAAAAGGAGACTTGGACAAGGATCATAATAGAGTTTTGTGCATTATCAATCAATATAGCCTAATTTGAGACCAGTATTTCCTATTGTTAATAATTCAAAAGGGCATAAGAGTGAAAAACAGCTTAAAATGAGTCATCAAATTTGCACATGAATTGTCTTCACATCTTTGACATCCTGATCAAGTTTTATTAAAAGTTTATTTGTGTGATTTCATTGTCACTTAAAATCACTGCCTATAGAATTTATTGAGATAGTTCATGCATTTAATAAAACAAGTAATTGAAAGTTATTGCCATTTTTTTACCTCTAGTCTGCAGCTGAGTGATTTTGTTTGTGTAGCCATACTGAGTTTTGAACAATAAAGGTAGGCTAGCCTTATTTTATTTGTTTAGTCTCAATAGCAAAATGCACTAAAAATCACTAAAATGTCATTTAATTAGATCTGCATAACTGAGTTTTTAGAATAAGTTCCAAACATTATATAGCTCTAAAAAGGCAGATTTTAAAACTTTATTAAGATCTCACCAATTTTTTAAGAATTCTATTCAAATACATTAATATTAAAATAGAAAAAAATGGTATTCATTTTATCTTAATTGGCATCAGATAAGGCTGCATTGTTTACTAAACTTTTTAAAAAATGTGGACATGGTTTAGCATTAATAAAAAAAGCCATATAATTGAAATGATTATGGACTGACATTTAAGTGGGGTTGGAGGTGGGATTTGAGTTTGGGCTTCTTTTTTCAAAATAAGATTCTGGCCTTAACATAGGTTTGATAAATATTCTTTCTTTGATAGATTCATGTTGTGTAATGGTATGTACATGCAGCATGTTCTTGTCTCTAATCTCTGAAACCAGACAACTTGCATGGTTATCAAATTAATGAAAGGTATTTTTTGGTGCTGCAGATTAACAAGTGAGGTCAAGGTCAGTTTTATCATGTGTTGTTGCCAATACCGAATCCATCAAAGATATGAGTCCACTATTCTGCTGGTGCTTTTCTGTGTGACTAATTGTTGGTATATGAAGCAGTAAAAGACCTCTATTTCTGTTTCATAGATGTTAACACAAGATTTGATTTATTTTTTGTTTCAAACAAATTAACAACAAAAGGTTTGTCAAGGGATCAGCTTGGTTTGGATTGTACTGCTCTCTCTTTATTGATGAGTAGTGTTATCTATAAACTGTGCTGAAGTTGAAGGCTTTCCACTCAACCAAGCCACTAAAATTACACAGTTTATGCATGCAAACACCATAACTTTATTTTTTTTAAAACTGAACTCTGAACCAATGTTGTTAATTTATGTAGATTAAGTTGGTGAGTGGAATGGATTACATAATCCTTGTTTCTTCTGACCCATTCCATCCCATTTTAAATATTTTGACATTTATGTTTGGGATTTGGGTTAGAGCAAAATATCTGTTGAAAAGTTGAAATTTGTCACCACCTGGAGAAAGCCAGATTCAATAAGTATTAAGCATATGTCAGTATCTATTACATATGACTACTGCATTGACAGTGCTCTCTGCTTGATGAATCAGGTTTTCTGAGGTTTGCTTTGACAGGTTTCCAATCATTGTTCTTGGAATAAATATGTTGAGAATTAGGTATGCATTTAGTTCTTTTTGCAACATGATTTTTTCAAATGCTTTGAATAACAGTGGAAAAGAGTTTACTGCTGATATAAAAATGATATGGACATGCTGGTTGCAATATTTGTTTATTTTTGTGACTATCCATCCAAATGGTGAGTACTAATTTCATCAATGCTGTAGTTTCATCTCATTTGGATGAAAGACAACAAATTTTATACTTGCAATTTCTAAGGAAATTCTGCAGATATTGTTTAATGTACAGTCATTTAATGTTTTGCTAGTAAGCAACTACTATATACATGCAGTGGCTACAAATCCAACTTTTCTATAGGCAGGTTATGACTTGAATAGATGTGACAACATGCATAATAACCACAAGCCTAAACTCTGCAACATGGTTGCTAAGTTTCAGTAGGTTGCATTAACTAGTAGAATTATTCTTTGCAGCCGACAGCTTCTTTTCAAACTTTTCTAAATTTTCTTAGTATCCTTTAATTACTACAATAAGAATAAAATATCTGGTATAGAATCAAATATCCAGGATATAATCTGTGCTACATCAATGAACACAAATAGATGTCGCTCTGGCTCAGTGATTTCTTAGGAAATAGAAATGTCTTTCAGTAGTTGCAACAAGTCTATACAGATGGTTGAGACAATTCATCTATAGGTTTAATTCATGAAGAGACAGCCATGTAGAGTTTTACATAGAGTTGTCTATGTTTGTATATGCCTTTAAAAAAGACTCATTAAGAGTCAAAAAAAGCTCAGGCTAGTTACTAGTTTGCACTGTATTTCATCAGTTTTTTGCATATATATATATATATTGCTTTGATGATGCTAATCACTTATGACATTATGTAATGAAAATATAAAGAAGTCATCCATTTCTTTCAAAACATTTTGTGCCAGAAGAAGCATACATTAAAGTGAAACCAGTTGCACAGAATTATCAGCGTTTTTGTTGTTGTTTTTTTACCAATTCAAAAGCTAGATAACTATAGATTCTGATTGGCACAGAAAACCAGTCATTTCAAGATGTTTAATTTTACCTAAGTATAATATGTTCTTTCAGGTTTTATTTGTCCAACTATATGGAATTATTCAGGATGGTGCAGCTGTTAGACTTATGATATACAGGTCAAGTTTTGTGTGCAGCTACTATAATTTGTATGTATAGAGGAGTTTTGTGAATTTATTTTAATCACTTTACTTCACACAGGTCTAATTTTTCATAGAATATCATTGATGTTTACTCAGAATGTAAATCTCCCCCCTCTTCCCCCATTTTTTTTTTAAATCATAGATATAAAAACATGTTTATGCAGTGTCAGGTATAGATTGTAACAGTTTAACATATATTTATTGAAGTTTTTGTGTTTCACATCACATAGTTACCCAGTTAAACATCTTCACCACCCATTATGCTTAAGTGAGCTTGAACTGTTAGGGTGGAGTTAACACTCAGTAACAGCTTTTCAAGATCTCATTTTAACCTTTAGTCCATTGTTGTAAAATCATGAATAGTTGTTAAATTTGATGTCAGTTTTCCAGCTCAATGGTTGGATATAGAATTTGTATCTGGTTGACGTGCTATGGTAGAGTAAGTCTATTGTGCCCGATTCCAAATCTGTAAATGGACTTCTTGATAGGCCTTAAATTCGTGGATTTGTCGTGCCCACTAAAATGTCAATTATGAATTATGAAGAATGACTTTATTGAATTTGTGCTTAACCTACAACATGTGTGACAGGCTTGTTAATTCTCTCTGATACAAAGTGGAAGATATTGGTATAGCCAAGCTCAATTGAATTTTCCTGCAGTGTTAGAATTTTAAAGCAGAGCTACTGGTAATCATTTTGCTGGTTAGAAGTTCATAGTAACAGATAGATGTTACCTACTCTTTAAGATCTCATTAGAAACTTAAAGAGACAGTTTGTTTTGTCCCAATGAAATACACAGGTATATCACATAAATATGTTGCCTTTAAAGGGTGTCTTTAGGTCAGGATATAAAACAAAAGAAAATGAATAACATGTTATCAAAATACTTCTGACAGGAAGTCACATTCACTCACTTAGGATATTAGTTATAGTTCTTGATGAAATTACATTTTGATATTTTCAAGCCATTTTCACATGATATAATAATATTAATCTGATCTAAAATTACACATAAATTTTATTCCAGAAAGCCCAAATTTTGCTTCAGTTTTCCAGACTTACCACATGTTTTGGAACACAATTATCAGATGTTTGTGTAACAGTTTGAGAACAATTAGAGAAAAAAGTATTTTCATGAGCTGTTTGCAGCATTTCAGCCTGGAAGTCCAAAATCTTGAGAGTTTATGTTTGAGAGGGTAGACTTCATCACAAACTCAAAGACAAACTAATCACCAGTCCAGATTAAGTCTTGGTGTTGTCCAGATGCTGACAAGGGTGTCATTTTAGTATGAATAGTTACCTGGATGAGAGTTTGACCTTTGACATCTTTATCTGCCCTTTAAACTTAGAATTGTGTGAGGGAGGGAATTAACCACTAAATGGAGTTAAGCACTGCAAGCAGATACCCTTCATGAAATAGTCTCCTCAGTTAATTTAGATCTCTTTTAGGTGCCAGTGAGCCATGCACAAGATGAATTAGGCGAATTTTATTCAGTGCATTGCAGGTTTATATCCTCACAGAAGGGACTAAAGAATTTATAAATATGCCTGAAGAAACAAAATTCAGATAAGCCAGTAATATTCAGAAGTTTTATTAATCATTAAGTGATCTGCAGTTCTTTATGTCAGAATAGTGGAACTTTTTTAATTATAGCATTTGTAATAATAGTGTATTACCCTTCTGGCTGCCTTTTTCATTGGCTTCTTTAACATTGATAATGTTCTGCATTAAAATATGTTTGAAACATTATGCATTTCCTTCATTAGTATTAACTGAAACCTTGGTGTAATATTACTATTTCATTATAAGCTTGCACACTGATATGCAAGGATTGAGTGTTACTAACAGTCTTGTACCATGATATGCAAGGATTGAGTGTTACTAACAGTCTTGTACCATGATATGCAAGGATTGAGTGTTACTAACAGTCTTGTACCATGATATGCAAGAATTAAGTGTTACTAACAGTCTTGTACCATGATATGCAAGGATTAAGTGTTACTAACAGTCTTGTACCATGATATGCAAGGATTGAGTGTTACTAACAGTCTTGTACCATGATATGCAAGGATTGAGTGTTACTAACAGTCTTGTACCATGATATGCAAGGATTGAGTGTTACTAACAGTATTGTACCATGATATGCAAGGATTGAGTGTTACTAACAGTCTTGTACCATGATATGCAAGGATTGAGTGTTACTAACAGTCTTGTACCATGATATGCAAGGATTGAGTGTTACTAACAGTATTGTACCATGATATGCAAGGATTGAGTGTTACTAACAGTCTTGTACCATGATATGTAAGGATTAAGTGTTACTAACAGTCTTGTACCATGATATGCAAGGATTGAGTGTTACTAACAGTATTGTACCATGATATGCAAGGATTGAGTGTTACTAACAGTATTGTACCATGATATGCAAGGATTGAGTGTTACTAACAGTCTTGTACCATGATATGCAAGGATTGAGTGTTACTAACAGTCTTGTACCATGATATGCAAGGATTAAGTGTTACTAACAGTCTTGTACCATGATATGCAAGGATTGAGTGTTACTAACAGTATTGTACCATAATATGCAAGGATTGAGTGTTACTAACAGTCTTGTACCATGATATGCAAGGATTAAGTGTTACTAACAGTCTTGTACCATGATATGCAAGGATTGAGTGTTACTAACAGTATTGTACCATGATATGCAAGGATTGAGTGTTACTAACAGTCTTGTACCATGATATGCAAGGATTAAGTGTTACTAACAGTCTTGTACCATGATATGCAAGGATTAAGTGTTACTAACAGTCTTGTACCATGATATGCAAGGATTAAGTGTTACTAACAGTCTTGTACCATGATATGCAAGGATTGAGTGTTACTAACAGTCTTGTACCATGATATGCAAGGATTGAGTGTTACTAACAGTCTTGTACCATGATATGCAAGGATTGAGTGTTACTAACAGTCTTGTACCATGATATGCAAGGATTAAGTGTTACTAACAGTCTTGTACCATGATATGCAAGGATTGAGTGTTACTAACAGTCTTGTACCATGATATGCAAGGATTGAGTGTTACTAACAGTCTTGTACCATGATATGCAAGGATTGAGTGTTAATATCAGACAACAATCTTGTACCATGGTATGCAAGGATTGAGTGTTAATATCAGACAACAATCTTGTACCATGGTATGCAAGGATTGAATGTTACTGGCAATCTTCTTCTACTGTGATGTGCAAAGATTGAGTGTTACTATCTGACAACAGTCTTCCCCAGTGACGTGCAGGGATTAAGTGTTACTATCTGACATCAGACTTCTACTGTGATGTGCAGGGATTGAGTGCTAATCTGAAAGCTGCTTGTGTATGCTGTCCTAACACTTGTCACATGTCGGACTGTTTTGTTTGCTGACTAAAATAAGAACTGAGAAGATCAACTAAAAATATATTGATTACATTTGAACATTGGAGCAATGAGTGCCTAGTGACTGAATTCATCAAAAGATTTTGTCTCATTAAATTTGGTCTTCTGAATAATGGATGAAGAGAAAAAGAATTTGTTTAATGACAGTCTGCTTTAATGGGCATCACACAGCTATGAATTTCAATACCTTTTTTCTCAATTTTTTCTACATGAAGTTGTAATTTCCCTATGCAATAACAGAAAGGGGCACCTTGCTAATCTCTGCTGACCATCTGGAAGTATGTGCATCCATCATTTGTTTTTCAATTGCTCCTTCATCTGAATAGATGGGCATATTAACAATGGGGATTTTAGCAGCATGGCCATAATGACAGCCATAAAAAAAATCATATCACTGCTCATCCTGAGCAGAAAACAGACTTACATAGGGTTTCCCATGGAAGACTTCTTATGGTGTTTAGTAGGTTCTAAATGAAAGTCATGTTAATATGACTTCCAACATTGATGCAGTTATGGTCATCTTGAAAATTGTTAATGCTACTTCTTCTAGATGACTGGTAATATGGACATGGGGTTTCACCAACAGACATCTTATGACATCTACTTGATCCTGAATTAAAATGGTTCCAGTTTGATATCCAGTATGGTTACATGGCAGCCATCTTGAAAATATTATTGCAGCTTCTCCAAAATATTACATTAAATTAACATTTGATTTTCACCATAAGACTTCTTATGGTGTCTAAGAAGCTCAAAATGAAAATGGTGTCATCTTAATTCCCTTTTTGACAAACCATGACCTGCATCTTGAAAACTTTTTTATATCTTTCTCCCACTATGGACTCTTGTTTGTTTTCTTAAAAATAAATCTTTTGGTACTGGCTTATTTTTTTATTATTATTATTATTATTATTATTATTATTATTATTATTATTATTATTATTATTATTATTATTATTATTATTTTATTTAAAGAGGGTAAGAGGGTATTTGACAATATCTTGCTTGCATAATGATGCAAAAACCACAAGAGGTAGACATAAGATATCAATATGTTTGGTTAGACATACATAATAATAATAATAATAATAATAATAATAATAATAATAATAATAATAATAATGATGATAATAATAATAATGAGGACATTATATAGCGCCTCATCTTTAGAAGCTCTAAGCGCTTTACATTTGACAACGATTATAAAAGAATATGAAAAACAAACTGTATATAATGAAATGATTACAAAAATTAAAAACAAATACCACAAAATTAGAAACAGAAAACATGCTGTATATTTTTAAAGCAAGGATTAAGGATACCTTAAAAAGAATACATTATTAGGTCATATATGTTGTCCTAATTGGATTTTCTGATAATTGCAGGGAGGTGTATTACACTTTTAAAACAATGAAAACCTTATGGGTACAGTTCAGCAAAAATCACATCATATAAAATGCATATTTGTATTCACAAGTAGATGATTTTATTTAATTTTCATATCATTAAGTCAGTCGTTTTTTAAGGCAGTTGTTGTTTTTTTTAACTCAGTTGTTTTTTTTTCTCTACAGTGTTGAATTTATTTGGTCTTGGGACTGTTTTCATCTGGCTTCAATCTAACTGCATTAGGGACAATTTTTGTTCTACATACACATTGCTTATAATCATCAGTTACATGGATTTGTATGGATGCATGTCTGGTTTGGATTTATGATTTTACAAATTAGAATCATTAATTTTACAGCTGATAGATTCATTGTTATCTCATTTCCATCCAAATATTTTTAAATCACTTTTTTGTTAGCATTCCAAATAGTAATTCTACAATTAGGAATTGACTCATTCTTAGTAGTTTGATACTCCAGGGGTTCCATATAATATGTTACATTCCAGCTGTTACAGACCAGAGCCTTAAATAGCGGATCAGGCAGTAACACCCTTGTAAAAACTGAATTAATTTTCTATCTCAAAAGAGAAATAAATTTGAAATGGTAATTGGTGTCAGTAGTACTTTTTCAGTTACCACCTCAAATTTTTTTCTGGTCTAATTTGGTTGACTGATCCAATGGCCTAGTGATTAGAGTGCCTGCCTCAGATGTTGGAGGTTGTGAGTTTGATACCCAGCTGAGTCATACCAAAGACTTACAAAAGTGGTACTAATAGCTGCCTCACTTGGTGCTCAGCATTAAGAGGTTGGTGTTAGGACTGGTTGGTCAGTTGTTAGGATAATGTGACTGGGTGGGACATCATGCTACATGTCTGGGGCATGATGCCCCAGTGCTAGACATCAGTATAAATTGCCACATAGGGGCTCCTGAAGGACCAAATGGTCTAAAGTGCCCTCCTTTATGGGTCACTGCCATCTCACCTCTGTCTGCATGAGATCTAGTCTAAGATTCTGTGAATGTGGATATGTGAGAAAATTTGTCAGTAGCTTCTTGTCGGTGGTTCTTTCTGTGGATTTCCCGGTTTCCTTCTCCACCATTAATACTGGCCTCTATGTTTTGAGTGCTGAAAAATGGTGTTAAGCCTCACAGCAACAATAAATTGCCACACTTCAGACATCATAAGTAACATGACTGAAAAATTGCTAAAGCTACACAAAAAATTTAAATCACAAATAAAATTACTATTTCAATATGGCCTAAATGCTTTGGATCAGAATTGATCCAATTCTTTCTACTTCATCTTAACAACACAATGGTGGCTTTGATCTGTTGGTGTAGTTCTTTGTTTTGTTAGTTGCTTGGATTTTGACTGCACTTTCAACACAATATTGGTCATATCTTTAAAGGAAAATAGAGCTGACCAAAAGCTGACCTGGGCAGGTTTCTAAACCACAATCCTTGGATTGTAATTGAGGCTTAGCCAACTCTCTACCATGGAGGTTCTTTGCTGTTTACCTACTGATCTACCATAGCTGGTTTTACCAACTGATCTACAATGGCTGTCTAATATATGTATGTGTTGGCAGAGCTGTTTACCAGATCTACCTATCTAATGTACAGTATGTGATGGATATTAATTCTGTGCCGTTTACTGATTTACCATGGCAATCTAATGTACAATATGCAGGGGGAAGTTAGTTCTATGCTGTTTACCAACTAATCTACCATGGCTGTCATGTATAATACATGATAGCAGACTAATTCTGTGCTGTTTACTGATTTACTATAGCTGTCTGATGTACACTATGATGGGGCAGACTGGTTTTATACTATGTGCTTGTTAGATGCATAATATACATAGGTGAATATAGGAGCAACCAGATGCCAGAAATACAAAATGTCATTATCAAGATTTATTTGTTTTTTATAGGATGTTTCAAGGCTTTTATCTGCAAGTTATCTTTGATTTATTATATAGCCACATGATGTAATTTTGGGTTGGGATTTGAAATAAGATGTGTTATATAGCATTGGACAAAAAAAACTACATGTTAAAGTCAGGGATCAGAAATTATAATACCAATGGTATGTTTCATTTGCTAGTTCAGTTCAGTTCAGTTCAGCACTTCTTTATTAATTGAATTTATCTTTGCTATAAAATAATCATATATATATATATATATATATATATATATATATATATATATATATATATATATATATATATATATATATATATATATATATATATATATATAAAACATATTGTCTGAAAACCTCCCTGTTTTTAAACTGCTTTCATTAGTCTATGCTTGAGAAACACATTCAATATCTGCCCCACCATTTTGATTTATGTCACTGTTTTCTCAGTACCTTCTCTTCATCAAGAATGGCCTGAACTTTACCCTGGACACTTTTTCATGAAATAATTCCAATGCAGTATGGAATAACTTGAATGATTAAGCCATGAAGGGAACATATATACACTATACACATCATGGATTTCAGAAAATCCACTTTCCACACCTGATAACTGTGAAACAGTTTTTATCCCAACCATATAAACATAATAAGCATGAAGTCAAGGTATAGAGTGCTATAAAAGACAAAACACATGCTTCTTTCTCTTGCCCAGAGTCATGCCTCTGGGGCAGGGAACTTGCCTCTGGGTCATGACTTGAAAATTATCAAAATTTTGTAACCCAATGATCATGTATTTAAAAATTAAGAAATGAATACACATACAATATGCAATGTTGGTAGAATTTGGCTCAATGGTCAGACAATACAACATGAGGCATAGCTTGGAAATACTAAAATATGCAATGGCATGACATTGATCTGCTTTTTGTATTAATTTATGTATAATGGGACATACAGATCTTGGCTTTTATGCAGGTGGTTGCTACATGCATGTCATTTATATTTACCAGGTGTTTGATAATGAATATATTAGAATTCAAATAGTAGCTAAATATTACACACACTTACCAAATTCTTCATTATAAATTTATTTTCCACTAATCATACATTTGTTCCATCACTTCATTCTAACTAATAATTCTTAGCACTCATTTAATACCATCATACTTTTAATACAATCATACTTCTAATACCATCATATCTTTAATACAATCATACTTCTAATACCATCATACCTGTAATACAATCATACTTCTAATAGCATCATACTTTTAATTCTAATCATGCTTTTAATACTGATCAATGCTGTTAACAATCATGCTTTTTATTAGTTATTCTTTTATCTATCATTTAGAGACAGAAAACTCTTGATTTATTTCTTAAAATTGCTGTTCTGCTTTCAGATTACATGGAAGGGATAGACTGTGGTGACACAAAGACTCTTGGAGGGGCTGTAGTGTTTTCTCATCGTTTCTATACAGAGCAACAGTATAATAATAATGTGGAGTGTAGAATGACATTCAAAGCTCAAAATGAAGGCTGGAAATTAATGCTACGGATATTAGAATTAGATATTCCAGACAGAATGCCAAATGGGTTGTGTAATGATGCTTTATATGTTTATGATGATATGGATGTCTTTACAAAAGCAATGGTGAGTGCATGTGGTGTTGCAAATAGGTCAACATGATTTTATTCAGTCTATACCTCTTTCATTACAATTTACCATATATACTCAATTTTAAAGTCAACCCAGCAGCACAGTCCCAGATCTGCCAGCACATTATGTGATGGCAGATGATGAATTTTGTTGTTTGCAGTTGAACTTGACTTACATATGAGTATATAACATTATTTGTTGTCATTATTTACTTGGATAAATAAAAAAGTATGGTGAGTCATATGATGTCCTGAAATAATCATTTGGCTCACATGAACATAAAAGGTTGTATGTGTAGTGTGCTTTGCCCTTTCTTAGGACTATTTTATTAGTGAACAGGAAGCTCTAAACACAATCCTGATCTTCTCATTTTTAGCCTGGAAAACCAAATTCTTAAATATATGTAAACTCCAGTCATCATTAGTTTTATCAATTTTTCCAGCGCTGTAGAAAATTTGAAACAAATTGATGTGATTCAGAAAAATTTTCAGACAAATAAATGAAGTGCAGCTCAAAAGCTTGAATTCTGAACAAAGGTTTTCTTTGATTATTTTTCAGTGACAACTTATTTGTAATTGGATGGTAAAGTGCCAGAGACATGTTTATTCATAATGACTACCATCAACTTCTCAAAAAAGTACCATTTTAATAGGATGTTAATAAGTTGCTTACTTAGATATCTTGCTGATCAAACAACGTATTTGCAGAAATTTAGACATTTTTGCACACAAAAAATGTTTAGTCCACAAATGACACCTGACCCTACACTATACATGTCATATTCAGTAAATTAACATAATGAAACCTTTTTACATTTTTTGGTACATAATCTTTTGTGGGTACTACATAGCCACTATTGTGCTGATGTGCCATAAAGAACTACTACATACTGCATACATATTCTTTTTCTGTGGAGCTAAATTTCTAATGATTGCATTTAATTAAAAAATAAGATTGTATGTGAGCTAAATTTCTAGTGATAGATTGCATATTACATACCTGTCAAATATCATGCCAGAAGATAAAAACTCGATTTTTGGAGACTTTCCACACCTACCTCGGAATTTCATATTTCCCGATTTCTGCAAAGAACTCCCATTTTCTTCTTTCTTTTGTTTTCATTTCTCCTAAAAATAATTCTACATAGATATATCATATGCAATTCACGGAAGCCATGTTGGTTCATCACCTGTAAATACTGTTATGATGAAACAGTACTTATGTAAATAGAATGTTAAGTTTAAACATTATTCAAGTAAATTTATGACTTTTTTATATCCCACCAACAATACTAAAATGAGAAACTAAACCATAACAAGAAATAGACCACAGCCATAAGATTGTGAGCAATTAATTCATTCCCATGAATGATCACTGTCAATGCTGTAGGTTCTCCATTCACACAAAAGAAACTTAAATTTCTTTAGCTAAATGAATAATTAGACAACTAATGAAATGACTGATTTGATGTACCCTGCTGTCCTAACACAAACTTCATATGAACAAACAATATTTATTTAGCTAAAGAGCAGTAAGTTTCTTTTGTGAGAGTGGAGATGTTACAGCATTGACAGTGATCATTCATGGGATTTAAACTAATTACTGACAATTTTATTGTTGTGGTCTATTTCTTGTTGTTGTTTATTTTCAATATAACACATAGGACAGTAGGGTGTCCTTCTGGAAAAAAGATCACCTGAGAGATGGGAGAGGTAAACCTATCTCATTACATCTGTTTTTAGCAGTGAGTATGGACCACAGAATCTCAAAAATCGAACATTAGAATTCCAGACCAGAAGCCCTTACTAGTACTAACCTAAGAAAGATCAACCCCAAAATAAAAAAATAATATATATTGACATTTTTGTATGCAAATTCTTTTTGATTTTTTTTAATTAAAAAACAGCACAGCAGACCTTAAGGGGAAACGCCAACATGTAAAAGACTTTCTAATTTGGACACATGGTGGGACTTCTCAGAAACTTACATTTAATATGGCAGGGAGTGTGCCAAGGAACCCATATATAAAGAAACTTAACCTAGTAAACTGCCTGGCATTGCTATACCATATACAGACATTTGTTACCATAATTAAATTAAAAGAAAAATGGAAAAAAATGCAATGTAGAATATGTTCCCCTAAAATTCTAATTCAGAATGCCTGTAAATATGTTATTTAAAAAACAATATTAAATGCCTTATAACTCGACAGTAAGGAAATAAGTGGGACATAATGTGGGGAAAATAGTTTCCATAAGTGTATGCTTGAGACTGGTATTTAGGTACCATTAATTACAACAAAATAAGGCAACTTTTTTATATGCCAGTCAATTGCTGGTGCTTACATAATGTCAGATTGCCAGTACTTTTCACAAGAAAATTGCAGTGATAAGAATTTTCAATTAGTCACTCCAACTTTCTTGTCTATTTGCTTAAGACTAATCTTAATTTTTTGTGCAGTTTGACAACAGATAGCAGAATATGAAAAGAGGGCACATCCTGGATGGAAATAAGGCATTTCACTGGGAGAAACCACACATCCTTTGAGAATCTCATGTATATTGGACCCTAAAGATGGTCAATATTTAGTGAAAACAAGCTTAAAAACTGCATGTGAAAAACCTCTATATTTTAGGTCCCAATCTCCCAAGTTTTGAAAAATCAGTTTCTGTACTGATTGCATAAGTTAAATTTCTAGTGATAAGTTTGTGTGCGAGCTAAATTTCTAGTGATAAGACTGCATGTGAGCTAAATTTCTAGTGATAAGATTGTGTGCAAGCTAAATTTCTAGTGATAAGACTGCATGTGAGCTAAATTTCTAGTGATAAGATTGTGTGTGAGCTAAATTTCTAGTGATAAGACTGCATGTGAGCTAAATTTCTAGTGATAAGATTGTATGTGAGCTAAATTTCTAGTGATAAGATGCATGTGAGCTAATTTCTAGTGATAAGATTGTATGTGAGCTAAATTTCTAGTGATAAGATTGCATGTGAGCTAATTTCTAGTGATAAGATTGTATGTGAGCTAAATTTCTGGTGATAAGATTGCATGTGAGCTAAATTTCTAGTGTTAAGATTGCATGTGAGCTAAATTTCTAGTGATAAGATTGCATGTGAGCTAAATTTCTAGGGATTAGATTGCATTCAAGCTTAATTTCCAGTGATTGTTAAGATTGTGTGTGAGCTAAATGTCTAGTGATAAAATTGTGAGTGAGCTAAAGTTTAATGATAATGCATGTGATCAGTTTCTAGTCATTGTGTGTGAGCTAAATTTTTAATGAGACTGTGAGCTAAATTTTTAGTGATTGATAAAATTGCATGTGATCAGAATTTCTAGTGTTTGATAAAATTTTGTTTGATTTAAATTTACATGTGAGTTAAATTTTAGTGATTGATAAGAATGCATTTGACTTAAATATCTAAGGATATATAAATTCTAGTCCACTATAATTCATTTATTTATAACTAACTAGGTATTGAACATGATGACAAACTTTTATTGTTTCTGCAGAAACATTGAAATGTGCACAATTTTTGGTTGATCTGCCTTGAAGTGTTAAGATGGTACCTTTTTGAGTCTTAAGTTATGCATACAGGTATTTTGCTAATGGGATTTATAGTACTGGGGGAAAGTACAGTCAAGAAGTAGATAGCTTTTATTGCATGAAAGCAATCAATTCTACTTGATATATTTCCATAATCAAGGAACAAAATTTCTATCTATATATCATTACTGCTGCCTGAGAGAACAAGATAATTAAAAGTGCTGTTGGGAGCTTAGATTTTGATCATAACAAATGTCTTTTCTCTCATTAAAGGCTTCATCAAATTTGTCTACCTGTTGATGAGTGGTGGTAGTATTAACTATATGGGTTGGAAATTAGAATGATAGAGAACTGTAAAATTTCAGGCTTGTGATCAGTTATTATCTAAAGAATTTCATCTTTATGTTAGTGTTTTTCCAGTTGTGTCTGTGTAGCATTCACTGATTTACACTCTACAACACTGTATAACATTCAGGTGTTGCAGTTAGTGTCTGGTCCAAACTTCACTGTGTTCATTGATTTATCATCTGTGAAGAAACCAGTTGTTGCAAATCCTATAGGGATTGCCTTCAGATCTCACAATAGGATTATGAAAATAGAAGTTAAAAGCCACATCTCTCCCATACCAATAACTCCAGTGGCCTAGTGGTTACAGGATCTACCTTGGATTCGAACCCTGGCCAAGTCATACCAAAGACTTAGTGAAATGGTACTAGCACCTGCCTCACTAGATGCTCAGCATTAAGAGGTTCATGTTAGGACAAGACAGCATCATGGTGTCAGGATAATACACTGGGTGGGACATCATGCTACATGTCTGCAGATGATGCCCCTTTAAAAGACATTACTATAAACTGTCACACTGCAGACGTCATAGGATCTAACTGAAAAACTGTTAAAGCTATGTTATAAATTAAACAGAGATACATAATCTCACAAATCTGAGGGTCCAATATTTAGAAAATGGTTGACCAAATCTAGGAACTTGAAAATTCAGCAAACAGGGACTCTCACTGCTGGGTCAGTCGGACCAAATGTATGCCCAAGAGTTAAATACAACTTGTACCTGGTGAGAGTTTTACAGTCGGAATAGAATTATTTAGTAGTGGCCCTCGTGTGATATCACAAGTGACTAGGAACATTTGACATCTTGTTCTTTTTTAATAATAATAATAATAATAATAATAATAATAATAATAATAATAATAATAATAATATCAAATTACAAACATTTGTATTTCTTTTCTACATTCAACTAATGTTAATGGAAAATGTGTAGAAATGCTGGGCACAGAACATCCAGGTTATGAAATGGCTTGACTCCCCTCCTCCCACAAGCATCACATGAATTTCAGTCAACATATTATGATTTAAATGTTCTGGTAAAAAAAAAATATATGTACTTGTGTTCTCTGTTTAATTAGTCCAGGCCCATGGATCTTTGTATCATTTTTGTAACATAACGGCAATTAAATAATGAAGTAGCTTATGCTCTCATGGGAAAAACATTTATTACTGTGAAAATTACGTTTTCCAGCTAGGTGTGGGGCATTTAAGAATAAATTGGGAATTGTTTTTATTATCAAAATGTACTTTATTCTTGGAATTCACTTCCAAAGATTTACAAATGAAATATATAAAGATCAATTATAAAAACAACAACTGTTATTATTATTATAATTATTGTTTTTGTTGTTATTATTATTATTATTATTATTATTATTATTATTATTATTATTATTATTATCTTTGTATATTTTTGCAGAGTAAAACATTACATAAAGGCAGGAATGGTTAATCCAATTTCCATAACATTATTTCAGTACAATTATTTAAAAGACCCTAGCTTAGTGGTTAGAGTGTCTGTCTCAGATGCTAGAGTTTGTGAGTTCGATACCCAGCCGAGCCATACCAAAGACTTATAAAAATGGTACTAACAGCTGCCCAGCTAGGTGCTCAGCATTGAGAGGTTAGTGTTACGCTTGGTTGGCCTGGTGTCAGGATAGTGTGACTGGGTGGGATATCATTCTACAAGTCTGTGTCATGATGCCCCAGTACTAAACATCACTATCAACTGCCACACTGCAGACATCATAGTGATATAACTAAAATATTGTTAAAGCTATGTTAAAAATCCAAATGACACACATTTTCTCAATACTTTTCTGAAAACAGTATGGCTCATGATGCAATGAAAACATTATGGCTCATGAAAACAGTATGGCTCATGATGCAATGCTTTGTGGGTGATTATGTCATCCCATATTTACAGATTTCTAAACCACTCTATACTACATCAGGATGTCACTTGATTAAAGTCTAATACATCCTACATCAGCAAAAATCCAATATGGTCAGTTCATTTAGTGTCTAGCATAGTTGATTGTAAAAAGTTAATAATTAGTAATATCTCAGTTAATCTGTTAAGTCCAAAGTCTTGTGTTACAGGTCTAGGCTCATTCAAAAGTAACAACATAAGAGTGAAGCCAACAAGCTTTGTAAAATTTAACAAATAATTTATTTCCCCGAAAAAACAAGGTAAAAATGAGAAAAATGATTTACAGTTTACGAATCAAATCCAAAATTAATCCAAGAATTAAAAAATAGAAGTCCTGTCAGTGGAAAGTACTAAATGAATGACAGTTTGAATTCTAATGATATTTCAAAATAGAAGGTATTGACATATGTTGTAACCTTGAAGTGCTGTTTTGTCAACATTTCCTTGTTGAATCACAGAAAATAATATTCCAATTTAGAATTTCTGAATAAATTTCGATAAATTTCTTTTGTCCAAGAATTCTGATGAGCACTTGTATTTTTCACAGAAAGAATAATTAAAAAAAAACTGGTCACAACAAAACACCTTTGAGTATAAAAGGTTTAAAGGCCAACTGGCTATTTCTTCTTATAACAATGAGTTACGTTCCTGTATTTGAGTCATGAGATCATCTTGCCAGAACAACATAAAAACATTTATATGCCTAAAATCATGTACTCTAGTATTGCCTTAGCTAAAATCAATGGTTCTTACAATGAAAAATAATTAAAAATAAATAAAAGTTCTTTGCTCAAAATTTATATCTGATTTGAGAATCAAGGTAAAAAAAATAAATACAATGTTTCAACTACTGGTTATTTATCAGGTCAAACAGAACCGAACTGAATTTCTATAAAAAAAAATATTAAACCCTGTGGACAGAGTTATCATTACAATATGTAATGATTAAAATGAAAGTAAAAATTTTTAAAACTAACAAATAAATAATTAAAAAGCATATACATAACACTTCCCTCCATAAAAGAAAAAGAAAGATTTATATAATAAAACTTTATTTTTACCATATGGCAATTATATATGAGATTTTAAAAAAATACATAGAAGAACCTTTACAAATTACACAAAGTGAACATGAAATAATAATTCTATACATGGCAAAGTGCATCTGTTATTAAATTGTCTTTATTATATTACTGTAACAACAAACTCAACCTTAATTTCTGATTTTTGTTTTTCATCTTGTCAATGAAAGTAAGGGGGTTGTGATCACTAAACAATTAATGGAGAAGGAGCAGAACCTATGTAGACTTCAAAATGTTGTAATGCTAGTATCAAAGCCAAACATTTCTTCTCGATTGTTGAATAATTTTTTTAGTGCTTATTTAATTTCTTAGAAAAATAGCACACTGGAAAGATCAACACCATTTTCATCTTTTTGAATCAATACTGCTCCAACCCCATCAACACTTGCATCAACAGACAGTTTAAATGATTGACCAAATTTTGGAGCTGTAAAAACTGGTGCACTTTTAAGTATGGCCTTTATCTTATCAAAAGTCTCCTGACTTTTTTCAGTCCCAAAAATTTGGTTTTCTTGCTCAATAAATTTGTCAGGGATTCAGCAATTTTAGAAAATTGAAACAAAATTTATGATATTATCCAGCCATACCTAAACAAAATCTCATCAATTGTTGCATTTTACTAACAGGCAAAGAGATAGCCTTGACCTTAGCAGCTATAGATTTAACTTGTCCATGTCTCACAATATGTCCTAGAAATGTTACACAAGCATGATAGAACTCACTTATGGATTAATTGATTGTCTGTATTGCATTAGTGAGTCAGTCAAAGAATTTCTGAAATGTTGCTAAATGTTCTTTGCAGGTGTTGTTTGTTGTAGATGATGACCTCATTGATGTAAGCATCATAATTATGTAGACCAGAGGTAATTATATTCATTAAATTTTGAAAAGTACTTTTCGAACCCTTCATCCCAAATGACATCACTTTATATTGATAAAGTCCATCTGGAGTCACAAATGCCAAAATTTCCTTTGCCATTACTATTAGTGGAATTTGACAAAATCCATTCAGAAGGTCAAATTTGGTGACATACTTGGCATTTCCAATTTTATCAATGCAGTCATTGAGTCTTGGTAATGGAAATGAATCTGTTTTAGTCACACTGTTCATCCATGTGTTTCAGAACAAGTATACATGGTGAACTGCAGTCACTTTTACTGGGCTCTATGAAATCATTCTCCAACAAATACTGAATTTCTTTTTTCAAGTATTCCTGTTTGATAGGGTTAATCCTGTATGGGTATAGTTTCACAGGTTGGAATGTACAATTTCAGTGTCATGAAAAATTTTGTTTGTTCTTGTTGGAACATCTGGAAATAAGTGCTCATATTCAAATAATAACTGTTCTTTTTTGTTGTTGCAAATGTGAAAGTTATGGTCCAGATTAGACTTGTCACTCCAAAATCAGTAGTGTCTGCATTCCTTCTCCCCAAATCCTTGGTGAGTGGGACAGGTACAACTAAATTAATGCATGATTTACTTGGCTATCTCTCTCAGTAGTGTGGTTCTGATGATTATCGATTATAGATTATAATCTATAATAAGATAATTGATTGTGAAACTCTATAATTGATTGTGTGCAAAGGGAGACTATTTCTTTTCAAATGCATGCAAAATGCAAAGATTAGTATAACTCCTGGGCAAATGGTAAGCTATATAGGACTTCCAATCTACTACCATCATTGAACTAAATTATTTATTCCCTTCACTACTTACAAATATAAAACATACCTTACTCTGTAGGTGCAAACTTAATTATGAACATATAGTCATGATTACATAATTTTGCTGTTAAATTGTAGAGTTAATAAATTGTTTTAAAAATATTATTTGTTGCAGTTTAAATGTAAAATCCTTTTGTAGTATTTGTAAATAATGACAAACAAGAAAACCATGTCCTTTTCTGTAAATGATAGACACATTTGTATAAATGAACGGGTTTTGGAGGAGTTTGGGGATTGTAAGAGTTTTTTAGTTACATAAAACTGATCAGCCAGAAGAAGCCGCTTTTATTTAACAAAGTTGTAAAACAAACATAACTTATTAGAAGAAAATGTAATATTTTTTTTATCAGATTAAAGTATAAATATTATTACTCCAGTACATTTATTAACATTTTGAACTCTTAAGCAAAGATATAACTGCAAAAAGAAGCAAAAAGTAAAATTTGCTCTTAATAACTGATTATAATCGATTATCAGTTGGTTAAGTGGAATCAATTATCGATTATGAAATTCTGACGATTCCCATCACTATCTCTCAGTATATTATTATGCCTTTAATTTATTTAGATCAGAATACTATTAATATAACATAACTCACTTATTTTCTTCTTAACTTTGTAAGGGCCCTAATACCTAATCTGATGAAAGTTTTGAAGAATGTGCAATAGAGACAGAACTCTATTACAAGACTCAAATGTTCTCTCCATTGAAAGTTCTGTGAAACCATAATTTCTCTTTTGACTTTAATTGCTGAATGCCAAATTCGATGCATAACTAGCTGGAAAATTCCAGATGTAAAATTTGACCCTTAATCAGATTGGACAGATTTGGGAAGGCCAACATGAGTAAAGAACTTTATCAAAGCTTTTACTATTGTTTTAGTTTTAATATTTCTCAAAGGAATTGCCTTTTGAAATCTTGTTGACATACAAATAATGGTCAGCAAGTATTGGTTGCCTGACTTGGTCTTAGTAAGGGACCAGCACAATATATCATTATTCTGCTAAATGGTTGTCAAATGCAGGAATTGGTTGTAGATGAGCCTTAGGTATCTTCTGATTGGGTTTTCCTACCATTTGACAAGTATGACAAGATCTGCAGTATTTACAAATATCACTTTTGATTTTTGGCCAATGAAAGTGATTTAAGATCTTGTGATAAGTCTTATTAATCCTTAAATGACCAGCCAAAGTTGTTTCATGGGCCAGACTAAGAATTTCATGTCTGTTAGATTTTTTAACTTCAATTTGATAATTCACTGACCACTTGTCACCTGCAAGTACCTGGGAGTTTCCATTTTGTCCTAAGAATTTCATTTTTAATGAAATAACAGACAGGTACTTCTGTAGTTTTAGTTTCACTAATGAGCCTTTGAAGCAAACAGGAGATCTAAGGATCTTTTTCCTGTTTGACATCAAGTGATTGTTGTTTGTCATCCTGATTATAATAAAAAGAATGAGAAGTCAAAGGACGATTCTTTTATCAATATCTTTTGATTGATTCAGACAGGGAGTGAAAGTGACCCAGTTCTGAATCAAGGTGAGAAAATAGATACAGTGTTTCAACTACTGGTTGTTTATCAACTGAACTGAACTGCATTTTTATTTAAAAAATATTAAACCCTTTGGACAAATTTATCATTACAATAGCAAATAATGGAATAAAATAAAAATAAAAAATTTCAAACTAACAAACAAATAATTAAATTACATATACATGTACATAATAGTTGATACTAGATGCCATCAAATCTCATAAGGATTTGTGATCACTGCTTTAATGGTTGATTTCTTTATTGCAAATACATGTCACATACCAGAAATGTTAGCCAGCAATCATACTATTAAATTACCATAATGTATTGATTGTCCAGATATGACTTATTTGGATTGTTGAATCAAAAATAAAAGTGTCTTAACAATTTTGACTGAATATTCCATGTATACTTGATTATTCCTGTAAACTTCATAGTTATGCAGAAAATCTATTATCAAGACAAAGTCTGTGTGCCCCTGTTTGTCTTTACTAGCCAAGGGTTTTCAATGGACTTGATTCCACATTGACCCTGGACATATCTCCCTAGCCAGAACAGGGACTACCACCCTGTTATTTGATTGGCTGCAGCTGAATGTTGTTTCCCTTTACCTCCATTTTTTGTGAATCAGACACACCCACACTTTTAGTCTGACCTCAATTCAAGCACCCATGTGATCCTTACTTTTCACCCAACCCACACCTAATCTGCCTCTGCCCTGGTTTTCTATATGGCACATAAAAATTACTCCATAAAATGAGGATGAAAGATAGTTGTAGTTGATTCTAGACTGAACTGAGAACATCTCCAGGTAACTGAATAAAGTGTGCTCATTGTCAAAGAAGTATAAGACATTACATTTTATTGGCAGATGGATATGTCTTACTGACCAGCATGGACAATATGATCCATGATTATTGATGAAACCTTCACTGTAAGCACAGCTGCATTTCTCCAAAATCAAAATTGTTTGATTGCATTCCTTCACTTAAATCCTTGGTGAGTGGGACAGATACAACTAATTTAACTGTATGATTAACTTGGCCACTCTCACTCAAGTATACTGGTATACCTATAATTTATTTAGATCAAAGTACTATTATACTTTAACTCATTCATTTTCTTCTTAACTTTGTAAGGGCCATAATATCTAATCTGAAGAAAATTTTGATGAATGAGCAAGAGAGACAGAACTCTATTACAAGACTCAAAAGTTGTCTCCATTGAAGTTCGGTGAAACCGTAATTTCTGTTGAGTCCGAATATCAGTTTGCTTCAGCATCCTTGTCAGCTAAAATAACCATGGCATGTACAACTTATTTTAGCAATTAATATAATTGTAGAATACCATGATTTAGTCAGACATCACAACAACTGTTTCAGTACATCTTATTCTGGAAAGTTGACTGTTGTCTCTGTGTAAAAATGAATAAATCCAGGACATATGTGCTTGTGATATTGCTGTATGTTTGAATTTTTTGAATAAACAATGCTCAGATAAGGATATTAGCAGTCTGTTTTGCATTTTAGTTTTATGTTTTTCTTGCCATACAAAGCTTGTGACATCAGTGAAACTGCATAAAATATCAAATCTTGTGCTCTTCCCCAGTTTCATTGGTTGTTTCAGACAGCAATGTCTTGCATTCACAAGAAGCATTTGTTTAATGCACCATCCAGAAAGCTATGTGTGCCCAGGGTCACTAGTAAAAAGTGGATTATTGATCCTTGGCTAGCAAACATTCTATTAGTGTGGAAAATCAGCATTGTACTTTATATGCTATTAATTTGCATATTGTCAACATTTCATGCTCAACAATAATCGGCATGTAAAATCATTTATTTATTGCATTACTTTATGTAAATGACTGGGATGGGGCAAGCATATGTGCCAAGCAGTATAACCTCTCCCATCTATCTCGATTACAAATTTAAAAGCTTTTCCATGTAAATCATTGTTCATTAGGCTACACAATCCATTTCCTTTTAAAAGTGTAATATTTATCCAGATGTCAGAAAAATGGATAATATTTTAAATGACCTGCTGTAATTTGTTTCTATTATGGCATTATGTAGATTGTTATTGTAGGAAGTTGATGAACAAAAAAAAACTTTACCCCTTTATCATGTCAGAGGTCAGGTGACATTAAAACAGCACTTCTTTATGACTTGGTCTCCATTAAGTCATTCTTGAGAGATTTGTACAATTTGATAGATATACATATATATGTGACTGTGCATTTTGCTTCAAGTTGCACAGTATATTGGCCCAATTACATACAAGGAAAGAATGTGTCCATAACTGTAGCATATAGCAATGTTAAAACACACACACACACATACACACATACACACATATAGACCAAAGTCAGCTTAGGTTCATGAATGTATTAGCTATCAAAATTACAAGTGATTATAAGGATAAATTCAGGGTCAATCACTTGGTCAATGATTGAATAGTGACATTTGATTGGTTTATACCAAAGAGGAAGTAGATGATACATTTATCAATTTACAGAAATAATGGTATGTGACATGAAATTTGGCAGTTGTATATTCTCTATATATTTTTCCACAGTCATATATTAAGGTTCATTTGGCCTGATCTGGATTTCACCAGCAGAACTAGGCCCTGGTTTAACCTTAAATCTGATTGGCTAAAATTTTTAAGTCTTGCTTAAAATTGACCAATTAAAACATGGAACTCAGATTTAAAGATGTATGGGTGAATTTAATAATAATAATAATAATAATAATAATAATAATAATAATAATAATAAAGACCTTATTTTCAGAGGGTGAATCATTTAGTTACAGATGAGGACTAGTGTTGAAGCCCACTGTTATGTACATAATAATATGTTCATGCACACACACTGATAGACAAAAATGCACACACAAGCAAACACACCATATATAAACAACTGTTCACATAAAGGAGGTATAGGACCTGGAGCTTTAGTTAGCATAAATGAGATAGAACAGTAAAATTCAAATGGATCAATCTACCACTCCTCAAAGTAAAAGGCCTGCTGTCATATTGTGTATATTTCTTTGTAAAGTATGATGGCAAAAGGGTATTTTGAACCTACAAGTATTCCTCTTGTTCCTTAATACTATTGCATAGAGAAGGTTGAAGAAGACATTGTAAGATACAGAAAGACTCATTGGAAGTACACTTACTGTGGGTAAGTACCATTGTTCTTATCAGCTTTGATTTTCTGTCTGTGTGGGGTGTAAAATTGCTGATTTTATATCTAATGGAAATGGTGATGCAGATTTTATGTACTTTTAAGTGTATTTATCATCTCTGTATCAGCGTTTAGGCAGGGGCTTATTTCTAGATTAATTTAAAGAGATGGGTTGTCTTTTAGATATCTCCTTATTCTTTACAAAATGAGTTTTCATTACTGGTAGCTAATTAGATGCTGATAACTGCATTTACTATCATTTTATTTGCCATAAAGTTATGCTTCTTGTTTTTCTTGGTTGTGAGGTGGATTTTTTTTCTGAATTATGCTGCAAAATATTTTGATAAGCTAGCATTGATAAGACAAATACTGGTGTGAATTTGGCAGTAAGATTTTGTAGGTGCTTGTTTATCCCTCATATCAAAAAGAGCTAGAATTTTGCATTTTAAAGCCAGGAGAAACATGACTGATATCCATAAATTTATTTTGTACATATTGCCCAGATGATCTTAAGACCAACAGGACTTGAGCCAATAAATGCCAATAAGTGTCAGAAATGTAGTTAGTGTGTTGTCAGTAATTTTGTCTGCAATACATGCATAATTTAGAATCAGTAAGATCAGAGGCAAACAAACCATGAGTATTAGTACAGGTCTGGTGGTTGATTTATCGGACACTTGTTATAGTGGGGGCTTGTTTGACTGAAGGTGGCTTGAAAATTTGGTTACTGTGATCTCTACTCTTTGGGGTTTAATCAAAAGCACATCATAGCTCTGTGATTCCATCTTTTCAACCATTCACCATTAAAATTACACAGTAATTGCATGTGCATCAAGCATCAAAACCAGGCCACTGTTGCTTTAACATCTTTCCATTTCAACTCTTGTGTCTGCTCTCAAGCATCCTTTTATTCTTACTGGTACATGCAAATAAAAGTGACTGTCATGCCTAAGGGTGTGCATATTTATTTAGTAGTAAAAGATAATATGAAAGTTAAAGAGCTACAGTACCATATCACTTAACTGGACTCATTGGAACTAGAATTTTGTTTATATGATTGGTTGTTCAGATAATTGATTACTTCATGCACAATATGTTCCAAATCTGTTGCCTTTAACCTTAAAATTCCAGTTGTTTCTTTCTCTAGCTATCACCAGTGAGAAATCTTGTAATTTATGTCTACTACACAGCCATTTTCTGTATGGGTTTGAAAAGGATTATCCTCAGTACATGTTTTGTGAAATTTGTTTTACAGCCAAACTTGTGGCAGCTGTTGTAAATGTGCAGACAGGATTGAGACACATGTTTATTCATGGCAATTTCCACTTGATGGAGGCAGGATATGGAAAAAGAGTTAATCGGAAAGCTGTTGCTTTTATACCCATGTGTATGCACAGACAATTCCTTTGGGGATTAAGAGATGTTTTATTGTTGAAGCATGGGACAATAACAGAATTGCAATGTGTCAATACCAGTTTTTGTGGCTTTTGGGATTCCATGCCATTGTTGATAAGAATAACAAATGAAACCCATCTAACAATGATCAAGCTGGGAAGATATTTTAATCTTAAAAATTCCTGTCACAAACATACTTATCATTATAAGTACTTATAAAAATATATATATTTTTAAAAATAAATAAAAATGTTATTAAAAATAAAATTTAACGGGGCCTCTATTACCAATGCATGTTTTGTGCCTCATCATTCCTGCTTTTCATTTTCAGTTCTGGTTAGTACAAGGGTCAGTAATTGCCATACAAAGTATATCTGTTTTAGATAAAAGTTAATTTATTTAATGTCAGTTTCTCTACTACTTCTATCTATATTTATATTAAATGAAAACAGTTTCCTTGAGGAAAACTGTTTCCTCGAGATCAGGTTTGGGTGTTATAGAGTGCAACCAACCACAAACAGGATAGAGCCAAATCTGCCTTCACATAATGAGCTTTCATATGAAGGTCTGTGTAATAATTGATATCATGAAGGTCTGTGTAATAATTGATATCATTAAGACAAGCCACATCATTTGCTGGCACTCTGTGTGATGGTAGGTCTGTGTTTATTCTGTTTGCTTCATGCAATAGACAGAACGAGTTATGCATAGACATAATGGGTCATACATAGACATAATGGGTCATGCATAGACATAATGGGTCATGCATAGACATAATGGGTCATGCATAGACATAATGGGTCATGCATAGACATAATGAGTTATGCATAGACATAATGGGTCTTCAGATGAAGGTCCATGGTGAAATCGTATGTACAGTTAACATAGTTATTGTCAATTTTCTTGTGCTCTATATGAGAGGTGATCTGTGTCCTTTTTGGAGTTGTGCTTGAGCAAATGGAGGAACATGTATCAGAAAAACAAAAATCGACAAGCAACATCTGTTTTTTATTCATGAAACTATAAATAAAGTTAGAAAAACTTATTTATTTTTCCTTTATGGCACATTGTGTCCTAGGAACTTACAATAACATCCTGTTTCATGGGTGGGTGGGTGTGTAAAAGTTATATTTTGCTATCTGAAAATGTGTAGAAAATATGGTTAATACATACACACACAACCCTCTAACACCCCACAAAGTATATTACATGCAAAAGCTAAGTTTTTGGTATCACTGTCAAAAGCTAGTTAAGAAAATTAATACTAATGTCACTGGATGGACAAAATGTGTTTCCTGTTTTATGTTTGCTTTCAGAAGCAGGATATGCTATGTTAACAAATAGTGTCATTGCCTTGATAAATGCTCTTGCACTAATTATTGAAAAAATGTTATGCAGGCAATTAACTTTGAGTATGAATCCAATAATGACCTGTTAGAGGAAATATAGAAGGGCATGCCATCCATAATGATTTCATTTGGGCATCCTTGGTTTTGCTTTTGTTAACCTTGTTATTATGTATGTTCTGTTTCAAGGTCACAGTTGTTTCCATCATTAGATCAGCCATATGGGTGCACATAGATGTTAACCTGCAAACTTGTTTGTTTTGAGGAGGGAGTTGTATATGGAGGGACCACTCCATTCATTGGTGTTCTATCACAATATTAAAGTTTTTACAGATTATAGACATGCACAAAGGTTAAATACTTCATTGTAGTTTTTACCCATTAGAATAAAGCGTTCCATTCTCTCTCTCTCTCTCTCTCTCTCTCTCTCTCTCTCTCTCTCTCTCTCTCTCTCTCTCTCTCTCTCTCTCTCTCTCTCTCTCTCTCTATTGTTGCTCCAAATGGGCCATCTATTACCTCAAATTGGGTGTTTGGTTAGACTGGTTGCTGTGGAATTGATTCAAGGTATTATTTCATCTGGTGTATGCTTTGTGCTAGAAGAACTATGGGCTCTATGATCTAGTGGTTGTTGCCTGTCAGATCCTAGAGTCTCTATGGTTTGTTTTGTGTGAACTGTGTACAGAGTTCTTCACAGATACTTAATTCTTAAGTACCTCATTATTTATTGATGCAGGGGAGATAACCCTGTATAGAACTAAACTGATCAAACTGATTTGTCAACACAGTTGTTTTGTAGGTTGGCTGTCAGTGATGCTATGGCATTTTTACTGTTTAAACATGTGTTATGCCACTCAAAAATTTTATTGAAAGCAGCAACTTAGCAGTAATAAATAAAAAATTGTTGTTTTTTTCTCTGATAGCAAGTACATGTACATGTATAGGATATGCATTATTATGAATGATTTGGTCTTTTTAGAAACTCATACATATAGTACTGTACAGAGTAGAGTGCTCCCTCAATATAATGTTGTTGATGGGAGCCATAAAGATTTTGCACGTCATAAATGAGGAATCATAAACTGCGGCATGTTCCAATAAGTCTGTCCTAGTAATATATAAAAAAATGAGCCATTAAATGATATGATGCCATATTATAATTGGTTTTCATTTGCCATGAACTGAAATTAAATGCAGTAATTAAGGCAGTAATAGTTAAGCAAAATTAAATTACACAAGATCCATGACCAGGTCCATGTGCTAAGGGGCAGCAGTATATAGAGAAGCTTTAAAGTGAGGTATTTCAAAACAATTTCAGTTAAATAAATTTGTAAGGAAACAGCCACATAATCTCTGCTGGATTTGTCAGCACATGGATGTTGTCCCTGGTGCACTACAAACAATAATTAAAAGAAGTGTCACTGAATGTGCACATATGCATGACTTCTTTTGATGGCTTACACTCAAAATGCAAAATAATAAAAAAAAATTCTTTTGAATAAATTTTGTTTACTTTCACAATTGAAATCAAACATGCCTTGATTAAAAAAAAATTTGACAAGCACAAAAACCCACTTGAAGAACCAAAAATTGTATGCATCAAATGTCTTGTGTACCAAGCATAAGAATGAAATAAAATGGAGATCAGAATGTAAGATTCTCCACAACTATAAGAATCAGAGCTCATAAGTTTAAAAAAAATGGCAGCCATGACATCAGTTAGTGGAAAACAAGTAGTTCATAAAAATATTGGATGGTCTAAATATCCTGTACACAAGAAACCAGATAAAAGGAGAAAAAGGAAAAATAGGTACTAAATGCTATCATACATGTCAACACTGAAATGGAAAGAAAGGGATTCCAATTCATAAAATGTTCCAGTAAGGTTAACACATTTGAGTTTAAAATTTCATTGACAATTTAAATGTATTAGACTGAAATGCAGTTAAATAGACTGAAATGCAGTTAAATATCCATGTCATGAGAGATTTTCTTTTCTAAGATTTCTTTAATGTTCATGAATACAAACCATAAAATTTGGATTAACTTTTATCAGACATTTAAAAAGTTAAGAATCCTCACAGAGGTAAGCAAAATAATCATTTTGTTGTTTATGTTCAGGTCATTATACAGGTTGTACTTATAGAATGATGTGCACAGCATGATCTTAATAGTGTACAGCTTGTCATTCATTTCACTATAAATATTGAAAAATGTCAGTTGGGAAACCTTTGGCTAGAAGCAATTTATTATTATGGAAGAAATTAATCTGTGGACTAGACTAAAAGTTCTGAAAGGATTTTTCCTCTTTCTTTGAGATATCACAACAGTTTTTAATCAGGATTTTGTTTTTCTTTAGAAGTGCACCATGTTAAGATGGCTGCCTTGGCATTGGATTTCAGGTTTATTGGCATTAATGCACCTGGTCATTTCACCATCATTAGCAGGAGACACCATGTAATTGCTTCAGAACCAACAGACAACTGCTCTCACATGGCCCACCCATGGATTAGAAATGATTACATTCACTACACTTGTTATGTTTCAATCAGGGATTTAATATCTTGACCTGGCAATTTGACCTATGACTAATAGAGTTTTAAAGCTTTTTATATCCCTTGCTTTGCATTTGATGAAGTTATTTCTGAAATGAGTCACAAAAACCTGTAGGCTTGATGTGAAAGTAATGTTTCAGATGCATAGACTTGATGACAACAGAACACTTGGAATTTGTTCATGACATTCTCTTCAAAGTATTGTTCATGTGATCTTAATACATATATATTTTAAGCCAACATCTCTGTTTTGATTACAGTAATTGCTAACTATGGAGTAAATTACTGTTGCTTTAAACTGTATTCTGGTCATCCTACTTTATAATCGTATCCATTTGACCTAGGCCTTGTAAGCAATGAGATTTTAATATCTCATGATACATTTTAAACAATGAGATTTAAACATCGTTTATGATACATTTTAGACATTGATATTTTAATATTTCAGATGTTACTTTTTCAACATTAATATTTTATTGTCCTATATACTGTACATTTTCCCAGTGAATGCGAATGCAATAAGTTCTGACCACTTAGCTAATGGATGATTCAGAAAGAAATCTAGAACTCATTGATGCATGGGCCACGACAAACTATCTATATAATGTCTGATTAAAGAAGGAATTCAACCACAGACATTTCTTGGGGAAAGCTCATGAGGCTGCAGTATCTAGATGTGATTTTTATAGACACCATATACTGTGAAAATGCCTTATTCATTTACATGAAAATTAAGTTATCAGGAATATTTATGGATCCCCAAAGCCTGAAAATATTTCTATTCCTCCTAAACTACTTTGAAGATTGCCACCAAACGTTACAGACACATTCGTCCCAAGGTCTGGTTATTCATAAATGGAAATGGTGTTCCTTGGACATACAACGTGGCCACCATGGAAGTCACTATGAAGACTTTTTGTCACAAATACTCCTAAGTAGATGGTTGTATTGATATGGGATATCCACAGAAACACCTCTTGTGATTCCTGGTTAGTCCTAAATGAAGGTAGTGCTGCTTTGACAGCTAATGTCTGCAATATTGGCCATATTGAAAATCTTGTAGTTACTATTGAGTAGATGGTGGTACTGAGATAGAGTTGCTACTAAATGACCTATGATGTTTGGTCAACCCTAAATAAAAATGGTGCCAATCTGATGCCCAATATGGCTTCCATTCTGGCTGTCCTAAAGCTTATCATTACGTCTGCCCCTGAATGGATGGATGATCATATAGACCTGTGCTCTTCACCAAAAGATCCATTATGATCTCTGGTTCATTGAAAGTTGTGCCAATCCTGGCAGCCATATTGAAAATCCTTTTATCTTGATGACTCCTAAACCGAGTCATATCAATGTGGGTTTATCACCAGAAGGTATCTTATGAATAGTTGGTCCTAAATTAAAATGATACTGATCTGAAATCTTGAAACTCTTCCAACTGAATGAAAGACCATAACAAGAAAGGATTTTCACCAAAAGACTTTTTATGATATTAGATATTTAGTTAGTCCTAAATGGAAAAGGTGCTAATGGAAAATTAAATATTGGCACCATGAATCGATGCTCGTATTAACATGTGATTTTTGCCAGAAGACTTATTATGATGTCTAGTTGGCCGTAAATGGAAACGATGCTAATCTTGGATCCAATTTAGCCAAAAGCTGGTTTCAAAAGAATGAATGGCTTACTGTATTTTCCTGTTTGTTTGTTTTTTTCAGCCAGTCCAATATAATTCTAATCGAGGGTCTTGTTAATTTACTCTATGATTTTATTATCATTGGATAGAATTTTTGTCCTTAAAGAAAGGACCATGAAACTGCCATAGGATATTCCCAGGTTGTTTTTACAGGGGATGGGGTGGGATATGGAAATTTCTTTTGAGTTGGGATCATTTTTCTTCATTCACATAAAATTAATTTTATTTTTCAAATAATATAATGGATTTTTTTCCCTTTAAATTGGAGAGAGAATACAGTTTTTGTAAGCTATTTAATGGCAGAAAATTTTGTTTTTAAAAAACCCTCTTACTTGCTGATATTTAATGGATGGACTATTTTTGCTCATTTGTTGTTTGTCCTTTGAGTGTGAAGATGGCCATGACATCACTAACTGGTTTGGTTTCTGTGAGTGGCTGATCAAGCCAAATTGTGCTTTGAACTGTCTGAGACACTTTACAACAGAAGATATTTCTTGGGTTTGCTCTAACAAAAGAGGACATACAAAATTTTTGAGATTTCAACAGCTTTCATTGCAATTCTCCTTCATGCAAAGCTTCAGTATGGATGAGACTGTGTAATGATGCTATCTTCTCAAGATCCAGAGTCAATGCTGAAGTGTTTAAGGGGTGATTTGAAGAAATTTTTGAAGCACTTCCTCAGAGCACCTTGAGATTGCGTTCCATCCTTATGCTTGCAGTTTAAACACTTATTTGGTAAATCCTTTTCCGATATCCTGTTGATATGGCTGCCCGCATCAATAATAGATTGTTGATGCTTGGAATGTCTTTAGTGTCTGGACCTTATCCTACCATTTTATCCACATCATTTTCCTCAGGCAGCCAGACTGCTCCGGTGGCCCAAGTGGTTAGAGCATCCATCTCAGATGTGGGAGGTCACAGGTTTAAACCCTTGCAGGGTTATACCAAAGACTTATAAAAATTGTATTTGCAGCTGCCTTGCTTGGCACTCAGCAGTAAGATGTTAGTGTTAGGACTGGTTCGCCTTGTGTTAGTATAGTGTGACTTATTGAGACTGGTGCTACATGTTTGTGGCATGATGCCTCAGTGCTAAACATCACTATAAACTATCACACTGCAGATGTCATAGTGATATGATGGAATTTTTTTTAAGTTTAAGTTAAAAGACGAAATCATGCACATACATTCCTCAGGCAGCCCATGTAAAAATGAATAAGCTTCTTGGTATGGCATCTTTACACTGTCCAGGTTTTACATATTTACAGCAAGAATGGCAGCACAATGGCTTTGAAGACTTTAGATTGTTTTGTTGACTGATTCTTTTTTGCTCATACACATTTTCACACAGTATGGATGCCAAAGTCAGGCATAAGCAGATCTGTTGATGGTTTTATCATCGATGTGGACTGCAATTGACATTGTGCTGCAAAGATATGTGAATTTGTCCACTGCCAGAAGAATGTGGCCATTTACTGTGATGGTGGGGGGCTTCTTGATGTAGGTTGGTGCATCACCTTAGTCTTTTTAGTGTTGACTGACATTGTCTAAAGCTTAGAGAAATGGTCCATACATGCACCCTTAGAGCAAAGTAAATCAAACATCATACTTATGTAATTTCTTTTCTTTTTCAGGCAGATGCAGGTGGAAACGGTGGTCTCTGTGGTCATTTGTTACCTCCCACATTATACTCATCTGGGGAGTTCTTGACACTTCATTTCAGGTGAGTACTGTTTGTGTGGAATGCACCAGAAGTCACTCTGGAAGTGTTTGTAATGCAGCCGGGTTTTCAAAACATTTTCCTTTGAATACTGTACATGAAGTCAGTACTATACACAATATGATAATCAAAAATGAACAAGAAATCAGTTTCATTGAACAGTTTGTACCCTAAAGGACACAATGAGATGATGTGTTGGGCAAGGGGCTGACAAAACACAAGTGATGGTTTTAGCTACTAATGATGTCTTTTTAGTTTTTCCATTAGTTCATTGTGTCCCATTGCACTTCCAGACATATGTAAAAGACAAATCGGACTTAGATTGGCACCATTTTCATTATTTTCACTAAGTGTACAGTGATTCCTTTCAGCAGCAAAGTTTCAGTGCACTGATCAGCACTGCTACTGAATTCCCATTATTAATGAAGGTTTTTTCACCAATGTGTGTGATTCACTAGCATGCACAACTAAAACCAGACTCCCATTACCAGACTCCCATTACACGTGGAATTTTTTGCAAGAAACGTTGGTCAACAATGCAGGTTACAGGGTTTTAGTGTTGTTGAAAACACTGCAACTATATCCATTGGTGTATGGTGATCTTGAGCATATTACTTGAGTTTGTGTAACAAAAACCTTAAATTTGATAAAACGTGCAAAAAACTTAGTCAATTCATTCATTGATTTATATTTTCTAACCATACTGTGAGTATAATGGCCATAAACACTGTCATTGTCTGCACGTTTCAAGGGTGTATGCACAACTAAGGATGTACTTACATATGTCGTCTGCTTCCGATATTTACAGTGTCGAATCAAGCAAAGGAAAAGAATAAAAAAATAATTTGCCTTTCACATGACTTTAACAAAAGGTTTCATTAATATATTCATGTGTGCAAAGGAATATAATTCCAAACTCAATGTTATGGTAATTTACAGAATTATCCGGCAGTTACCGAATAGGATAAATTACATCATTATGTTGGCGGTTGGAAATAAACTAACTCATAGTGTATGGAATATGGCGCCGTGTTAGTATGGAAAGTCCATTAAGCATGAAAGGTACAAGGGAATATTATTAGTGTATTAGTATTAGTATTAGTGCCATTCTGGTCACAGTCAGGTTATAAATTATAAAGCAATGATTCAGTTGACTTAGTTCTTAGTTCTGTTTGAAACATTGACGAAGCCCAGCGCGATCACTGTTATTGATTTCATTTCCGGTAGTTGCCATATAAATCTTGCCTTCGAAATCAAAATCAAGAGACTTAGACAAAATGCCATTTGCAAATATATTTTGGGTTATATGGAAAAATGATAAGGATTTCAATGAGATTCAGAACTGTGCTAAAGTTGCTAGAACTGATAGTTCAGATGCGACAGTCGCCAAATGTAAGAAAGTATGTGATGTCTGGCTTAGTGTGGACTTCAACTTTTGCTGGTGGGACTGCAACATTTGCTGGTGGGACTCCTGTTTTTACCAAATTAGTTGTCATGGACTCCTAATTTTAAAATCCTAGTGAGACCTCTGTGTGTGTATATATATACTGTAATCCTAAATATTTCAAAACATATTCGATGGAAATACATTAAAACAAACATATTCTCACCTATTGCCTGCTTTTTAAATAATTTGGCATTCGTTTTACTAAAATAGTGATGACATGTGTGGGAATTTTTGTGTTCATGCCTGAATTATCACTTTTAACTGGCCACTCTTGACAGCAAGAACTGTAACTCTTCCCAAGTGTAAGAAAGTGTACATTTAAAACAAAAAGAAATCAATAAAACAATACAAGATATTGGGTTCAGAAACACCATCTTGAGTACTTGGTCATGGTTCCCCAAATTATTCTTGTTTTTTTGTCAGATCAGTAAAACATATCACCCAGTACATCAGAAATTCTGTTCTTCCACATGACTTTACCATAATACATCCATTAAAAAAAGCTTTGCATGGAAATGTTTTCAGTTATCAGACAGGCTGTGGAAAACAAACTTCTGATATTTTACTTTTAGACAGTCTACACAATAACAAAATCAGATGTGTCTGCTCTTATGACCAATATCATATCCATCCATTTTCCTCATTTGTACATTTTAGTTTGGAATCCTTACCTATGCTCTTTTATAATTGTTAAGAATATAGCGCTATTGATTTTGACATATCTTCTATTGTAGCACATTTCTCATTCTGTCAAGGTCTGCCAATTGTAACAAATATGTCCTCCATTTCTAAAAATGAAGAAAAAAAATTATGTGACTTAACACACTAATGACTCAATAGAATTACGTAAGTATTATACTAAGTCATTTGACTGTTTGATAGATGACCACCTTTTTTCAAAATTATTAGAAGCTGAACAACATGTATAAAACTATAACCCATGAATTTTATGTGATATTGTGGAATTCAAGTTTAGCTGTCAGTTTCTATGAATTAATTAACACCTTGATAAAATTGCAGTTGTGGAAGAGCTAGATGAGGTGAAATATTTACTTTTTATTGACTATAATAGAACATAAGAAAAGCTTTAACAGGTTTCTTAACCAACTGTTGTGTAGTGGATCAGATCAGATAACTGCAATCATTAGATGTTGCTAAAAAGGAACAGTTGTGTTGGACAAAGATGTTGATTACACACAACAGATTACAGTACAATGACATGAAAGATCCTAGTAAACTACTGTTTTTGAAGAGTGAGTTAAGTATTAATGCAGCCCAGCCATAAACTGAAAAACCAGATCTATTTTAGCATGATGTCCTGTCAGATCTAGTGGGTCTGTGCTCTTCATCCTACTTAAGGTTTACAATACAGGCCTTTATCCACAGTTGTATGCAGGGATAAATATGAATGGTTTTCTCTTGGGTTTTGTTTGTGTGGGATTTTCCCCAGTATATTGTATCCATGGATTATTGCTGTGATTTTTTTTCTTCTGATGACCTATTTGAAATTTGGCCAGAAAAAGGTTTTACCTGAAACACCTGATGCAGTAGATCATAATCTATTATTGAATTCAACAGCAGTATGTATAAGGTTCATTTACTCTAAACAGCAAGAATTTGTGACAAATGTTTAGTTAGGTTCTGCTGTTCTTAAATGAACCATATACCAGAATTAATACCAAGGTGTGAAGACACACACACACACACACACACACACACACACACACACACACACACACATCTAATGTTCATGCAAAGGCTAATCTACATGTTATCTACCTTTCCACTGGCAATCACTGGTCCAGTTTATTTTATGCTCACCTGTAGATTGGAAACCAGATGTATTTATGAGGTTAATCAAGATCCATTTCTGTTTTCACTTGTGTTACACATTTTTGTACACCTTCCATAGGGCAAATGGTAACATATTTTGGTGTCTGCCTGTCCATCCATCTGTTCTAGATTTCATTTCTGCACCATAAAACAAGTTCACCACACACTACCTTTTTCAAATTTTGTAAATAGCTTGCATTTGGGGTAAGGAAGAAGCCTAGCAACTTTGAGGTCAAAGGTCAAGGTTAATAAGACTATAAGTATATTGAAACATCACAGACCTGAACTAAAATTTATGGATGACATGCACAAAATTCATTTATGAAGTGTAAGGTCAGTGTTAATGGACACAATAGCTGGAAAATGAAAATTTAGAATTGTTTTCTGGATAACCATGTATCATCACTAAAGTTTAATGATTGCTTACACTTTGGGAAAGAAAGAAGCCTATAGATTTTGGGGTTAGTGGGTCATGCCCATTGTTGCTGAAAGGTGAAAAATTGTCAACATTAACTTTAGAGCACATGCCTTAACCAAAGGTTGTGACAGATTTTGTTGTCGTTGCATGCATTCCATAAAGATTTTTCAGTTGAAAATGCTTCAAAATTTGTAAAGTGTGTTGTTGATATAAAATTAAATGAAAAAGTTGTGTGATAATTTAACGATTTTTCTCTTTGTATATGCCTGCTAATGCCTGTCTGGTTTCAATTTTGTTACGGATAGGACCCATTTCACAAAATGTATGTCTGAAGAGTTGCCATTCCCAATATTGATAACTAAAAATCAAAACAAGGTTATCATTGCTGGGTGTAGGTTGCTTATGTTGACTAGGTAGTGGAGACCAGCACTTCAAACTGTTGCTAAAGTTTGAACTTAATAGTCATGTTAACTATTAACTGACCTTTTCCATCTTTACTTTAACCAAACGAATGGATTTTTGTTTGCTATAAGGCTACTTCAATAGACATTTCTGCTCTAGAAATAAGATTTAAATTATGTGTACCTGTAACTATTTTTAGTTATATCAAATACTTTTCCATCTACACTTGTTCCAAATTCAGGTTTTAATTTGTTTTGTTTAAATACTATTTCAAAATGTCTAATGTTCTTAACCCAAAAATATTTCTGGATGATATGTTTACATAGAAAATGGTCAAACTGTACAATCTGCTTGTTGCACAGCAATGACACGTTAAGTACGGAATGGAATCATCATAAACTGTACCTTTTTTTGTTCATTTTCCAACTACTTAATGCCATTTTATTTCAAACTTTATAAAAGCATTAGTTTATTTGATTGTTTATGATAAAAAACAGTCATCACTTTTCAGTGCTATTGATTATAAATTTATGATGCAAACAGGAAGAATCGTATATTGACAATTCAGAGCAGCTGATTCTTAAGTTACGATATCAATAAAATCATGAACTCAAACAAAATGATCTTTATTAAGGTGCTTGTTATAAATCTTTTTTTTTTCCTAATTTTTAAAAATGTAAATTTTGTAATGTGAAATAGAATAAAAACATACAAAATGGAACCATGCCTGTGAAAGTGAGATCAGTTTGCCAAATGAAATCCTAGAACAAGTACTGCTTTCATTTTTTTTTAGAAATTAAAGTTTGTGACATTAATAACAAATTTATCTACTGTAAGCAGAATAATAAAAGTAACTACTGACAACTATATGATGTTGTATGTTGACATTTTTTAGTAGCAAGTATTTTGTTAATTTTAAATTTTAAATTACGTAATACATTCACTTATCAAAACAATTATTTCCTGGAATTTAATGAAGGGGAATTATAATAACAATTAACATGTGAGTCATTTACATTTTGCACAGAAAATCCTTAATATATATATATATATATATATATATATATATATATATATATATATATATATATATATATATATATATATATATATATATATATTGTGATGACAGGACACAATAATTTAAACATTTCTTGTCAAAATAAAAAAATTACTGCTAGTTATGCTCAATAATTTTTAATTGTGTTATTTGAATTAAAGGGTTATTTTAAAGATGCATTATAAAAGGGATTTATCATAATTTATTTTTGCATAAAAAAATTTGTATTTCACATCTTTACGTAAAAGAACTCTTTCGTGCATTTAAGACCTGCCTTTTTAGATGTTCTTATTCTGTTTAGTTTATTGTCATGACAATTTTTAAATTCTTCATAAATTTAGGTTGAATACAATCAAAATGCTCTTCAAGACCCTCTGCATTTCCCCAAATTTAAAGCTGTTCTGTGTTATTTAACTCAATAATTGAAATGAAAATCAACATTTTATACATGCATGCATGTTTTTTTTTTACATATACAAAAAGCCCAAAATATAATATTAAGCTCACAGCAGATAGTGCTTTGTTTCAGAATTTCAAGTTTTTGAGATAACCTGGGATCATTAGGGTCAAAAAGTCTTTGGTCATTGTGACTGAAAGAACAAATATGTTCTCCCCATCTACTGTCACCAAACATTGTGAATGGCTTGCACTTGTGGTACATCAGAAGTCTTAATGTCAAAGGTGAAGGTGAATATGACTTCAAGACCAAAAATAGTTTCTGAACAATAACTTAATTTCTCAGCCATGTACAGTTATCATATATGGTTAATAGCTTGCAATTCACCAGATATTATTGAGAACGTGCAGTTATGGAAGACACATGATGATTGGGGGGGGTGTGTCAAAATAAGAATAGTGCGATTGTGACTTGAATATAAAGAATTTTACAAGATAATTTTTGTTTTATTGCAAGTTTTTTGACCAGTATTTTGTGGCTGGCTTGCACTTAAGATAATATTAAACCATTAGTGTCTAAAAGTGAGAGGTCACAGTGGTGGTATGCCTTATCAAAAATATGATGGTTTTTGATAATGACTTTCCTTCAAGACTGCATTTCTTAACCAAAGGTCAATGAGATCCATACGACAATATCCACTTAACTACACACTACAGATTCCTCCCTCCATAAACATACTTTTAAATATGTGGTGGGTGTGTAATTATTGTTGTTTTATGTATAAAGCATTTTGGGAATACCTATATTGAACATATGACCTGAATTGTAATAATGTGTCATTGAACCATATACATGTATATTGTCTTTCAACCACTAGGTTTTTGCTACCAATTTTAAATTTATACAGTAAACAAAATAAAGGGATTCATTGATTGATTCAAATCAGCATATTTGCAGCATTTGTTGTGTGATAGACTCCCTTGAGAGTGAGCTAAGTTATTGTAGCCTGAGAATTGATTCATTTCAGAGACAGTTGATCAGATAAGATTCTCATCTGGGACACAACTTCCAAATCAGACTATTTTTATTTTACTCATTAAAATGCAAGTGTGGTACAATGGTTCTGACCAATGTATGTAAAGGCTCAATACCTGTTCCCTTCATTTAACCATTCAGTATAGGTGCAACTATGGCTATTTTGCAAATCTTACTATTGCACAGAAATATCATAGATGGTTTCAACACTTGTCAATTAAAATTAATTCTTGAATTATTGGAAGAAAAAAAATTGGCCAGTAGAGTATCCTTATCTTTGAGGGGCTTGCTAGGTACTTTGTGTGTGTGTGTGTGTGTGTGTGCGAAGGAGAGAGAGAGAGATTTGGATTTATAACATAGCTTTAACAATTTTTCAGTCATATTGCTACAATGTCTGCAGTATGGCAGTTTATAGTGATGGGGCATCTTGCCACAAACATGTAGCATGCATCCAGTCACATTATCCTGACACCAGGCCGACTAGTCCTAACAACTACCTTTTAATGCTGAGCACCTAGTGAGGTAGCTATGAGTACTGTTTCTATAAGTCTTTGGTATGACTTTTCCGGGGTTCAAACATGACTTCCTGCATCAAGTGTTGATGCTCTAACCACTAGGCCATTGGAGTGGTCGCTAGGCACTTTTAGCCAGAAATGTACTGATGTGCTGTTAAACCCTATAAATACAGACTACATACATGTATTGTAGAAAATTAATGTGAAGAAAGCAATTACCTGTTTGGGGAGGTCATTTTTCTTCCTGTTCAGATATGATTATTAAGAAATTTAACTGTGCTGAAATACAGTCTCATGTAGGCATTCAGTACTTTTTCAGTAATGAGTGAAATTTTCAAGAATTTAACTTCATATACCTTTAAATGGCAGATATGATTTTATTTCTATTCTCATGCAGCCATATTACTAGGAAGGTCATTACATATATGCCTCAAGAAAAACATACCTCACAATCATTGTTAAAGTACAGTGTCGGGATACAAATGGCAGGCACACTGAGTAGAAAGGCTTTTGTAAGGAATCTCTATCTTAATTAGATGTAATATGAGGTTGTGTAATGCCAGTAACAGCCTCTCTGTTCAGCAACACTGGCTGATAGTAAGTGGCAGGAAGAGAAATGCAAAGCAGATAGGGATACAAGATTAGGGCTTTACTTGCACTTGGGGAAAAAGTTCCAGTTTGGTTTGTGTTCTACAGCACATTAAACACTAATTATTTAGTGCTGTGGTAAATGGATCAAAGTACCTTGCCCAAGGATACATAATGGTAACTGACTGATCAAACCCACACCCATTTGGTTGTGAATCTGGCATGAAAATCACTGAGTGACTTGGTTCTTTCTGCCATTTGTCTATTCTTATGGCTTAAGAGTGCATTGGGGATAGAAGAAAAGAAATAGATGATTTCATTTTCATAGTGTTTCAGCTAAAACCATGATAACCTAGGAGCATGATTTAGCCGTGATCCCAAAAATGATGATGCAGTTTTGAAAATACACTACTCCCTCATTATGAAGTCCTTTGTTATAACACGCTCCCTGTTTTAAGACATTTATGGATCAATTGTGACTCATATTGCATTGTTGAAAACTCCACAGTTTAAGAGTTTGGCCAAGTCAATGCACAAGCTGTCATGGGTGGTAACACCAGTGCTATAGAGCCCTCCACTCCCACCCACCCAAGTTCTAAATAGTACTTGTACTACATGTAGTAATAGTTAGTGAAGTTATGTTTCAGTTATGATGATTCTCTGTTTGTCCTAGCAACCCTTTTTCTTATCAGTGTCTTCCTTATTGTTGATGGATCAGTTCAGTTTGATTATTGCTTGCCATTAGCACAGTACTAACAATATGGGATTAAGAAGCCATGACTCAGTGGGACATATCTTACCAATTCTAGGTGAACTTTTACCTCAACAAGAAGTTCTTATTACAAGATAACTAAACTGTACTGACCATTACTAAACCATGTTTTTCTTGTAATAATCCAAATTATTACTAATTTTAGACTTTAAAAGATTTATAACCAAATATGTGGTGATTTTCAAACTGTTCAGTATCGAGTAACTTTGAGCAGTACATGCACTTTTTTCATACATCAAATAGACAAGGTGGAGTAGATGTACTATTTTCAATTTAAATTAAAAACAGTACTACAAAGCAAAATTATTACATTTATCAGATTTTTAATTGTAAATTGCACAAAATAACAAGTTTTTTTATGTTGAGGGTGGTGCTTGCCTGCTTATCTACTTCCTTCACAGTGTTATACTTGAATTGCAATGATTCTGTTTATTGTGATAGATGTGCGTGTTAAATGTTGCAACCATCTGGGATACATTCAGGAATCAGACAAAACACATAGATTGTATGAAGTGACTTGACTATAATACTGTAGTAGAATTTGATACCTTTTCAGAGAAAAACTTTCTGCAATATAGAGGCTTTAAGCAGCCATCACTGAACTTTGATCAGATTTAGACATGGAAAGGCTGCAGGAAATCGAAAATAGTGACAAACTAATTTAGTTGAACTTTGAAATGATTGCAGTTGTAATTTAATAAGAAAAATAAAAACAAAATTGCAGCTATTCATTTAGAAAAAAAATGAATGGGTTAAACAACTCTTCCACACCTATACTGCAATATGAGCTGACATTGGAGCTTTCTCAATGTACCATATCTACACCTTATTTCGATGTCTGCAAAATCTCCTCATTTTTACCTTTTATATTACAGTATTTCTTTAATGTTGTGTATAAAACTAATTTTCTTGCTTCAGAGGAACAGTAGAACTAAAGTTGGAAATATATGACATTCATGCAAAATGCAGAAGACAATTTTATTAAATAGGCTGGGGGAAAGGGAGGGGGAAAAGACAGATTTATGCATTATAATTATAATTTAATTTTGTTTACAGTAGGAAGTGGTTTTTCATCAGTAAAATTATTTCTGAATGCACAATTACCAAAATGATATGGAAGTGGTGAGATGGGAAGCAATATGGTAAGCAGGCAAGTCTGCTTCAAGGACCATAAATGACTGGTCCATTTAGACATAATATGTAACTCTTTTTCCCTAAATGCAAAAATGTTTTTTTCTGTAATAATGCTACCAATATGTACAAAATATGACAGTATTCTGGAATAATGTTTGAAATAATAACCAGAAAGTATTTATTGTGAATGTAGGGGTGTCTTCTTCAGTTTACAGCTTTTAGTGTAAAACCATGACGATAATTGTATATACATGATTTCACAGCATTTAGTGTAAAACCTGGTCATTATGTGTTTTATATACATGAATTGACAGTATGTAATGTAAAGCCTTTGACATTATATGATTTTTTATATACATATCTTGACATGTAAATTCTTGACATTATGTGTTTACATATATCTAACAGGAACTTTGACTAGCACTGATTTAGTACCCTTTTATCATAAAGTTTTTTGCTACATTTTAGCTCTTTTTTGATAATATGTGTTCAAGCTGTATGTGGAAAAACACCATTACCATCTCCTTATGGTCTGTGCTAGGCAAACAGTGATGATAGGAAAAAACAAAACAAAACTAATGCCCTAATAAAATGCCATAATAGTTATACATCATCTTGACATCACTGAGATATTTTGTTTTAAATCATTTTCTTATACAATATTTTATACTGACATGGCACTTGAGGTTGTAGTTTAAACTCTATATTGATTTTGTGAATTTGTCATTACAGATCCAATACCAAGGGAAAGAGAGGTGGAGGTTTTAAATTTATTATTACAGCATATAGTGATGGTAAGTTATTGGATTTTTTTCATTGCTGCATTTCACAATGTAAAATCATGACCAAAAAAACCTTCTTGCATGTCAGTTGATTTCAAAATGATGTCTAGTTTTTGCAGAATCAATGAAGTCAAGATAAATTGCTGGTAAAGAATGGCTACAAGTAAACATGTTTAGAAAATGAAAAAAAATTTAAATGGTTTTCTGTGAAGAGTTAGTTTTGTGTTTTATTGGTTGGGTAGGGTCCTCCCAATATTATAATTTAATTATTGTAGAAATCCCACCCAAGGTCAATTTAGGTTGGTAGTTAAATTAGTGAAACATAGATGGGCTGAGCCCCCAGTTAGCAATGCCAACAGTTAAATGATTAAATTTACAAAAAAAGGGTTGAAATTCAATGAATAACAATTCAACAGTCAAATGGTTCAAATTCCCAGTTACACTCCTTTCACTCAACTCTTTCATAGCCTATTGCATAACTTGATTTGCAATGTGAGATTGATTTCCACCCTTTCTTGTATTCTACTCATCTGTGGTATTCCTCTATCTCCTGTTTCTCCCAATTCCTTCTCTTCCTCCCTGACTTTCTCCAAATTCCTTCTCCTTGACTAATCTATGCTCCTTCTACTCCTCATCCACTTTTTTTCTCCATACTTCTTTCCTCCTCCTCCACCTTCTATCCACATGGTTTTATCAACTAGACTTTTATCGACTCTGACTGTTCAGCTAGTCTCACTTCTGTCTTTCCTCTTGGAGGCTAGGGATTCAACTGAACTAGAAGTCATGTCCCCTAAAAATCTTCCTTTTCAAAGCTATGTCTGTCCTAAGAATCTGTATCTAAGTTTTACTGCCAAATTGCGAGTGGCTTTCTCAGAGTAACCATATTTGCTCAGCAATCTTCCCAGGAGAAACTAAATTTTTGTTTACAAGTTTGAAATAACATTTAGATCTAAACTGTAATTACACTCCTTTTCTCAGTTCTGATTGGATGTTGCTGTGATCCAATCAGACTTATTGGACAATATCCCTTTCACTATCTGTTGAGAACATGCATCATTCACCCTGCCAACATCCCTTTGATCCTAACATAACCTCTTAGCACATAGGTGTGGTAACTACAAGCCTTTGTTTAAATGTGAGCCTACACTAGCTTAAGTTTCCAGATCCTCTGGTTGGTCACACTAAGCTTGCATAAAAGACTGACACTAGCTTACAGCAGTGTTTAGACATCAAACTCATGTCTGCAGTAATATCCTGACATATAAATGACTTTATAGCTGGGGCTTATGAAATGTGACATTTTTCTTGAATATTCTGAGTTCATACTATCATTATTGACATGAATTTGATCATTCCATTATTATTTTTAAATGCTCTCAACTCTGTATCAAATAGAAACAAAAGATAATGGTTCCTTAGTCTCATTACTAAGAATGTGTTCCAGTGATATCTTAAATGAGATAAGTGTTCCAACCACCACTTAAATGAGATACATGTTCAAACCACCACAGAAATGAGATACATGTTTCAATCACCACTTAAATAAATATTCCAACCAATACTTAAATGAAATGTGTTCTAATCACCTAATCACCACTTAATTGAAATGTGTTCCTACCACCACTTAAATGAAATATGTTCTAATCACCGCTTAAATGAGACCACCCCTTAAAAATATAGTATCATTTCTGTTTTTCTTTTCAAAACAAAATGTATTTTAAGAAATTTGACCATATTCCAATCAGATCATCCCACACCCATCAGATTAAAAATGAAACCATTGTACAAGGTTATTTATAGTTGTTATCAAAATATTAGCCATTGAATTTTTTTTCAAGCATTATACTATATTTTGCTGAAGGTAACTTTATCTCTTTTTACAATTTTCAAAAATATTAGAGTTAAAAAATATTACATAGTTCAAAAATAGTTCAAAAATATTACATAGTTCAAAAATATTACATAGTTCATTATATAGTTCAAAAATATTACATAGTACAAAGGCTGTTCGAAATGGCTTATGAAGCAGAATAAGGGAATTGCTGGAGTGAATTGTATTTTGTTGAAGAGGGTTGGTTCAACCATTTGTTTTTCATGGTTTGTATAACTTTAAAAAATCCCTGAACTCAAGGGTTGCCTTAAAAATTTCTTGAATTTCTCAAAAGTTGCTTTTATCCTCAGTAATTTAATTTTTGACAAAAGTACTTGAATTTATCAAAGGAAAATGATACATTAATTAAAATAATTAAAATTGAATACAGTATGTAACTTTAAATTAAGAATTATTGTTCTATTTACATACTGTGCAAAAAATGGGACATAATTTGACAATCAGAATGATGACACTAAATGCAAGTAGTGAACTGAACTGAAGTAGTGTAGCTGGTTCAGTTCCCAGAAGAAATAAAAACTTTGAAAATTTCTCAAAATCCTTGAAAACTCTCCACTGCTAAACAAGCAATGTTTTAATAAGGGGATTTTATTTATAAGTTACTTAAGGCAGCAGGTGCATCTGGCTTTTGGCTTGTGAATTAATGGCTTCAGGATAATCCCACTCACATTGATCACTGGGAGAAAGCACCTCTGTTTAAGAGTTAAGGAAAAAATTACAGATCCAGTCTGAATCAGCTGCCTTAGTGTGTCATTTGGAAAGACTTCCATTTCCTTGGCATGAAACTGTGATTAATGTGTTAAAAGTGCTGTTAAAACAAATGAACCAACCAGTCTTTATAATGCATTTAATAATGTATCACTTATTTTATGTATGAACAGAGATTGAGATTTATTTCCATGTATCATTATGACAGAAAAGATCATACATTTAGGAAATTTTATCATGATCTAAATAATAATTTCTGGGAACATAATATTGCCAGCATTTTGCAAAGTAAATAGCTTTATTGAGACTTAAAACTTAAAACTTCATTTGTGACATACAACCCAGACTCTAACCAACTGAATCAGGATCTAGGTTTATTTTACCACCAAAATGAACATATGCCTGTTGAGATTTGGGAAATTCCATATATTTTGTGCTTCCCTTAATAAACTGATCTCTGCAATATATCAGCTTATGACAAATTTTTCCAGCAAGTACAAACTCTTGTTTCTGCAAACCTTGGCATTTTTTATACTTTTGAACCTAATTTACCTTGCCTTGACCATTTTGTCCAGTCATTTTCGAATAGATTCTCATCAAGATTCTGTCAATCCCAAAGCAGGAACCTTCTAATTCTGGTCTTCAATTAACATGTTACCTGGACACATTTGTAAACTTAGCAATATGTCACACTCACCCTACAATGCCCACTAAGTTATGTGTTGCCATATCATACAAAATTCACTGTTCCATTATTAATGAAGTTATCTTGCAGATGATTGGCTGAACTTGTGACAACTCTAAAGGTCATATTTCTGATCCAATTTTGATCAAAATTCAAATGTAGGCTAATATTGTCAGATTTGATACTGAGCAAGAGTTGTGGATATTAACAATGGAGTAAATGAACAACTCACCAGTCCTTTGTATTTCTGGTTTAGTCCCAGAACATAGTCATCACGCTAATGCAGAATGAAATGAGTTTATTAACATGAAGCAATTAAAAAACAAGACTTTTGAGGTTTGTAAGCATTATTTATTTCTTAAATGAGCCTCGCAACAGTATAGCAAGAATGCAATGGTTTTAATACTTTACAAGATTTGAATATTTCATGTAGGTAGCTTTAGTGCCATGATCTTTTCATTGACTTGGGAAAAAATCTGATGTTTTGTTCTGTTATAAATGCACTCCATATCCTGAAAATAAAAGAAGGTATAAAAAGATAGCATTATACAAACCAGAGCACTGTACTACTGATTGTTATGGTTTTTTAAAACTAAATGGCATATTTTGCCATCTTGATAAAATAATCTCCAATTTGAGCTCATTTCATATGAAATTTAAGAAACTTGTGCAGTCATTTAAATTTTTCCCATTAAGGCATCGTTACTGTCTGTGTGACATTTTATATTCTACTATTATACTTTCTGAGGTAACTTAATGTAAGATGGTACATGTCAAGCCAAATTGCATTCAGTGTTTTTGTTGCCATGAAAACAAAGTACAGGCAGAGTATAAATAGCATATAGATTGAGAGTGATACACCAATAGGGTACTTTTATCAATATGGTGCTTTTATTAGTAGGGTACTTTTATCAGTAGGTGCTTTTATTAGTAGGGTACTTTTATTAGTAGGGTGCTTTTATTTGTAGAGTGCTTTTATTAGTAGGGTACTTTTATCAGTAGGTGCTTTATTAGTAGGGTACTTTTATTAGTAGGGTGCTTTTATTTGTAGAGTACTTTTATTAGTAGGTGCTTTTATTAGTAGGGTACTTTCATAAGTAGGTGCTTTATTAGTAGGGTACTTTTATCAGTAGGTGCTTTTATTAGTAGAGTACTTTTATCAGTAGGTGCTTTTATTAGTAGAGTACTTTTATCAGTAGGTGCTTTTATTAGTGGGATACTTTTATTAGTATAGTATTTTTATTAGTAAGGTACTTTTATCAGTAGGGTGCTTTTATTAGTAGGGTACTTTTATCAGAAGGTGCTTTTATTAGTGGGATACCTTTATTAGTAGAGTATTTTTATTAGTAGGGTACTTTTATTAGTAGGGTACTTTTATCAGAAGGTGCTTTTATTAGTGGGATACTTTTATTAGTAGAGTATTTTTATTAGTAGGGTACTTTTATCAGGAGGGTGTTTTTATTAGTAGGGTATTTTTATTAGAAGTTCCTGCACAAGATGATGAGATGACCCTTTTTTCTCCAAAATAGACAAAATTTGCCACATTTAGAAATTTAGTTATAGATGAAACTCTAAGTGATTTAACTGACAATATATAAAGTAGAGTGTACATGTATGGAATCTTTTATAAGAAGGTTAAGGTGAAATAAAAAGAGAATATTTTATCAAGATTTTCAAAGTAATACATGGTTATTTAATTAATCATTTTCTGTATCTGACACACAAGTTGTATAAATTTGTATCACACACAGTAAAATTGATTAAAACGGTATCACTCTGTGTTCTATTTTTATGTGTTCTCTTGCCCGCATCCTCAAAAACTGGGACAGCTCAAAATTCAGAATAAAGAAATTCATTGGGGACAAATGCACTTAAGGTTTTCTTTGTTTTACTCTAGTCATAGAAGCTAAATGAATGGCTTCAGGTTGGCCTTTAGTGGAAAGGAATTTAAGGACCCAGAGGAAATCACAATAATTTAATATCAGACATTAATCTTTGCATGTGTCACCAATCAGAATGATCTGGATTTATAGAGACACATTGCAGATTTGTAACCACTGAAATCCAAACCTTTTAGACAAACATTAGGGTCAGTATATATGTACAGTTTATGGTAAGGAATACAAATTTCAAAACCAAGGGATCAGGAATCCATAATATCTAAAGATGTGGTATACGGAATTCACACACAAAGGTCAACATTTGTGCACAGGAACAAGACTTAACCATCATTTCTGTTGGAAATACCACACAAGGTTTGGAATTCATGAGCAGGAATAAAAGCTTTTTCCATCATATTCACTGCAAAGTTCACACAAGATCCAGAATTCATGAGAAGTTGAAGACAGTCATCAATTTTACTAGAATTCCATACAAGATCCAGAATTCATAGTTGGTAGAAGACTGTGCCATGCCATCAAATTCACTAGAAATCCCACATGAGAGCTGGAATTCATGGGTAGGTACAAGACTTTGCAATAATACACACTTGAAATCCCACTCAATTGCCAGAAATGACGGGTAGGTACAAGACTTTGTAATAATACACATTGGAAATCACCCACAAAATCTAGAATTCACAGATAGGTATAATGCCATCATCCTTAGTGAAAATCATAACAAGCTCTTGAATTCATGGACAGGTAGACTTTGCCATCACATTCACTGGAAATCACATGTCAGAATTTGTGGGTAGAAGCAAGGCTGCACAATCAGATGCACTGGAAATCCAACCCTGGGATTATAATTTGTTGAATTTGTCATGTGCTGCCCACAGATTTTGATCCCAAGGATGGAATTCCATATCCCACACCAGCACATTCATGTATGTTTGATGTTTTTCTTCTCATTTCAGTCAGAAATGTGTTGTCTTGAAAGCATAAAGATGGTGAATCCTTGTTATTGGTGTAGCTGTAGAAATATTTTCTATTGTCTACAACTTTGTGTCAGTGGATAAAGCAATCAAAATGAAACTTTGACAACAGAATTTGATGTGCAGAAGAATTTTGTTCATCTTCCACAAAACATGGCATTTGAATGTCAGTAATGCAAGAAATATCATTCATGATATTATAAGCATAATGACATAATGTATACTGTCTGTGTATGCAGTCTAGTGGAATATCCTTTATGACTTTCTCATATAAACAAGATATGTTACACATGTTTAGAAAAGCGAGGAATATTTTCAAAAATATCATTGAGTAGAATATTTTACATTCCTCTTATCCTCACATCATCATTGACTGAATGTCATATTCAGTTGGGGAGGTCATGAAACATTTGAGCACGAGTTTGAGAGATAAACTTGGTTTCAACCAAAAGCTATCCAAAAAAATTAATTCTAACCTTGGTTTCAGCCATTCAACATAAAGTTATATCAAAAATTTACATGTAAACTTGGTTTCATTTAGTCAACATAAATTTATCCAAATATTGAATTACATATAAACTTTATTTCAGCCATACAAAATGAAGTGACCAAAATTATGTCCATTTTTATGATTCCATGCTAGATATGTGTATGTCTTAAGGTCATATCTAATTCCACCCTAACTTTACAGTCTATTATCAGGCTAGATCTGTGCATGTCTTAAGGCTGTATCTAATTCCATCATAGCTATCCAGTCAATCTGGTGAACAGAGAGGCTGCTTTGATGAGACATGGTGATTAGTGCTTTAATGACTTTTATGGGAACCATTTTGATGGCTGTTTAATGCCAGCTTTACCTGATATCCAGCTCTGAAATGTGAGATCTTCTATTTAGGATTAATGAGGTTTGATGTACTTAGGCAAGGTCCACTGCTGAACAAAGTGTTATTTCTTGTCACTCTTTATGTCATACTCCCAGTCTTTATGTCTTTTGTCACAAAGTTAACTTCTCTTTTTATGATGAAGCATTAACAGAATATTTGGATTCACCATCAATCTTGAAATCAATGTCTGATTTTGTGTTGTATATACACACACACACACACACACACACACACACACACACACACACACACACACGTGTGTGAATGTATATATATATATATATATATATATATATATATATATATATATTGGAAAGAATCTAAACAAAATATGGAAGCACTTGGATGTGTGAAAAGCATAAGAACATGCATCATTAATGGAAGCATTTTAACATGCATATTAAGGGACAGCTGTGAAATTTTAGCAGTATGGTATTCTGAAAGGGTTCAATACTGATTTGATTTAGGTGTAGTTGTAGGTCATTGAAATTCAGAATAGTTTGTACAGTAATGGAGCTCAGATATATGCTGAAATAAAAATTACAATTGAAAATTATATTACTGAGATTTCATGAGTTCTGATTTAGTAGTAGTAGTTTAGGTTTCCATCTTGATTTTAAATGTAGCCTGTGAGCCCTGATATAACAGGTACATGTCCTTGGTTTTAAGTATAGCCTATAAACCCAGATATAACAGACATATATCCTTGATTTTAAGTGTAGCCTGTAAGCCTTGATGTAACAGGCACATGTGTCATTGATTTTAAATCTAGTTTATAAACCCTGATATGATAGGCATGTGTCTTTGATTTTAAGTGTAACCTATAAGCCCTGATGTAACAAGCACATGTGTCATTGATTTTAAGTGTAACCTATAAGCCCTTATAAAACAGGCACATGTGTCATTGATTTTAAGTGTAACCTATAAGCCCTTATAAAACAGGCATATATGTCCTTGATTTTAAGTGTAACCTATAAGCCCTGATGTAACAGGCAAATGTGTCATTGATTTTAAATGTAGTCTATAAGCCCTGATATAATAGGCACATGTCCTTGATTTTAAGTGTAACCTATAAGCCCTGATGTAACAGGCACATGTGTCATTGATTTTAAATGTTAACTATAAGCCCTGATGTAACAGGCACATGTGTTATTGATTTTAAGTATAATCTATAAGCCCTTATAAAACAGGTACATGTGTCCTTGATTTTAAGTGTAACCTATTAGCCCTGATGTAACAGGCACATGTGTCATTGATTTTAAGTGTAACCTATAAGTCCTTATAAAACAGGCACATGTGTCATTGATTTTAAGTGTAATCTATAAGCCCTTATAAAACAGGTACATGTGTCCTTGATTTTAAGTGTAACCTATAAGCCCTGATAAAACAGGCACATGTGTCATTGACTTTAAGTGTAACCTATAAGCCCTGATAAAACAGGCACATGTGTCATTGATTTTAAGTGTGACCTATAAGCCCTTATAAAACAGGTACATGTGTCCTTGATTTTAAGTGCAGACTATAAGCCCTGATATAACAGGCACATGTGTCCTTGATTCATTGATTTTAAATGTAGTCTGTGATCCCTGATATAACTGACACATGTGTCCTTGATTTTTAAGTGTAGCCTGTAAGCAGTGATATAACAGACACATGTGTCCTTGATTTTAAGTGTTGCCTGTAAGCCCTGATATAACAGTCACATGTCCTTGATTTTAAGTGTAGCCTGTAAGTCCTGATATGACAGACATGTGTACTTGATTTTAAGTGTAGCCTGTAAGCCCTGATATAACAGACATATGTACTTGGTTTTAAGTGTAGCCTGTAAGCCCTGATATAACAGACATATATACTTGGTTTTAAGTGTAGCCTGTAAACCCAATAATAACAGGCACATGTGTCATTGATTTTAAGTGTAACCTATAAGCCTTTTAAAAAAAAGGTACATGTGTCCTTGATTTTAAGTGTAGCCTATATGCCCTTATAAAACAGGTACATGTGTCCTTAATTTTAAGTGTAGCCTATAAGCCCTGATATAACAGACATATGTACTTGGTTTTAAGTGTAGCCTGTAAGCCCTGATATAACAGACATATGTACTTGGTTTTAAGTGTAGCCTGTAAACCCAATAATAACAGGCACATGTGTCATTGATTTTAAGTGTAACCTATAAGCCTTTTAAAAAAAAGGTACATGTGTCCTTGATTTTAAGTGTAGCCTATATGCCCTTATAAAACAGGTACATGTGTCCTTGATTTTAAGTGTAGCCTATAAGCCCTGATATAACAGGCACATGTGTCATGATTTTAAGTGTAACCTATAAGCCTTTAAAACAAAAAGGTACACGTGTCCTTGATTTTAAGTGCAGCCTATAAGTCCTGATATAACAGGCACATGTGTCCTTGATTTTAAATGTAGTCTATAAGCCCTGTTATAAGAGGAGCCGTGTCCTTGGTTTTAAGTGTAGCCTGTGAGCCATGGTATAGCAGTCACATGTCTTATTCTTGAGCTTTAAGTGTACCCTTTGAGCCCTGATGTAGAAGTCCAGATTTCAAATGTAGCCCATATTTCAGACATTAGTCTGATATCAATATCAGCCATTATCTCCCATCTGAATCATGAATGTCATGATAATTTGCACATACCTTATCAGTTGATAAAACCAGGAACAGCTTATTATAAGGAGAAGGTGACATAAATTATACCAATTGGTAAATTTTGGAACAAACTTATAGTTGCAATGGTCAGTATGTCAAAGGTCACATTAAAGGTGATATTATTTGCACAAATTAGTAAGTCATGGAATACCTTTATCAAGATGCAAAAGTCAATGGTCAGAGTAATGGGAGGGGTGGACAATAACTGCACCAAATGGTAGGTCCTGGAAGAATCTTAGACATGCAAAGGTCAAATGGTCAGAGGCCATGGCTAGTCATGGATCAGTCTTAGAAATGCTAGGATCAGTACCAGTAAGTCAGAGGTCAGAGTAAGGCAGGAATATTAACTGCACCAATTTATTAGACATGAATAGCCTGAGAGATGCAAGGGTCACAAGGTTGTAGAGAGGAGACACATTTATTACGTTTGTTTAGTCATGGAACTACCTTAGTAATACAAAGGTCAGGTCATAAAATGAGGGTGGGTGGAACATTCATTGCAGATTGAAGAAAAGAAAACATGTTAAGTACTACAGTAACCTATCCTTGATGTCAAATTTAAGTAAGATTACCAGTAGTCTTTATGTTGATGATTTGCCAGTTATGATGTTCCATTTTAAGCTACATAAAACTGCTTATTTCATCTTGCAATCAATTGTATTCAGTGAGAAGATATACATTGTTTGTTCACTTTTCTGAGTTTCATGCCATTTTTCAGCACAAGAAAGGCTATAGTTGACAGAACTATATAACGTTTAATGCCAGGTTTTGATAGACTTATTTTGCATTTAATTTGGATATGGTGGTACAAAATAGAAAGTGGAACATTCATTTATATGATTACTTAAGATATTTTCTAGTGAGATAAATGATCGCATGATAAAACCCAATCTTCTTTCAGATTATGGAAAATATAAATCATGTGGGTCCTCTTTTCTGTGTGACAATAAGAAGTGTATAGATGAGGACCTTCTGTGTGACAAAGTGGACCATTGTGGGGATTATTCAGATGAGTCCACCGATGGTCTTGCTCAGTGTGGCAAGGAAGGTAAGTAACTTTACCCTGCAGACTGTGTGTGTACTTTTTTTTTTCTGAATATCCCTTAGATTTTTATTATGAAATTTCATTTATCCAAACTTCCTGGGAAGCTTGCTTTGTATGCCTTAATGCTAGATATCGATGACGTCTTGCTTTTCTGAGTCAAGTAATCTCCATGATATTACAAAATTGTATATGATTTAAGAAAGTATGCAAGATCCTAACTGCATAATTTCTTGGCATTGCATCTTTTAATGATTCTTTAAGTCATCTGGAATTGTGTAAATTTTCATGGATCATGTACCTTAGTTTAAATAATATAGATTAGAGATCTACATCATCAGCTACATGTACGTATGAATAAAAAAACATTTGAATAAATGGGAGTTAGGATAATTGTGATTTGGTCGCATCAAATGTTAGAGCTCTAAATAGGCAGTGTATTTTTATCTGATTTGCAAATAATTGGATAAAAATAGCAAATTAATAGCAGAAATAACTTACCTGTTACTTTTGCATAACAATTACTTTTTCATGTTGATAAACCTTATGTGTTCAGTGTGAACACATTCTACAGAGTAGTTGTCAATAAAAAATGGTCAACTCAACCACCTTGCATTACCATGAGCAGAAAGACGACAACTTAATTCATAAGACATAGTCTACTCTTTCACCTCCCATCACCATGTGTAATATTAAGACATGGTCCAGTAATATTAAGATATTAAGGCATGGTCTACTACCTCCCATCGACATGTGCAGAACAGTCATCTTTTTTCTGTTTAATATTCTGGTAACCAATGCCCCTTTTAGAAATTTGTTCTGAAAACACCCATTAGGTTACCATATTGTATTGGGGGCTCCAAGTGGCTGAGTGATTTAAAGTGCTTACCGTTACTGATCATTGCCTTCTCACCTCTGTCTGCCTGGGTTCAGGTCTTGGGTTTGGCCAGTGTAGGTATGTTAGAAAGCTTGCCAGTAGCATCCTGTGAGTTGGTAGTTCTTTCTGGGTTTTTTCCTTGTTCTTCCGTCACCATTTATACTGGCCACCTTGTACAGCTGTCTAGTGCTGAAAAATGGTGTTAAACCCTACAACAACAGCAACAACAAGAACCACACTATATCCCACTTATTAGGGATATACAGTTGGTTACTGGTAGGTCATGTGTGTTAACAAAACCTTAATTGGAATTCATATTCATATATTTTAAATATTAAAAGCATCAATTTGTTAGGGTTTTTTTTTTTAATTCATCTATGTATATTCAAAATACAGTTCACATGACTCTTGTCCCTTTTATTCTGTTTGCATTGCTTTGAACATCTTCCTTATTTAGAAGTCAGTTACTCACAAGTGACCCATTGTTTAAATTGTGAAAATACTGGATTTTATGTAGCATACTGTATACAAAGCAGTTGATTTTTACATGATTTAATATATCATTATATTGTCATTATTTATTATTATTCATTATTTATTATTATTATTCATTATTTTCAGATAACTTAATTTCAGAGAATAATGTCTAATAATGTGTGCATAAGTCCCTTGGGAAACTTACACAGACTGCCTCACATGTTCAAAGTGCATATATAACAATCATTGTACCTTTGGCACAATATGGGCTAGTGAAGTCTGGAATTTAGACACCACTAGAATACATACAGAGGGCAGAGGAAATTTCAGTCCACTCTCACCATCAGAAAAGTTTAGGTTTTTCTCTTACAGAGAATTAAGGATCCCTTTATCAGAGAACTAGTTTTTCAGCTCAGATGAAAACTTCTGGGTTACAAGAGCATATGGAAATATTCTCTTCAGAGACAGGCAAGGTCACTCTCTTAGGTAGGAATGTACATTTACCTCCCCTGTCTGTTGCTGCCTTCTGTGAGGAAGGAAAGGCTCTTGTGTCAGGGTAGCATTTTGCTGCATTGGAAATGCACTACTTGTCTCAGGGTAGAATGTTGTACTATCCCAAACTGGAGGAGCAGTACTGAACTTTGATGAATGATGAAGATGAACTAGGCTGTGACATATCTATGTTGCCTGACTGGTCACCAGTCAGTGACCTGTGACCAGTCTGGTCATAGGTCAGTGTCTTTTGAGCAGTCATTGGTCAGTTCATCAAAGTCTACTTAATGTTTGGTGACCAGTCACCAGTGATATTGTACGGATCACTGGCCATCAATTGTGTCATACCAGTTGCCCTTTACACCAGAGGCCACTTGTAAGGGCCTTGATCAGATTAAATTTCCCCCTATCCCCACTGTCACATCACACACTGTGGAGGATTGGGAGTCTACTTGTCATGTTCAGACATGGGCAGGATATTGGAATGATATCCCCCTTTTTCTCTTTTCCCCATTGGGACGTGGGGCCCTCCAACTTAGGAATAATTGGTCCCTTTATAGTCTTTAGCATACCACCTATGCACCATTTGAGTGAGGCTTCCTCTCAGGACCTCACATTCACTTTTTACTCATTTTAGCATCTAAAAGAAAATGCAATGAGATTCAGTGCATTGTCTGTCGACACTGGTTTTGTCCATTGTAATGACAGTTATGAATCTGTTTGTCTCCCCTGTCAGCCATGATTTATATTCCAAATTCAGTTACCTCCACTACATATAGAGATTCCTAGTAACATATGTGTTGTTAATGCAGATAGGCCTTTGTGCCCAATTATGCCAGTTTCTTTTATCTGAATGCCTTAAAATAGAAAAGGTAGGGTAGAAAATGTCTCTTCCTTGTTGATATTTTGGCCTCCACTATATACAGTATATATTGTCACCACAATCAAAAGAGCTGATCAGTCCCTTGCCTATAGAGACTTTTTTTGCATGAAACTATTGAGGTTATTGAGGTTTGAAGTGTTTCTGCATCATAGGTAGAACATCATGAAGTCAACAATTTGGTGATCCTGTACTACCTTCTCCTTCTGCCTCCACTCTACAAGAAAGTGCAGACATATATTTTTTGTGGGACCCAAAGTTGCAGCACAACTTGTGGCCAAGAGAAATACCAACATTCTTTAAGTGGATCCCATTTTTTTGTCTGTATTTGATCATTTTATCAAATGCATGATCCTCAACCGGATTGTATCTCTGCTTATCACATCATAGGGTATTGCTTTAAAAATCACTTATCCAGTTTTCGCACTGGAAGAAGTTGTATGTACTTTATTTAACACAGCCTAAGCACATGACAAATTCTGCTATAGTGTTGCATACGATATTGCTGCTATTAAATTGTAGGTTAGGGGTAAGCTAAATTTTAATTATTCAGTATTGACCTTTTGATATTTGCCAAATGCCCTCCTACCACCCTACTATGATGTCCTTGCATCTGTGAAAAAGATGGCTGCTCTATGCATTAGCATGGAAAGTGCATGAGTGGACCATGTCTTATCAACAGTTCTTAACTTGGGGAAGAGGACTACTTATTTTGATTTTCAAAATAAAATATAAAAGCTAAGAGTTGAGACAGGTATGGCATAATTAAAATAATTTTTAACAGCAGCAATGGCTTACCCACACCTGCTTTCATGTCCAAAAAATGCATTATCCATTTGATATGCATGCATCCTTCATTGAGTGAAGAATTGTCAGTATGATGCAATTCTTCATGCAATTTGCCTTGTCCTTGGTATGTGATCACCAGAGAAAAAAGTTGCCTGTTGCAGTGTTTTTGACTGCAGTTGCAGCTTACTTCTACAATAATTTATCTTTAATGATGTTACATTATCCATTTGTTTTTTCCAACTCTTTATCTTTTCCCTCTGATTTTGGTTCCTGTAGGGACTTGGGGTTTCTTTATGTACACACAAGGGAAGAATACACAATCAAAATAATTGTATATCTAGTTAAGTCCTTGTATGCAGGGAATAATGACAGCTTGCTCACTTGATCATTGTAACACACCAGTTTGCTCTTTTATTTCAGGTTCATGTCCATTTAGAGTCACTTTTTGAAATTTATCATTTTAGTGTGAAACAAATTATTTGTGAGATGAGTAACTACATTAATAGAATTTTAATAGATTCTGTTACTACATTTTATAATCTACAAGGTCACTTTTAGAAAATCAATGGTAACACTTCCAACTAACTAACCCTTGATATTTTAGTGCTGTTTCACAGGAGTGATTGTGCCTAAAACCTGACTGATTATCATGGAGAGGTATATAAATATTGAGATTTTTCATTCATGATTTGTGTGCTTTTCAGTAATTTGTTTAAGATTAGAAAGGGTCCAAAACAATATTAAATTATTTTTTTACCCCTACCTTATAGAGTGGAGTTACTTTGCAGTTTTTCTTAAATGAGTAAATTTACCAGTATTCAGAGTATAATTACATAGCAGTATGATTGTCTATCAATAACAGGTACTTTTAAAGGGATTGTGCCTGTTATATCAAGTCCAGTTCATTGAGTAATGTCAGTGTTTTGCTAATAATATATTACAACAAATTTTCAGCGTATTTGAGGAATTTAAAATCTGTTAATTTCTGATAACCTTTCAACAGAAAATCATCAGAGATGCTATTGATCCATTGTAGTTTTCAGTTCCTGAAGCTTAAAAGCAATATTCACATAAAGTCATCAAATATATTTGGTATTTTTAAAGAAAGGGTCAATGGAATGTCAATCTTGTTCTTGAATTCTTCAGTAATTGAATATTCCTATTTTCATATATTTAGTATAATTTTTGCCTTTCCAGTTATTCTTGATTTCACTCTATTTTATGCTCTTATGGTCCTGAAGCTTTCAAATCTCCAGTTTTAAAACAGTTTATATTCTGGAGTAATCCAGCAAATTTGATGATCATGTTTATTCCATAAACTTTTTTATGATGCCATGTAATTAACTAAATTCAGAAACAAGTCTTTCCATCTGCCATATGTGTCATCTATGATGATATTGGTATAGTTTCCAGTGGAACTTGTTTCAGGTCTCTCAGACAGTTCATCTTATTGAAAGTTTGCAAAAAACTGTAAGAAATTGATTAGCAGACATGCTTTACATTACTTATGTTGCTCATTTTTTTAAAAAATTGCAATTGATCACTTGATCCATTCTTAGGAATATAAACTTCAGAAATATTTTCAGGAGTATTTGTATAGATATGAGAAAATGTTTTTTTTAATTAGGCTTTATTTTTGTGTTTCCTTGTCATTCAGAAAGGTTCAGAAAAAAAACAGCCCAATTTTGACATATATATATATATATATATATATATATATATATATATATATATATATATATATATATATATATATATATATTCATTTCACCATTATACAATTTATCCCCATGTAGGAATTATTTTAGTTTCCAAAGGGAATTTGATATGTATTCCAATTGACAAGACATGGTGGTGGGCTGTTTATGATGTCAGTAAGAAAGGGCTTTGAATTTTGTTGGGAAATTGGTAACCAAACAGCCACTGTTTCATTCAACTCAGCATCATGTTATTTTGTTACAGTACCATTTTTCCCATAAGTTAAGAGCCCACAGTCCTCTGAGATTTCTTTAGTTATGCTAGTCACAGACCATAAGAGCTATTTTGATTATCTGTTTTTCATCCATCATTTGATAGCTTCTTGGAGGAATGCCATGAAACTTTACACAAACAACATTCATCCCATAATCTAGTTGGTACTAAATGAAAATGGTGTTACTTTGACATCCATTATGGCTGCTATAAGAGCCATCTTGAAAATCTTCTTATCACTATCACTCCTGAATGGCCAGTCATATCAGCATGGGGTTCTCACTAAAACACTTCTGATGATGTAAATTTGGTTCTTAATGAAAATGGTGCTGACCAGGTCTTCATATATCACCAGGGCATCTATCTTCAAAATCTCATTATTGCTAGTCATCCTGAATAGAATGTCATATCTACCAGTAGTTTTCATCAGGATGCCTCTTATCCTCTACTTGGATCTGAGTGGAAATAGTTCTGCTCAGACATCTAATATGGCCACCAGAGTTGTAGTTGTCAAAACTTGTTATTGTTACTTCCTCGAAATGGATGGTCTTATCAACGTTCAATTTTAAAGACTTATATGTATGATGTCTGTGTGGTCCGACATGAAAACCTTTATCATGGCCAGCAGCTTGAAAACCTTAAATCAGCTCTTCCTGAATGGAAAACTACATTATCATGGGATTATCTTGAAAAACCTATTACTACTCCTCCTAGATGGAAATGCACGTCAGTACTGGTTTTCATTCAAAGATTTCTTGTAATGTCATAGTAAAGATAAATGGCGCCAGTCTGATACCTGGTTTGGCCAACATGGCAGTAGTCTTGAATATCATGACAGTGCTACTCCTAAACGGCAAGTCATATCAATATTGAGTTTTCAGTCTGAATAAATGGTGCCAATCTGATCTCAAATATCAATATTGAGTTTTCAATCAGAATAAATGGTGCCAATCTGATCTCAAATATCAATATTGAGTTTTCAATCAGAATAAATGGTGCCAATCTGATCTCAAATATCAATATTGAGTTTTCAGTCTGAATAAATGGTGCCAATCTGATCTCAAATATCAATATTGAGTTTTCAATCAGAATAAATGGTGCCAATCTGATCTCAAATTTCAATATTGAGTTTTCAATCAGAATAAACGGTGCCAATCTGATCTCAAATATCAATATTGAGTTTTCAGTCTGAATAAATGGTGCCAGTCTGATCTCAAATATCAATATTGAGTTTTCAGTCTGAATAAATGGTGCCAGTCTGATCTCAAATATCAATATTGAGTTTTCAATCAGAATAAATGGTGCCAGTCTGATCTCAAATATCAATATTGAGTTTTCAATCAGAATAAATGGTGCCAATCTGATCTCAAATATCAATATTGAGTTTCAATCTGAATAAATGGTGCCAATCTGATCTCAAATATCAATATTGAGTTTTCAATCAGAATAAATGGTGCCAATCTGATCTCAAATATCAATATTGAGTTTCAATCTGAATAAATGGTGCCAATCTGATCTCAAATATCAATATTGAGTTTTCAATCAGAATAAATGGTGCCAATCTGATCTCAAATATCAATATTGACTTTTCAATCAGAATAAATGGTGCCAATCTGATCTCAAATATCAATATTGACTTTTCAATCAGAATAAATGGTGCCAATCTGATCTCAAATATCAATATTGACTTTTCAATCAGAATAAATGGTGCCAATCTGATCTCAAATATCAATATTGACTTTTCAATCAGAATAAATGGTGCCAATCTGATCTCAAATATCAATATTGAGTTTTCAATCAGAATAAATGGTGCCAATCTGATCTCAAATATCAATATTGAGTTTTCAATCAGAATAAATGGTGCCAATCTGATCTCAAATATCAATATTGAGTTTTCAATCAGAATAAATGGTGCCAATCTGATCTCAAATTTCAATATTGAGTTTTCAATCAGAATAAACGGTGCCAATCTGATCTCAAATATCAATATTGAATCTGAATAAATGGTGCCAGTCTGATCTCAAATATCAATATTGAGTTTTCAGTCTGAATAAATGGTGCCAGTCTGATCTCAAATATCAATATTGAGTTTTCAATCAGAATAAATGGTGCCAGTCTGATCTCAAATATCAATATTGAGTTTTCAATCAGAATAAATGGTGCCAATCTGATCTCAAATATCAATATTGAGTTTCAATCTGAATAAATGGTGCCAATCTGATCTCAAATATCAATATTGAGTTTTCAATCAGAATAAATGGTGCCAATCTGATCTCAAATATCAATATTGAGTTTCAATCTGAATAAATGGTGCCAATCTGATCTCAAATATCAATATTGAGTTTTCAATCAGAATAAATGGTGCCAATCTGATCTCAAATATCAATATTGACTTTTCAATCAGAATAAATGGTGCCAATCTGATCTCAAATATCAATATTGACTTTTCAATCAGAATAAATGGTGCCAATCTGATCTCAAATATCAATATTGACTTTTCAATCAGAATAAATGGTGCCAATCTGATCTCAAATATCAATATTGACTTTTCAATCAGAATAAATGGTGCCAATCTGATCTCAAATATCAATATTGAGTTTTCAATCAGAATAAATGGTGCCAATCTGATCTCAAATATCAATATTGAGTTTCATTCTGAATAAATGGTGCCAATCTGATCTCAAATATCAATATTGAGTTTCAATCTGAATAAATGGTGCCAATCTGATCTCAAATATCAATATTGAGTTTCAATCTGAATAAATGGTGCCAATCTGATCTCAAATATCAATATTGAGTTTTCAGTCTGAATAAATGGTGCCAATCTGATCTCAAATATCAATATTGAGTTTCAATCTGAATAAATGGTGCCAATCTGATCTCAAATATCAATATTGAGTTTCAATCTGAATAAATGGTGCCAATCTGATCTCAAATATCAATATTGAGTTTCAATCTGAATAAATGGTGCCAATCTGATCTCAAATATCAATATTGAGTTTCAATCTGAATAAATGGTGCCAATCTTATCTCAAATATCAATATTGAGTTTCAATCTGAATAAATGGTGCCAATCTGATCTCAAATATCAATATTGAGTTTCAATCTGAATAAATGGTGCCAATCTGATCTCAAATATCAATATTGAGTTTCAATCTGAATAAATGGCGCCAATCTGATCTCAAATATCAATATTGAGTTTTCAATCTGAATAAATGGCGCCAATCTGATCTCCAATATCAATATTGAGTTTTCAATCAGAATAAATGGTGCCAATCTGATCTCAAATATCAATATTGAGTTTTCAGTCTGAATAAATGGTGCCAATCTTATCTCAAATATCAATATTGAGTTTCAATCTGAATAAATGGTGCCAATCTGATCTCAAATATCAATATTGAGTTTTCAATCAGAATAAATGGTGCCAATCTGATCTCAAATATCAATATTGAGTTTTCAATCAGAATAAATGGTGCCAATCTGATCTCAAATATCAATATTGAGTTTTCAATCAGAATAAATGGTGCCAATCTGATCTCAAATATCAATATTGAGTTTCAATCTGAATAAATGGTGCCAATCTGATCTCAAATATCAATATTGAGTTTCAATCTGAATAAATGGTGCCAATCTTATCTCAAATATCAATATTGAGTTTTCAGTCTGAATAAATGGTGCCAATCTTATCTCAAATATCAATATTGAGTTTTCAGTCTGAATAAATGGTGCCAATCTTATCTCAAATATCGATATTGAGTTTTCAGTCTGAATAAATGGTGCCAATCTGACCTCAAATATCAATATTGAGTTTTCAATCTGAATAAATGGTGCCAATCTGATCTCAAATATCAATATTGACTTTTCAATCTGAATAAATGGTGCCAATCTGATCTCAAATATCAATATTGAGTTTTCACTCTGAATAAATGGTGCCAATCTGATCTCAAATATCAATATTGAGTTTTCAATCAGAATAAATGGTGCCAATCTGATCTCAAATATCAATATTGAGTTTTCAGTCTGAATAAATGGTGCCAATCTTATCTCAAATATCAATATTGAGTTTTCAGTCTGAATAAATGGTGCCAATCTGACCTCAAATATCAATATTGACTTTTCAATCAGAATAAATGGTGCCAATCTGATCTCAAATATCAATATTGAGTTTCAATCTGAATAAATGGTGCCAATCTGATCTCAAATATCAATATTGAGTTTTCAATCTGAATAAATGGTGCCAATCTGATCAAAAATATGGCTACCACAATGAACATTTTGAAAATCTTGTCACAAATTCTCCTGAATAAATGGCCATGGTAGCATGACTTGTCACTAAATATGTTGTAATCTAGTTTGTAATAAATAAAAATCTTGCATCCATTATGGCTGCCACAACAGTATTTAATTTTGGAAATCTTATACTTGAGAACATCAGAGATGGTTTCAACTCTCAGCAAATAAAAACAAGAAATGGTCTTTATAATCTTGAATTCCAGGAAATTCTTTGAGATGGTAGAAAATCAAAATGTTTCAATGACACTTGTTGGTCTTGATGGCATTGTATATCTAAGTTACAGTATTTACAAACAAAATGTTATCAATATGATTCTCCTTTAACAATGTTTCAGAAAGTTTAAACATATGTGCATTATTTTCTGGTGATATAAAATAAAACAGAAATCCAAGTTGTTTTTATGCCTCTTAATTTATTGTATTTTATATATATATATATATATATATATATATATATATATATATATATATATATATATCTTATTTTTAAATTATTAAGTTTGGATATCAGTTGTTGATTCAAGGATATATCATTGTATGAAATAGAAACATCAGTATTATTTTTACTATAATTCATTGTAAGTTTGCATATTGCAAGCTTGTATGGATTGCATAAAATATTTATAATTTTGTTTTACAATAAATATCAGATTGCCATGGATTAATTCACAATCGGCCTTGAATGACTGCTACTAAATATATCCCAATGGCATGTCTTATTATGAATGATGGGCCAACATATCCCAATGGCATGTCTTATTATGAAGGATTGGCCAACATATCCCAATGGCATGTCTTATTATGAAGGATGGGCCAACATGTCCCAATGGCATGTCTTATTATGAAGGATGGGCCAACATATCCCAATGGCATGTCTTATTATGAAGGATGGGCCAACATATCCCAATGGCATGTCTTATTATGAAGGATCGGCCAACATGACCCATTGGCATGTCTTATTATGAAGGATGGGCCAACATATCCCAATGGCATGTCATATTATGAAGGATGGACCAACATATTCCAATGGCATATCTTATTATGAAAAATGGGCCAACATATCCCAATGTCATGTCTTATTTTGAAGGATGGGAAAACATGTCCCAATGGCATGTCTTATTATGAAGGATTGGCCAACATATCCCAATGGCATGTCTTTTTATGAAGGATGAGCCAACATATCCCAATGTCATGTCTTATTATGAAGGATGGGCCATGTCCCAATGGCATGTCTTATTATGAAGTTTTGGCCAGCATATCCCAATGGCATGTCTTATATGATGGATGGGCCAACATATCCCAATGGCATGTCTTATTATGAAGGATTGGCCAACATATCCCAATGGCATATCTTATGATGAAGGATGGGCCAACATATCCCAATGGCATGTCATTTTATGAAGGATAGACCAACATATCCCAATGGCATGTCTTATGATGAAAGATGGGCCAACATATCCCAATGGCATGTCTTATTATGAAGGATGGGCCAACATATCCCAATGGCATGTCTTATTATGAAGGATGGGCCAACATATCCCAATGGCATGTCTTATTATGAAGGATGGGCCAACATATCCCAACAGCATGTCTTTTTATGAAGGATGGGCTAACATGTCCCAATGGCATGTCTTATTATGAAGGATGGGCCAACATATCCCAACGGCATGTCTTATTATGAAGTATGGGTCAACATATCCCAACAGCATGTCTTATTATGAAGGATTTACCAACATGTCCCAATGGCATGTCTTATTATAAAGGATGGGCCAACATGTCCCAATGGCATGTCTTATTATGAAGTATGGGCCAACATATTCCAACAGCATGTCTTAATTATGAAAGATGGGCCAACATATCCCAACAGCATGTCTTATTATGAAGAATGGGCCAATAAGTCCCAATGGCATGTCTTCTTATGAAGGATGGGCCAACATATCCCAATGGCATGTCTTATTATGAAGTATGGGCCAACATATCCCAACAGCATGTCTTATTATGAAGTATGGGCCAACATATCCCAACAGCATGTCTTATTATGAAGGATGGGCCAACATATCCCAACAGCATGTCTTATTATGAAGGATGGGCCAACATATCCCAATGGCATGTCTTATTATGAAGGATGGGCCAACATATCCCAATGGCATGTCTTATTATGAAGGATTGCCAACATGATGCCGTGTTATAATCATGTTGATACTGCTCATTTAATAGTACTTGTCACCAAGTATTTTTTTTTCTTTTGCCTGCCATAAATTGATTGCTTTCCATCATGAAATCAGATGATATTGAATGAAAGGTTACTAATGTTGCAAAAATATTCAGTGAGAGATTTTTGTTCTCTGTTTATGTCTGGTGCAGACAAAAGGATTTGTATTCAAGAACTGTTCTTCTGAAACACTATAAGCTTTTGTGATGTTATCCATGCAGGTTTTGAACCTGGGTTGAGTTAAAAGCTTATCAGCAATTAAGCATATTATAAGAATCACACATTTCATTGACTTTGCTCATGCTGTCTAGTACATTAGTAAATCTGATATAAGAATCATTAGATTCAGGCATGTTCCACCTAATATGTAGCACTGTTATGTGCCACAAGAGTCTCAAAGCTTTACAGGTTCCCTGCTGGTATGTGACATTCTATAAATTGTTTTCTCTCATGCAATTAGCTCCCTCAGGTAAATCCTACTATTAGGGCACTTGTTTAGGAGATGGTAGCTGGAGTGAATGTGCAGCTTCCATTTGTGTGTACCCTTAATGGCCAATATATCAGGCTAGTATTTCACATTGGTTGATTAGCTTTCAAAGCATGATCACATTAGAACTGTTTTCTGTAAAGATTAAATTAGACATCTAAATGTTGAATTTGGAAGTAGGGATATATGTTATGAGTAAGCATTTTAGGGTGTTACAGAGGTGACTTCTTTATTTATTCTAACACATTTGCAAATGTAGTATGCAATCTGAAACATCAATTTGCATTAGTAAAACCAACTATATACAGTACTACTGCATACCTTGATGCTGTTCTGTGTCATCAGAATATAATAAATAGGTAGGAAGGTCAGTACTAATCTGTTTTAAAAATCCTTTATCAGACTAGTGTGTGTTAGTTCTTGTCACACTAACTAATATAAAATTGCCAGTTCCTAAATGAAAGACAGGTGATGGTCAGCACTAATATTGTTTTGTGGTGCAAATATTATTACAAGTTATATATATTTCATAATGAGATATTAAAAAATACTTGTGAATAAAAATGAAACTGCCACATTGATGATATCACTTAAGAAATTACTTTTTTCCATTAATAAAGTATATATGCCCTTGTGCATATTATTCAGACTTGTATTTCGATATTTGAGCATATTCTCTCTCTCTCTCTCTCTCTCTCTCTCTCTCTCTCTCTCTCTCTCTCTCTCTCTCTCTCTCTCTCTCTCTCTCTCTCTCTCATATATATATAGATGCAATAAACTGACAATGAACAGTACGAAACTAGTAACTAACTAGCCTAAGCGCTTTTGGCTTTCGACTCTTAATGAGTCTTTTTCAAAGGCAAATACAAAACATATATACGACAAACAAATAAACACAAAAATGTTGTGTTTGTAAACCTCTACATGACTGTCTCCACATGTGTTAAAACTATAAATACAACCAGCTTGTATAGACTAGTTGTGGAAACTGAAAATGGAGTATAATTCCCTAAAAGTTTACAAGCCAAAGCGACATCTATTTTTACTTTTTGTACATATGTAACGCAGATTATATCCCGGATATTTGATTCTATACCGGTTATTCTTATAGTAAAAATTGAAGGATAATAAGAAGATTTAGAAAATGTTAAATTCTACTAGTGAATAGTTTTCATTTTCTAGTCTTCTTGGTTTAGACCGCTTGGTTTCAATGTTCTAAGGCGGCATATCCAGTATGATTCCTTTTCCTTCCTGGTTTTGGAACTCCAGCTGTGGTTGTTAGCAACAGCGATAAGTATTATATCACCGAAAGTGTGGCCAGGGGAGGAGAATTGTTCTGAGATCGAGCTTCTGTACAGCTTTTTTGTCATCCAATCAGATCTATGAAGGTTTATCCTTTTGTGTAGCTTTTCGGTTTCTCCTACGTACTGAAGGCCACAGATCTTACATGTGATGAGATAAATTACATTCTCTGTTTTGCACATTTTGTTTGGACCATGTATGTTTAGTTTTTCTTTAGTCACTCTGCTAGTGAATGTCTTGGTCTCTATCATATGTTGACAAGTTTTGCATCTTTTATCGCCACAGGGTCTAGATTGACTAGGTTGGTTTTGACTAGCATTGGCATTAGCTTTGCCCTGACTAGGATGTCCTTTAGGTTTTTTGGTCTCCAGTAAGCTACTACAAGTTTGTTGGAAGTATTAGGTTTAGTATGTCTGAGATTGCAGATTGCAGGGTTGGCCAGTGGTTTGTGATTATTTTACCTACTTTGGGATTGTCTGAGTGATAGGTCAGAATAAATGGTATCCTATCAACCTTTTCTTTCTGTCCATATCTGAGTAGGTCATCACGTTTGTTTGTTTGGCCCTTTGGATTGCCTGCAATCAGGTCTTTATAGTAGCCTTGGTAAATTAAATGTTTAGCCAGCTCTTCAGACCTTTCTAGGAATCTTTCATCGTAGGAGTAAATTCTGCTATCCTCAGTGCCTGGCTATATGGAATGTTCCTAATGCAGTGTTTTGGATGACAGCTGGTTGGGAGGAGATACTAGTGTTTGTCGGTTGGTTTCGAGTAGATGTCTGTGTGTAATTTGTTTTCCACCAGTCTGGTTGTTGTGGCTTGTAGACTTTTAGGGAATTATACACCGTTTTCAGTTTCCGCAACTAGTCTATACAAGCTGGTTGTATTTATAGTTTTAACACATGTGGAGACAGCCATGTAGAGGTTTACAAACACAACGTTTTTGTGTTTATTTGTTTGACATATATATGTTTTGTATTTGCCTTTGAAAAAGACTCATTAAGAGTCGAAAGCGCTTAGGCTAGTTAGTTACTAGTTTCGTTCCTGGTCAGTTTATTGCATCTATTTTAATCAATCTCTGACACACGTGATCCCTTGGTGGATCCAGTATGCTTGAAAGGGTTGTTATTCACCATATGATTTGTATTCTTTATTTATTTATATATATATATATATATATATATATATATATATATATATATATATATATATATATATGTTGAATAGATCTTAAAATGTCTCAGTACTGTTTACCCCTTAGTATATGTTTATATAATCAATAAGAAGGTACAATTATTAACTCCTATAAAAAAAAACAATAAAAAGCAGGCTTCAAGTATTAATCTTTTCATAATTAATTTTCCATGTGAAATTGCATGATCTGTTTCTGTTATTAGTCTGCATCACCCATACACATACTTATTGCACTCAGTGACAAATGGTACACATTTTTAAGAAAACTCTTAAGAAGTTATAATAATAATAACATTGTTTAAATAGCACTTAATTGTCATCAGAATCATAATTTTGTCTGAAAAGGATCAAGAAATCTGGCATTGATTACTCTCGATTACAAACTGAAATTAAGTGTCAGTTGAAATTTGGGTAAAGCATCAGTTACTGAAATAGATTGCAAGCTAGCCAACACACAAAAAATTTGCATCTCAGTGCAGATATAAACAGAACTAGAAACTAAAATTCGTAGTTGAGCTCACATCCATTAAAATCAGGATGCTGGGCACTAAAGTCTGCTGGACCATTGTCATGCTTCTTCAGTCCCAGCACTCCATACTCCAGCAATGTTTATTGTATCAATCAGTGCTATGTTAACACAATTTGAAAAGATCTGTTCATTTTAAGTATGAAAACATTAATTTGACAAAATACACAATTTGAAGCATTATATTTACATTCTAAATTTGTAAAAAGTCACTATCCAAACATTATAAAATTTCAGAACTTCTATTTGTATCGATGTAGTACTGCAGTCATTAATCTTATTGACACAGAATGGAGAAACAAATTCATGCCGATTGAAGGAATTTGCTTTAAAAATATAATCAAAAGAAAACCTGAAGTGAAAACATTTTGAATTGTTACTTATGGCTTTATCACTTGTGATTATTTAAAATTTCCACTTTACTCCTGAAATATTAACTTACAGTATAATATTTTCTTCCATCTACTTAGAAATATAGATACCAATTGTATATGGTCAGGCTTATTTAAATAGGGTAGGCTGAATTACCAGAATAATATTTTCATTGTTTGCCTCATGATTCTCTGTGCGTGTTGATTTAGTACTACAGTAAAGCTCTTATTTGCTTTGGTTGCAAATTTTTAAAACTGTTAATATGTAGGTCAGAGAGATCTGGTGAAGATTTTTTAATTTGTTCATGGGAGTTTTAATACCATTAACATCCATTTTCACAATCTCTGCTGATGACCTTTTGCTGCTTTGAGACAAAAAATGTATACTGTTAATGACCTATGATTGATAGAAAACTCAGTCTTTCGTTTGAAGTGGCATCCCGTTTATTTGGCTACATTTCTTTTTTAAACAGCAAGGATCCCATACTACCAGGAAGTCGGGGGAAAAAGTCAAGAGAAATAATGATTTTTTTTCCCCAACTGTGAAAAATCTTTGAATTTTACAAATATTGATGAAAGTCAGGAAAAACTGAGAATTTTCTGCCACCACTTGATGCTTGAAATAAATAATAATTGAGTCATAACTAAACTTACTGTGAGTTAAATTTATTGAGTTCTAACTAGAATATTCAGACAGTGCAGTATGGATCATTTTGTGTGCTTGCAATAAACATATATGCGGTCTGTCAGTCCAAATGCTCACTGGGTTAGATTTGTCAAGCAGACTTTTATTTTCAAAGTCAGCTCAATATCCATATCTTTCCTTAAATGGATGGTATGAAAACCACTCTAGTATCGAAAGAAGCCAACGTGGTGGTGACAAAATATGCTGCTTACCGGATGGCCTAGGCCTAGCATACTTTAAAGGTTGTTAGATTCAGTGGTACATGCATGAAATCGATATGAAATTATTTATTTTCTCAGAAATTGTGAGTACATGTCTTTAATCTGCTGAAAGACAAGAAAAAACTATGCATTGATGAAATGTGACCTGTTACTCATGATTTGCATTGCTAGTCACATGAGTACACCTAACAACCCACATTTTAAATTGTTGTAGGTTCTGGTTGTAACAACAATTAAAGAACACAAAATTTTCCATAATCATATATTCTGAGAACAACATCTGGAGTTTTGTTGTATGATGTGACTACCACGTTGACATGTTTTCTCTACTTGATAATTTAGACCGGCCAGATCGCTGATTTTTACAAAAAAGTAGATGACTTTCATTTAATATAATTGAATTTCTGTACAACAATATTGAAAAGGAGTTTGTTGTTGATATCACATAACTACTAGACTTCCAATGTCATCATTTGAGATTTGTAAAGTTATGTGACTAGTAATGCAAATAGCAAGTACAGGGTTGGGTTTCATCTATGCCATAGTTTCATGTAGTCTCTCTGCAGATTAAAGACATAATGATTATAATACTCACCATTTCTGAGAAAATAAATAATTTTCCTATTGATTTCATACAGGTATTTGTTAATATAACATAAGTTTAAAGTTTCTAGGCCAACAGGTAAGCGACTACCACATGTTGCTAGTAAACGGTGGTGGCAAATTCTAAATTTTCTATATGCAATTGCAATGACTCCACACCCCAACCAGATATGCAAAATGGGGTGGGAATATTTGGAGGAAACTGATTAGAAAATGGACTGCTATTCATTTGGAATTTTATTGACACATATAAATTCAGAGTTAAACTATTTTTGTTACAAGACAAGATTCTATTTATTTGTGTTTATTAATTGTTTTTAAATACAGTAAAACATGTCTTGAGAGACCACTGCTATGAGAGACCACCTGTCTTTAGAGAACAGGTTCTTCATGTACAGATTTATTGATTATATAGTATTATGACCTGTTATGAAACCATTATGTTTGGGCAAAAGGGGTGGTCTTTCAAGACAGGTTCCACTGTACTGTAATAGGAAATGTTTACTTTCTATGAAATGCAAGCATGTATGTATGTGTGTGTATATGTATGTATGTGTGTGTATATGTATGTGTGTGTGTGTATATGTATGTGTGTGTATATGTATGTATGTATATGTATGTGTATATGTATGTGTGTATGTATGTATGTATATATATATATATATATATATATATATATATATATATATATATATATATATATTACTGTATAATTCTTTAGAATTAAAGGATTGATAGAAAACAAAACCAACTATTTTCTTTATTTTGTTTCCTTTTAGCACCATAATGCAAGTCAGCAAAATAGTGTTAGAATTTGTATTCTATACACTGAAATGACTTTACATGCCAGTTTATAGGAATATAATTAAACTAGTTTCATGTAATACATTATGTGGTTTTGTCATCTTTTCTGACTTAGATGCTTTGGAGAGTCTTGAAAGAGAAACATGTTTAGATTTAGAAAATGCTTGTTTTATAATCTTAAATATTATTTAATTCGATTTGGTAATGGTCATATGTGAACCTTGAAAAATGAATTTCATCCAGGAAACACCCTGGAAATGACCTGGAAATCTATCTTTAGAAAAGCATGGGGAAGAGGTTTGGTATTGACTTAAAGTTCTGCTTATACAAATTAATTATTTAATGAAAAGGAAAACTTTGAAATTCTGTTGGGTTCTGTAGCTTGAATCAGTCAATTTAGAACAGCAAATAAAAACTAGATCATTATAGAACAATGCCCAGAAGTCTGTAGTTAATTATATAATTCAGTTCTCCATTTTTGTTTACCAGCTCCACCCACCAACTCTTGCAAATAGTTGATGATCAACCTATACAGAGGAATGTAGGAATATTAATAATTAGAGTTCAGGTTTGATGTTGTTTGCAAAGATTGTAAGTTAGTTAATGTTGGGTGTTGGAGTATAATATTCAGACTTGTAAGTATTGTTAAATATTTTTTGGCAATTAACTTAATGCAGGCCAGTTTTTTACCATTAATTTGAAAAGAATGTATTTGTTAATTAACAGCTGAAGTATTCTTTCATCTGTTTCTTGGAGTTTCATTATTTTTATATATATATATATATATATATATATATATATATATATATATATATATATATATATATATATATATATATATATATAAAACATTGTAGTTTTACATTACTGTGAGGTCTGACATCAGAAATATTTTGTTTTATAGCATTACAGATACCAACATCCTTTACATTTCTTATTGCGCTGCTTCCCTTTGTTTTTCTCCATTTTGTTTCCTCTTTGTTTGGAATAAATAACCAGTCTGCACTAGGTGGGATGATGCTGCAGGCACTTGTCAAATTAGTGCTAAATTAACCTTTAATATATTTGCAGCAATTTCACCATCTGTGAAAATACTTCTCTGATAATATCATTTCTGAATTTAGATAAGGTCATTTAACTTTCATCTCATAATTATCCTAACAACCTCTTCTTCTGAAGCTTGGCTTATCTTGGTAATCAGAGACCCATAAAAAGATACTTAGATTTAGCAAGCTTGGCTCAACAGACAGCAGGGTATTCAAGTGGAAGAACTGCACAAACTTGCTTGAAAGAGCAGGATGTAGTTTGTCTTACAATTTGGTTTGGACTCTTAGTGTACATACTTATAGAAATCAGGGTTGGGGTGGAGGGTGATTAGTTACAAGTTATTAATGGGGGGAGAGCACAGGCACATAAGAAAGGTTATATATATATATATATATATATATATATATATATATATATATATATATATATATATATATATATATATATATATATATATATATAAGAAGGCATATCATTATTTAGGTGGAAATTTCACACTGAAAAACACTAATTAAGGGTCTGAAATTTCCAAATAGTGACTGTGTATTGTTACAACCTTGTAGTAACTGCTCTGGTGACCTAGTGGTTAGAGCATCCGCCTTGGATGTGGGATTTTGCAGGTTTGATCCCAGGCCGAGTCATACCTAAGACTTACAAAAATGGTACTAGCAGCTACTTACTTGATTCTCAGCATTAAGAGGTTAGTGTTAGGACTGGTCGGCCTGGTGTCAGGATAATGGCCTGGTGTCAGGATAATATGATGGGTTGGACATCATGCTACATGTCTGCAGCATGATGCCCTAGTGCTATCACTATGAATTGCCACACTGCAGACATAGTGCTATGACTGAAAAATTGCTAAAGCTATGTTAAAAATCACAATCAAATTACATTACATCACATCACACCCTTGTAGTTAAATTACATGTGTGTTAAAATTTGAACTTTTCTAATTCTTTGTTTTGATTTTATTTCATTTTTGTATCATTAGATATAATTATTATGATGATGATTATGTTTGCAGGGTCTTATGTGTTTTTAGAAACATCTGTTTATTTAAAATGTAAATGCAAGTTCGTAAGGTAAGCAAGATTTTTGTATGAGGGTTCTGTTGTGTTAAGTAAGCAGTTGGAAATAGCTATATAAATGATTGACTGTGACCAGGTCATTTCTAATTATACTTGATTATGCTTTTGTAATGCCTGGTGTGATTTCAAAATTGCCATAGCCATATGTCATTCGTGTGTGTTTACATCAAATGACATTCTCATTCAGTTTAAATACTCAGTTTCCTGTAAGAAATAGTCAGTCATAGTTGAGTCATATTTTAACATCTTATAGAGTCATATCTTAACATCTTCCTATGCTGGAAGAGTTGTTCATTCTTAAGTTTGTAGAACATGTTTTGTTATTGGTGATAGCTTTACTTCATCAACATTTCCCAGGAGAACTACAAAACTGACTTTGGATAAAGACATTTGCTGAAATTATTTCTAAACTGGAACAAGACAATACAAATTGTGATTCACCATGAAAATTCTTTACATTTATGTTAACCTTCATCTGATGTCATTATCCACCATCTTGGAACAGAATTGAGATTCAGATTGCATCAATTTAGAAACTGTTAATTCACAGGACTTACAAGTTTTTCACAGTTTTAGGACAAATTTGTGGATCTTTTTCGTAAATCATAAGTCTTATTTCAAATTATTACCTTTTCACCATGTTTTCTAGGGAAATAAATTATTTTTGTCCCCATTATCAACACAGTGGTAGCTGATGAGTTTTGACAGTGGCTTTTTATCAAGTGAACTGCATGTAATTGCCCTAACTGTTATATACCAAAAGCCATTGCACACCAAAAACTACAATCTTAACAAGAGCAGTTATTGTTTATTGTAATACATGTAGCAGACAAAACACCATTATATTCCAAAAACTCAAACAAGTGCAGTTTGTACTTCATGTGGTAGATGTGATAGATATTACCACTGCATATAGGGCCCCAGGTGGCTGGGTTCTCTAAGGTGCTTGCCTTTACCTATAAAAACAACAATTGAGCACATATCTGTGTATAGCCTATCTTGTGTTGAAAATGGTGTTAAACCATTAACAGCAACAACAGTTAAATACCTAAAACTACAATCTCAGCAATTGCAGTTGCATAAATACAACTGTTATGTGTCTAGGCTCATACAAAAGTAACAAAGGAAAGAGTGAAACCAACAAGCTTTGTAAAATTTAACTATTTCCCTAGAAAAACAAGGTAAAAATGAGAAAAAGAACGTGTTTTATGAATCTAATCCAAAAATTAATCTAAGAATTAATAAATATAAGTCCTATCACTAAAATGTCCTAAACGAATCACAGTTCGAATCCTGATGAAATTTCAAGATGGAAGGCAATGATGTCTTCGATGGTCTCTTTTATCCTGATATGTCAACAGTTTCTTGTTGAATCACAAAACAATAATTTTTCAGTTTTTGAATTCTGAATAAATTTTGATAAATGCATTTGTCCAAAAATTCTTTTGAGCACTAGTATTTTCCAGCAGAAATAAATTACAAATTCTGAAAAAATAGAAATATTCAACTCAAGCTGGTCACAACAAAACACCTGTGAGCTTCAATGGTTAAAAACACAACTATTTCTTTTTAAGATAATGACTATACAGTAAATTAAGACATAAAGCAGTCCCCCCCCCCGGATTGGGGTCACGTGATCACCTCTCTCACTCTCTACACAAGTAAAAATAGTATATGCTTAAAATCATGTAATCTAATATAGCCTTAATTAGGATCAATGATTTTTGTTTTACTCTGGGAAATAAAAAATAAGTTGTTTACATAGAACTGTCTTGCTGGTCCTGAGTCAAGGTCAGCAAAAGATACAATGTTTTAACTACTGGCTGTTTATCATCAAAAACAATTGAATTAAATTTCTGAAGAAAAAATGTCAAATCCAGTGAATAAAAATTATCATTACAATAACATGTAATTAAATAAAATTAAAAAAAAACAACAAAATTTAAAACTAACACATGATCAATTTAATTACATATACATAACACAATATTTCTGATAAGTGCATCTACTCAGACAAACATGTACTTGTGATTTTCACACACTTGGTGGTGGGTGAGATGCTTTTTATTTTGATTGGATTTGTGCAATTGCACATTCTGGAGAGAAAAAAAGTATAAGATTGCTATTATTCATTTGAAATGTACAAAGAAGTACATTTATATATTCATTGCTTCTGCTAAGTGCAAATTCAGAAATCAAATTTATAATCATGCTGATGATAATGATAATACACATGCAATGACCATTCTTTACTTGTTGCCTAATGAGAATGTTATGCCTTTGGCAAAGTTCTTGACCATAATGGGCATGTGCTGTAATTTCTGGATAATTGTTTTAGTGTAGAGTGATTTCTGGGTAAAATGTTCCCATTTTACATGGACATTAATTCCTTGCTGGAGGTTAGGAGGTCAATCTTATTTGTGAAAAATGGAGATTAGTTTTGAAGAATAAGATTACAATAGTCTAAGACTTTTCTGGCTTTGCACAGACACTTGATTTCCTTATTTTATCATTGCTGTAGTCAGCATTGGTATACATTAACATTTTCTCCAAAGAAGGTTGGTCAAAAATTTAATTTCATAATTTAATGTTCAAGCACAATTATATTAAGAGAAAGGATTATTTAGTTTAACAATGTTGTCTATTTCTTGATATCAGTGCACATGCCCATTTTTTAGCTACAAATTTTTAGGCAAGTTATAATTGTTGACTGGTTTGTTGGTTTTAAAAGCACTTATTATTTGATTGGTTGGTTTGTTTTAACAGCACTTGGTAATTGATTGGTTGGTTTGTTTTAACAGCATTTGTTATTTGATTGGTTGGTTTTAACAGCGCTTGTTATTTCATTGGTTTGATTTTAACATAACTTTTAAGACATTATTGGCTGTATGTATCAATCTCAGGAAGACAAGTGCTTTTACCAAGGAGATTATCCCAAGCAGCCAGCCTTGCCTGACTTTGGTGGGGAATACATTACCCTTAGATTAGGAGTCTGACACTCTACCATTTAGTTACTGCAGCTTCCTTGGTGTTTTTTATTTGAATGTCCAATACTAGTTGGCAGGATGGTGGGGTGGGGGCTTCAATTTAAGATCAGATATCTTGTTTCTATAATATGACTTTATTTCAGAATTTAAAAACAATGTGGGAGTGTTAGAGTGGATGATTGAATAGAAGAACACATCTGTGGAATCACATAATGAAAAGGATTGCCTAAATGGACATAAAGAGTGAACAAACAATGTATCAGATATACTGTAATACCATTAAGTGCTAAGCTAAAAACATATCTTTCAATACACTTTTTTTTTCAAACTCATTCCTAGTTTTTCTAGTTGCATAAAAGTGCTTTGATATCAGTTTCATTGATGACAAAATTGACAGGAATGCTGACAGGTTTTCTGACATTTGCTTTACACAATGAACAGGCTTTCCTGCCCATACTGGAATACACAGCTGATCCAGTATAGATCCTAATGTGCTGCTGCATTCTGTGTCAGCAGAGGAGATTCTTTATTCTAAGTTCATGGAAACAAGGTAGAATTTGATTTGCCAGCTCATTATATGATAGCACCTTCAGATCCAAGCTGTCACATAAGAAAAGCAAATAACAGATTGACAGATGTTCATTTACACCATCAGGTGTAATTCTTAACAATTTTTTTCTTCAATCTGCCCTCAGGCATTCATTGCAGAAAACATCTGTTAATGTAGTTTCCTTGTAACTGTACCTTAAATGGATTTTCTTTATCAGGATTAAAGGTCATGATAATAACAGGGCATGATTGTCGATCATCATGCTAACTAGCTATAGTGAGGCAATAAAGAGGCAGATGTGTATTAGACATAAAAATAACCAGCCTGACTTTATGATACACATATTGGAAGAAAGCATTAGGGAACCATTTAATTTCTAATGGTGTTTGAGGGACTATTTTGATGAAGTATCTTGATATTTAATAGTTCAAGAAAAATACTTTTGGTATGATTTATGGGGAAGGGGAATGATCAATCATCATATTAGGTTTTTTTTATTTAAAAAAATTGCCTTGTTATAAAGGATGCAAAATATCCTGTTTTTTTTAAAGAAAACACACACACACACACACACACACACACACACACACAGGTGAGTCTCCAATGCAATGGGATTTATGGCAGGTCCAGTTTTGTCAGGATCAAGGTGGATTCATTGCTCACAGTGAGAAGCCAAGAAAGTTGAACATTTGAGTTACATTACCAGGTTCCAAATATACTAAGATGTCCAAGTCTAGACTTGAGAAATTGGATTGGTTAAACTTGTCAGACCAGAATTTCATCTACCAGTCATCAAATTGTCAGACTCTGGACTGAGGCTTAAAGCAAATACAGTTCATTACAAGTTATTGAAGACTTGAATAAGTTGGTGTCACAATACACTCTAATTGAATTTACAAGTTTTCCCATTCACTGACTAATGTATGAAAAATATCTTGAAATGTTTCTTATTCAGAATAAGCTTAAATGATGGTATTATATTTAGTGTCAGCACACTTTTTTAAATATTAAATGCTTGAAATATCAATATTATCTGGTCATCAGTCAGAGGCCATTTTCTTGTACAGAGTTATCTATGACACTTGACATACAGTTATCTAACACGTTTGACATTAGGTGAGTTGTTTACTTTATGATCCCAACAAGAAATGCTGGATGTGTATTCAGTACATTTTTCAGTGTATTTGTGAATTCAGTATATTTGTGAATTCAGTACCTTTGTGTATTCAGTACATTTTTCAGTGTATTTGTGAATTCAGTACATTTGTGTATTCAGTACATTTGTGAATTCAGTACATTTGTGAATTCAGTACATTTGTGAATTCAGTATATTTGTGTATTCAGTACATTTGTGTATTCAGTACATTTGTGAATTCAGTACATTTGTGTATTCAGTACATTTGTGAATTCAGTACATTTGTGAATTCAGTACATTTGTGAATTCAATACATTTGTGTATTCAGTACATTTGTGTATTCAGTATATTTATGTATTCAGTACATTTGTGAATTCAGTACATTTGTGTATTCAGTACATTTGTGTATTCAGTACATTTGTGAATTCAGTACATTTATGTATTCAGTACATTTGTGTATTCAGTACATTTGTGTATTCAGTACATTTGTGTATTCAGTACATTTGTGAATTCAGTATATTTGTGAATTCAGTACATTTGTGTATTCAGTATATTTGTGTATTCAGTATATTTGTGTATTCAGTACATTTGTGTATTCAGTACATTTGTGAATTCAGTATATTTGTGAATTCAGTACATTTGTGTATTCAGTATATTTGTGTATTCAGTACATTTGTGTATTCAGTACATTTGTGTATTCAGTACATTTGTGAATTCAGTATATTTGTGTATTCAGTACATTTTCATGCCACTGGTGTGTCATAGGAGGGAGCATATGGTGTTATTAATGCCATTCCATCCCATTACCATCACTTCTGCATCGCCTCTTCTGTCACATCACATCACTTAGTTTTCCTTCCACCCAATAAGTTTTGATGGACTTGATGGATGAAATGAAATGTATGATTCTTAACCTTTAGAATACTTTTGCTCTAGATCAATTTTCACCATTTCCTGTGAAAATTTGACACTTGTAAAAGGGATCTATGGTTTTGGTTTTTTATGATGTGTAACATTTAAAAATCCTAATGGATTAAAATATAGCTTGGTGTAAGGTATTTCATTAAGTTTAAACTTAATTTTCCAGCAAAAATTTAGTAATGGCACTATATGACTTTTTTTGCCCATCATTTTGTTTTTTTTCGATAACATTTGAAGGGCTTTAATCCAATTTAGTATATGACTGTTAATAAAAACTGGGTCAAGTTTGATTGTAACTATTTTCATGTGTATATCTTTTTAGTTGTGGCCCATTTGACTTAGAAATTTTGATTCATTTTCACTTACATTGTATTGCTTTTTGAATTTGTCTTTGATCCTTGATTTTATCTTCACCTAAAAAAACATAAATGATTAAAGCCTACATTTTTTGAAAAGTTTTATAAGACTTTTAACATGCATGAATTTTACCTTTATCTGGCATTATTTTGCATAGTCATGACAGCTGTTTAACTTGAATTTTTGCCTCATTTTCCAACTCTATAACTCTTCATGGATTTAAACCAGATTTGGTATGAGGTCTTGTAGCAGAAAGTATGGCCCCTGTCTGAAGTGACATTTAACTGCATTATTTTGGGCTTGATATCTGTATCATTTACAGATGACATATTTCTCATTTTAAGACAGTTCTTGTGAATATTTACCAATATAAACCAATATATATAATAAAAATTATATATATATATATATAATATTATATATATTATATATAATATATATTATACAATATATATAATAAAAATATATAAACCAATATAAACCAATAGTGGTTTCCTAAATCCTCCTATTTCTATAATGTACTTGCCCAAATATTCATGTGAATTTACTGTAATAAGTCTCCTGTTAATATTTATCAGACAGTAAAGTGAACAAATTGAATTATAACAGGATACCTTGCTCATTTTTCATACACCCTTGAATGCATAAATGTTGCAGGCTGACAATTTGCAGTACACACTGTTCTGACAAAGATTAGGATTTAAATTGACCTATCTCAGACAAGGCTATTTCACTAATGTGTTTTTAGCTGATTCCTGAAATCTTGGATAGCTCTTGATGTTGCCTGTAGCAGACATGTCTGTTAGGCATGATTGGTCATTTGGGGTTCGAAACACTGTGACATTTGCTTAATTTCAGGGCTTAGATAGATTTTAGTATCCATCTTAATTCATGAAATTAAGTTTGATAAATAATTCATTGAATTTGTTTATTCACAAAATATTTTTCATCAATACTTCAGTGTGTTGTGTGTCTAACACACACACACACATAATACATACATACATACATGCATGTATACTACTGCACTGAAGCATTTATAATGTCAACTGTTCCCTTGAAAAAAATAATGAACAGGGCAGACCCTGATCTGCCTGTATGGCAGAACAAGGTTTGCAGTATTTGCACTTAATTACATTGTACATCTGCATGGTTTTATTGTGTTTGAGTGGATAGTGTGTTGAACTCATGACCAGAAGGTTTTGGGTTAGGTTCCCATCATTGGATCAGCACTACCATATTGTTACAAGCCAGGGGTCTTTGCTTGACCTAGTAGTGTCAAAACCCTGTAGTGAATCCCATAGAAGTCATGTTTACCCCAAATTTCCAAAGACTTCTATACAACTTCATTTGTAAGTTGGAAAGCCTGACGTGTTCATTCTATACATAAATTTTACTCTAATCAATGCAAGACCACATTATTCACAACATGCTAAATATCCATTAACCACAGATCCACATAGTTTCTCTACATCAACTGTCCGTATCATCAGCAGTTCACACCGTAAAAATCTACAACTATCCCTAACACAGGGGACTATTTTAACTACACCACCTGAGTCCAGTTAATCTACTGTTTTAAGGCACATCACACCAGTAAAATTACATCACATTTGCCACCATGGCAACATAAATGGTTTCTGCCAAGTCCCTTCTCATTTCTTCAGTTGTGTAATTTACTGGTTTCCTGCCATAAATACTGCCACTGCAGTCACAACACCAATGTACACCACTAAATTTTATAAAGTACTACATCACTCCAGGGTCACTCATGGGGTTTGGGTCTGAATTCACTACTCATTGACCATGGCATCTTGGAAACTCAATAACACTTTCTCTCCATGACATTTGCTCCTAATAATTGGCTAAATATTTTGGGCTAAGAAATATTTCCCATTGCACCAAATTCCAATAATCAAACAAGTAATCACACAAACCTAAGATTTGCTTAAACAGAACGCTATAATCAAATACGCATCACCTTAATTTTATTACAATATTGTGTCTGTGGGTAAGGCACTTGATCTGCTTGCCAGAGTACCATATAGCCTTCATTTTTTCCAAAATTCACTGCAGATGATGCATGTCTGAAAAAAAGAATTAAGGTTAACATATTTACACAATCTATTGATTTCCTTTTTTTTTGTAATTTGGAGAGTTCAGGCCAAATGTGGGATTGTGGGTGGGGTTAATTGTAATAAAGGGACAAAATGTGTTCCATGATGGCTTTGGAGTCTCTGATCCTTTGGTGAAGATGTGATAGAATGGAAAGACCAACCCAAAAAATGATTTTTGGCAGAAATCCTTAATTAATGCCACACTGGTTGAACAAATTAAGCTAAACTTGCAAACATCAAAACTGTACAGAGAAACTTTATAAAACAAGATGCTAATGAACATCAGGATTGCTCATCCAGTAAGGTGGACATTGGTGGAATAATTAAACAATGACTGACATCATGATTTATGAAATGCTGCATATTTGCATTGTTTGAGGTATATCATAATCCCTGTGAAATTCTACACATTGAATATTTAATTACATGCAGTCCATCAATTATGAACTAATAGTTGTTAAATCAAAGAATTAAATGGCATAGCATCAACATATCAATTGTCCTATGATATGAATACACTATACATGCATGAATCATAAGCATATCAACACATTTGCAAACAACCAAACAAATAAAATAGAATATTAAATGGAAACTAACTTTTGTACCCTAATGCTGTTTCTTTCCACACAACCTTGTCCTAGCCTATAGCCTGTCTTCCTTATTAAGACAGCTGTCTGGGTCTTTTCTACAAGTTTCTTTTTAATGAAGAAAACAATACTCTAGGATTCCATGGAGTTAGACTTCTTTCAAGAAAAATCGGATTAAAGAATATTGGGCAAGTGGTGCCTCTAAATTGTTAACCAAACTGTACACCTTTAATTTCCCTGACCAGTCAGAAATAACTTTTCATAAAATTCTCTCCAAATAATCATGTTTGTCATCAGATTTCACTAGCCTAAAATATGCTGCAATTAGCTTCATTTGAAAAATTAATTATTTGACTTGCACCTCTTTTGAACTGATATGGTCGGAGTTCTTTTGCACATATGCCAATGTACCGGTAAAATGACCTGGTCAAATGCTACTGAAGCTTAATGTAACCCTTTTATGTGTTCAGAGACGAAATAAAGAAATAATCAGTGAATTTTCTCAAGATCATTCTGGCTTGACTGTTCATGTCAAAGAACTATTTATTTTACCTTAAGTTTCAATAAGTCTTAAAAATTCAACACATCACACCACTGCACATTTTTTAATTATAGAACATACAAAAGCATTAGGGTGGCTGAGTGGTCTAAAGTGCTCTCCATTATGGATCACTGCCATCTCACCTCTGTCCACATGGGTTCGAGTCTAAGATTAGGCGAATGTGGATATGGGAGAAAGCTTTCCACTGATTTTGTGGTTTCTTCCTCCACCATTAATAATGGCTGCCATGTATAGCCTATCATGTGCTGAAAATGCCATTAAGCCCCAGCACAACACATGCATTCTATGGCATGTCCAAGCAGTATGTCTGCTTGCATGTTCAACATTATATCTGGTTACATATCCAAAAGCAGTATGTCTGATTGCATGTCCAAACAGTATGTCTGAGTGCATGTCCAAGCAGTATGCTTGTATGTCCAAGCAGTATGTCTGATTGCATGGCCAAACAGTATATCTGATTTCATATTCAAGTAGTATGTCTGCTAGTATGGCCAAACAGTATATCTGACTTCATATTCAAGCAGTGTATCTGATTGCATTTCCAAGCAGTATGTCTGGTTAAATTGTTGATTAAAATTGTAAGTATGTAGTTTATGTAGAAAATATGATATGAGTATGTTTTGCCTAAATTGTTAAATATGTTCAAGAAAGACATGTCTTACAAACTGAATACTGTCATAATAAGAAGAAAGATATAAATAATCACAAGTCGATAAGGTATGACATTAAAGTCAGGGTTTGATGGTAACTTTTTAAAGTAGGAATCCCACATGAGTTCCTGCTTTTGAAAACTGGTCTTCTTGATTTACAGAAGGTCATTCTCATTTTCTGTTATACTCATTGACAAATGTGTAATCTATGCAATAAAATAAAATAAAATATGTACAGTGTATATGCTTTGTTTTGTTAATGCTGACAAATCCTGTGCATGTTAATTATGATCATCATAATCAGCATGGTCATCAGCAACATCAACATTACTGATGTTTTTAGTCCATTCATCACCATATCTCTCTGACATATAGCACAAATGATGGGCTTACCGTCTGCCTTATGTATATTTTTTATACCAGTAAAACGAGCTACTACCAACAAGAAATCATAAATTATTGAATTAACAGAATTAATTCAAACAAAAATGGATTTAAAGTTCAATTGTCTCAAGGTAGATTAGTTCTTAGCTAATTGAGGACCCTCTTTAAATAAAGACATAATAATCATAAATACTCAATGATCACATTTTTTGCCAAGACCTGGTAAAGATTTGTTATACCTTCATTATCTTGGATTTTATTTCACCTACACTCTAAAAAGTTGGTGTGTAGATATATTTTAATAAATGTAGCTCAGTCCTTAAAAACTTGGTCACTGTGAACTAAATTTGTAAGCATTATTTGTGTATTTTCATCTGTTTGTTCATCACAGTCTTGGACAGTGCCTGTCACTCAAGTATGAAAAGAGGTCACATTGTCCTAATTTAACATAGGTAATTACTCACATCATTACTGATGCACCATTTGTGTTTCACCCACACTCATAAAAAGTTGTATGTGGATACATCTTGTGACTGTACAAAATTTGGTCATTGTGTCCTAAGTTTCATGTATGGGTGACTTTGTATTTAGCTTTCCATTTATTTCATCCTCTTTCAATGAAAATGATTTTATACTGACCCAGGTTTTTTAAAATAAATTTCATACAAAACCTGGGTCAGTATGAAATTATTTGTGTACCGGAGGTTTTTTTTTCATTTTTAGCTACCTGTTTCTTTTTTACCTTAAATTTGTTCATCCAGAAATGGAAAAAAGTGGTGCCCTTGTCAAGAGTAGGGTCATTTTTAAAACAAAATGAAGATGCAGATACCTTTACCTGTATCTTGTTGTTGTTGGGCTTAACACCATTTTTCAGCACACAGTAGGCTATTCATGTCGGCCAGTATTAATGGTGGAGGAAGAAACCGGAAATTAATCACCACGGGAAAGAACCACCGACCCATTAGAAGCTACTGGTAAGCTTTCTCACATATCCACATTCTCGGAATCCTAGACTCAACTCACCAATTCAGAGGTGAGATGGCAGTGATCCGTAACAGACAGTGCTTTAGTGGTATCTTGTTTATTGAATAAATTTAAACATGTGTCATTGTCACAGGCACTTGCAATGTGGATTTATTAATATTTGCAGTAATTATTAATGTCTCCAGTATCATATAAAAGCAGTCAGGATAGTGTCAGTTTCCTTGTCTGCTAAAATTACCGTGTTTACTGTTTATAGTTACAGTATTTTATGCAACAAGAAAATTTAAGCAAACCACACTTTGGTCTGATTCTGTAAGAATTGATTCAAGTATATAATGATGAAAAAGGAAATATTTGTAACAGACATTAATAAATCCACGACCCAAGGACCTGTGATCATTATCAGTATCAACTGTCTATTCAATAAGCTTTAGATGTGGTCTAAAATCAACTATAATGATCTTCTAAATAATTGTTTGAGTTTTAATGAGTACCATTACAATGACTTACTTGCACCAAAAATGAAAGATAAGAATCATTGATGCAAGTGGGCAGCCAGAAATAAATCCTGCCATCAATATCTTGGACCCTGCTTCACCAATATTCATGGAAATTAGTATGTAGATACATCTAAATAAAGTAACTTGGCCATGCCAGAACTTTGTCTGTGCATACCTGTTATATTTTTTTGCAATATTTGTAATTTGTTTTTTGTTTGATATACCTTTAGTATATTGGACACTATTTCACCAACACTTATGAAAATTGGTCAGCGATTGCACTTTAATAAAGGTATTTAAAATTTCTTACAGCACAATATCCAAAGAAATGTCAGCCACATTACATGAAAGTAGCATAGAGGTATGCCAATATTCTCTTCACTGTGCATGTTTTAAATGCAAACAACTTCACCTTACATACATCACTCTCTCAAAAGTAAATAATAACTGGTGAGTGCCATCATTGTCAGTGGCTCTGGTATTTTCCATTATACCAATCAGCATCATTGGCATCCAGATGCACTCCTCTTTTGCAAAAGGCATTGGGTTTACAGATAATCACATTGTTCTTATTTCATTTTCATGGCATGCATTGTAGTAAATTTAGAAAAATAATATGCTAGTTTACAGGTGTAATTAAATGCAATGTTTCTTTCATCAAAGATGAGATTTCTGAATTTTCTGATTGAATACCTCCTGAAGTTTTTGTTTCCATACACTTTTCTACCATTTTTTTTTCTCAATTGATAGTAATAGACATTCATCCTTCAACTATTTTTTTACTTCCCAGTAAAACTCTTTGTATGCTTTTCTGGCTACTTTTTTCATTTTTAAAAAAGCAGTCAGACTTATTTAGATGAAGTAGATTTTTTTCATTTAGAAGAAGAACTGTAATAAATTTAATTTTTTTAAATTAAAATGTGATTTCCTTGAACCAAATGGTAATATCTGATACAAAGACATGTAAGGTTAAAGAACCCAGTGAGATTTTATTGATGTATAAAGGATTTGCTTCTATGAGATGTCCAGCAAAGTTTCATTTTTGTGGAACCCAACTTGGCAGAAGCAGTGTGCATATCAATAATTTTGACCTGTGTGTGTGTGTGTGTGTGTGTGTGTGTGTGTTCTTTCTGGGCCTCTCTGTGTGTGCATGCATGCATATGTGTGTGTGTGTGTGTGTGTGTGTGTGTGTGTGTGTGTGTGCATGTGTGTTCTCTTCCATATACATGAAGTTCAATGTTAAAGGTTGATTTTTGTTTAGCTTAGTGTTAAAGGTTTTTTTACTTTCTAGCAGACTTGATGAAAGGGGTCTTTTATGACGGATTTATTTTTATGAAGAATGGTCAAAACTTTAATCAAAGTTTTTTTTAGTTATATTATCTTCATTTTATGTAGGTTAACACAGGTGTCACAGGATTCTTAAAAGAAACTAACTTTTCAATCATTACAAATAATTTTGTAAAATGATATGACAGTAAGAACAAAATTACTTATTTCTCAATTTCCTTTTCACAATTTTGTTTTCAATTTTCTATTTGAAATATTGAAATATATTATCTCTTTTTTCTGACATGGTAGCACAGGTGTTTGAGTGTCAGACTCCTAATGGAGTGTCTTAGTTTTGATAACTCCCCAGAGACCAGCTAGTTTGGCAATGCCTTGATATGTCCTTAGAAAGGAAAATATTTCCCTTTTCTTTGCCATGATATAACCAGTGTGTGGAGAGATTTGTTAAAACAAAGCAACCAACTCTCTCTCTCTCTCTCTCTCTCTCTCTCTCTCTCTCTCTCTCTCTCTCTCTCTCTCTCTCTCTCTCTCTCTCTCTCTCTCTCTCTCTCTCTCTCTCTCTCTCTCTCTCTCTCTCTCTCTCTCTCTCTCTCTCTCTCTCTCTCTCTCTCTCTCTCTCTCTCTCTCTCTCTCTCTCTCTCTCTCTTCATCTGTTTAGATAATATGTGATAACAAAATAATTTTTTTAAACTTTAAGTATAGTACAGTATTCATTAGAGCATTTATTAAACATAAAAAGACATAATAATTTTGGAATATCTATCTCTGTGTGTGTCTGAGTATATATATATATATATATATATATATATATATATATATATATATATATATATATATATATATATATATATATATTGTATTTATGAGTCAGAATTTGTGTTAATGCAACTTTTCTTAACCTGTTTCAGTTTGCTGAAAGAACACTGGTAGACAGTCAACTTAATACATAAAAAAAACTTCACTGAAATAACAGAAATGTTTGCTAGGAAGAACAACATTTGTTGCTAGCAAACACAAGTTAATATACAGCTCTCACAGTGTCTCAGAACAAAATATACTTTAGGCCATCCATTATCATCATTATTGTAAATAGCAACACCAATTACCTGGCCTAATTTAAAGGCAAGGCAGAGGATAAAAACATGTATTTCAAGAATATACAGAATAAATTGAAGTTGGAAAATAAAACTGTTGGTTACACTTGTAGTTTTATGGTTAGAAAGATTTATTTCATACATTATTTTGTGTGTATATAAACCTGATAAACACATAGAGGTGGGGCCCTGGGTAGCCAAGTGGTCTTAAGTGCTCACTTTTACTAACCACTGCTTTTATGGGTTTTTCTAGGTTTTTTTTCCTTGTTATAATGGCCATGACACAGACAGCCTATTGTGTGCTGAAAATGGCTTTAACCTCACAACAACATGATCAGTTGACTAATTATAAGTTATGTTTTAGGAAAAAGAATCTTTTGAGAGCTTATCTTAATTGCAAGTGAATAAAAATAGACATTGTTTTATTGATCGAATTCCAGTCTTTTAACTGTCTTGAGTTTGGAAGTACAAAAATTAGCACTTGACTCTTTGGTGTGGAATTGAAAGCACTTGGTTCAAACACATTCAGGTCCAGAAAATGCAGTGGCTCATATCCTTTCCTTGACATCCAGGTTTCATCTATACTGATAAATATAGGTTTGATCATGGGCACTCCTAAATTTAAGTTATTGAATTTATAATTTATGTCATGAGTTTTTGCATAGGTTTACTATGGGAACTGAATTAGCACCTCAAGTCCTAAAGGGAACAGTACTAGCATGGGTTTTAATATGATCCAGAGTCAGAGAGGCAGGTATAATTGATTGCTTTTTGTGAAATATATTTGCAGACAACAAATGCAAAAAGAAGAAAATTAAAATGATGTTGATTTGTTATGGTACAAAATCTAAAATGACATTTTCTTTTGCAAAGTTCAGTCATCCAGTTTTGATGATGATTATAGACATAATTATTTGCCGAAGGACCACTTGATATGAGTGAAATGGGCAATTTAAATATCTAATTCATTTGTAATAGTCCATATTGTGTCCTTTGCAGATATTTTTGAAAACTGAGTATACATTATTTATCTTTATTTTGAAACTAAGGGCTGGAAAAAGAAAAGGGATATGTGTTATGTAAAAAAAAAATCTTTTGAAAGGAGATATTTAATACAAGATGGAAGTTTTTTGAGTTAATAGCATAATAGAGTTCAGCAGGGGGTCAAGATTTTTTTATCTTTTCTTTGATGTAAGGGACATGTTATCTAGCTAACTGCATCTTTGAAGGGCATGGTTATAGTAGTTGAAAGGCACAAGACTTTACTGTCAACTGTTTTCATTTCAGATTGATTTTAATTATTACTTTAAGATAATGGTAGAGATTATTAACTCATTTACAGTAAGGTATTAGATGAAGTTAGGTTCTTTAAAATGCTAAAAGCAAAACATTTTGCAGTCAAAGCAGGAAGGATCATCTTTAAGGGGGAACAATATTAAGGCTATCTGTAAAATGAAGAAGGCTCCCAAGATGTTTAAAATTTTATTGCATCAAACTTTTGGCATGCTCTTTGGAATGTGGAATGCATTGAGATCTCTCAGATTTAAAAATGGCCTCTCAAGTAATGATAAGAATCTGTTACATTTTAATAAATGCAAAGTCAATAAGATCAGGGTGCCATGTGGGGAAGTATCAGACTCATAATTGGCACTCTACAGTTTCTTTTTTTAGCATAGGGTTAGAATTTTTAAAGAAATGTAATTTTTCCAGGTTTCCTCACTAGTTATACTGGCTATTTAAAAAAGACTTTGTATATCTTAGGTATTGTTCAAAGAACATTTATTTCACTTTAGTTTTGTGAATGATTGATGGGTGTAATATGGGTTAGATAGTATACAGCTTGGCATTACTCCAGATGGGCACCTTTCAAAAAAGTGCTAGCTCTACTTGCTCATTTTCACTTTTCGAACTTCAAAAGTAAATTGTAGAAAGAAGAGCCAATAACTTTTTTTACATTTTATGTATTTGGTAATTCATTCATTGCACTTTTAGAAACTGGTATTGTCTGTTCTGGCAAAATTAATTTTCCCTATTTTAATAGCAGCCAAAAATAGTGTACTTTAGACAAATTCAGGTTGATTTTTGGAGCACATGGGAGCAGTCATTTTAGTTAGCAGTGACCTAAGATCATTTAAAATCTCCCAAAGTACAATATCCAAAGAAATTTCAGCCACATTACATGAAAGTATGCCATCATTCTCTCCACTGTGAATGTTTAAAATGCAAACAACTTCATCTTACACTTAAAAGTATATAATAACTGGTGAGTGCCACCATAATCCTCGTGATGTAGGTTCATTACCAGACCAGGCCAGCTGGGGAGTTATCTCCCTTGATGTGTCCTTATGCTACGAGTCCAACTGAGAACTGCACAGACCCAGAACCATTACAGTGTAATGCACTGGTAGATCCTGGTCTGTACAGTTTGTTAGGAGTAATCAGTTAAACAAACAACATAGACCCTGATCTAAAAGGCACTTTTTGCTACAGATCAGGATCTTTCTTGTTTTCAGTTTGATGTAACTTAAAAATTGGCTTGTGATATCAATAATCAGCATTTCCTGGAGCATGTAGTTGTTAACAAGAGAGGTCACCTTAAATTAAAAATGGGAACTTTGCTACCATCACATTATAAGCGGAATCACATTACAACAAATAACAGGTTTTACCTGTATGTGTGTGTGTATATATATATATATATATATATATATATAAAGCAAATATCATGATGATGATAAATATGATGTAAAACCTAGCTTTGCAGCTTTTTAATGAAAATAGTAGTAGTAATATCTTTCTTTATAGAGGTTAATTTAGATACTACACCTAATGTCAAGGAAAAGCTTTGACCAGTATATTCAGTATAGATCATTCAATCATTAGCTTTATCAAGAAATAGGATCAATTAAGTTATAATTGATTACTTGTTTAATTGGTATTTGGTGTTCACTCACTAACCCATCTCTATTTTCCTCAATACATCTCAGTTAATGGGGTGGGGGACAAAGTCTGTGATTATTTGTATTTGTGAAACCTTTAACTAGAACTATTGAAGCTGTCATCTCCAAAGAATGTGGTTACTGACAGTGACTGCCAGAGAATGTGAGTGACTGCCATGCAAGACATTATTATAGAGACATAAAGTTTTAAAATGTTGAAAGCTTTTAGTCAAGAGTGAAAATAGTTTATATGAAAAGTATGTCACATAATAATTTAAACAGGTAAATCAAAGAATATGCAAGTTATTTTGTTGAAGAAAAGATCTTTTAGGAGAAACCATTGCCACAAATATCATAAAGTGGTTCAGGGAAAACAGCAAATTCCATGATGCCCAATATAAAATAAATAAAGGTTCAAATTTACATGTCATATCAGGGTCTAGTCATGTTTTTTTTTCTCTGCCATGAATGAAAGATAACATCTTTAAAAAAGGTCAATAATCTTTACAGAAATATAGGATGCTGGTGAGCTTCACATTTTGTGAATTGGAATTAAGTGAAAATGTGATGTTCAAAGTGAAATTGAATGATTATATTAGGTACAGTGATTCTTAAATAAAGAACTGAAATTATTGTTATAGAATGTTAACTTCAGAGATACTTAAAGACTTCTTATGAGGACTAGCTGGTTGTAAATGAAATGGTGCCAATCTGACTTCCACTATGTCTACACTGGATAATCGTATTAGGGCTAAATAGCTGGTCAATTCAGCATCCTGCTTTCACCAGGAGAGCCTTATGATGGCTTTAACTGATGATTTGATCTCAGATATTGTCACCATGTTGGTCAACTTGAAATTTTGTTTGGCAACTCCTCCTTCATCAGTGGTCTTGAGGTTTTCACCTGAAGATATCTTATGGTTTATGGTTGATCCCAAATGAAAATGATTCCAATGTGACATCCAACATGGCCACCATGGTTGTCAGCTTGAAGATCTTGATATCACTACTACAGAATGGATGTTCACACTAACATGTAGTTTGCACCAGAAGGTTTCTGATGATGTCTAGATGGTTCTCAGAAAAACAAATGGTGCTAATCTGGCATCCAGTTTGAACATGTTCATACTCAAGAATATTTATAATGTTTTAACACTCTGAAGTTAGAAAGAACCTGTTGGATCTTGGATTCCTGGAAGTTTTCAGACAGTAGAGCATTATTTATTTCAAGGGACTCTTGTTTATCTGAACATTGAAAGCCTCTTTGGAATCCACAGTGGCCATCTTGAAAATCTGGTGTTACTACAGCTCCTAAATGAATGATTACTTCAATGAGTATCCACTAATTGGCTTGATATGATATCTAGTTTGTTTTCTGTGGTCTTTAACAAGGCATTTAGAGCAGAGGCATTGGAGTAAAGTGTATTGCAAAGGACATGACACAGCAGCTAATCTTGGAAATATTGTTATCATTACTTATCTGGAATGTATGTTGCTTTAAACAATCTGGAATGTATGTTGCTTTAAACAATCGGTTTTCACTAAAAGATTTCTTATTCCAGTAATGTCTAGCTGGCTCAAATTGAAAATTAGAGTTGATTCTAATATGTCTTCCAATGGTGGCCATCTTGAAAACCTTGTTAGTGGTACCCCTCCATAATGGAGGGACATATAGGGATTTCACAAAGACTGATGATGTCTAGCTGGTAATTAATGAAATTGGACCTAATCTGACATCACTATATCTGCCATGGTCACCATCTTGAAGATAATCTTGTTGATTTACCTTCTAAATGGATGATGGTACAGTATTTTCACTGGAAGACTACTTGTGTCTAGTTGAAGCAAAATAAATACCCATTCCTATTAAATATATTTCCAGTCTCTGCTTAATATATTATTTGGTAAGAGTTTTATGTAACTTATTTTCTTATTGTATCTTTTGTTAATCATCAAATGTGGAATCGCTAGAAAAAGCCGTCATTGATGAGAATCGGTTGTGTTGTGCATTATACAACATTTTACCATAGGTTGATTTACTGATATCAGTGACAAACCGCATTTTTTTCTTTGGAAAATATGTTCATTAACAGAACTTTTTGACAAATAGCATTTTGTGTAAAAAATATATATTTAAGTGTGTAACCATTGTTTCTTAGTGTTGAGCTACTGTGCATACTGTGTAATTGTAATGCATTGCATACAGTTGCATTATTGATTTTTTTCCCCTCAGGTACATACATGTAATGGTATAAAACAGTATCCTGTGTTTTACCTAAATTATCACACAGGTTTTTTCAAAATGAATCCTGTCATAAGACATAAAAGACAGATCAAATGAAACAAGTTGAGCAAGGTACAGTATATACATTGCCAATGGATTATATAAAATTAGCTGTCGATGATGTCTAATGTGCAGAAATGGGGAAATGTTGAGTTTCAAATTGGTTCAGTTAAAAAGCAGTGAGTTATATATGTGTGTAAGTGAATGTTGACCAAATTTGTATTTAGCTGTATTCCAGTGAATAACTTGATAGATGGCACTGACATGGGCTTTAAGTTCAAGGTTCTTGACTCCAGATTTTAGCTAGTCTGGTTTGTAAACATGGTAACACAAGCTAGTATGGATGGACTTGAGTCATTTAACCCAGTTAGTGAATGTAGCTAAAGAATACCTTGAATGATACCACTTCAGTCATTTTTTCTCCTAACATTGTATGTATAGACTTTATCCATCTTGGCATGTGGTTCAATTTTGGCATTGTCAAAAACATGTAGTGATCTTCATTCAGTATGTGCTATTTGGTTTAAGACCAAAGGCAATAGAACTTCTCTGAATGGAAATAAAACTGCTCTCAAAGGCAATACAACTGCTCTCGATTGCAGTAGAACTGATCTCGAAGGCAATACAACTGCTCTCAAAGGTAATGGAAGTGTACTCATAGGCAATAGAACTGCTCTCAAAGGCAATGGAAGTGCACTTACAGGCAGATTTTGAATATGTTTCTTGAGAATATCAGAAGTTATGCAATAACCTTTTCTTGGAAATCTAGAAATTCTTTTCAGGTGGTAAAGCAGCATCAAACCCTATCAGGAAAATCTGGTTCTCGATCTTTATTGTGCATGTTTTGTTGAGTCAAAATGCATCAGTTCCAAAGCACTAAAAGTATTATAATGTCCAGTTTGAGTTTTTATTTCATTTCATTTAGTTTTCTTTCATAGGAAGATAAAGTTTACCAGATTTTGGCATATGATTTTGTTTCCAAGATTCTGTTTGGGATTTGAAAAATACCTCAGTTAATCATTTTTCTAAGGAAGGTCTGCAAAAGATGTGGGAGTTGGTTGCCAGAAAGCATGATTAATGACTTTGTTTTAATTAGTTCATATTCATTGAGGATTTGTTCATTTTATATTCAGAACCAAGTTTTCAAACTGGTAGATTTCCAAATTTTGATCAGTAGATTGGCTTCTAAACCAGCAGAATTTGGCATAAATTTTATGTGTTTCAGAGGGATTAATGAGTACATTTTTTGCCATAATAGGTATTCTCCATACTATATAGTGTGTATATTCAAATTTTGAAAACGAGCAACATTTAGATTTTGGTGGCAGTGTTAAAATAATAATTAATTAATACAAGTCAGTATATTGTTAATTAATAAAGAGGAAGAGTTGTTTATCCAATAGTCAATTGCAAAGATTTTGTTTAATAACATCCAGTAGTTTAGTTTCTTTCACAAGATCAGTCTGCAGGTGACCACTGATGACATTCATTGTGATTATTAATAGACTCTCAATAATTCTCTGGTCCAAATTTTGATAACTTTGTATTTTGTGAAGAATGGAGAATTTTCTCTCTTTATCAGCATTATAATATGGCAATGAGAGGAAACTGCACTCAGCCTGCAACAAAGTTCTAACTTTAGTTTTTCTCTTGTTTAATTTGTAAGGTTGCTGGCTGCTCTCCAGTACTCCTTCAAGCTAAGTTCTACCCGAGTAAGAAGTTCCTGACTTTGATTTAAGATGTGGTCCTGAGGCTTATCCTCAAAGCATGGCTCAGATCCAAAACATGTTGGCAAGTGTCAGCACTATAATTAAAAATTTCTTAATGAAAAAAACAAACTTGCTTAGAATGAACAATGAAAACCTACATGATGTCTTTCTGCTTTTATGAATAATTTACCCCAGCTTTAAAATGATTTATCCTGTAATAATTTTTAACCTATATACTTTATCCAGGGCTTGAACTTCATTTCTATTCATGAAAACATAAAATAGTTTTGGAAGTGTAAAATATGCTTGCCTTTGAAACACACAGTGCAAACTCATGAATATTCTACTTTCCAGCAAACATTTAAACTGGTATCAAAGCATTGTTGAACTTTGCAAAATTTTTCTTATCTGGTGGTTTCTTAGCAAAACAAAACTGTATGTGCTATCCTTAAATATTCCTCTTAAAACATCTTGAATAGTACAATAACAATTAAACAAGACAAAAGAATCAAAATACTTACTCTAGCATGTCTGCCAAAATCATTTTTTTTATAGTCAGTCTGTATATTTTTATCTTCCCTCTGCCACAGGTCAGCTGATTTTCATCAAAAACTCAGAAGACCTCATGGACTGCCCTTGTTTCCTTATTACTTATAACACCTTATTACCTATAACACCTTTTTTACTTATAACACCTTATTACCTATAACACCTTATTACTTATAACACCTTATTACCTATAACACCTTTATTACTTATAACACCTTAACTGCTCTGGTGGCCTAGTGGTTAGAGTGTCCATCTCGGATGCGGGAGGTCGTGGGTTCAATCCCCTGTCGCGTCATACCAAAGACTTACAAAAATGGTACTAACAGCTGCCTCTCTTGGTTCTCAGCATTAAGAGGTTAGTGTTAGGACTGGTGGACTAGGTGTCAGGATAATGTAACTAGGTGGGACATCATGCTACATGTCTGCAGCATGATGCCCCAGCACTAGAGGTCACTATAAACTGCCACACTGCAGACATCTAAGAGATATGACTCAAAAATAATTAAAGCTACATTAAAAATCATAATCACATCACTTCACTTAAACATCTTATTACTTATAACAACTTTGTTACTTCTAACACCTCCCAAATGGTTATAAACTCATCAGTTTAGTGCAAAAAACAAAAAAACAGCTTACTGTGTAACAAAACAGCTTACAGGTGTACACACCTTGGCAGTTCTTGGAAAAATCCTCTGCCTCATATCCCCACTATTCTTTGCACTGGTGGAATCTTTTCAGTCCCATAGACTGGTTTTATTGACAGAACATGTAAACAATACTTTGTTTTGGGTTGTTTTTATTTAACTTTTTTAAAAGTTCTTTTTAATTTTAAAAGCAGCAGATTTAACTTAAAATGGTGTGTGTTGTACATTGCCATTAAATGGTATGTGTTGTAGATGGCCTTTAAATGGCATGTGTTGTAGATGGCTTTAAAATGGCATGTGTTGTAGATGGCTTTAAAATGGTATGTGTTGTAGATGGCCTTTAAATGGTATGTTTGGTAGATGGCCTTTAAATGGTGTGTGTTATAGATGGCTTTAAAATGGAACCTGTGATAGATGGCCTTTAAATGGTGTGTGTTGCAGATGGCCTTTAAATGGTGTGTGTTGTAGATGGCCTTTAAATGGTGTGTGTTGAAGATGGTCTTTAAATAGTATGTTTGGTAGATGGCATTTAAATGGTATGTGTTGTAGATGGCTTTAAAATGGCATGTGTTGTAGATGGCTTTAAAATGGTATGTGTTGTAGATGGCCTTTAAATGGTATGTTTGGTAGATGGCCTTTAAATGGTGTGTGTTGTAGATGGCTTTAAAATGGAACCTGTGATAGATGGCCTTTAAATGGTGTGTGTTGCAGATGGCCTTTAAATGGTGTGTGTTGTAGATGGCCTTTAAATGGTGTGTGTTGAAGATGGTCTTTAAATGGTGTGTTTTAGATGGCCTTTAAATAGTATGTGTGGTAGATGGCCTTTAAATGGTGTGTGTTGTAGATGGCTTTAAAATGGAACCTGTGATAGATGGCCTTAAAATGGTATGTCTTAGATGGCTTTTAAATAGTGTGTTTGGTAGATGGCCTTTAAATGGTGTTAATGGCCTTTAAATGGTGTTAATGGCCTTTAAATGGTATGTGTGGTAGATGGCCTTTAAATGGTATGTGTGGTAGATGGCCTTTAAATGGTATGTATGGTTAATGGCCTTTAAATGGTATGTGTGGTAGATGGCCTTTAAATGGTATGTGTGGTAGATGGCCTTAAAATGGTATTTTAGGCCAACACATATATGACAGTGATATGTAGGTAAAATATTGGCTGATACATGGCTCTCACCTAACTACAGTCATTAAACTTAATCTGTCTCTGTATAATGCTTCTAATGAAAAGGGATCTACACTGTTTGATTGAAGTGATTTCTAAAACAGATCTGTTGTTGTTGAGCTTGACGACATTTTTCAGCACACGATAGGCTATTCATGGCGGCCAGTATTAATGATGGAGGAAGAAACCGGGAAATCACCGGAAAGAACCACCAACCCACGAGAAGCTACTGGCAAGCTTTCTCACATATCCACATTCGCTGAATCCTAGACTCAAACCCACGAAGACAGTGGTGAGATGGCAGTGATCTGTAACTGACATCGCTTTAGACCACTCGGCCACTCGGGGCCCCTCAAAACAGATCTGATTCTTCGCTGTTTATTTAAAGTGACTTGTAGAACATTTGATCATGAAATATTTGCTTATAGCAATTATTAGAACAGATCTGATCTGATTTTAAGCTGTTCACATTAAGGTGATTTGTAGAACAGCTCTGAGTTTAACACCTTAAGGTGATTTGTAGAACAGCTCTAGATCTGATAATTTGTTTTGCTTCAAGTGATTTGTAGGACAGATCTGATAATACATTTTGCTTCAAGTGATTTGTAAGACAGATCTGATAATGCATTTTGCTTCAAGTGATTTGCAGGACAGATCTGATAATTAATTTTGCTTCAAGTGATTTGCAGGACAGATCTGATAATGCATTTTGCTTCAAATGATTTGTAGAATAGATATATGATAATACATTTACTTCAAGTGATTTTGTAAGACAGATCTGATAATGCATTTTGCTTCAAGTGATTTGTAGGACAGCTCTGATTGTATGCTGTTCTCTTAAAGTAATATATAGATCTGATCTAATTATCTACTGTTCATTTTAAATGATTTGTTGAACAGACCTGATTGTACATTGTTTGCTTAAAGTGATTAATATAACAGATCTTATCCTATTCTGTTTGCTTGAATCGCTCAGTAGAACAAATTTTGATCCTGCTGCATTTGCTGAAAGTGATTTGCAGTACAGATTATCTGTTGGCTGAAAGTGATTTGCAGTACAAATTATCTCTTGGCTGAAAGTGATTTGCAGTAAAAATTATTTGTTGGCTGAAAGTGATTTGCAGTACAAATTATCTGTTGGCTGAAAGGGATTTGCAGTACAAATTATCTGTTGGCTGAAACGGATTTGCAGTACAAATTATCTGTTGGCTGAAAGGGATTTGCAGTACAAATTATCTGTTGGTTGAAAGGGATTTGCAGTACAAATTATCTGTTGGTTGAAAGGGATTTGCAGTACAAATTTGATCACTCAGTTTGCTTAAAGTGATCTGTAGAACAGTTCTGACCTAACTTTGTTGGCTTAAAGTGATTTATTGGAATGGATCTGTGCAGATTGCTTTAAGTGATTTGTAGAACAGATCTCCTCCTACATTCACTGTTACATATATGCACAGTTAAATATGGTATTGAATATTAAGCATGTATTTTTACTTACACGCCAGACAAATACAGTAATATAGACCCATGCACCCATCACATAATATGCTGGCAGAACAGGGTGTTTCTTGTTTGTACTATTAGTTAAAAAAATAGCTTCAATTCTGATCTGCAGGTGCATTATGCAACTGCCTGCTGTTTGTACTTATATATGACTTACATGCATTCACTATAAAATGCTGACACATCATTTTTTCTCAATTCTTTTTTTTTTTCTGGCAGACTAGTGTAGAGAGGAGAGCCATATGAATAAATAGCATGTACTTTCATCATATATATTGCACCAGTTAATTGAATAAAATAATAAACTTTCATAGGTTAGTGAATGTGTTCAAACTAGTGGTATAAATTGATTAGAAAATGATATTTGATACATTAATTGGAATGATGCACGGTTTAAAAAGAGTTTCTTTATGCTGGAAAACATGCATTGATTCAATAATATTGAATGAGTCAAGAGAGAAATAAGATTTTTTTAAAAAATTGGCTGCCATAGTTTGTATAGTATTACCATGTTATTGTGGTAAAAAAAATTATTGGTGGCTCAAATTTCTCTTTTCATGTTATTTGATCTAAAGTTGATGCAAACTAGTCACACATGCAAAATTGGGCTGGTAGGGATAATAGATTATATGATCCATAAACTGTCTAGTTCATCATAAAGTGTTAATGCACTGTTGTGGGTCCTTGTTTGTAATTGACATTTATAAACATTTTAATGACCAGCTAGCAATTTGAGTGTTTGAAGTGTACAAGCCAAAATACATTAAGTATCTTTGTGGCCAATTAGGGTCTAGTCTTTGATGTGTGACAGTCAAGATACAATTCTGTACCTTTCTGACCAACTAGTGACCAGTACAGAGTTGTACATTGAGTGTGGATCATGGGTTTCCAACAATTTTTAGTCTTCATCAGGATTTGGGAGGGGGACTTTTTTGTCTGAAAATCTTTTGAAAATGCACCTTCATTTTATTAGTGGATGTCCATTCAGGTTTTGGTTGGTGCTAGCAATGAAAGTTGCAAAAGGAGTTAAAAACTGTAAGATGACACTGAATATCTATTTAAAATCAATAGATCTGGCAATGGAAAGAGTCAAGTTTTGTAGTAGGAACTGAATTGCAGTGTGAAGTGTTTGATAGCCAATAATGAAATGCATTTTTATAGAATAAAGTCACCACTTCAATGAGGAAAATGTAATTTATTTTAAGGTTCAAATAATAACAAAAGAGACTACAGTGTATATTTACATAAATGCACATTTTGTCATTTAGTTACTGATTAATTAGTTTGGATTTTTGGAAAGAAAAGATATTCAGAAAACATGGGTATTTATTATAATAAATGCTGATAGAATAATATACACTAATGTTAAATGAGAGCAAAATTCAAAATGGAAACTTTATTTCAGGTTAACCATAGGTACATAGCTCATGATAGATCTTTTATTGCAATAATGTAAGTGTACAAAGAAAATGGGATAACACCTTGTAGATGATAAAGTTAAGGTGGCATAACTGATGAAGCCTTTAAGATTATTTCATTATTATAGCATTATGTATTATTTTTTATTGCCCTTTTAAATGTTGTTTCCACCAAACTTGGTAGTAAGGGGACAGTGAGTCCTGCCCTTGGGATCCAATGTGCAACACTGCATGTATAAGGGTTTTGAAGTGTGGTAGAGCTGTGTACCTTACTAAACAACTAAACAGCTAGTGACCAGTACTAGGATCATTTTGAAGTGTTAGAGCCAAGATTCACCTGGTTTCTTACTTACTCCTTTGCATCTAGCATCAGGGTATTTGAAGTATTTGAGACCTGTTACACTCAATACCTTACAGACCAGCTAGTGACCAGTATAAGGATCTTTGAAGTGTTGAAGTCAGGGAATGGTCAGTACCTCACTGACCAGCTAGTTAACGGTATCAGGGTCTTTGAAGTATTTTGAGCATAATTACTATGATTAGTGACCTTAGTATCATTACTTTTTAAGTCTTAGATCCTAGATTCACTTAGTACCTTACTGAATAGTATATTTAAATAGTGAATAGTCTATTTAAAGTATTCAAATCAATATACACCTAGTACCTTACTGACCAGCTAGTGACCTGTATCAGGGTTTTTGAGGTATTCAAACCAAATATATTTAGCACCTTACTGACCAGCTAGTGACCTGTATCATGGTTTTTGAAGTATTCAAACCAAGATCACTTAGTACCTTAATGACCAGTATGGAAGAAATGTATATGTGGATTATAGATCACTTATAATTGACATATACATGTAAGTGAAGGATTATGATTTTGTGTGCAAATTAGGTATTTAAAAAATTAAGCATTACACATAAAGTATATTTGACTTGTAAGTGATATATGAGACATTCGATTACTTCACTTAGCTTTTATCTAGGCTTTGTCCATACTAATAAGTATCAGTGTCATTATGAGTATTCAGAAATTTAAAGTGAGCTGATTGAATGCCATTGAGACCTGTAATTGAATTGATCTGAGACCTGTAATTGAATTGATCTGAGACCTATAATTGAATTGATCTGAGACCTGTAATTGAGTTGATCTGAGACCTGTAATTGAATTGATCTTACACAAGTTAGTAGATGACTCAGCCATCTGTATCATTGCTGTCAACCAAATAATGTGACATTATGATGGTTAACCTCTGCAAAAACATTCAGTATTTGGCAAAGAAAAATATTTTTGTTTCAGTTACAGGTTTCTTATTATTATTAAAATGTAAAATTATCAAGTTGCGTAAGTTATTCTGCAGTAGACAGTATTTTAATTCATATTTCAGTTTCACACAGTAATAACCAAACACAATAATAACCTATCATGTTCTAGGAAATTCACTTCAAATGATGTTACTGTATTTAGTATATATTCATATCTTTATTAATTTGATCCGACTTTTGTGTAGGTTGCTTTACAGTTAAATGATTTAAAAATATTCTGGAAATGGAAGCATGGCCAATAAACAATCTATGACAATCTAGCACAGAAACCTATTTGGCTATGGATTTTTGCCATTTTAGCATTTTTTTTAGTGTCCAGGAATAAATTATTTTCTATGATTTCATAAGAATTTACACATTTGAATGTTTGGTGCCAAATAATATTATTTTAAATGAAGTTAAAAAAAATTATTGATGGATGCTGAAAACGTTCTTGTTTACAATGTGTCTGCATTGTGTGGTTATTTATGCTCACTTGTATCCCCATTTTGTAATTTATCCCCCACACACACACACAGATATGCACTCCCCCAAATATAAGCATTACTTTATTAAATCTTCAATACAAAAAATCCATCAAAGATGGAAGTTTTATTTCAATGTTTTTATATTTTACAATCTTAAAATATTAAAAAAGTATGATGCAATTCTAGTATGTGTTGTTGTGGATACCACTCATAAAAAATTATAAATCATGTGGGAATTACAAATTTTAATAAAACAAATATATTGAACTTGGATTGTTGTTTTTACTATACTTTGGACTTTAGGCTTTATTTCTTTGCATTAAACTATTGTTAGTCAGAAAATGACAATGTGCTTGTGACTACAGTTCAGTTCACTTGTGCATCATGATGAAGGCTTATATACCACAAAGAAATGACTTGTATCCACAGTGAAATGTAGGCAAGGCATGGATCAATATTCATTTCACTTATGCTGTACTTGGAACAGTTTAAACATTTCACTTACTGTAGTAAATACTGTATATTCCAAAAAAAAAATACCCCCACTCCACTTTTTTAAGAACAGAACATTAAAGGATGCAGTGTGCTTTGTAATGCCATAGGTAATGGGTGTTCAGGTTAGGCATTAGGGGCCATCCATAAATGACATCACAAGATTTTGGCTGATTTTTTTACACACACACACACACCTCATCACATGTCATCACAAAAAGTCAGTCACTTTCAAATATGATGTCACAAAGCTCTGTCTCTCCCAAAAAAGAAGCAGTATTCCCTGTTTGAAAATTAACATTTCAAATCACTTTATCGTCATTGTATTATGTACTTAGTGTGGTGCTGCACTCTGATATTTTATGAGTAACATGCATTAAAATGGAGGCACTGGTAAGCTGAAATTGGCATAAAGTTCTTTTGAAAATATTTGTCATCAAGCTAAAACTGAAGATACTCAGAATATCGTATTAAAATTCTCCTATAATTATCAAATAAAGTAATTACATTTTAAAAAAAAACACTTTGAAACTTTGTAGTAGAACAAAGGAGAATGGAGAGAGTAGAGTTATAACAGTCATTTTGTATTCCACAAAATGAAAAGCACCGGTAGAATCATTAAAATTGTTAAAAATGTTTAATAACAGTGAAAAATTATAAAATGTATGTTTCTCCATTCTTCCATGGTGAAGCAAAATGTTCTTAGAATAAATAGAGCATGGATCCATCCTGTGGAATTGATATTCCATTCAGATCTCGATCTTCTTTGTCTATCCAATCTGCACTCTCTCCATTTTCTTTGTTTGCAATTACAACCATTAGTTCATGTTGCCAGTGTGAAGCAATTCTCTGTGGCCTAATGTGTTTGGTTGCAATAATTGATTTCTGCTTGTATGTTAAAGAATGACTGCTCATCGTGACTAACAACACAAATAAATAAATCCTATTGCTTGTACTGATGGACTGTACAAATCATGTGGAATTGACCTATAAGAATTTGAAGAGTAAGAAAGGACGCCATCCACTGTCGAACTTTGAGCTGCAGAGATGGGAATTTATTATATGCTCTGTCTATTTGTCCATTCTGAAATTTTCAGACCTTTGCTTGTTTGAACAGCTGGTAAAGGAGGAGGAAGAAATTTTTCTTACTACACTGAAAATAGTATTTTCTTGGTTTCGAACAGCTCTTGTTGTCAGTGCATTTTACAATTTGTGTCAAGTATTGGCTTGTTCGCACATGAACTTTATACCATTTCTGATCTCTGGACAATAGCCGTTTTTCATTGCACTTAGATTCTACTGTTAGAAATTTATCGCCTATCAACAGTGACCAAATTTCGGCTAGAGTGTTTCCTGCAAACTGTAAATTCTTCTTCTCTAATCAGAATTGATGATAATTCCTCTTTTGTTCAAATGCCTAGTATAGTGGTCATGTGGTAATATCAATCCAGTAAGCATAGTGGTCATGTGGTAATATCCAGTAAGCATAGTGGTCATGTGGTAATATCAATCCAGTAAGCATAGTGGTCATGTGGTAATATCAATCCAGTAAGCATAGTGGTCATGTGGTAATATCAATCCAGTAAGCATAGTGGTCATGTGGCAATATCAATCCAGTAAGCATAGTGGTCATGTGGTAATATCAATCCAGTAAGCATTGTGGTCATGTGGTAATATCAATCCAGGAAGCATAGTGGTCATGTGGTAATATCAATCCAGTAAGCATAGTGGTCATGTGGTAATATCAATCCAGTAAGCATAGTGGTCATGTGGTAATATCAATCCAGTAAGTTCCTTACTGAGTGGCAACATTTTTCTCTCAACCCTATTAAATGCACTCCTTCCTGGAGCGTTGGTAGCCATGAATAAAGTAGTGTAGAAATTGTACTGAAGAAAGTGGTGGACTGCAACCTTAATCACATTTTGGTATCTCAGGGTTCTCTTCCAGACCACCATCAACTGTATACACTAAAATTGGTTTCACCAGGCAACTAGTTATCAACCTTAACTTGCAAATCTGCATCATTTTTTATTCCGTTCCACTTTTAAACCAGTTTTTCTTGGCAAATCTTTCTGCTCTCTATTGAATATGACAGTACATATGTGTCAAAAAGACACTAAAACGTTTTCTTTTATCCATTATTTCAATCTCATGTTGTTGACACCAGCAGACTGGAAATGGAAGAATGTTATTTGGAATAAGCCAATATTGGAGCTAGATGGGGTGTTGGTAGTTCAAAGACGAGTCCATTTTAATTTTGAGCTCATGCATGACATGCGTGAAGCAACTTGAAACATCATTAAATAAATTTTGAGCAATCAAAAAATTAAGCATGAAAATTAAGTTGCAGACCACTCCAGTGGCCTAGTGGTTAGAGCTTCTGCCTAAGATGTGAGAGGTAGTGTTTTGATCCCCAGCTGTGTCATACCAAAGACTTACAAAAATGGTATTAGGTGGCGCTCTACAGTTTCATATTTAGCATAGGGTTAAAATTTTAAAGACAAAAGAGTTTCCCCGGGTTTCCTCACTAGTTATACTGGTTATTTAAAAGAGACTATGTATATCTTAGGTGTTGTTCAAAGAACCTTTAATTCCCTTTATTTTGATGTATGATTGATGGGTGTAATATGAATTAGAGAGTATACAGCTTGGCCTTACTCCAGATGTGCATCTTTCAAAAAAGTGCTAGCTCTACTTGCTCATTTTCACTTCTCGAACTTCAGAGGTAAATTGTAAAAAAAAAGAGCTGATAACTTTTTTTTACATTTTATGTATTTGGTAATTCAGTCATTGCACTTTTAGAAGCTGGTATTATCTAGTTTGGCAAAATTTATTTTCCATATTTTAATAGCTGCCAAGAATAGTGTACTTTAGACAAATTCAGGTTGATTTTTGGAGCACAAGGGAGCAGTCATTTTTATTAGCAGTGTCCTAAGATCATTTAAAATTTCCAAAAGTACAATATCCAAAGAAATTTCATCCACATTACATGAAAGTAGTATATAGGTATGCCAACATTCTCTCCACTGTGCATGTTTAAAATGCAAACAACTTCACCTTACATACATCACTCTCTCAAAAGTACATAATAACTGGTGATCGCCACCATAAAGAGAATATAGGTATTATTATTGTATGATTTAATTTTGATTGTATGACTGAAATATTTAAGTCGAAAGCATCAAAACTCCTTTGTAATAATTGTCCTCTATTTCCCCCCTCAGAACAGCATTTATTAGTCGAGAGTCTTAAACCGGTACAGCCCCCCTCCTTATGATAAAAAGTGATCTATTTTAAAAATGCGCATTACATTTTGTCAACATAGCAACCAGTGTTATGCTGATAGACAGGAACATGAAACTAGCCATATTTATTCCTGAGATGTCAACAATAAATTTTACAGTTATAAAAGGGGATATAACAGGTGAGGTTCATAAAGGTCAAAGGGTAAAATATTAACTAATTCTTTGATATGGAAGAAAGCAAATTTGCTTTGTTATCATTTATTTTTTAATTTCATTGCAAATAAATGAAATAAAACATTTTCACTATGTATTTCTTTTACTTAATGCAACATTTTTCAATTTAAGTTGACTTTATTCCTATATTCTAAGACTTCTAATTTCCACATAATGATGGTCACTACTCACCTAAACATGCCTCATAGCAAATTATGTATGCTAGAGCAAAAATAAGCATAATTAGCTTATTTTCATGAATAAAATCATTGTTAATGTACCATTTTACTCAGAACATCATACATAATAATATGAAAATAAGAAAAATAATTGCATAAATGTTTATATTTGTTTTTAAGGTGGCGCTCTACAGTTTCATATTTAGCATAGGGTTAAAATTTTAAAGACAAAGAGTTTCCCCGGGTTTCCTCACTAGTTATACTGGTTATTTAAAAGAGACTATGTATATCTTAGGTGTTGTTCAAAGAACCTTTAATTCCTTTTTTTTGATGTATGATTGATGGGTGTAATATGGGTTAGAGAGTATACAGCTTGGCCTTACTCCAGATGTGCATCTTTCAAAAAAGTGCTAGCTCTACTTGCTCATTTTCACTTCTCGAACTTCAGAGGTAAATTGTAAAAAAAAAGAGCTGATAACTTTTTTTTACATTTTATGTATTTGGTAATTCAGTCATTGCACTTTTAGAAGCTGGTATTATCTAGTTTGGCAAAATTCATTTTCCATATTTTAATAGCTGCCAAGAATAGTGTACTTTAGACAAATTTAGGTTGATTTTTGGAGCACAAGGGAGCAGTCATTTTAGTTAGCAGTGTCCTAAGATCATTTAAAATTTCCAAAAGTACAATATCCAAAGAAATTTCATCCACATTACATGAAAGTAGTATATAGGTATGCCAACATTCTCTCCACTGTGCATGTTTAAAATGCAAACAACTTCACCTTACATACATCACTCTCTCAAAAGTACATAGTATTTGGTGAGCGCCACCTTAACAGCTGCCTCTCTTGACACTAAGCATTAGGAGGTTAGTTTGGACTGGTAGGCCTGGTGTCAGAATAATATGACTGGGTGGGCCATCTTGGTATATATGTCTGCAGCATGATACCTCAGTACAAGACATCACTATAAACTGCCACATTGGAGACATGGTAGTGTTATGACTGAAAAAAAAATTGTTAAAGCTACATGAAAATCCAAATTACAATCACAACATTTAAAGTTTTTCATTTTGATGTGATTTCTTAAACACCTACCACTGTCACACATGTCACACATCATCACAAATGTGTGACCCCCTTCCACCAGGTGCTTGATATGTTTATGGACAGCATCTTACAGTTTTAATGTAAATTGGTACCCAGGTAGCTGATTATTAGAATTATGTAGGGTTAAACATGATGCAATAGCTTGGCAGCAAGACCAGTATTACTTCAGCCAGCTGCTGAGTGGCAAAATGTGTTGATTGATTGATCATTTGAACTTTGCTAATATTTACAGTGTCGGAATTCAGTGGCAGAAAGACCCCTAGATGTACATGTGATCATTATAAGAGTACATCAAAAAGAATAACTTTAGCTTTCATTATTGTTCTCTAAAATAAATTTTGCCCCTCCCACTCAGAAAATGCAACATCTCAGGAGGGCATTAGTTAGTGAATATACAGTAGCAAAGTAGAGGTACCTACAAGTCTCATGTAAGTCAAGCATGCATTGCATCCAAGTTGGAAAAGTTATTTCCATTTGGGATATCAGGGTTTCAGAAGTGTTCAAGTTACATACTCTTAGTACTGGTACTTTACTGACCAGCTAGAGACCAATATCAGGGTTTTGGAAGTGTTAGAGATGAGATAGTCTTTAAACTACTGACCAACTAGTGGTCATTATTAGGATCTTTGAAGTGTTAGAGACAAGATGCACTTTGATGGAACAAAACTTGTTCAGAATTGATCATTAGGCCAGGTTATCATGTTACGTGTCTAGGATCTTACAAAAAGTGACAAGAAAGGAGTGAAGACAACAATCTTTGTAAAATTTAACAAATAATTTATTTCCCTAGAAAACCAAAGTAAAAATGAGAAAAATGACTTGCAGTTTTATGAATCAAATCCAAAATTAATCCAAGAATTTAAAAACAAAATGTCCTATAATTATAAAATCATAAATGAATCTACGTTCAAGCCCTGATAAATTTCCAATAGGAAGGCGATGACATATGCAATAGTCAGTATTGTACTGATGTGTCAAAGTTCTTTGTTGAATCACAGAAAACAATATTCCAGTTTGGAATTCCGAATAATTTTCAGGAAATGTCCTAGTCCAAGAATTCTGTATGAGCACTTATATATATTTCCAGGGAAAAAGATCACTAATTCCATAAAATAAAAAATTCAACTCAAACTGGTCACAACAAAACACCTTTAAGTTTAAGTGTCAAAGGTTTAAAGTCCAACTAGCTAATTCTTATTAAGAAAACAATTATACAACTAGTTAAGATGCAAAACAGATTCCCATATGAGTCACATGGTCACCTTTCTAAAACAACACAGAAAGTTTTGACATCCCTAACATCATCACATACTCCCAGTATGGCCTTAACTGAAATCAATGGCTCTTACTCAGAGAATGAAAAAAATTAAAAAAAACTTTGTTTCCTAGAAACCTTATTACTTCTAAACCATGGTCAGCATCTAAATACTGTGTTTCTGCTACTGGTTGTTAATCAGTAAAATAAATTTTAAAAATCAGGTCAAATTGAACTGAAATGAATTTGTAAAAAATGTCAAATCCAGTAAGACAAAGTTATCCTTACATATAATGCTGTAAGAAACTTCCTCTGTACATGCACATCACCTCACATCCAGCAGGCTGCTTTAGGCTTGAGACATTCAATCTGGTTAGATCTGTTGTCACAGAATATGATAGCTATTTTGGCATGGAGTGTCAACAGATGTTGTAAACCACTCCCTGGTAACTGAGGCATTTGTCTGCCTTTCTGGCTTCAACCTTCACATCTGTGGACCAAGCTGAACCATTTCTGGATAGGTCAGGGTCTTTACCAGTCATCCTTTTCTGATGAGGCCAGGCAAATGACTCTTCCTGTAGTTGTGGTGCTCTACAGACCACTCACACACTGTGGACAACTTTCCATTGACAAAATTCCCCAGTGGACTGCAAGCTTTACGACTTGCTGATATTGATCCTGTTAATTGGCTGTGCATGCAGTACATATGATACAAATACTGAAGATGATGTTTCCATGGTGAAATTACCTTACAACCCAATTTCTAAAGGTAGATAAGCATGCCAATATATTTAATATTTTTTCTCCTCCATTATCTTGGCAGATTAAATTAAAAAAATGCATGGTAAATGTAATTGTCATGAACTAACAGTAAATTTTATTTGGAACAGAAGTTACATAAGACTCGGAAGCAGGAGTCTCAAACTCAAACCACCTTGAGGGCCAAATTTTTGATGGGTCAAGGGCCATACCATCTTTTTTATCTCTTATAAGACCTTGTGACACCAATCATTTTTCAGGTTAGAGGATATGGCTTGGTGGACTGAATGTGGCCCACAGGCTGTGTATCTGATACCCCTGCTAAAGTAATGCAACCTTTATATCTACCTCATTTAAAATTAAGTTTAATAATAGAACATCTAATATACAAAAGTTGAAGAATTTAAAAAGGTAATCCTCAACATTGATATTTCTCAACAGTTTATAATGTTTTTTTTTTAATGCAAAACATGTGTTGACATTTACTTTGTCATGCTAATTTTGATACATAAAAATCATTTTGATGTCTGAAAAAGTCATTGCATGAAAAGTTTTATATCTTGCATACTTTTCACTTGATAAAAATTTAAATAATCGTTAGGAATTCTTCCAATATGGTTCTATAAATTTAATTATAAATATGTGCCTTAAGATTTTTCTGACAGTTGTGTTCTTCTAAATAATTATTACTGAAATTTATATTAATAATCTAGTTCTCAATTTCACCAGTCTTATTATTAATTGGAATTCACAATAAAATGGATAAACATATCATTTGGTAAGTAAATGAACAGACATAAGAATACAATGAAGGAAAGAGTGAGCAAATGAATGAATAAACAATAAATGAATGAAGAAAAGATATGCAAACAGGAAAATTGCAAAATGAATTTATACATGAATGAGAATAAACAAGAGGATAATTAAGGACCACAACATCTCACAAAATGGATTTTATAATTTTACTGTGTTAATTATATTTAATTTATATAAGTGTGCTTAAATTTTGTCAATGGTTGTAAGTTTAAATTGAATGTTTACAGAGATATGTTTTTAACATGATAATAAATTGTAAACAACATATTTACACAGCAAGAGTTCAAAGTCAATCTTGTTTAAAGTCAAACAAGGTTTTTCTATTGAAATTTTCACATTCATTGCAAGTCATGTGCAAATGTATATAAATAGGTATTCGATAAATAATTCATTCACTTTATGTTGATCAATCTGTCAGATATAATTCAAGATGAAGTATTTATTTTGAATATTGATTGGAAGTTGTTCATTGACTTTTGGACTAATTTTTTACTTTGGATTTTTGTGAACTTGTTAAGGTACATTTTGGAGCACATCATTGTGTCATCTTGGGACATTTAAGGTGATTCCGATTCATTCAGAACATTCAATATTTTGGGGCTTATATTATGATTACTTTATTTTTTAATTCACATTTCTGCACGTGTCTCTTGAATTTTCACTTTGTGTTGTACAGAAAAAAAAATTGCTTGTTGATTTGACTTAAAATTGTAAATCTGTTACTAAGTTTAATACATAGTCAAAACAACTCAAAGCAATAAAAAGAAATACAAATTCCAACATTGAATGGAGGTTGCTGTTTATTTACTGTTTTTATTAGAGAGAACAATAAAAACAACTAACTTCTTAGTCAATAAATCACTAAGCTCCCCTGATTAGAAGACATAAGGAACATAAAAGAAGTATTGAGTTGTTTTATGAGCTAAATATCACTAATATTTTATGTACAAGTGTTCTTTCATACACATCAATAAGAGCAGAGCAACACAGAATATATGAGACATAGTTCAGAATAAGCATCATCTTAGGCATAATCTAATCTGTTGTTAGTACAAAAGCAAGATCTCAGGGGTAAATAACATCAAATTAAACATTAATATTGCATCATGGTGAATTTATAACCTACCCTATCCCCATACTGCACCCATATACTACTGTCTTTGATTCTGTTGCTCTTTATTCATATTCTCCAGGCAGTAAGCTATTGTGTATCCTGAGCATGACATAGCAAATTGATTATTCAGGAGGACTCAGACTGAATATCAGATATCCTGAGTAAGCCCCATAATATGATTAGAATCTTGTGTCCTTTTTATCAAGGTCAAGGTTGTGTTAAGTGAAGGACAAAGCTTGTCAGCTTGATCATCTTAAATATGGTGTGACTAAACTGAATCAGATTTCACTTGATGAGGAGGGTTGATTTCTACAGTATAGCTTTTGGTGACCTTAACCCAATTTCAAAGTCACAGTGAAATTGTGTTTGCTTATGGGTTTGGGTGCTCACAGAATTACATTAATTATCATATTGGGGAGGGGAAGACTTGATTTTGCTTTCAAAAACAAAATTAAATTCCTCTAGTTTTACCATCGGAATATGCTTCTCTATTGATGTAGTCATTATTATTATTATTCTGAAAAGAAGTTTGGTTTTCCAGAAAATGTAATGTTAATAAATTTGATTGGATGTTATGGTTTCTAAAATTTGTCAGTCTTTTTATGGGATACATACATTTATCTGATATTCAAAAACTACATTCTCTCAGAAAGATGCACCTGGTACGCATATGTAAACTCTTATAAAGCTTTGGTGTCTTATTTCTATAAAAATTAATATTTACTTGCCATCTTCTGAGCAACTTAGAAATTACTGTGTCAATTTTTGATCTCTAATGCTGTATAAATATTTGTCTTCAGCATTTAGTTGATTCTAATTGATAATATCATATGTAAAAAAAATTAAAAAAGACACACACACCCATAACTACCCATTAAATCCAACTTCAATTTAGGTGACAGCTAACCAGGGATGTTTCAGGATTGCCAGATATTTATGTTTGCTTGTAGAAATAACGGATGAGGATGAATTTTAAAAAGTATCGTTAGATATCAAGTTTTATTTGATTTTCCATCCATTATGACTGTCTTCAGTCTGACTTCTAAGATGAATATTACCAGTCAGATTTCTATCCAAGATGAATATTACCAGTCTGATTTCTATTCAAGATGAATATTACCAGTCTGATTTCTATCCAAGATGAATATTACCAGTCTGATTTCTATCCAGGATGAATATTACCAGTCTGATTTCCATCCAGGATGAATATTACCATTCTGATTTCTATCCAAGATGAACAGTACCAGTCTGATTTCTATCCAAGATGAATATTACCAGTCTGATTTCTATCCAGGATGAATATTACCAGTCTGATTTCCATGCAGGATGAATATTACAAAACTTACCAGTCTGATTTCTATCCAAGATGAATAGTACCATTATGATTTCCATTCAGGATGAATATTACCAGTTTAATTTCTATCCAAGATGAATAGTACCAGTCTGATTGATATCCAAGAAGAATATTACCATTCTGATTTCCATCCAGGATGAGTATTACAAGTCTTAACAGTCCAATTTCTATATAAGATGATTCTGATTTCCATTCAGGATGAATATTACCAGTCTGATTTCCATTCAGGATGAATATTACCAGTCTGATTTCCATCCAGGATGAATATTACCATTATGATTTCCATCTAGGATGAATATTACCAGTCTGATTTCCATCCAAGATGAATAGTACCAGTCTGATTTCCATCCAGGATGAATATTACCAGTCTGATTTTTTATCCATAATGAATGTTACCAGTCTGACTCTGATTTTCATTGAGAAACTGGTACCAAATGCTTTAAAATGATCAGGTACCTGTGCACTAGAACAGATATATTCAAGCAAGAAAACAAAAACAAAAAACAGGCTGTTAATATCAGCTATGCCAGTGTGCAGTCTGTCATTATCTTTGAATGTCTAGTAGAAACTGATTAACCCTTATGATCCTTTGATGCGCTGTTCACTGTTGCACTTGGAGTTACTTAACTTTAATTCTATTTCAGAACATTTAATTGCCTGCATGGTATTCAACAATAGCTTTCTGACCCTATTGTGAATTTATTTTGCTATTGTAAAGCAGATATGGGTCGTAAATGTTGTAGGCTTGTTTACTTGGAATGTCTCCAGCCATCTTCCATTTTATTAGTTGGATATGGTCTGATAGCACTTTCAAGCAGTGTTCCGTCATCTTGAAAGACCTCCCTTGAGGAATACATGTTATTCTTTCACAAGATGGATGAGTTCATTTAGTAGAGGAATATCCATCAATATGTGTATTTTCTGGATGATTAAAATAAACAATAACCAGTCCATCTGGGGTCTATATGCAGCAAAAATCAATGCAGTGATGATAGCTGTATCACCCTTGATTCTTTTTGTGTGTAGTATCTGAAATTAAATATGATTGTTCTTAGCTTTGATTGAAAATGAAAGCTGTCAATAGCATAATGAGAAATCTATAATTAGGTTTGTACCTTTGTGAAAAAAATAGATGAAAATCTGTGACCATTGATTCAGCCTTTTTGGAAGAAAGACAAAACATGTAAGGTACATCACAATTGATATTGAATCAGAAATACTCCACGATAGATGCATTCTTATTAAACAGATAAAGCCATCTACTGTACTCTTGATCTAAAACCAAAATCCTAAAGTCACAAGTTTAAGAGGAGGTATGTACAACAGCAGATCAGAGTCACTGCTCATAATAAAACAGGTGTCCCTTTGAAAAAAGACTGACTGTAATCAGACAGCTGTTTTTGATACTGTCTTCTGCTTGACCTTTCCAGTAATCCGTTGAAATGGCAAACTTATAAGGGATGAAGTTGATTAAATCCAGAATCTCTTGATGCAAAATCTTGACAATGAAACCAACTAAAACATGATCCAGACTTGGTCTTTATTGTAGTTTAATAGCTATAGTGAATTGCTATAGTGAATTATGTAGATACAAGAGATGAACAGAACCAAAAGAAGAAAATAGTAGAATTTAACATGAAATTACGTTTGAAACACTATACAGGTACAGTAGTACATAATAATCCATCAAGATTCACATGAATTGAGACAAATATTAGCATCCAGGAGTCTTAACTCGGATGCAGCCTAAATCTGATTAAAATATAGTCCAAGTAACAATTGTAATTTCATATAGTCTGGGACACAGAGGTCCAGGTAAAAATTGTAACCTGGAGTACACAAAATGCAGTCTTTACTCCAGCTTTCCAAGAAAGGGGATGGGGCTGTTACCAATCCTGGATGGAATTTACAGTGACATCCTGACATACTTGCTTCCTTCATCATAACAGTTATGAATATGTCAAATTCCTTGAAAATCACTATTAAATTCATAATAGTATTTCTCTTTCATGCTAAATTATTGTCAACTTTTATTATATTCTTATTCAATTTAAAAATATTTTCATAGATGAATTGAAATAACTTTGTGGCTACACTCAACTCCATCATAGATGGTTTCTTTAAAATTGCTATTGAGTTAAAAATCACATTTTTTTATTTTAGTCATTTTAAAATCATTTTGGATCATTTTTTGATTTAACCTTTTCATTTTGGGATTATTAGTGGTATATTAATATGCAGCCTTCATGCTTGAATGGTCAGTTATCACTTTCAGTACCAAATGCTGAGGCAATGTCCCCATTGTTATCATCATCATCATAATTTCAGTTCATTCATTTTCTGCAGGCACTAAATATATACCAAGTATCACCATAAACTAAATTGATAAAAAATATATATAAATTCTGTGACTTGTATTCTAAACAAATATTTTGATATTTGATATTGTCTTCTTAGGCTTACAGAGAGGGTAGATGTTAGAAGCCTTATGTATTTAGCCATGATGTGACTTGCTTGCCTATTCAGGTGAAGCTGTCAAGAAGTGTGGTCTTGCATAGCTAGCATGTACTTAGATCTTCATTATCTTGGTTGGTGTTATTGTCCTCTGCAATTTGATGAAGTCCTCTGCAATTTGATGAAGTATATTTGTGTCTGCTTAGGGAGAGAGAAGAAGGGTGTTAAGTATAAGGCACTGTGTAGCTTTTGTCCACAAGTAAGTTGTAATGAATTATGGCCTGGCTTGGTGGGCACTGCTGGGAGTGTAGTTTATGGGTCAAGCTGACATGGTTGTGGTGACACATCAATGATTTTTTATCTATTGTTTCTGTTTTCACACAGTTTAAGTATCCATTTTAAGTCCAAGCCTAGCATTCAAAGCCCTGAATTAAAATTGTAATGGTTGACAAAAATATATGCAGCAATTTTTTTACCTTTGGCTTGTCTCAATGATTGCAACAACTCACCAAGTTCATTAATCAGTCCAGTAGATTCCTACTTCTAAAGTCTTTGGTGCCAAGTGGAGCATCTTGAGGAAATCCTTCTATAAGTGCAGTGGCTTATTTTCTATTCCCTTTGGAATAGAAACAGTGTTTGGTTTTGAGTATGTAGGGCAGCCTATCCAACAAATAAAAAAAAAATTATTGGCTGTTGTCTTGAGAAACTCTCACTTCACAGACCTGTTCAGGTGTTTTAAACTGTCAAGATCAGTGTCTTGCTTGTGAATCTTGCATCTTGTAGTGTTTAGCTAAATGCAGTATAAACCATTTGGTAAAGTTTCCTTTAAGAACCTTATCCTAAAACCTGGCTTCTCCCTCAGCTTCAGGCTGTATAAAGTTCAGTAGAATTTTTGAGTTGGCTTCTCTTCTTTGCCACACTTTAGTAAACACCAACTTCCATCAGTTGCATCACTTCCAATAGAGATCCCACAAACTCAATTGTATCCATGTTGAGTAGGATCCAGTTATACTTTTATGTCCACTTAAAGCTTTATGCTTTTAATTGGCAGAAGAAGAAAGGGTGTTTGGCTGATCTTTCAGCTTCCTTTATGGGGTGTGGTTGCATTTCCCTCATGTCCTGAGAAGGACCTTTTATTTATTAAATTAAGCTCATGAGGCCACTGTGACCTCATGGTCCTGTCCTGGAAGACTTGATGAAGTTGCATTTGGTAATTTCACTCTACTTTTTCCCAAAAGCTCATGAGACCTATGTGGATACCATCTCATTATATTCTTCAGACAATTTGTGTGATCATCACACAATCATCTACCCACCCCACCCCCACCAAAATTGACATATTCAGTTATGCAGCAGCAACAGGTTTTGTATTACAGATGTTATAATGAAGGATTTTTATGTGTCAAAGTAATTTTAATACTGTTTTACTTTGCTGCTATTTGCAGATAGATTCTCGACTACTGTCCAGTACTGATATCCCACTAAGGCTGTGTCTTATAAAGAATGATGGACAGTGTATCTTTGTATTTATGGGGTGTTCCTGGGATAATCACATGTTATGGATATAATCTGGTTCACATTAATGGAATTAATATTAATCTTATCATGACAAAATTGGTAGATCTTGTATTGTCCATTATCACACACATACATACATCAAAGCCAAACAGTCAGTAATGAAGACAAACCAGACACAAAGATGTTTCAGTCTCTAAAATCCATTGGACAGTGGAATATTTTTGGGAATTAGATCAAGTCTTTGCTATGATCACTAGTTCAGATGGGGAGAGTGTGGTATGAAGGTAATGCAAATATCAATTGTGTTTATCTTTAATTAGAAACTAGATTGTACTGTTTTTTCAAACAGCCTTAATGATGTAAGATTTTGAAAAAAAATGGTTTTCTAAACATGACTGTTGGGGTTGTGAAAGTTAAAAATTGTGTTGTTCATATGATACATTGTGTTTTGACAGGTCTGATATTTTATATATATATATATTTATATATATATATATATATATATATACATACATACATACATACATACATACATACATACATACATACATACATACATACATACATACATACATACATACATACATACATACATACATACATACATACATACATACATACATACATACATACATACATACATACATACATACATACATACATACATACATACATACATACATACATACATACATACATACATACATACATACATACATACATACATACATACATACATACATACATACATACATACATACATACATACATACATACATACATACATACATACATACATACATACATACATACATACATACATACATACATACATACATACATACATACATACATACATACATACATACATACATACATACATACATACATACATAGAGAGAGAGTGCACACACTTATAAGCTAGAGTACAACACCTTAACCAAGAGCCACAATATCTCCGCTCTATAAACAGTCTTTGATTCTTAGATGATAAAATCACTTTCTTCAATAGACATATCCTTCTTATAACTCATTCACATTTGAAGGTTTCCTAGTTTAAATTTTTTTTTTATTTTGATAGTTGAGAAGAAATTTTTCTTGACTGGGTTTTTTTTTTCAATTTCCTGAAGCAAAGAGTTTGTTGTGTTTATCTTTTCTTTTGCCTTTATATTTTGGTGTTAACTAAACAATTTAATGGAAAACTGCTGGCTAAGTTAAAGTAAATCTTTGAATCATTAAGTTCTAAATATTACCATATACATACCTGTAATGGGGTAAATAAATAGAATAAAATAAATAAATAAATAGATAAATAAAACATTGACAGAAAACTTTGAAAGACTATTAAGAAGAAATAAACAAATATGAGCCCCTTAATTATTAAAAAAATAAATTTTAATTAATTAATACATAAATTAAAATTGCAATTTCAATCCAACAGATTTACACTAATGAAATTTAATAGCAGTGTTCAGTTTGTTTTTAAATCTGTATGAAATACTACACATTTAAATATTTGGATTACATCATAAATCTATGAAATACAACACATTTGAATATGGATTACACTCAATCCTCAATTTTATCAATGAAGTAATAACTAAAATTAAAGAAATAAATTGCATGCAACTATTGCATATCAACTGATTTTTTATGAAATTGAATAAATGATAAAACAGTAATTAAATAAATTAGGAAAATATTTTATTTTGCAGAATTTGAAATTTTTCAATTTCCAATAGCCAATTAATTAGATACTACAAGTTTCATACTATATGTTATGATGAGACAATAGGATAAAACTCTTTATGACTACACTTCTATACCATTGTTTTCTATGTTTTTATAGGGTAATATAAGCTATGCTTCTACATGTATAGCATGATATTATCTAACCTTATTCTAGTATAGGGTAAGAAACTCTATGCTTCTAATTGTTGTATATGATTGCACTTTCTCACCTTATCCTGGTATAAGGTAAAAACACCTTTTGCTTATCTTGGTATAGAATAAGACATCTTGATATTCTACCTATATAACATTATACTATCTAACCTTATTTTGGTATAAGAATACTATCATTTATTAATTTCATTGAAATCTGTTGATATGCTATAGTTGTATGCAATTTATTTAATTTTACAGTTTACATAGTATGGAATATAAGCATATCAAACACATTTGCATAAAATCAAACACAATGGAAAATTACATGGAAATTAAAATTGCGTACTTTAATGCTGTTTCTTTTCCACTCAATTGTGCATCCTTTCAAGACAGCTATCTGGTCTCTTTACTTGTTAATAAGGGAAAACACTATTCTTTTAGGTTTCCATGGAGTCAAACCGTTTTGTCTTCTCTCAAGGCAAATTCTGACTAGAGAATTTTGACTAAGGTTGGTAAATTTAAACTCCTGTAATTTCCAAAAAGTACACCTTAATTTTATCTGACCAATCAAAAGCAACTGTTCCTGAACTTTCCCCCAAAATTATCATGTCTTGCATCATATTTTGACAGCCTAGAATACTCTGCAATCACCTTTCCTTTGAAGATCATTTATTTGACATGAGCAGGGCCTCACAGTGGCTGAATAATCTAAAGCCACTCTCTGGATCACTACCATCTCACCTCTGTCTGCATGGGTTGAGTCTAAGATTCAGCGAATGTGGATATGGGAGAAAGCTTGCCAGTAGCTTCTCGTGGGTCGGTGGTTCTTTCTGGTGATTTCCCGGTTTCTTTCTCCACCATTAATACTGGTCACCATGCATAGCCTATTATGTGCTGAAAAATGGTGTTACACCCCAGAACAACAACATTTGACATGAAGTCCTTTCATGCAGTTGGACCACTTTGGTGGCCTAGTGGTTAGAACGTGGGAGGTCATGGGTTCAATAATGTCAGGATAATGTGAATGGGTGGGACATCATGCCACATGTCTGGGGCACGATGCCCCAGTGCTTGATATCACTATAAACTGTCACACTGCAGTCATCATAGCTTATAGCATATGACTGAAAAAATTGTTAAAGCTACATTAAAAATCTAAATCACACACTCACTCACACTTTCATGCAGTTATGGTCGGTAATCCCTACTGTACTTTTTTCCATGATAGCATTATAGTCAGTTCTTCTGAACCTTAAACTGTGTCCTTTTATGTTTCAGAGATGAAATAAAGAAAAGCATCAAAGTGACCCTTTCTCAGACTTTTCTGGCTTGACTGTGATAAAATTTGAATGCACAATTTATTCAACTTGAAGATTTAGTACTTCTTCAAATTCGTCACATTACAATACAAAATAATAATTCATTATATTCTAATTATTACCATGTACATAACAAATAATAATTCAATTCCAACTGCAAACAACATAGACCCTTTTCTTCTATCACATAGTGTGACATCAGATCTGGGTCTGTGTTGGCACTACTGATTATTCATAACAACCTGTATAAACCAAAATTTGCTAGTGCAATATGTGATGGCAGATATGGGTCAGGGTAGTTGGAATTAAGTTGTTAGCAAATACATACTATAACTAATTAAGTGTTGATGGATTTGAATCTGTTTTTCTCACTTATTGTTTTAAAAAAGTATGTACAGTGAGTGACCAGAAAGGTCCCCCCACCCCCCAACCCCTAACATTAGATAAGCCAATTTTAAATCCAATCTCAAATCACTTTTACCATATGAGGCAGGAAATGGCCTCCAGTTTTATGTACACTTGAAAATTAAGTATCAATACAAACAAGGATGATTTATTTTGTTTGATAAATGCTTGAATAAATATGCTGGGTACCAAAAAAATCCTTGTTTGACAAACATGTTTTTGCAACCACCTGCATTTAGCACTTGTTACATAAATCAATTTTTTTTCTTCTTTTAAATGTAGACCAACTGTTCTTAACAGCAAGCCTCTGTCTGTGTGGGTTCAGCCAATGTGGGTACATGTATGTAAGAAAGCTTACCAGTTACTTCTTGTGGGTCAGTATTTATTTCCAGGGCTTTCCTGGGTTCTTCCTCCACTGTTGATACTGGCTGCCATATATAGCCTGCCATGTGCTGAAAAATGGCATTGAACACTACACAAGAACAACAACAACAACTTATCAGCAGGTTCTAGCTGGTCACATGTTTCATTGTTCATGTGTGAGAACTTATTTCATAAAAACAGTACAGAGCACACAAAAAAAAACCCTATCAAAATGTAATCTTTGAAAATGTTTGCTGTATATTTAGGAATCGTTAATTGTAGCACAAATAACCTTGTAATGATTTTACTGTAAAGGTCAGATTTAATTACCTTGTACAGATTAATTAGAATCTCCTCTTGTAGTCCAGATATTTTTGATGACCACATGAACAAGAGAAACAAGTACCTTGGTAATTTCTTGGCTAAAACTTTGCCCTGCCTGAGTTTATTTGAGTGTATGGAAGATTTGTTTAATAGGATGGGGTCAGCTTTACCTGTTTCTTTATGGAAAGATAAGACATAGGTTCAGTTCCTTCCTCCAGGGTGTTATTTTAGGAAAAAATATAATAAACATGCCAGATAGGCAGTCCTAATATTTAGATTTCCAGCTGATTGGTGATGGGTACAAACATTCTTGTCAGATAGACTGTACTTTGATGTTTACTCCCAGACCCAAGTGCAATACATTTCAGCTGGATGTTTAAACTTCTTTCTGTGGTGATGTTAGCATGCCCTCTTCATTCTTATCAGAAAATAGTAGAAATATAACATAGAGAAGTGGTAGGGAATAAAAACCACATGGGCTGTTTTTATTTAAAAAATAATGATTTTACGGCTGAGGTAAAGAAAAACTCATGTTTTTGCAAACTCAAGTCAGCAGGGGGTTAAAATAGCACTTAGTTGGAGGAGGGTCAACAATTTATTGTGCATGGAAGATTGAAGGTCAGAACTAACAGCAGTCTGTGTAAACCTGCAGTTAGCTTCAGCTTTTGGTGTTAACCAAAGTAATCCTTAGACTTATGGAAACTGTGTACAGATTTATATATAAATGCTACCAGTTCCAAATTCTGGATAGAATCTTGTGATATTGTGCAATGAACTGTTTTCAGATATTGGAATTTTATGTGCCACTTGAATACGGTTATTGTTTCCTACATTCAGGACAATGTTGGAAGAGCAACCAGCAAATAGAGGTAAAAAATGGAATGGGTAACAAGGTGTAACATCATGGTACCCAAAACCTCAGCTATGAACAGTGATGATTATGTATATATATGGTATTGTTGTGCCCAATTGATTGATGATATTGTGGACACTTCTTGAATAATTTTAAGGGACAGTTACATCTTGCATACTCTCACATTATGACAGCAGACACAATTACATCTGATCTCACATTATGACAGCAAACACATTTGCACTAGATGTCACATTATGACAGCAGACACATTAACATCAGATCTCACATCATGACAGCAAACACATTTGCACTAGATCTCACATCATGACAGCAGACACATTAACATCAGATCTCACATCATGACAGCAGACACAATTACATCATTGTCTTATTGTTAATTAAATTATACTACTTAATTTCTGTGAATATTTATCAATATTTAACGAAAGGAAACTACATATTCAATTAAAAGCTACCAATTTTTGTACAGGTTGTAAACTAAGCTAATGGTAATCTGGCAGCCATATCTTTGTGTTAGTGACAAATATGTCGACTGAAATAATTTTTAATTAGGATTGTTTTAAGATTTCAGTTTTATCCATTTTTGTAACATTCAGAATAATTATTGCATATTGAAATGAGAAAATCCTTGACAGAACTGAGAAAACCTTAAGATCCATTTTTTAAATGATTTTAAGAATTTTTCAGTTTACTTATGGTTTCACATGTGTAAAAAAGAACTATATCTTTCCTTGTGCTTATGTGACAAGAGATAGATAATCTTATTACGACAGAGAATCATTGTCACTATAAGAGTCCATAAATTAACTTTTTTAAAAAGATGTTTAATGAAAGAGTTAGCTGTACATTCCATCCAAAAATTACTTCCTGTCACATGTACAATTGTTTTGTTTAGAAATACAGTCCTGGTTACTTGCAGTATATGAGGAATGAGATACTTTTATAACTCTGTGTGCATTATTATTATGATTGATATTCGATGCTGTTTAAATAATCCATATAATTAAAGGCATGGAGAATTATCTGATTTTCTTTGCATGTTTATCTAATATCACTTGTGTTAATAATTCCATTTTTTGTGCAAATGCCAAAAAATGCAATCACAAGATTTTTAGTTTCTGTATTTAAATCTAAAACCTCAGGGCATGTAATATTACTGTAAAGGGACACAGAACATATTTTCTCAGCATCATATTTAATGCTTTCATCATCAGCCTGATTGCTTTCACAAAAGTACATTACAAGGTCACTCTGGAATTATGCTCAACTTGAATATAAAAATTATATAGGTGCTCAGAGTTGTAAGTCATGAGCCAGTTAAGCCAAGTGAATATTATCTTCATTTTTATTCATTTTCTCATTGCACACATTAATAAGGAACTTGGCAACTTTGAGCACTTTTTGATTGTCAGGTGCACTTTTTGATTGTTAGGTGTCATATCTGACCAGGTTTTTAAAAACCCAGTGGATAATATCCAACAGATTGATTTATTGAAGCAGATAAACATAATATTTCTTAAATGACATACTACAAACATTTAATTATTATTATTAAGCCTTAAAAACTGGCTCTCCTTTGCACAAAGATTTCATATTAGCCTACTGTCAGTTCTAATCTCTGTTGGCATGAGGCATAAGTGTCAAGTATTTTTTTAACCTTGTGTGCCCTTAGAACATTTTCCAGATCTTTGTCTCAGTGATAAGCCTACTACAGTACTTGCTAACCATAGCTAATCAGTTCCAGGATATGCCAGGAATTTAGCAGCTAAAATACATTTCCAAACTCTGAAGTAAATTTCAGGGGGTTTTTTTGGAGGGAGTAGGGTAAGGGTAAAATTTAAATTTGGAATCAAATTTGTTTTAGTTTGTGGAGTAGAGAAGTTTTACTTTACCAAAAATAAAAAGGATGATATTAAAAAAAGAATAAAATTATGAGACTTTAGGTTGGAAACCAGAATACTTAGGGTTCAGTTTTGAGGGTTTCACTGTGTCTGTATGTGTGTGTGTGTGTGTGTGTGTGTGTCATTATATTGCCATACATATGTACCCCATGACCAGAAGTATTGCAAATGCATGACAATATAGGTTGAAAGGAATCAGTATGAAGTTTAGTATTACATCTTGATTTACTTATTAAAACATTTTTGTTTGACATACTAAATGCACAGGTAAAAAATATATATTTAATTTGCATTAACTTAAATTATAACTTTATGTTTGACTCGCATATGTATGTATGATGGATGGATGGATGGATGGATGGATGGATGGATGGATGGATGGATGGATGGATGGATGGATGGATGGATGGATGGATGGATGGATGGATGGATGGATGGATGGATGGATGGATGGATGGATGGATGGATGGATGGATGGATGGATGGATGGATGGATGGATGGATGGATGGATGGATGGATGGATGGATGGATGGATGGATGGATGGATGGATGGATGGATGGATGGATGGATGGATGGATGGATGGATGGATGGATGGATGGATGGATGGATGGATGGATGGATGGATGGATGGATGGATGGATGGATGGATGGATGGATGGATGGATGGATGGATGGATGGATGGATGGATGGATGGATGGATGGATGGATGGATGGATGGATGGATGGATGGATGGATGGATGGATGGATGGATGGATGGATGGATGGATGGATGGATGGATGGATGGATGGATGGATGGATGGATGGATGGATGGATGGATGGATGGATGGATGGATGGATGGATGGATGGATGGATGGATGGATGGATGGATGGATGGATGGATGGATGGATGGATGGATGGATGGATGGATGGATGGATGGATGGATGGATGGATGGATGGATGGATGGATGGATGGATGGATGGATGGATGGATGGATGGATGGATGGATGGATGGATGGATGGATGGATGGATGGATGGATGGATGGATGGATGGATGGATGGATGGATGGATGGATGGATGGATGGATGGATGGATGGATGGATGGATGGATGGATGGATGGATGGATGGATGGATGGATGGATGGATGGATGGATGGATGGATGGATGGATGGATGGATGGATGGATGGATGGATGGATGGATGGATGGATGGATGGATGGATGGATGGATGGATGGATGGATGGATGGATGGATGGATGGATGGATGGATGGATGGATGGATGGATGGATGGATGGATGGATGGATGGATGGATGGATGGATTTACATATGAATAGCAACCCTTGCAGATAGATGTTGTTTAGTAGGTATATATGTCTGTTATATGTAGGTGTGCTTTTTGAAGGTTTTGTGTGTTCAGATATTTGCAAAGTTATTGTCTTTTGTCCATCATTCAGTATTACATTCCACTATAATATCCTTGTAACTACCACATCTTTGGAACCGTTCAACATATTCTCTTATAATTTGGTGTTTACATTATCTCATAGACCTAGAAGTGCATTGTATGGGCTTTTCCTTGTGAACTCAGTTTTCAATAAAATTATGGCCTTCGACAACTAAATAATATCTTCACATGAAATGTTGCTTGTAACCTGCATAGCTCATCAACCTTACACATAATTGTAAGTTATTTGATTGATTTGTTGCTTACTGTATGTAGATGTAACTTTTAATTTATATTTTTTTTGTGGTCCAATTTTAGAGTTGTTGTCCTATTCCCATCCATATTACATCTCTACAACAGTGGATGCTTGAAACCAGTATAGCTTAGAAAACATTCTGCAGATTCTGATTGTCTCATTTGTAATGGAGTTATTGCCCTTGCCAGTTAACTATATTTTAACATGTGATGCTGTTGTAACCAACCTAGGTTTGTAACCATTACACATAATCGAATGCCTTTGGTTGGTGAAACACTTATTACAATTCAATATATCTTTTAAAGGTTTCATCTTTGGAGATCCACTTTTGGCAGTTATTGCCTTAATTCCACCATTATTACATCTCCAATAATTCAGATCCTTATAACCAACAAGCTCAGGAACCATTTAATATATTCTGATAATATTTTGGTTTGTACATTGTCTTTGATGTGCCCGTAAGGCTTTTTGTCTCATCATCTCCATTTTGGATAGAGTTACATTTTTGCATGATTTCTAAAACTGTGATGCGCCTTTCAGTTGATGAGGTTTTGAGTAGGATTTCCATATATAATCAGAAGAGTTGTGGTTCCTGAATGCCAATCTTCTTTCAACTTTGGTTTTCTAAAAAGTTCATGCTTAGCCCTCTGTGATTACTACTAGGGTGTCTCTTATTAAGGAAAATGCACCTATGAATTCATTCTTGATTCTATTCACATTTTTGTGTATGTTAAGAATGGAATTGGTAATGTTTCTGTGGCAGAAAATTTCATTCTTTTATTTTTGCTGTTTAAAACATTATTGTTTATCTAAGAATAAAATGCTCCATCACTGTGGTAAAGAATAGGAAATCCTTTTAATCCTTTTTAAGAATATATATATATATATATATATATATATATATATATATATATATATATATATATATATACATACATACATACATACATACATACATACATACATACATACATACATACATACATACATACATACATTTCAGGCAGATGGGTATGTATTTTTAATCCAGTTGTCTTGAAATAATGTTTTTATCATCATTGCAGACAAAATACATAAATTGTGGACTAACCACACTACAGATCTCAGAGATAAATACATTTTCAGATAAGCTAGAAAGATTTATTTGTGGTTTACTAACTAGCCTGATGATAGGATTTTCCCAGCAGATTCTTTAATTCCCATCTTCTGCAATCTTTATCTCCACAGGTTTCAATTATATTGACCTTTTTGCCCATAAAATTGAATAATTGAGGAAGTTATTCAGCCATTGACCACCTGGAAGCTGTCACTAAAGTAGTGCTTTCTCAACAAATTGCACACTGTCAGATAGAAACAAAAAGGTTTTTTTATATTTCTAAATGCTGCCAAGCAAATGTATAGCCATAAAAGTTATGCACAGTGCCATTTCCCCAAGTTTATCTTCCCACACAACTGCTTATTGGTAATAATTGGTTGCCTTTCAGTGCTTGAACCAGATATTTATTATTCAGAGCAAACCAGTGATGTACCAATATACATTGGGTCAAGAAAATGAACATATCAAATAAAAATAGTTACTAGCCTTTTGTTTCTAATTATATAGCATTGGAAGTTAATTTTGATGCATTTAAACACATTTGTTCTTTATGTTTTCATACTGTTTTTCTACAGCACTTTAGTTGGGTTCATTGTGAACAGTTTTCAAATTTATTTTATGTTCAATGGCACATCAGCATTTTTATATAATACCCAGGCTTTAGGAGTAGAGTGCCTTGAATTGTAGCTAAACTAGGCTGATCTGGACAGGATTCAAACCTAAAACCTTTGGTATGCAAATCTGACATGCTAGCTATTCAACCAACAAGGAGCAATTAAAATCCAGCATTACTTATTCTTTTTGGCTAGAATTTACATATCACATCACATGACAGGTGATATTGTGTCTGGAATTTACAAATTACATCACATGAAATGTGTTATTGTGACTGGAATTTGCATATTACATTACATGAAAGGTGATATTTTACCTGGAATTTACATACTACATTACATGAAAGGTAATATTTTGCCTGGAATTTATATATTACATTACATGAAAGGTGATATTGTGCATGTAATTTACATACTACATTACATGAAAGGTGATATTGTGCATGTATTTACATATTATATTACATAAAAGGTGATATTGCACAAAGGCAATTGGAGTCTTGATCAAGAAAACACTGGCTGATTCATCCTGGTCTGGACAGAAATTGAACTTGCACCATTCATGTCATGAGTCTGGTGTTCTACTCACCTAGCAACCATGGCTTCTTTGATATCACAGTAAATACAGAAGACAATTTGATGATATTTCAGATGCACTTGTCTAATTTCTGATGGCCTGATTCTATTCTCATTTAGTCAGTATTTTGGATTATATTGTCATTTAGTCAGTATTTCTGATGGCCTGAATCTATTCTCATTTTGTCAGTATTTCTGATTCTATTGTCATTTAGTCAGTATTTCTGATGGCCTGATTCTATTCTCATTTAGTTAGTATTTTGGATTATATTGTCCTTTAGTCAGTATTTCTGATGACCTGATTCTATTGACATTTAGTCAGTATTTCTGATAACCTGTAACCAGTAAGTCAATATTTCAGATTCTTTTGTCATTTGGTCAGTATTTCTGATGGCCTGATTCTATTGTCATTTACATGTAGTCAGTATTTTGGATGGCCTGATTCTGTTGTCATTTAGTCAATATTTCTGATTCTGTTGTCATTTAGTAAGTATTTCGGATTCTTTTGTCATTTAGTCAGTATTTCTGATGGCCTAATTCTGTTGTCATTTAGTCAGTATTTCTGATGATTCTATTGTCATTTAGTCAGTATTTCAAATTCTTTTGTCATTTAGTCAGCATTTTGGATGGCCTGATTCTGTTGTCATTTAGTCAGTATTTCAGATTCTTTTATCATTTAGTCAGTATTTTGGATGGCCTGATTCTTTTGTCATTTAGTCAGTATTTTGGATGGTCTGATTCTATTCTCATTTAGTCAGTATTTCTGATTCTTTTGTCATTTAGTCAGTATTTCTGATGGCCTGATTCTATATTGTCATTTAGTCAGTATTTCTGATGATTCTATTGTCATTTAGTCAGTATTTCAGATTCTTTTGTCATTTACCATAGTCAGTATTTTGGATTGCCTGATTTTGTTGTCATTTAGTCAGTATTTCAGATTCTTTTGTCATTTAGTCAGTATTTTTGATGGCCTGATTCTGTTGTCATTTAGTCAGTATTTTTGATGGCCTGATTCTGTTGTCATTTAGTCAGTATTTCTGATGGCCTGATTCTGTTGTCATTTAGTCAGTATTTTTGATGGCCTGATTATGTTTTTCAGTTAGGTAATATCAGACATCCTGATTGTATAGTCAGTTGGGCAATATATGTACAGATGGCTTGATTCCATTGTCAGTTAGGTGGTACATGTATGTCAGATATTTTCATATATCTTGAACTCTTTAAAAACTTTGACTATTTTATTTGCTGTAGTGTGGGCATAATACATTACAAACACCAATCATTTTGTTGTTGTTATTGATGAAAGTTTTATACAGTGTGTTCTGGGTTCAGCTAAAATAAACATTGAGGAATTTAGTACAATCCAGGGGACATGTTCTTGCCAGATACTAGGTTTTGCCTTAGTGTTAATATTTTGCAGACAGATGCAAATTTTTGCTTATTATGCATATCTTTAAAAGTATCTTGCAATATGATCTTAAAAAGGTAAGAATTATTAATATAACTTATCATCTCTTGTGTAATATGTGCACAATGTTGCCATTTGGTACACAGATAGAATGGATATCAACCAGAGATTTTCTTGATGAGTAAGCAGATTTATTCCCCATATGAGTGGCCAGTCTACTCTATGGTTGTTCACTGCCTGATTTACTTGTTCTACTGGCTGTGATCCGTCCAGTGGACCAGTTGTTATAAAGCTGTTATAAAGTTGTTTGGTCTGTGCTTATTATCAAAGATATCCTTAGTAAATATTATGAGAAAAATCTTTTTAAAATGCAGTAGCATTTTCATTGGATAAATACTTTGGTCACTAATGTGAATTATACAGGCTACCACACATGTATACAGAAACATTTATAACAGATACATTTGCTTTCTTATCAATGGATAAGAGTGAGGATGGAGAAGGTGAGGGAGCATTTAGGTGAGTGGATTAGAATGAGGATGGAGAGGGGGATGGAGCATTTAGGTGAGTGGATTAGAGTGAGGATGGAGGGAGGGAATATTTAAGTGAGTGGATTAGAATGAGGATGGAGAGGGGGAAGGTGTACTTAGGTCAGTGGATTAGAATGAGCATGGAGAGGGTAATGGAGTGTTTAGGTAAATGGATTAGAATGAGGATGGAGAAGGGAGGAAGTATATAGGTCAGAGGATTAGAATGAGGATGGAGAGGGGGATGGAGTATTTAAGTGAGTGGATTAGAATGAGGATGGAGAGGGGAAGGGAGTATTTAAGTGAGTGGATTAGAATGAAGATGGAGAGAGGGATGGTGTACTTAGATCAGTGGATTAGAATGAGGATGGAAATGGAGAGTAAGAGATTTATTGCAAAAGAAGTATCCCCTTTCATCATTTCAGCAAACTCTATTACATATAAGGGGCTGTACATGTAAATCTTATTAAAATCAAGATCTAATTAAAAATAAAAAAATCAAGTTTGTCTAATAGACACTGATATGAGGTCATATTCTGTTTACCTTGTGATTCACCAACTGAATCAAAACTTTTAAAAATTTATGAAAGTGACAAATGTTATGCAGAACTTATTAATGATAACCCTCATTGCCATGAAATGCAATGCCTTATCTGATAGGTTACTCCTCAAAATGGTATATGAAGATGACATTTGGCACAATGTGAAACTAATAGCTTCCGACATGTTATTTAACAATTGTTGGCAGGCTCATTACTTCTGTGTGTCAGTCTAGTAATTAAATTTAAATTTTGAACATTAGTCTAAGTTTAGAAGCAGCATACCTGGTAGATTAATATAAGATTTGTCACTGAAAAATTAATACTGGATGAGTCAATGTTTGCTGTATTGCAAATTAATAAGTACTTGTTTATTTATTCTGTGATAAGAAACAGTTTTCCATTCAAATCTCAGAGAATACTTAGCATTTTTGCTTGTACTTACCACGTTAACAGCTTTTATAAACAGTTTTTGTTTCATTAAGTTGCACATTGACCCAGTTGATCCACTGTATTAAGCTCAGGAGTCAGTCTAAATGCCAACTGCATAAACCTAGGTATGCTACCATTTAATGTGCCAGCAGATCTGGGTCTTTGAAGTTTGTTAGGAGTAATCAGTAGAATAAACAACATAGACTATGATTGCCCAGCATATTATCCAATGGCAGATTAGGTTCTTTGTTGTTTATAGTTGGATGTGACTTACAAGTGAGTATATTACAGTTCTTATTGGCAGAACCTACCTATGTTTTTAATATTCATTTCTTTTATTATTGATCTTGTTTAAACAATCATGAAAGTGTCCATTTTCTTGTTTTTAAAAGTCATAAGTGTTTTGGCAAACTTTATAATAAATTACATGTATGTTAATAATTGCAAAGTGGTCCCATATAATCAGAAAAATATTTAAACTGTCTAAAACCAGATGTGGTATAGAGATAACTGTTACATGCAGGTTAATTTTAAAGAAATATACAGTATTAAATTGTGTCCTGGAAAATGTGACAGTCTTATAAAGGTGGCTCTTCTGTTAGGGTTACTGTTAAATAAAGGTGGCTATCTATTAGGGTGACTGATGTAGCAGGTTAGACATCATGAGTAAATGTTACCTTATATAGAGGTTGGTTCAACATCAGTACTACCTTTCACCTCAGAATTAATCATGCTTGTGTTGTATGAGGGACCCCACTATATAAACAGAATTTATAAAGATTGCATTGATCACCTCTTTTTCAGATAATGGTATAATAAGCAAATTCCTGACACTGGGTGTGACTGCTGCAGTTGCTATCATAGTTGGTAGCATTATCGTGATAATTGTTTGCATCATAGCTATTGTGTGTTGCTGCAAACGATCCACATGTAGAAATTCATCCAGTGAACCAGGGGGAAACACCACTACCACAACATCCACTAGTATCTCTAATGGTGCTCCAGGGTTCAACCAAGGTAAACAAGAAACAGTGCATGTTGCAGGTATAGTTTCTTTTGTTGATTTCATTTATTTCTGTATTGTCTGATTTTTCATACACTTTTGCATTAATCTGTTTTGAGCCTTTGAATGCTAATTATTGTAAAGTTATAATTTTAACATAATTTTTAAGTAGAAGAATTTGTGGACTTTTGATAGGAAGAAAATGGTTAATTATCTAGTAGGCATTTAAGAAGTTAATGTAATGAATTGTGTATATGATAATTAGGGCATACAAAATTTGCCAATGCAGTAATTTTGTTATGTTTGTCAATAGTGTTCACCCTCACTGTAATGCTATCCATGGAAGCCACAGAATATACTACCTTATAATGAAACCATGTTATAATGAAATACATTATACATATTTATGTGTATTTTAAAACCACTTAGTAAAATGGGATCCATGAACATACAGGGACCTCTGTTATAAAGAAGTGTATTATAGTGAGGGTACACTTTGCATGAAATTCAGAAACTTTTCATTTGCATGGTATGCAAGTATTTGTAAATGAATATTTTTTTTCTCTGCTGAAGAGGTTTGCCTGTTTTGCAGTGACTAAATGAGAATCTTGCTATGATACCCTAAAACCTCAAAAGTTTTGTACCTATTTCTTACAGCTGAAATTGACTTGAATAATAAGACTTCTTAAAAATAAGACATTCATTTCGCTGTGCCTTTATTGTATGATATGCACTAGTGTACAAGTTGTATCTGGATGCAAATGGCATAGATATATATAATTGGTCACATAATTCACTGATGGTACTAAGTCTGTTATGATTAATCAATGGAACAAACAACATAGACTCAGATTTGATACAGCATGATGCAATGATAAATCATGATCTATGTCATTTGCAGTTGGAGTCAACTTATAAGATAGAATAAACAGTAAATATATTCATGTAGACATCATCGTGGTTCAACCCTGTCCAAGAGATACCATAGACTTTAAAAAATTGGTACTTAACATTAAGAGGTTAGTGGTAGGACTGGTTAGCCTGGTGTCCAGATAATGGGACACCATGCTATATGACTGTGGCATGATGCCTCAGTGCCAGTCATCATTATAAACTGCCACACTGCAGACAATATTGTGATGTGACTCTAATTGTTAAAGCTGTGTTAAAAATGCAAATCACACACACAGGTGTGCATTTTTTTAATTTTAAAAAAGAATATCATTTTCATGACTTGTAATATAAATTCCAATGGGAGACAGACTTGGGCTTTATATACGATATTTGCTTGGGTGGTGGTGGTTTCTAAGCATCTTTATTGTCAATCAGTACAATGTCATGAAAGGGGATACTATTATGAAATACCCATGTTTCTTGTATGATTATTATTTCACTAAAACCAGAACAACATTCAGAGTGACTTATTTCTCACCAACATTACTCCTGAGTATTGTTTACCAGTCTTTAAAACAAACCTCTGAAACCAGTCCACAAAATATAAAACAACTTTTTTGAGATTTTAAGGTATTGCAAGTTTAAAAATATCCAGTTTGTGGTAGTCCTGTCTAGCAGCCTGGTGTATATGTTTAGTATTGCCTGTGAGTGAAATAAATATTATTTTTTCCAGTGATTATGGCAGAAGTATTCATGGCATCATTGGCATTAAAATTCATTGTTCTTGAAGGTCTTGTGCCTTCACATTTTGGTGTAATAGTGTACATGGTTGAAGGTCTTGTGCCTTCACATTTTGGTATAATAGTACACATGTAATAGTGTACATGGTTGAAGGTCATGTGTCTGCCAACTTCAGTATAACAGTGCATGTTTGATGGTTCTTTTGTCCTCTTATTTTAGTGTAATTGTAAACATGATTGAAGGGGTTTTTTTGTCTTCAAACATTTTGGTATAATAATATAAATGTAATAGTGTACATGGTTGAAGGTCTTGTGCCTTCACATTTTGGTATAATAGTACACATGTAATAGTGTACATGGTTGAAGGTCATGTGTTTGCCAACTTCAGTATAACAGTGCATGTTTGATAGTTCTTTTGTGGATATTTTTGAAGGATATTTTTGGTATAATTGTAAACATGATTGAAGGTTTTTTTTGTCTTCAAACTTTGGTGCAAAAGTACACATTTGATAATCTTGTGTCCTCAAACTTTTGTATAATATTGCACATGTTTGGTCTTGTGTCTTCTTTGATATAATAGTACACATGTTTGAAGGTCTTGTGTCTTCTAACTTTGTTATATTAAAACACATGTTTGAAGGTCTTAAGTCTTGTAACTTTGATATAATAGTACACATGTTTAAAGGTCTTGTGTCTTCTAACTTTGATATAATAGTACACATGTTTAAAGGTCTTGTGTCTTCTAACTTTGATATAATAGTACACATGTTTAAAGGTCGGTCCTGTGTTTTCTAACTTTGATATAATATTGCACATGTTTGGTCTTGTGTCTTTTAACTTTGATATAATAGTACACATGTTTGAAGGTCTTGTGTCTTCTAACTTTGATATAATATTGCACATGTTTGGTCTTGTGTCCTTTGATATAATAGTACACATGTTTGAAGGTCTTGTGTCTTCTAACTTTGATATAATAGTACACATGTTTAAAGGTCTAGTGTCTTCTAACTTTGATATAGTAGTACACATGTTTGAAGGTCTTGAGTCTTCTAACTTTGATATAAAAGTACACATGTTTAAAGGTCTTGTGTCTTCTAACTTTGATATAATAGTACACATGTTTAAAGGTCGGTCCTGTGTCTTCTAACTTTGATATAATATTGCACATGTTTGGTCTTGTGTCTTTTAACTTTGATATAATAGTACACATGTTTGAAGGTCTTGTGTCTTCTAACTTTGATATAATAGTACACATGTTTAAAGGTCTAGTGTCTTCTAACTTTGATATAGTAGTACACATGTTTGAAGGTCTTGTGTCTTCAAACCTTGGTACAAGAGTACATGTTTGAAGGTCTTGTGTCTTCAAACTTTGGTATAATAGTACACGTTTGAAGGTCTGTAATGTTCAAACTTTGGTATAATAGTACACGTCTGACAGTTGTGTTGTCAAATTTTGTAGGACATCTTTATCATATACTGCTGAATGGATTGTCATATCAAAATGGAATTTTCACTTAAAGACATTTTTTTTTCTGCTTTGTCTTAAATGAAAATGGAGCCAATCTGATGTAAGTGTGGCTGCCATAGCAGTTTGCTTGCAAATCTTAGTGCTGCTTGTCCTGAACAAAAAAGGTGCTATTGAGATTTTCACCTAAAGACATAGTATGATGTCTAGTTGATCCTGTATGTATGTATGTATGTATGTATGTATGTATGTATGTATGTATGTATGTATGTATGTATGTATGTATGTATGTATGTATTCCTTTCACCTAAAGACATGATGTCAAGTTGGTCCTGAATGAAATGTTACTGATATGATCTCCATCCAGTAAGGTTGCCACAATTGACCATGTTGAAAATATTTTTATTACTATTTTTACATAATAAATGGTCACATCAGCATGGATTTTTCTCTGTAAGATGTCTGGTTGGTTGTAAAGGTTGCATATCTGTCCACAGCAGTTGTCTTATAAATCTTGTTGCTTCTTCTGAACAGGAAATCTTTACCATGGGTTTTTAGTCAAAAGACTGCTTAATGATATATCTAGTTGTACAGGAATGAAATTGGTGCTGATCAGATGTCTAATATGGTCACTACAATGACCATCTTGGAAGTCTTATTATTGCTACTCCATCTAATTGGTAAGACTTCATGTGATGTCTAGTTGGTCCTAACTGAAAATGGTGATGCTCAGTCATCCAGTATGGCCACCACTGTGGTTACAATGAAAATCTTGTTACTTCTTCCAATTGAATGATCATAGTAGCATGGGTTTTTCAACAACAGATTTCTTATAATGTCCAGTTGGTCATAAATAAAAATTGTGCCAATCTGACTGATGTCCAGTATGGATGCCATCTTGAAGATGTTGTTACTCCCAAAACAGAAAGTCATATAACCATGGAAGTGGAATATAGTGTTATCCTTGTTGATACAATAGCACTGTCCATCCATCACAACTTGGATATGTTTGGATGTCCCAAAGTGTCATTCAACTTTGCATTTAGATGAGTGTTAGTGAACACATGTCTGTATGTCTATGTATGTATGTATGTATGTATGTGTGGGTGTGTGTATGTGTATATATATATATATATATATATATATATATATATATATATATATATATATATATATATATATATATATAGATGCAATAAACTGACGACGAACAGTACGAAACTAGTAACTAACTAGCCTAAGCGCTTTCGACTCTTAATGAGTCTTTTTCAAAGGCAAATACAAAACATAGTTACGACAAACAAATAAACACAAAAACGTTGCGTTTGTAAACCTCTACATTTCTATCTTCACATGTGCTAAAACTATAAATACAACCAGCTTGTATAGACTAGTTGCGGAAACTGAAAACGTTGTATAATTCCCTAAAAGTCTACAAGCCAAAGCGACATCTATTTTTATTTTGTGTACATATGTAACGGAGATTATATCCCGGATATTTGGTTCTATACCGGTTATTCTTATAGTAAAAATTGAAGGATAAGAAGATTTAGAAAATGTTAAATTCTACTAGTGCATAGTTTTCATTTTCTAGTCTTCTTGGTTTAGACCGCTTGGTTTCAATGTTCTAAGGCGGCGTATCCAGTATGATTCCTTTTCCTTCCTGGTTTCGGAACTCCAGCTGTGGTTGTTGGCAATAGCGATAAGTATTATATCACTGAAAGTGTGGCCAGGGGAGGAGAAGTGTTCTGCGACCGGGCTTCTGTACAGCTTTTTTGTCATCCAATCAGATCTATGAAGGTTTATCCTTATGTGTAGCTTTTCAGTTTCTCCCACGTACTGAAGGCCACAGATCTTACATGTGATGAGATAAATCACATTCTCTGTTTTGCACGTTTTGTTTGGACCATGTATGTTTAGTTTTTCTTTAGTCACTGTGCTAGTGAATGTCTTGGTCTCTATCATATGTTGACAGGTTTTGCATCTTTTATCGCCACAGGGTCCAGATTGACTAGGTTGGTTTTGACTAGCGATTGTTGTTAGCTTGGCCCTGACTAGGATGTCCTTTAGGTTTTTTGGTCTCCGGTAAGCTACTACAGGTTTGTTCGGAAGTATTAGGTTTAGTATGTCTGACGATTGCACGGTTGGCCAGTGGTTTGCGATGATTTTACCTACTTTGGGATTGTCTGGGTGATAGGTCAGAATAAATGGTATCCTATCAACCTTTTCTTTCTGTCCATATCTGAGTAGGTCATCACGGTTTGTTTGTTTGGCCCTTTGGATTGCCTCCGCAATCAGGTCTTTGTCGTAGCCTCGGTAAATTAAATGTTTAGCCAGCTCTTCAGACCTTTCTAGGAATCTTTCATCGTTGGAGCAAATTCTGCGTATCCTCAGTGCCTGGCTATATGGAATGTTCTTAATGCAGTGTTTTGGATGACAGCTGGTTGGGAGAAGATACTGGTGTTTGTCGGTTGGTTTCGAGTAGATGTCTGTGTGTAATTTGTTTTCCACCAGTCTGGTTGTTGTGTCCAGGAAAACATGGTTTGAGTTGGAAATTTCTGCCGTGAATTTTATTGAAGGATGGAAGTTGTTTGCCTTTGAAATGAAGTCATCCAGACTTTCTCTTCCATACTGCCACTTCATTTCTATATCATCGATAAAGCGTACCCACTGGTATGGTATACGCTCAACCGATGCTAAGAGCTTTCCCTCAAGTTTTCCCATGAAAATGTTAGCATACGAAGGGGCCATTTTAGTACCCATTACAGTTCCATTGATTTGTAGGTAGATATAATCTCCGTTACATATGTACACAAAATAAAAATAGATGTCGCTTTGGCTTGTAGACTTTTAGGGAATTATACAACGTTTTCAGTTTCCGCAACTAGTCTATACAAGCTGGTTGTATTTATAGTTTTAGCACATGTGAAGATAGAAATGTAGAGGTTTACAAACGCAACGTTTTTGTGTTTATTTGTTTGTCGTAACTATGTTTTGTATTTGCCTTTGAAAAAGACTCATTAAGAGTCGAAAGCGCTTAGGCTAGTTAGTTACTAGTTTCGTACTGTTCGTCGTCAGTTTATTGCATCTATTTTAATTAATCCCTGACAAACGTGATCCCTTGGTGGATCCAGTACGCTTGAGAGGGTTGTTATTCGCCATATGATTTGTATTCTTTATATATATATATATATATATATATATATATATATATATATATATATATATATATATATAATTAAATTAGGTCACTGTCACCAGCATACAATGGCTCCATTAAGTTTTGACTTTATGAGTTTCTCAGGCAGTTGTAAGTCTTATAACGACACAGCTTTGCATGTGATTGGTGAGCAGCATCTGTATACTACAATAGTAGGTAACTGTGATCTAAGTATATGTAACATGCTACAGTAAAATAGGTTAAGTTCTTCATTTAGGATAGTTTCTCAGGTGTTGTAAGTCTCAGAATCATGATGTATATTTAATTTAATTGGGTTTTTTAATTAGTTTTACATTTTTTTTTATTCCATTGCATGTTATTATAATGTTACAGTGTTTACTAGACTTGACCTTGTTCTAAATTGAATTATGTTCTGTTTGACCTGATTGACATTTTTTAAATTTTTTATTTCATTGATGGAAATAACTAGTAATAGCTTCATTTTCCTCTAGGTGTATGAGTTCATTGAATTGTTATTCAGGTAAACATCTTGATTTGGGTCATGGTTTTGGGGATTCCAAAGTGAATTTTATAGGGTATTATGTTTTAAATAAACAAGGCTCAATAAATCATGCTAGAAAGTTATTTTCCATTAGGTAATGGTTGTTTTTAGAAAATATTAATGTTTGATGTCAAACAAAGAATTATATTATCTTTTGACTCAAATTTTGCTTTAACATGTGGCACTTTAAAAATTTTATTATGTTGTGTCCAGTTCTCCAAATTATTGATTTGCAATGATTATTTTCTCTGGAAATACAAAAGTGCTCAAACAAAATTCTTGAATAGACATTCATTGCAATTTATTCTGAATTTAAGCCTGGAATAATGTTTCTGTGATTCAACAAGAGACTCTTGATACATCAGTACAATGCAGGACATAAAAGTCACTTCATCGCCTTCAATTTTAAATATCATTGATACTTGAACTGAGTTTTATTCAGGACTTTTTATTACTAGGGCTTGTGTCTTTAATTCTTGGATTTTTTGGGGGATTTAATTTACAATAATGAAAGTTCTTTTTTATTATTTTTCACTATGTATTATTGGGAAATAAATTATTTGTTAAATTTGACAATGCTTGTCTTCACTCTTTTCTATTACTTATTTTAAGATTATACACTAGTAACAGTGGATTTGTTTTGGTGAGGGCCACACATATAGACCAAATGTATTTTACAGTGACCCAATTTTCTCTGAGACTTGGAATTTTTTGTGCTTAGGTCAGTAGTTTATCATCATCTGAATAGATATGAAAAAAAAAATTTAAAAATGTATTGACCATAGACAATTGAAGTTTCATCAGCATTCATTTATGATCCTCTAAATCAATTAATTGTACTCGTCGTCATTGATCTGCTTAAGGTTGTTGTTGCCTGATGTTTTCAATTTATCCAAAGAGGGCAGGCACATCTCATTTATTCACCTTTTGTTGGATTGTTTGTTTATGTCACTACTATTTTCCTGGGTGAATACTATCTTTTGCATTTGCACCAAAGTTTCCCCATCATTAAATCAGAGGAATTTTAGGTTAGCTAAACAGTTGTAGCAGATTCCTTTTCATTGCTGTTTGCAAAAAAGTTGAGTCCTAGTTAGACATTGATATATTGATGAAACCTTTCACACGCGCTTCAGTTCCTTCTCTTACAGATCTTTAACATAAGAGGGAAATTTATCAATCTTAGAAATGACTGTTGAACATGTCAATGTTGTATGTATGAATGTATGTATGAATGTATGTATGTATGTATGTATGTATGTATGTATGTATGTATGTATGTATGTATGTATGTATGTATGTATGTATGTATATGTGTATGTATGTGTGTATATGTGTATGTATGTATGTGTGTATGCATGTGTGTGTGTATGTATGCATGCATGTGTGCGTGCATGCATGCATGCGTGTGTGTATGTATGTATGAATGTATATATATATATGTATGAATGTATGTATGTATGTATGAATGAATGTATGTATGTGTGCGTGCATGCATGCATGTATGTATGTTTGTATGTATGTATGTATGTATTGACACATAACCACAATTGTGGCTATATAACAGACAAAAAAGCTAGGTAGCAAAGCTATAAATGTCCAAGCCTCACCACACCACCACCACCCAGAGCAAAATTAATAGGCACCAGGAGACAAAATATAAATGGCACTCATTTAAATGGTCCAAAATATAAATGGCACTCATTTAAATGCTGCAAAATATAAATGGCACTCATTTAAATGCTCCAAAATATAAATGACACTCATTTAAATGCTGCAAAATATAAATGGCACTCTTTAAATGGTCCAAGAACTATTCAGTTGGAATATAACAATCCAAGGGCATGCTGGAGGCATATTCTGAATCAAGGTTGCATGAATGACTGAAAGAATGTAAGTTAAATATCTGACCTCAGATCAACATGGCATTGCTTAGGATAGCTTTCTTTTCTCCAGTTGTCTTGGTGCTAAATAACTGTCTTGTTTTTCTGTGATGTAAACCAAACAATACCATATCCTTTTAGCAGATGCTTGTGGCTCACACTATTGTACCTAGACAAAAGAGGGGCCAATGCTACATTCACAGGGACTGACATGTGATTGTTAGTGTGTGTTTAATTTTGTATTGTGTGGTGTAACTGGCTTAGTGCATCACTTTCAACTATTCCATTTCTTCTGAAAGAAAAGATCACACTAACTCCTAATTCTATGCATGAATGACTCTTTGAAACACAGTAAATATTTTTCTGACATAATTTGTAACCCTGACTGTTGCATCTTAATTGTGACTGTTGCATTTTAATTTGTGGTGTGTGTGATTTAGATTTTTAACCTAGCTTTAACAATTTTTTTAGTGATATCACTGATTTCTGCAGTGTGACAGTTTATAGTGATTTCTAGAGCTGGGGCATCATGCTGCAGACATGTGGCATGATGTCCCACCCAGTCACATTATCCTGACACCAGGCTGACCAGTCCTAACACTAACTTCTTAATGCTGAGTGTCAATCGAGGCATTTGTTAGTACCATTTTTTAGTCTTTGGTATGAAGCGGCTTGGGGTTAGAACCCGAACCCACATCCGAGGCAGACGCTCTAACCACTAGCCACCAGAGCAATACACTGTCTTTATTAAGGGTTGGATTATTTTTATAAGTGTTGTTATGTAGGCAGCTAAATTTTCAGAAGTTTTGTTTATGTTAATAGTGACACAGCACTCACCAATACAAACATTTTTTACCCACAATAAAACTAAAGGACCAGTTTAATGAATTTCTTATGTAAGAGGTGAGCTATTTATCAACATGATATCCTTAGTAAATATTTGACACAATTTTGTAAAATAAAGAGGGGGGGCAGGACTTTTCATCAGTTACATATGCTAAGTATTGCAGAGAGCAAAACTTTACAAGTTTAGGCTATTATTATGTATTATTTACCAAATTCTGGCAGATATATTTATGCTAAAATATTAGAATTTATGGTGTTTGACTTGATAGTTATGTTTTTTTGTTGTTTTTTTTCAGGTCAAAGCAGTCACCTTGTTCACCATCCAATGGTGAATCCCTTCAATAACCATGCCCACCAAGGCTATTTTCCAATGCAACCCATCTATCCCTCACCACACGGTTCGGTCTACTCCGGTTATCGGGGTGGAGAACAGTACCCACACTCCGGAAGTGGATACTCTTCACAGGCCCCCTCATATCATCGATCATATACACCCACTAGCAGCAAATCGGGGAAGTCAAATCGTTCAAACACCAGTAACAGTGTAACATACAGTCAGAATACAGAGAAAGTCATGTTACCTGTGAACTTGTAGTAGAGGTGAATTGAGGTCATGATAACCTCAGAATTAATATTGTAAAGATATCAGCATCTGATCAGGTTCATTCTTCATTTTGGATCAGAATATAAAGGTGTTTTGAAGTGAGATCTGAATCATGATCTTTTCCTTCATTATTGTTGTTGTCCCTGTGAATGGTTGACAGTGAAATCCTTATGTGTGTGGATAAAGATTGTTTCAGAAGGTACGTGCCAGGATGGGGACTCTTAGCTGATGTACTGTCTTCATCCATGTTTAATCCATCTCTAGATGCAATAGACATAGAAACTGATTTGCCGGTGCTATCAGGTCAAGGTGTGCACTATTCATAAGGCAACAGGAAGAAATCAGCCCTGATTCACAAGTGCATCATGGGAAGGATGATTTGAATCTTTTGCACTGTACAAAAGCTAAAATATTGTACATCAGTGTCAATTTAATAATAACAACATGTATGACACACTTAAAAAGAAAATCCTGTGAATGCCTAAAACTGTGTCAGTCTATTTTTTTTTTTTAAAATTCATGAATCTTTCGCACACTAAAAATACATTTCCGTACATTTTTTTTACCTTGCAATGAAATTGACTCCCCGATAGATGCTCAAATGCTGAAGTATTTTTGTTTCGAAATCATTCTTCTAAACATTGTAGAAATTATTTGGTCCATAATTGGAGCAAAATAGATGAATTATGAGCATTTGATTCCTTTATCACAACTACTTTAATGATGATTTTGCTTTGCCATGTTGGACTCTCTTGTTCCCTGTCAATTTGGGATTAGTATATTAGGTTTTAGCAATTTAGCCATTTCAGATGATGAAGATAAATCTCATAAGATTTTATCACTTGATACTGTTAGAATCTCTCAGTAAACAGCCATTAAAACATGATTAGCCAAAATTTAAAACCAGAAGCTATGGATAATTTTGCAGAATCTTCAGTTGCAAAAAAAACTATTTAAATGCAGTGCATGTTATTTTTGTCTCACCTTCATTTTTCTAATTAAAAAGAAAAATCTCACTTTCCCAGTTTGAATGAAATCAATGTTTAGAGTTATGTATTAAGTGTTGAGTAAATTAATTACAATGAAAGTATATTGCAGTGGTCATGACTGTGTTCCATGAAACCTTTGTTGTGTATATCATGCATCATATTGCAGCAATATAATAATCCTGTCTCTTTTTGCCCTTTAGGAAATTATTCGGTTATTTTCTCTCCCAGTGAAAAATGTCTAGAAGAAATTTTCTTATAATAAATTTGGCAAGTTTGGATGTCCTGAGTAATACAAACATTGATGATTTGTTTTATTTTATTGAAAACATTTTTTTTTTTTTTGTTGGAAACATTTGAATTTTTCACCATTTTTAGGTTTTCAATGTATGTTCTACTACATAAACATCAAGTAAGAATTTACTGTATGTACTTGCTTATAAGATGAATTCGACTGTAAACAGCACAGATCCATATATATCATTGCATAATGCGCAGACATATCTGGTTCTGTGCAATTTGCTTGGAGTAATCTGTAGAACAAACAACTTATACCCTGGTCTGTGGGGACATTATGCTATGGCAGATCAGGATCTTGGTTGTTTGCAGTTTGACAAAACTTATAAATAAGTACATATGGTACTTCACTTCATTGATTGCATGGACTGTAAAGAATTTTAAATCTTTAAGTAGATAATATTCTTCCCCAAGAAAAGTCCCATTTTTTTTAATCACTAACAGTATTAAGCAAGGTCATTTACTAGAATTTAGACATACTTTATATACTTGGTTATTAATCAAGACCACACTAAATCAGCTGGCAAATTAACCAGCAGAAGACTTGTGTTGGAGCAATTTGCAGCTGGACTTTTGAGTATACATATACTCTTCTCCTGTGTCAAAATATTATTGTTAAAAATATACTTTGTTTGGGTCAAAGGAAAAAAGGTCTGTTTATATTATATAACCTAGGTTAAATAATCATAACCACTCTAAGTAAGTAGCTTGTATAGGTATTGTATTCAGCTAGATTTTTTACTGTTAAGTCCCACAGTACATTTAATAAAATCCATAATTTTTTTACATGTTTAGTCCAACAGTACATTTAATAAAATCCACACATTTTTTTTTACGTGTTTAGTAGAACAGTACATTTAATAAAATGCATACATTTTTATTAATATTTATTCTGACAATTCATTTAAAATGCATACCTTTTTATAAATGTTTTGTCCAATAATTCTAAAGGTATACATTTTTATAAAAAAAAAATTCAGAAAATTCATATAAAACGCATGCATTTTAATAACAGTTTAATCCAACAATTTAGTTAAAACCTATACATTTTTATAAATGCATTCACATTATGCATGATCAACAGTGTCTAGGTGGTTTGCATATGAGACATGTGGCTGAGATGGTGTAGGTTTGAAATGCAACCTCAGATTACAATGGGTCAGTTACTCTTGGACAAAAGTGCATTACAACAATGTAAGCACAGCTCATGTTCAACTAGTATAAAATACAACTAGTATAAAATATGATACCAGTTCAAGTGCCAGATGTTCAACCATGCATGTATGAAATAATTGTACCTACTATGTGTCAGAACACTCATTGAAAAAAAAGCAATATAACCATTACATTCTGAACTAATCTAGGCCATTTGATGCATTCTGAACTAGTCTATGCCATTTGATGTATTCTGAACTAGTCTAGCCCATTGGATGCATTCTGAACTAGTCTAGGCCATTTGATTCATTCTAAACTAGTCTAGGCCATTTGATGCATTCTGAACTAGTCTAGGCTATTTGATTCATTCTGAACTAGTCTAAGCCATTTGATTCATTCTAAACTTGTCTAGGCCATTTGATGCATTCTGAACTAGTCTAGGCCATTTGATTCATTCTAAACTAGTCTAGGCCATTTGATGCATTCTAAACTAGTCTAGGCTATTTGATTCATTCTAAACTAGTCTAGGCCATTTGATGCATTCTGAACTAGTCTAGGCCATTTGATGTATTCTGAACTAGTCTAGACCATTGGATGCATTCTAAACTAGTCTAGGCCATTTGATGCATTCTGAACTAGTCTTGGCCATTTGATGCATTTTGAACTAGTCTAGGCCATTTGATGCATTCTGAACTAGTCTAGGCCACTTGATGCATTCTGAACTAGTCTGGGCCATTTGATGCATTTTGAACTAGTCTAGGCCATTATCTGAACTAATTTTGGCCATTTCAGTAACATGCCTACTTTTTAAACTCTTTTCTAGAACCCTTGTAGAATAAACACTATAGACCCTAATTTGCTGTGGCTTTACACATGGGGATATCTAGGTCTAAAACAATTCACTTTTACATACATTATGCTTGAATTTTAAATTTACAGGGCACTTTTGATACCAGTTTATGGTATAAAATTAGCTTTTTTGATAATCACATCAGAAAAAAGCAATGGTTGTGTTTTGGTGTTTCATTTACTCTATCAGCTGTGATGCCATGTTTTGTATTAATAAACACTTTACAGTTTTATTAATGTGGTCATCATTATTTGTTTTCTATGTAGATTTTATACATCTTTTCACAGGAACAGAATGAACTAGGCAGACAGAATATATTACTATAAATGAGGAATAATTTTGTGGTCTTCATTATATATCAATACAGTATTGTTTTGTGCAATCATGACAGCTTGTTTGAGTTGTTTTGTAAACATATTTTCCTTCATATTACCAGCCCATAGTTTACATTGAAGCAGGAAGCTAATTGTCAATAATTTGTTGCAAAATATCACTTTCACAGGATTTTAACTGACTGCTGTGTATATTCACTTATGAGTTTGATCTAACTAAAAGCAGTGTAGACTCTGTGCTAACATTGCATAATGCTCCAGCAGACCTGGGTCTGGGGAGGGGGGTGGGGTTGGGTTGCTTCTAACAATCTGCATAGACTCAGATCTGATCTGGGCTTGAGTCATTGCAGTTTTCAGTGGTATCTTATAAGCAAGTAGATATGGTAATATTAGAAAATATGCTCATTGCTTATATTGCTTTGTACTTTAATCTGAATAAAACTGGCTGTAATTTCTAGTATTTAAAATGACAATGAAAGAAAGAAAAAATAAAATCACTTATGCCAGTAACATTATCATTCATTTTTATTAAATGTGTCAAAAAATATTCTAAAACCTAAAATTATGAAGAGTGTAATCTTCCTTCCAAACATGGTGACCTACGTTCCACAAGTATTAAGATTTCAGGTTTTGTACAGCACTGTTATTTTACAGGATTATACATCAGTCTTCAAAATTTAATATTTGATCATTTTCAGACCATTAATATTTAATTTGTTTTTGTCAACAAAAAAATCTAGTTAATTATATTTTGACAGTCAGTGCCCAGATGTGTGTAGAAATAATATTTGGTGGAGAAGAGTATTCATTATATTGAGGCTTAGTTATGTTCCTAATAAATGTAATGTTGATATGAGTCATTAGGTACACTTGTCCTAAATGTAAGTTAATATGAGTCATTAGGTACACTTTTCCTAAATGTAATATTAATGAGTCATTAGGTACACTTGTCCTACATGTAACATTAATGAGTCATTAGGTACACTTGTCCTAAATGTAAGTTAATATGAGTCATTAGGTACACTTGTCCTAAATGTAATGTTAATATGAGTCATTACGTACACTTGTCCTAAATGTTATCAGTTGGAGATTTTATAAAAAAATGCTTACATAGCCTAGCTATAGGTATCACTTTCCAGCTGAAACTGTGTCAGTATTTTATATGAATGATGTTTCATTAGCCACCATATTTTAAATATTGTTGTATATGTACAGTCGTGAAATTTCCTATGTGTATTCATCGTAGTTAATGATTTACTTTTTATGCTCCATTACATGTAATTAAAATTGGTATTTTTAGTTAGATAGCATCAGAGCAGGCAAGACAAAATGTTCTGCAGAAGATTTATATATATATATATATATATATATATATATATATATATATATATGGACAAGTTGTTCATTGTTGTTTATTTTTTGTGTTCAGGAGTCATCCAGTGACAATCAATTTGATTTTATTGTAATTTAGTATATATTTTATTGCCCAAGGTATTTATTGAACAGTGCATATTTTCATGTCATACATTGTAAAGATGTGGTGTATGGTATTTAGTATTAAACTCCATGTACATGTATATGCATTTGTAAATCTGTCCTCCAGTCTCATTTATGTTGTATTTTCTATTCCTCTTAAATGTATATGCTACTATTTGTCAGGGTAATTTTTCATTTAATTTTTTTTCTCTGCCAGCTATTTTTATTAATATTTTAGATTTACGAGTCCCTGAATCAGCACTTCCTTATGGAGACACTCTCAATATTAGAAATTTAATTTTGCTATTATATACCAAAATGGGATCCAAGACCAAACCAACCTTTAGCAGGAAATGTGTGGTAATAAGGGGCCTTATAGTGAGAAAGTACTGTACTAATCAGCTTTATAAAATCCAAACTCTGTGGTGAACAGCATAAATCCAGATCTACTCTTGCATAATTGGCAGGGGATGAATACAGTTTATTATATCCCACAGGTAGATTATTTTCTCTCATGCTTTTCACCTGGAAATAGTATAAATAGTTGGCATGCCATTGATATAGATAGAGCTTTAGAAATAAAGACTATTTTCTAATAAAATGTTACATCATTAGAAAGAGCAAAAATGGCAAAGAAGTCCATACTTGTTTAGAGGAGCCATAGAAGTATACAGTGATATAGCTGTAGTCACCCTTTACTGGCAAGGCTATAGAAGTATACTGTGATATAGCTGTAGTCACCTTATACTGGCAAGTCTGATCCAATTTTTGTTCAACTACTTGTCCAGGACATTTTATTTTGTTGAAAATTCACTTGTCCCACCTAAAATTTCATGTTTCAAAATTTCATTCTCTTGCTTAGATTTAATGAGATATATGTCTTGTAATCCTAGATAAAAAAATATAATGTCTAGCTTATTTATTTCTTCAAAGGGATTCATTTTGGTGGTTTTTATATTGTCAAGATATCATGTATTGACTCTTTCTTGCTCAGACACGGTAGCATGAACAAAGATGAACAGGAATTTACTAGAATTCAGATCTTCCCAGGACATAATTGACTGCCAGAGCAAAGGCTGACTTGATGATTGTTCTTGTAGTTAAAACCAAGATTACAACAGTTCTTTTCCTGCAAACAGCATTTCCATATCACAGAATATTTTTTTTCTTTTTTTACATATTTTATTTCCATTTAGTTTTAAAATGATCTTTTCTGATAGCAACTCTAAACTTGAGGAATTTTCCACCCATACTGGCGAGTATCTTGCTTATATAATGCCTACACTGGCTTTACAAGGTCCAAAACTGTAAATAGATTAGGTTGATTACATCCTGAATTTGTCAATTACATTGATAAATAAACTGGTTGAATCTTCAATGTATGTCAGTTTGGGATATTGTGTGCAATAACTGCAAAACATCCCTCCTTTCCGAGTTCATGAATGCAGTAATTATGAAACAAATGATTTTGTAATATTTTACACTTTTTGCTGCCAGAGACCCTGGAGACATTTTTACCTCAGACTTATCGTTTTTATCCCATGCTAATTTTCCTGCCCGATATCATCATGATGAAATTCCTTGCAAAATTAATTTAGTAAACTCATTTTGTACAAACTGAAAAGCTCACCTCCTCAAAAAGAAATTACTTCTTCTAAAGTGATGCATGATATTTAAATGCACTTCTCCTTTTGTGTAAAGCCATAATTATTTTGCATTAAACATAATAGTGCATGTTATAATTCATCTAATCCGTTAAAGAAATGAAAAATGCATTAGCTTTATTGAATCAATTCATAATGGAAAATACACTTCTCTCTGTAAAGTGTTATTTGTTTTATTGTGTTAGTGTACTGCTTGTGAATAATTGGGTCCAGTGAACACTTTAAAACAAGCTTTTTCTAATAACTGCAAATTAATCATACTGGATTTGTTTTCTTTGAAAGTTTTTGATTGGCAGATAATTGGGTCACTTTAGCCCAATATGCACTTGAGCAGTAATAGAACTCATGTACATGCAACAGTTATCAATAACCACTTACTACAGTATTTGCAGGACATGAATGAATAAATGGAGGGTAGATTCAGGAATTTATTACACCCAGAGGACATGAATGAACAAATGGAGGGTAGATTCAGGAATTCATTATTCCCAGAGGATATGAATGGATAAATTGAGGGTAGATTCAGGAATTCATTATTCCCAGAGGATATGAATGGATAAATGGAGGGTAGATTCAGGAATTCATTATGCCCAGAGAACATGAACAGCCAGATAAAAGTAGATGAACTGATTAAAGTATGAAAATTAGTGCTTGCCCAGCTTGTTTTAAAATTGGAAAAAGCACTTATCCTGGTCTAGTGCTTAGGAAAATTTTACTTGTCCAACTTCGAAAATGAATAGTCTGGGATGTCAGGGTATGAGATTTCATCATCTCTAACTGCAGTACATTATAATGTATCCCTCATTATAACATTATTCAGAGGTGCCATAAAAGTATAATGTGAAATAGGTGAGGTTATCTTGTTCTGAGGTAAATTGTCTTCAATAATTCAACCAGTTGGATCAGTCACTATACTTGTGTTATGTAGGAACCTTGTGATATTTAGGCCCATTATGGATACATTAATGAGATGTCAGGAGCATTTGCAGTTCACTTTACATTGTAAGTATAGCAAACTGCATAGACCTTTGTCTATCTTAGCAACACATTTGGGCATACAGTTTTCACAGTTAGATTTATGCTGAACCCAAGTGCATATGGTAAGTGAATTTAAACATAGATGTGGTACATACATCACAAACACTCAATATTTTACCAAAGATGAAGATTTCTAAATATTTATTTCTTATTGCTTTGTCTTTTATAATTTATAGAAAAAATTTTTTTACCAGAAATTAATTCCCATGTTTCCTAAATATAGAAATGTAGAATCCACACAGTACAAAGTTGAAAATAACTACCAGACACTTGTTTTGGCAGACTACCAGAGATTTGTTTTATCAGACTAAAAGAGACTTGTTTTATCAAGCTAAAAGAGACTTTATTTTTTCACTCAGAAAGGAATTTTCCAGTTAATTATCTTCTGGTCAGGTAATAGTTGTTGGACATTATTCTTGGTTTAAATTGATTTCAGTCAGGTTAACTTAAAATTTTTATTAAAGTGAAAGGTTGATTTTCTTCTTAATTTTTAATAATTTATAATATCAAGGCAGAGTAAGTCAATTTTGATTTTCATTAAACTTGCTTGATTGGAAAGTTATCCACAGGACTTGTAACTTTGTAGACTTAATGGACCTGTGATCCAATGGAATTTTGGGGTAAGTACTGTGATCTGGTTGAAATTCCGGATAATTATCAGCAATGTAAATTGCAGGCTTTATTAGGCATGAAACTGTCTTGGTATAAAAATTGAACTTATTTTAAGTCTTAAAATGTAGAAATTATACTTGTTGTCTTTTAACATTGGTGAAAATGCAGATACAGAGCAGTTTGAAGCTAATTCTGATATTTTGGTGTTTCTAACTCTGTTATTGGACAGAGCAACCAGTTTGAAGCTAATTCTGATATTTTGGTGTTTCTGTTATTGGTAAAATTATTGAGAGTCAGAATTGTTTAATTTTCAGTCCAAATTTTAGGACACTTCATGAGAGAGTAGCAATTAATCCCACCCTGGCCATTGCTGTTGAACCCTCAAGAAATGCTTTTTGACCTTAATCCTATTGGTTGATCAAGCTTTACAAGGATACAGGCACTAGCTGGGAGGTTAAACTTTGATAGACTGGAATCCCATCCATGAGTAAACAGTATACATCTTATTCTCAGAGGGAATTAGACTTGTCTCTCAGTCACCATATCACTTATTTATAACGATTTCCTAATGTATTCCTGCAAGATTTATCTCCATTTGAAACTCTTCTTGCACAGAAGTGCAATGTTTTTTTTTAACAGATTCTTATCAACAGTTTTGGTTTTAATGTTTTGAATATAACTTGTTATTTGTTATATATATATATATATATATATATATATATATATATATATATATATATATATATATATATATATATATATATACACACACACACACACACAAACATTTCATAGAAAAACTAAATATAGCACTGTCCTATATCACCAGACTAATATGATGAATAGAATATTAAAAAATAATCAAGACTTACAGCACCTGTTGTAAATGTTGAGTATTTTTAACAGAATTTTTTGAGAAGCCTTAACAGCTTGAAGTGTATTCACATTATATTAGTATTGCTTTCATCCATTATATTTGTTGAATTCGCTTTTAAACATAGCTGACTTAGGGGTATGTCCTCTACCAGCGAGTGGAGGTGCAAAGGATACAGCTTAGAATCCATTACAACATCCAGAAAAATAATGCTGACATGATTATGCTTTTGGTTCTCTTTTAAAACAATTACACATATCAAGATATCGCCATCAGAAACTTCCTTCTCTTGAATTAGTATAGTCGGATTTGTATGTGTCATTTTATCAGACATGCACTTTTCCGCACCACTGTAGTAAATATGTCATATTTTTATTTATCCGCATGGAGTGTGTAATGTTATGATTAGGTCTGACATTTTGGCTTTGGCTTCACATAAACCCAAACGGTGTGATGCCTTTGTAGGAGAAAAAGATCCCTCTGGATTTAGGAGTCAAAGTGTCAAAGGTTGAGGTCACTATGACTGACCAGAGTAACTCAGTTTCCAAAATATGAGTTCTGACTGACTCAGATACCTTCACCAAACGTTGTAGAAGACTTGCTTTTATGAACACAAAGAACCCTGTTGAGTTGGGATCAAAGATTGAACTCACAGATATTGTGTTCAGTATGTCTGTTTATTACAAATAAATGGCTCCCATTTTTAAACACCTGTTCTGCTCAACATACGTCAGCAAGGGACTCCCATATTGAAGACCAACAACTACATTCATTTGGGACTCAGAAGGTCAAAGATCCAAGCCGTTGTTACCAACCGTAGGAAACTGGTTGATGTAAAGGAACTTAAATTCTGCTTAGTACATTGCCTTGCCTTGTAAGGTATACCGAACTCTGGTGATTAATATACCCCGAACCCTTAGGTTATTGGTATACAAAACCCTGGTGATTTGTTGACCGCTATACAGAATCCTGGTGATTGGTGATTGATATACAGAACCCTGGTAATTGGATTATTTATATACAAAACCCTGGTGATTTGGTGATTGATATACAGAACCCTGGTAATTGGTATACATAACTCTGGTGATTTGGTGGTTGGTATTTAAAGATCAAACTCACAAGTATCTGACAAAGTAAAATAGTTTTAATGCAGAAAACGTGAGGTCTACTGAATATGAATGTGTTATCCTTGATGATCCTTTGGAGCCTGTTACTTATTGTACATCTCGTATAAAATATCATAGATTTTGATGCATCAGACCAGATTGTCTTAAAGAGAATTTTTCTTTCGCAAAGTAGCATGGCATAGAGCAGATTTCAGAATGTCCCGTTGCATTTCTTAATGTTTCATTATTGTCTTTTTTTATAGTGTTTGCCACTCATTTTCATTTAGAGTAGACCTTAAACATGCTTAAATTTGATGTTGGAATACACCTACATATATTAATGGCACTGACTGACAGAAGCGCATTAATTCAAAATTGTCCATATGTTTAAATACATATATTAACAATTACCAGTTTGTTCAAATACATGTGTATTAATAATTGCCAGTTTGTTTAAATACGTGTGTTTCATGTTTTAAATGCTTTTTTCTGTGTGATCTTTCCAATTTGAAAAAAAGAGATTTTTAACATGTAGTATTATGTAATACAGTTTCTTATTTTATTGAGGTATGTCATTTGTGTCATCCATGTTATACATTTTTATTCTGCATTTGGTGAACTTGAGTGGTATATTTTGTGAACTATTTACCAATGCATATCTGATTTTAAATTTTATTATCATTTGGACGTTACTCTTAGTTTATCACATTATTTATACTTGTTAACAGTAATGGAATGTAGCATCGCTTTGAATCATGTATGTAACGATCAACTGCTTTGTGCATAAGAAAGAAAATTTTTTTGCTCAGGGACACAAACCGTAACTTGATTTGATCAGACTTATCTTGCTTATTTTATAACATTACATTTTGACAAATCTATTTTCTTCCTTTAAGAATCACCCAGTATTAAAAATATATACTATATGTACAATTTTTAGTCTGAAAAACTAACAAAAGTAATAAAACATTTTTTTTGTAATTAAAGCTCAGTCATTTCCTCTGGGATCACGTAATGACTCTTCAAATTATTTTTCTTTTCATTCTTCTTTTTTGGATTCTCTTTATGGCTGCATCTTGATTATAGATTTATGTAGATGTTTTCTCACAACATATGGACACATAATAAAATTATAACAATTACTGGTCATAAGAAGCAATAAAAAATATAATTAATTACTCTGTATTTTACTTTGATTTAAATTAAAAACTCGTTACTTTTACCAATTTTCATGGCCCTCATCAGTAGAAGTCTCTCTACATACTTTATTTTCTGTATCTTTTTTATACTTTCTAATTACTCTGCACCATCAGTTTTTTTAATTGTTTATTTTTTCAGAGAACTTTTTATTTTTATTTTGCAGATATGTGTACTATAAAATAAACTGAGATTAACATTTTTTTTTCCTTTCTCAAAAGTTTAATAAAAAAAATATGCACAGACTTTAAGAAAGTAAGGATCCCATCATAGAATTCTGTCCTCACAAGAACTTCATTTGAATCATATTTAAACCATATTCTCAGTTTTGTTCATATATTGTATGTTTACAAACAGTAGTTGAATGCATTGTAACACGAGAACTTTAATAACACTGAGTTGTGAAAATTTTTATAAAAACTAGAAGTTGGAATGTCTCATACAAGCAATGGTTATATATATATATATATATATATATATATATATATATATATATATATATATATATATATATATATATATATTCAAAACTTTATCGTCTCCATATCTTCTATATGGTAAATAAAAGAACATCTTTCCGTTTGTACGTCATACATAGTGTCCATTGATATTAATATGATACCATTTGTTCCAAAGTTAAGTGACCTGATCATAACACTTGTTATATGTGTCTCTCTCTCAAAAAAAGTCATTAGTTTTTACATGTACTGTTTTTATATTGCCGTGACTGATATGGTTGTCTCATGGGAATTAAATATGGAAAACTTGGAAGATTTGTCTGTTGGGTTTTGTGCTCAAAAATGAATATATACACGCCTGTGCTATTGAAAGCACAGCTGTTCTATCCATAGAAACACTCAAGAAGCCTTGCTTTTTAACTTTCTTTTGCACGATATTTATTTATTATTTGTGTTAGATGTACATTAAAGAAGATAGAGGGATTTTTCATCTTAAAAAGGTTAGTTGTGTGTACATGGCGTTAGATATCCAGTTAAAATTTAATAAACCTGACGTGTTACAAAAAATAACTGCACTGCTACTCATAATAGATGGATTAAATCTTGCAAGTTCGAAGTTGCATGTTTTTTTAAAAAATTCGCAAATCATTTAATTTAAAATTCAAATTCGACTCAAGGTCAAGTTTAAGAGTTAATATAGTGTACATATCAATGCCGAATGAGCAGTGTGACATGACTCGGTGGTCTTAAACTAATTTTAAAAAAAGAGCGACGTCCAACAAATTTAGTTAATATTTAACAAATAATTTATTTCCCTACAAACCGCTCCGGTAGCCTAGTGGTTAGAGCGTCCGCCTCATATTCGGAAGGTCGCGAGTTCGAACCCCGACCGAGTCATACCAAAGACTTTAAAAAATGGTACTAACAGCTGCCTCACTTGGCGCTCAGCATTAATAGGTTAGTGTTAGGACTGGTCGGCCTGGTGTCAGGATAATGTGACTGGGTGGGACATCATAACCACATGTCTGCGGCATGATGCTCCAGTGTTAGACATCACTATAAACGGTCACACTGCAGACGTAGAACTATGACTGAAAAATTGTTAAAGCTACGTTAAAAATCTAAATCGCACACATTTCCCTAGAATACCTGGGGAAAATTGTTTTAAAATTTACAGTATTGTGAAATAGATCCCATATTGTCCTAGGAGTTCTTCACAAATCCAAAAGTTTCCAGTATTCAGAATGAATTCCAGTGGTTTTAAAAATGAATTCCACTCTTGACTGTGTTGATTGCTAGTAGCCTCGAATGTACTAATGTACCAACAATCCTGGTGTATCACAATGATGTCCTTGAATGAATTCACAGTTAGTCCCAATGAAGTAGTTTAGTCCTAAAATATTATTGATCACTTTGTAATTTCAGTGTCAATTTAAACAAATAAATCCTCTCAAATATTAACTGAAACACTCTTAAATTGATTCCATTAGGACTGATACAAAATAGGTAATTCTAATATGGTCAGCCGTAATATTAAAACGTAAAATACAATTTGAGAATCAGGATAAGAGTAATCTTAATAGAAATTTCCATCAAACTGTAAACTAAATTTATAGAATATTCCAAGATATTTTGCCCCAAACCCAGTAGCATCTAGAATACTGGTTTCTGGCTTCCAGACATACGTTGAATTTAGGTAACCCAACTGCTGTCTGATTAAAATCTGGATCTGCTTATAAGAAGTCGAGAGATGATGACATCGTATCGTTGTCTGTTAAATATGCTTTATGGTAATCGTACTTGGCACAATAGTGACTACCATGGCCGTCGGCACATTGGGGATATGGGGTGGGAGAGCACATGCCCCAACCCACACCCGGATTTTATCTATAAATTTATTTTGGTCTGTATCCGTACAACGTAATAGTTGACCACTACATGTTCAGGGCCTGATCAGGTCAAGTGTTATGGAGGTAGGATTCCGACAATTTTAAAAGGGCATTGACTTTCCTCGAAAGGACATCAAACCAAGCATCCATTTTTCTGTTTACATGGTACGAAATGAACTTTGACAATAATAAAATTATTCTTTTAAAGTTTTATTGCGAAGGGGCCTGCCGTGTTCTCTTCCTTGCAGCAAACTTTGTTGCGCCCCAATGCCTCATGGTTTTCATTAAATGATAGATTTCTACGTCACTAGCCATTTCTACATGACGTCAATTGCTAGATGTCCTGAAGTAAACTGATAAAATGTATTTGATTTGGCCAGTTCGATTAGCACAGTATCTATGTAATCAGCTTAATCCCGTTGTTTCTTCGCTTCAAAAGTCATTTGGAAAAAAAAACTCGAAACATCATATATAAATTTAATTCATGAAAAACCATTTCAAACGCATAATTATGTTTCAATAAAATGAGAGACGATCCTCGACACACTTAAGAATCTAGTTTGCATTTTGCAGACGACAAATTAATGAGTGATTGAATGCAGAAGATTTCGGTATCAGAGTGCACGATACTATTTTGAAAAACAGCGCTATGCGAATTATCTTTTGTAAACTCAAGGATTGCGAAAAAAAAATCACCAACCTGGATGCCATATTAAACTGGCTTAATCTTTGCGCTTCTTTCTCGTTTTTTACTTGTATGTCGGCTCATAGTTACTGGGATGGTTAGGCTATGATGCCATATATCTTGTCTTGGGATATTGCTAACGCAAGGTTCAGAAGCAGTAGTCTAAATTTAATATCGTTTTGTTTATATTTATTTTTCCTATGGCAGACAGTTCTTAGTTCTGTTTATTGGGTGAGAGGCAAAAAAGCTGACTAATGTAATCAAATTCTCTCTCTCTCTCTCTCTCTCTCTCTCTCTCTCTCTCTCTCTCTCTCTCTCTCTCTCTCTCTCTCTCTCTCTCTCTCACACACTATATATATATATATATATATATATATATATATATATATATATATATATATATATATATATATATATATATATATATAGTGTGTGTGTTTCCGAGGGCAGACAGTTCCTTTGACTGCGTGATTGTTGAGGAAATAAAAGACAGGTAAGTATAAAGTTATCTCTGCCTTTCTCAAGCACACTCGTATGTTCGAACATGATCTCTGAAGCCCAGAATAGATGTATGATAGTGCTACTGTTCATGATACTAAGAGATACTAACTTCTTAAACCAATTCATTCACTTCCATCCTTTCTTTATAAGCGGTAATTGACGACAATTCGTTTATTTTAAGGCGACATAATCTGCTATTTCAGCTTATGGGCCTTCTTATCGCACGCACTTTTGCTTTACTGCGTTTGTGTGTGTGTGTGTGTGTATATATATATATATATATATATATATATATATATATATATATATATATATATATATATATATATATATATATATATATATATATATATATATAATGTTTAAGGATTCGAACTTTTAAACTCTACAAGACGAGGGCACAAGTTGAAAATAAAACTTCAATATTTAAAAAAAAATTCTAACACCTAGAAGTTGTGATAGACAAGCCGGAAACTTAAATAGACTTGTCAAGAGTAATCACATTTCCTTCTGAAAATGGTATAGTGTCAAACAAGATATTTGAACTACCGCTGTCTCGTTTTTCTTTAAATTGTGAAGAACCACACATTATCTTGCTGTGGCCTAAAGCTGAAATCCAGAATTAGACATTCTTAGGGGAAGTCTTGATAGACCATTTTAAAAGATACTTACCTCTTTCAATGTCAGATAACCTCACAGCGATGAAAGGTAAATGACGGCTCTTTTCTACAACCTGTCAAGTGATCTCTAATACTATCATTGCAAACCCCATCATCGTCATGTTTCAAATGCGCTACTTGGTTTATGTTTTATTCTTAAACCACATTATCGCTGTAATTCGTATGAACTATACTAATTTACTAGTTTATTCATTCATTTCTGACAAGTATTTTAATGTATTTTAACGTATTACTTCGGTAAGCATTAGTAAAATAGATGAAAACCATACTATATTCTATATTTCTTCCTTCATTTTTCATTCTTGTTTCTTCCTTCCTTTCTATCTTTCTTTCAAGAGAAGTTAAAGTACTAATCGAGTAGCGATATTTATTTTCGAACTTTCAGAGATAATTGACGAACTATCATAACTCAGTCTCACCTGTTAGTGTTTCTACCATGGTGGATTTAAATTCTAATTTCTGCGCAGCATTAGTAAAGGAGGTTAAAGTTGATGATTATTGTGAAAGTTATGTTGCGGTTAGGCCTACATGCAAATATATATCCCTTGAAAGCAGGTGTCAGCCATCTTTGGAACGAACGGTTTTTATCTTGTACGACTATGACATAAAACACTGTCTTGCGTATATTTTTTTTTTGTATGAATATAAAATCGATACTACGTTTTGAAAGCATACTGGCTTCTTGAATTTAGATTCATGTTTATAGATTACATTGCAATGGTATTTCGTTAAGGGTCTTCAACACCAGACGCAAAATTTCTTATATATGCAGAATAGTCTGACAACTGGATAGGTAACTGGAGAATATTCGTGTGTCGTGGATTTAACGCCACTTTTTCAACACAATAGGCTATACACGGACGGTGGCCAGTATATCTGGTGCAGAAAGAAACCTAGTAGGGCAACCAATCCACGCGAAGCTACTTGCAAGCTTTTTCCCATACCCACATTGGTTGAGTCGGGATTCGAACCCATGCAAATGGATGTGAAATGTCTGTACTCTGAAATGGCCAGCGCCTTAGACCACCCTGGGCTCCTTGGTGATGACATAGTTGATTAGAATGCCAAGAATTGATGCCTTATGAAATTGAAGTTATGTTTGTCTATGTAGGCATTCTAAAAACAAAAAAAAAATTACTGCATTGTTAAATGATTTTGTTAAACAAGAACCTTTCTTGCCCCATTCCAAATAGTATTCATCACATTATGTTTATTACAAGCATGAGGTGGTATGTTTTAATTTCTGACATCATTTTTGTGTTGGCATACTAGTTGCGATGGAAACTACGTGTTAGGAAAATATTAAAGAATAGAAGCAAATGTTTCATGTTTTCCTTGTATTTCTCATTGATACTGTGTTCCATAAATTATTCACCAAATTTCAAATGACGATATATTTTATTTTTAAATTTCTTGGTATCAAGTTGTATTTTTTTTAAAAAAAAAAAAAAGATTTTAAAAACTCACCCGGCATAAACGTAGGTAAGATATGATGAATAAATCTAACTTACTAGTTAACATAAAACTTTGATGCTTTGTTGCAAAAATAATATAATGATTGATCAAATCAGGCAATGTGCTTGAAATATCGTTTAACATCATTAGCAGATGTGATTGATAAGGATGCCTTTCAACAGGCTTCCGATTTTTCTTACTGAAAATATTGGTTTTTTACTCCATTGTTCCTGGAAATGAAAGATGCTCTTCCTGCAATTTTTCCCTTAATTTCTTGTCAGTGGGCACACACACACACACACACACACACACACACACACACACACACACACATTCATGAAACATCGTCGATGTAGTGTCACCTTCTTAAAAAGAATGCCAGAATACGTTAACTTATTTTAAAATAAACCCGTAACTAGTCTCCTTTATTATAAATGTTCTTCAGAAACTCTTTCAAACAGGTATGTACGTAGGTACGTGAACTTGACACGTAATATTTGTTGTTACGACGTATTATTGTTATTTGCTTAAGAAAAACAATAAAATTAAAAATTAAACATTAGCTATTAAAATGTAATGTATAAATATTTCAATTACTTATCCAATACCTTGGATTGCTTGTTTTGTAAAAATTTAATTTTGGTGGTCACTGTTCCTTGAAATAGCCAGTCGTAGCTATAACCACCTTCAAAATCTAAACGCCTGATCATAACTATTGTGTCAACGTCCATGTATCCCACGTTTTTTTTAAATTTAATTTAAATTTCATGTTCATTTTTACTTTTAATGGATTTTTCTCCCTGTGGTTTCTTCACGCTAATCCAGCTTTAATACGTCAGTTTATGATACTAAATTGAACAAAACGACCCTCATTAACATTGACTATTCGTATCTGTATCCGTCATCGCAGATAGTCAATGAAAATGATAAAGGAGTGAAAAATATTAAAATCTTGCTTCTCTGCTTTGAATCAAATTGTGAATATTGTAAAGTGGCAATTACAACATCTTTGTCGACTAGAAACCAGACTACAAAATCTGTACGTATTGCTAAATCGATAGGTGTAAAACGTCTGTGAGTGATACTAATTTGAAGCGCTGCATGTTGCATGATAAGGTTGTGTTGCAATTAATAGTTTATCTTAAGAATTACAAAACAATGCTTAAAAATAAGGAAAGAGATTTTGCCAGTTTATGCACAATTTGATTGCATCAGGCCATGTTCGGAAAGGCATGTGGTGAAAGCTACAGATAGTCCCCGTTGTTTTGTTTTGGGGTTGTTTTTTGGGGGGGAGGTAGGGTGGACTGGAACACAATCATACGCACGTAGAAGTGTGAGAAAGTGTTGACCACTTTTTCAAAATGCTTTCCTAATATTTATTTCCTTCAATGTTGTTTCTTCATACAAGATTTTATTTTTCGCTTACCCTATGTCCGTTTTCGTTATTCCGCATAAACTCTATCAATAAGTCTTGCACGTCACGGTTTTCTGTATTGTTTGTTATCTTTTCAAGCGCCTTTTAAATTCGTTTTATTGTACGTGTAAGTAAATAAAACAAATTACTTTTGCTTAGTTACATTTTAACACATTGATTATGCGTATAGTTAGTTCATCTTACTAACAGCAGAAGTTACTCATGAAATGTTTATATGGCCTCTCCAAAAAAAATAATTTTTATTCAATAGTGTTGCTTTTTGTCTTTACGCATTAAGCATCAACAAAAATTAAGTTGGTGTTTTAGACTGATAATTTTAATAGCTTTGGATGACAAAAAAATAGGGTTTTTTTTGTTCAATTGGTGCGTGTTAAAAACTAAGTTACTAAGTGTCATTACGTAATGGTTCAAACGTTTCCTGCAAGACTATATCTAGCGCCAACTGATGAAAGTCAACTTGTTGCCCATTAGAATTTCGAATAAACAAAGACCGACCGACTGAATTTGGGGTTTCAAGAATTGTTCTGAACGGTAATTTATACACAACATAACGAAAATCATCATTAACTGAGGGTTCAGAATACATTTGTTTCTTTCTAATTTTGAGCGTAAACAGAGTTTAATCAGGATGGAAAGAGAGCCAAATAATAATGAACTTATCTTAGTTTTTTTCGTGTACTGTAGAAAATAAGTTTGTTTTCATTGAGATCTCAATTTAAAAATAGCACGACTTCTTCGAAAGAATCATAAAAATACGAATTAAAAAAAAATAGTCCAGTCTTAGATCCTTGATTCATGGGCAATATCCGGTGCGCAGTACGGTGGGAAATTGCTCCCTAGCTTAGATTTTGCATATTTTTTTCCCCCAAACTCTGGCATTTTAAGGATAAATCTGCAATTACTGACAGTGTAAGAAAGATTTTATGTGATCATAGAGCAGTTCATAGCACGGATGTACCCAACATACTGCATGATAATTGAAATAAAAGGAAAGGTATGATGGACTGACGGACGGACATGCAAAAAAAAAATAGCAACTAATGTTCGCTCAGTACATCAACCACATTATTAACAGCTAGTTATCCCAAAACACAATTTAGTGTCACTTGAACGCAGTTTAAAAGTCAATTCCCATATGAATATTTTTTAACCGTTTGAAACTGTTTAAAAGACTAGTCTCACTATCAAAGATAAAGGAAAGTTTTGATAACAGCAAAGAAAATTAAGGGGTCTGTTCACTTTTTTATTTTAATAATGAGTTTTGACATCGAATGCTAGATTGAAAATGACGTGTCTTTCCAAACATTCTATAACGTTGTTGGATTTGTACTAATTGCACGCTTGTAAAAGTTCTAATGCACAGATGATATAAAAATTAGTTTGTCCCGAATGAAAATGCTCTCGCGTGCAGTTACTCTTGGTGCAGTCAGAGAGAAATAAACAAACGGCCAAGTGTATCTGAGAGAACCAATGACAGTACCGATTTTCCCGGAATCACACCTACACCCACTCCAAGGGCGCTACTCGCATGGTCTCCCGAGACTGAACTGCCAATGTACCTGTTTTTAATATTTTGACGTAAAATGCCATGGCGGTTAACAAAGACTGACGATTAATCGGGTGCTGGTTAATCGAAGTCCCACTCTGTGTGTGTGTGTGTGTGTGTGTGTGTGTGTGTGTGTGTGTGTGTGTGTGTGTGTGTACAAACACACATACTGCATTTACTTCGAAATTAATTTCGATAGATATGAAATCCACAAGTGCACAAAAACATAATGATCATGTGCATTGCTACAGGTAATAGTAAAGATAGCACACACACACACACACACACACACACACACACACACACACACATATATATATATATATATATATATATATATATATATATATATATATATATATATATATATATATATAAATATACATATATATATATATATATATATATATATCATTCCCTATAGGAGTAAATGCTCAAATCCAACTGTTCTCAAATATAACGCAGATAACATACAGATCGCGTGCCCTACATGGTTAAATACTCAATTCAGTTGTTCTCAAATTTAACACACAGTTATCACACAGGTCGCTGGAAGCTCAGGATCTATGAACTCAGCTTTATTAACGATTTAAAGAATACAGCGCAGACCCACATGTGACGGCATATTATGCGACAGCAGATCAGGATAAGGACAATTCACATAACTTTAACGTTATACTGCAATAACATGTACATCTTCCATAGCGTCGTACAGACGGCAATAATCTCTACAGATTAAAAAGCGTTGTACAATGACAATGCTTTAAATAGATTTAATAGTATCGTACAGACGGCAATAATCTCTACAGATTAAATAGCGACATACAGACGGTAATAATTTCCACAGATTAAACAGCGTCGGCAATACCATTTACAGATTCTATAGTATCGTAGAGATGGCAACAGTCTCTACAAATTCAATAGCGTCGTACAGATAGCAATACTCCATAGATTCAATAGCTTCTAAAGAAGACAGTATTTCTACAGATTCAATTGCTCAGTCATTTAAATATTAAAATAATAGTCACCGCCACCTTGACAAAATATTATTTTTTAATAAATTTTTCTTATGTTGTAATTAGTTGTTTAATATATAATATCCTAACTTTCAGACAAAGAAAATAGACGTAAACAGAAAAAAAAATACGATGAGAACGACAGCTAATGTCTTATAAAGTTCTTTTACAAACAACAAAAAAATTGTCAACATAAATAGTAAATCACAGCAGATACAGAGAGGGTGGTAGTGGCAGTTGTTGTTTAGACATAATTCCAGTCGAATAAAGAAAGAATAGAGGGGAATCAAACTGTAGATTGAAAACAGAAGTTGAATGTTAGAGTTTTGTTTACATGTACATGTCTGCGTTAAAGTTCGTATTTTGTTCTATGCGACTTAGAGACAAAATTTGTGGAATGTGATTAGTCCGTTTATAACGCAGTTACAAGAGAATTTCACGAATATAGAGAAACATGTTAACAGCTATGACATGTTTAAAATGAGTGACATGATCTTTGTCTGTCTTTCATAAATTTAATTTGAAAATAGCACTTTACATGAAAGTACTCATTTGTGTCCTATAAACTGTAACTCTTTACATGAAAGTACTCATTTGTGTCCTATCAACTGTAGCTCTTTACATGAAAGTACTCATTTGTGTCCTATAAATTGTAGCTCTTTACATGAAAGTACTCACTTGTGTCCTATAAACTGTAACTACATGAAAGTACTCATTTGTGTCCTATAAAATGTAACTCTTTACATGAAAGTACTCATTTGTCTTATAAGCTGTAGAAAAGCGATGTGAACTGATTATGAAGTGCATTCGATAGCATTGGATATTACAACCTTGTCTTAAACAATGTCATCAGTAACATCATGTGGTTTATAATACAATATTGAGTATATTTTTCTAATAACACAGATGTTTTAAGACAAGCGATAATATTATATGGTATACAAATCTATTTCATATGACCAGATATGCCGACACTTCCATCTTAGATCTGCCAGTTGAATGATCCCAGCATTCTGCAAGTGGACTGCGCCTGTGTGAGAATAAGTTTTACGTGACAAATTCGAATTTTTATGTTCTTTCTTTCTTTCCCCACTAAAGTAAAACTTGTACAGGTTGTGTAGGCATTTAGAACCGAATATTTATGTAACGAGTGTCATTTACTGTAATTTTATTACGCATAACTTTAAATGGCAATTATTCACTTTATTCTGGATCTTCAAACAGCCATATTCCTTTGGAAGGATGTTGTTTATTTACACCACCCGAGAAGTACATACGACAAAATCCATGTTAAATTACGTGTGCATTTTTGGACGAGGTCAATCTAAAGGTGTGATCCTATACAAACCAGATTGAATGACGCGCGCTGCAATGTCACAACGAAAGCATCGCGTGATGATAACAAACTTGTTCTACCTTGTTGTTTGTTATGATAGTCCCGACGACATCTTTTCTTCACCCAGTTTAGTTAGTACATGGCTACGATTGTAAACTACCATAGTAATGAATAATTTTTGTCCGGAAGTTGATTTTTTAAAATTTTTTTATAGATGATATTTAAGGTGAAGAACATTCAGATATCATTTCAGACTGTCATTTTGCTTATGCGTAAGTATTAAGTTTTTGATTAACAGTTATTTAGTATTTGAAGCTAGGTCAGTTTTAACTATATGACTTCAAACCTCACCGTAAAGTTGCCGAACATGACCAGACTCGGAAAGACGGGAGCATAATATGGAGATTATACCTTTTCGAAATTAAGAGTGTTTGAAGAAATAATGCTGCATTGTACTTGCGTTTTATATCACAGCAAATTATATTGAAAAGTATTAAAAGAGACATATGGAATCGATAGGCATCGTAATGAAACTTCTAAAGGTAGTGAATCAAAGCAGCCAATATTTTAGCTCATAGGAGTAGCCTCCCCTAACAAAGTTTGTCGATACCGTTTCTTCTGTTCAAATATTATTAGTGCAGCTTAAAATTATGAGAATGAGATTGTTATTAATGATCCACCTGATAACCGAAAACATGCCAACCAGAGTTTAGACGCGACAAAGAGTGCCGCTATCAATATGATTCACATGTTACCTGCAGTGCCGGATTTATGACGAAATGAGGACCCTTACTTAGGCCTACACAGGTAGTCAGACATACATACTCAGGAAATTTAGAAGTAGTTAAAATATAACGCGTTACCTGATCAATCATTATTTTTACAATGAAAAATTCACCGTAATATATTTTTTACCAAGAAGATGGGCCTTCCTGGCCAACATGGGCCCTGTGTTTAAGCACACCCGATCACATCGGTAAATCAGGTACTGGTTACCTTGTTTCTTCAATGTTATCAATTTTTTGTGAGAACTATTGCTACAAAAACTGAAAAACAAAATTATCTTAAATTTCAGTGAAAAGAGACGTGAGTAGTTTATAACGTGTAATAATTGAAAGTGAGCATATTTTACATGTAATGATTATTTTGATAAGTATTATTTAACAATATCAATGGTAATACTCAAATTCAACATAGAAAAGGTGTATTTTGCTATGTGTAATACTTTGTGCTGTATGTTGATGCTAGATCAATTACCAAATATTCGAGTCATTGTGTACCTATGGGAACAAATATATATATATATATATATATATATATATATATATATATATATATATATATATATATATATATATATATATATATATATATATATATAAACTATGGTTTTAAATTTGCGTTATGTACTACGTTTAATTTTTTTTGTTTTGGTCAAAATGTAAGAGGTGAGGGGGGGGACTAGAATTTAATAATCAGATAGCTGCTACTGCGCAGCAATTAAATTAAATGATATAACATGTTGTTAGTGGCAGGTCTAATCTTTACCGGATGGAACTTACCATCAACCTTATGATGGGAATTCATCCTCGCATAAGGTGACTCCAGTAAGTTCTTAAGTTCAACCTATATCTTCGGCCCATGCGCACTAATCTTTATTCTTTATCAATGCGGGCCAGGAGGAGGGAATCTAGCAATAGTAGCAGGTTAGTATTGCACGATGAAGATTAGTCTCCTCCCCCCACAATACATTTTAGTATCAGTAATACATATTCTGTTGTTGAGTAGCAGAATTTACAAGTTTCGTGGAAGGCTGCTGATCCCATAATTGGTGAGGAAAATAAAACAGGAATACTCACCCTCACTGTCACAAAGTAAACTGCTGCAGAATGTTATCTTGATGGATCACATTTTGAGTTTTGCTTCTAGTCTCCAAAGAAATTGCGCCTTCGCTATCATAAGCTAACGAGCCATGGTAAAGGGAGGAGAAAGTCGCGTGAGATGGTAAAAACACAAGTTTCACCACATTCCCCAGAGTTGAGGCAGCAACTGCTAGAACATCATGGGATTTAATCACCATGATTGAAAGGTCACTCTCGGTAAGTGTTTGATAATCTCTCATAATAGTCATTGTAACACATATAAAAACGGTGAAGCTGAAGTATCAGCTATCTATTATGGGAATAAAAGAAGCTTCCTATCCATGATTTCCCCTTTAAAAGCTGCCAAAAAAGAGCTTAAAGCCAACAGTGGGCATACAATTCTGTATAGATTGTCCCAAGGACAGATGAGACTGATTTTGGTGATCTCAATTAGAAGTGGATTAAACGATGATTGCTGTTTTTTAAAATTATATTTTGCTGAGAAACCTGGCTAGCAAAGAAGAGACGGGCTCATAATTCCTAGTGATCCGAAACAACTTTATTATATGGGTAGGGCATAAAGCAAGCATGAAATAGTCAGTCTTGAAAGTAAGATTCTGAGAAGAAACGTCACCCAAAAGTTCATTGGCGATTTCAGTCATGGAACAAAATATTCCATCTTGTCAGTAGCGAGTGAAACACTAGTTGTTGTTGCTGTTGTTGTTGTCCCGGGCTTAACGCCATTTCTGAGCACAAGATAGGCTATACATGGCGGCCAGTATTAATAGTGGAGGAAGAAACCGGGAAATCACCGGAAAGGACAGTAGTAGAAGAAAGTAAGAATCCGAGCTCAACAACCCCTCTCCCCACCCCTCCAGACCTCCAAACAAATACAAAATACCTATGTAACGTAATAGAACACCTGTTGCAATCAATAATTGCGTTAAGAATCCGAGCTCAACAACCCCTCTCCCCACCCCTCTAGACCTCCAAACAAATACAATAGAACACCTGTTGCAAAATATCTAGGTAACAGGTAAAATTTAATTACATGATCTTCCAGAATAAGCAAAATGATATGTCAGACTCAATCTTCCAAATCATTACGATTTAGCAGAGCGTGGCGATTGTAGACTAAATTAAGCATTAGAATTCCAGTAAGGTAAGTGGTATTATACCTCATTACCAACTGTTAATGTCTCAACTGTAGATATCAAAAATATTTCATTATCATGGTAATAGAGGCTAAACTTTACTTTACCGCTCACATAACGACGGGACTCAAACAAATCTTTTATTTGTGATTTGTTAAGAGGGTATTTTTTGTCGATAAAATACACCTTTGACCGATCAAGATCAATTGTAAGTTTGGTGTATTTTTGCTGACTAATCGGACAGTGAAAGTTTTTAAATTCCGCAAGCAACTTTTGATACAATTGTTCGAGATAATTAAAATACTCGCTGTCATCAGATCTGATGAGCGAAAGTTTTAACTTGTCACGGGTACCACTAAAGCATATGCCTGATGTTTCATTATTAATTTCAACTGTCAATGGTTTGTCGTCCATCATTAGATATTTGATTTTGCTACTGTAGCTATTTGTCACTGTCAAATTTTCAAACATTATTTTTAAAGTTTAGATAAAATTGTAGTTTGCAAAGATAATGTCAAGTATATCTCTATCATCATGACAATACCCAATTGCAAGTGTATCTACCCCATTTTCGCAATAACGTTTATCATCAAAATTGCTCAAACCGCGTTTGATAAGGACATCTGTTTCGAGCTTATGATGATTTGTCCGAATTGACATAGCTCTTATAAAACTAACACCACCATCAAGCGCGTACTTGTAGTCATCAAATTCTATAAACTTTTTAACAAAATCACCAGGCAGACCTTTTGCTTTTTTGTTATTTTATTATTGTCTAACAATACGGCATACATTTTGCTGCGTAATCCGATAAAGTATTTGATAGCGCTCGAGTTCATTTCATCTTTGAACTTAACAATAACTTTTTTATTTGTGTCGTCATGAAATTTACTGTCACGTGGGTAATCAGAAAGATCAAACAGATATCTATTATCAAACATGTCCTGATAGACGTTCTCGCATTCGATTTCATATACGAGCGAATCAGTATCAGTAAATAATAATCTACTAGCCGGCCATTGATTTTTAACAAAATTATAATGAAAATCGTACATCAGCCACTTTGATAAATCTAACACTGAAGCTCCAACGTAGATCGGCTTGTTTAGTTTTAGATTTGTTTTTCTTCTTTGTATCGCAACAAGATTATCATTAAAAATTTTCATGCTCACAAAATCATCGTCTGACACAAGTTTGTTTCTGCGATTGACATCATTGACTAGTTCGATATTTACGCGTTTCCTAATATTCTCCATCGTCTTACCAAAAACAGAATTGTTCATCAGTTTGAAAAAGTTTTTCTCAAAATCAGTTTTTGCCGCAGCTCTTCTTGTAGTGTTCGAGTTAATATAACCTCTCATCCACGGCGACTGATTAAATTTTAGTACGCGATGAACTTTTCTCAACACGAGACCAGCATCGACTGCTTGTTTTAAAGCTTTGTAATGCAAAACATAATTACGTTTATGAAGCAAATTTGGTACTAGTTTCTTTACCATAGAATGTTGTCTTGGTAATGCTGACGCTTGTTGTTCTTCTGATAACAAACTATAATCTATAACCATCGATTCCGCGCAGAAAGGATAATCGTTATGCAATTTGTGTAGCGAAGTTGGATAATCGAGATCAACTTCAACGAAATACGAAACACCTTCGGGTATCTTTTTTTCTGTCTCTGATAGAAATTGATCAGCCGTGATCCAATGAAATCCATCAAATGGCATTGATTCTGCCATCGAATACCCGTACAAGTTATTACAATCTAGATAAACTATATACTTCGAAGGAAGGTCAGGATTATACTCTTTCAAATATTTGTTGTTTGCTTCAGCATATTTCTTCGTTATCACGCTAATACCGCATCGGATACCTTTTTCGATAAAATTGAACATAGCATCAGTCAGTAATTCCAACCTTACCTTACTAAACTTTAACAGAGCATCCCATGACAGTCCGGGGGCAGAATAATACCAGCAAGGATCTAGTCCGTAATTATTATAACTCACTTCTCGAAAACTTTCAAAAACATCTGCTAATAATAACACGTCAGTTTTCAAATACAAATCGTGATAATCACCAAAAGTCTCACAATCAAACTCTTTCCAAATATCTTGTGCATACTTGTACTCATCATCAGTGATATTTTCATTTTTAAGTTGCGAGTAAAATTTGTCTTTGCCAGGTAAAGATGTTTCATCAAATTTATTCCAATCGTCGAGATATTCGTATGGAAAAACTCATTTTTTAGCTAGTAGATTAAATTTATCTCCAAAACAGTCTCTTAGGTTATTAAATTTACTACAACCTTTTACTAGCTCATCTAACGATGCTGCCATAAACTGCAGGCTGTCAATAAAACGTAATTTACCTAGCGTAACTGACATATACTTTTCAAAATTATTTGGAATGCATTTGATGACATTATTGAGTTTTAGATGAGCTTTTATCTCAGGATCACCAAAAGCTTCTACGATGATGTGACTATCATATCCTCGAAAATTGTGAAGAATAACCGGAATAAAATCTGAAGAGTGAAATTTTAAATTACACTGGTCATGAGCCGCTCCACGATACTGTCCGGTCAAATGGCAATGGTCACGTACTTTTTTCCTGGCATTGTCAGTGTCAAAAGCTTTTTCACAAATATAACAAATTTTCGCTTGCTCGTGTTCGGATTCTTGTTGAGGTGTTAATTTTAACATTGGAGTTACTCTTTTCAAACGATAAGTTATATGATCAACTTCGCTGATCAATTGCTTGAGAAGCCAGACAGCTGGATTTTTACCACGATAGAGTTGGATTGGTTTAGATAATCTCGAATCAGCGCAACAAACTACCTTGTACGCTACTCCACATGGAACATGATTTTGAATTTTTCTTGTACTCGATTGGTTAGGATCATTTTCTACGCCAAGTACAGGTTGAAGTAAGCATTCGAAATCGACGTATATGACGAAAGGAATTTTTAGTTTGTGATTATGATGGACAAACTATAACACGCTATCTTTTTTAGATGGCATTGTTATTCTTTGTACGTCACTACATTACTGCAAATGCTTTTGTAATGTTTCATTGTCTCTACAACCGTGCAAGCAGCGATAACAAAAGAACTTTTTGTTGTTATTTTTATTATACTGTCTTCCAACTAGTCTGTTAAAGTTTTTGATCCAAACGTAATGATTTTTATAAAACAGTAAATTGATAGTCGATTGTGAAGCTTTTTCTGAAATATACCTCAGATAGACATTTTCTTTTTCATCTAATCCGAAAACGTCAATCGAAACATTATTTTGCTTTTCAAACTTTGGTATTTGATTTTCTGCCACTGGAAAGTCAATACCAGCACAATTTAATCTTGACACGTGACTGATATACTTCTCAACACGATCAGCATTTTTTCTGCTGGAAAAAGCGCGGAAAGAACAGCCCATTGGAAACATTTGCTATCGACGTTTTTTATGTTTATACAGCACTGTTTATTTTTTATTTTTGGTGGCAGGTCGATATACGAACTACCGCGTAATGCGTCATAATTCATCGTGTGAAACAAAATTTCCTTGATCATTTCAAACTTCCAACCCGAACCTAATTCGGTAAATTCTTCTATTTTTTTCCAAATTTCTTGGTGTATTTCATTAGATAGTGACAAAAGATCACTACCAAGTAAAACACGTCTAGATTTTGCGTTGATGTAAGGGTCTGCAATTTCCTTGTTAGTAGATTCTTCCGTCACAAGTAGTTTTGAAAATATAACGTGATATTGCACTAACAATCTTAGACCCTTGTGTTTTTCAAGCTCACGTTTTACAGTCGTCTGTAGCAGATGAAAGAGATTTGTTTCAGTAAAATTTACTAAAACATTTTGATTATCAAACTGATAACTATTATCAAAACCTGCAAAAGCAGTCGCTATTTTAACAGGTTCTCCAATAAGTCCCTTCTTGGCTATATCACGCAATTTCAACATCGCTATACTATAGTCTAATATCTAATTGATAATTTACCGCACACTGCGCATGCGCTAGAAAAACAATTAGAGATAAAAAAATTACTATTAGTATAATATTACAAAATCTGACAAGCGCACGTGAGCAAGAGGAATATCACGTTTACCAAAAGTACAACCTGTACGCTGGAAATGTATTAGGTTCGGTTATTAACATTAAAACTGGAATATCTGTTGGCAAATTAACGTCAGCGGGTTATACGATTAGTGTAAAGGGAGATAATACTGAGAGGATTACGATGTTTAGAAAAGATTTTATTTACACGTTGTTCTGCAATGATATTCCAGAGGGGAAACGAGTATATCATTATAATGGTAAAGTCACTGATGACAATATTGAAAATTTATCCTTACAAGACGAGTTTCAGCTCCACCCAATCTTTGATTTGTATGAGGCTAACGATCGCAGTATTATTAGAAACAGAAAAACTAAAAAAGTTCTTAGTTCTATGAACAATATGGGATATCTTATAGTAACTGTTAGAGGAACATCGACAGATCAAGTTTGTTATACTGGTCATAGGTTTGTTTACGAGGTGTTCAACGGATCTATACCCAATGGTCTGGTTATTAATCATATCAATAACGTAAACACAGACAATCGATTGGAAAATCTGGAGCTAGTGACCCAACAGGAAAATGTGAGAAAAGGACGAGGTGGTGGTATTAATTTTAGATGCCCAATAAAACCTGTTATTTCGTTAAACCTTGAAACGGATGAGGAGATCAAATTCAAATCTATTACAGCTGCGGCGAAATATTATAATATAAATCCTAGAGCAGTAAAATTTGTAGCTGATGGAGCAACAAAATCAGCTTTTTCAAACAAATATGATGCTAGTATTATTTTTAGATATGATGATTAATAATATTTTGTAATTCGGTTTTAGTCTAGCAATGATGAGCAAATGCTATAATATCATCGCAATCAAATTTTATCGTCGTTACTGCATTTTCATCAATTTTTTTTTCTGCTTCTGTTAGTAATATTTTATGAGAATCACCTTGCATTACAATAACGTCAACGGAATATGAACTATAACCTGACAGGCATTTTCTTACTGCTTCGGTCAGTTCGTGGTAATTTAATACCTTAACTTTTTGGTGATATTTTACCTTGTCAGTCATCTTATAACAACAAATTAGATAAAAAGTATATTATAATATGGATATGATGAAACGACTCGATCAACTATACGAAGAAGATACTAGTGATATCAGCGATAAGGTCTCCACAATCTCTAATGATATGATAGACAAATCTGTTGGTTATAACGAAGATGATATTTTATATAACAACGAATCTGATGATGGTGAAATAGTCACTGTTACTGACAGATCTAATTACCGCAGACCAACCACTGGAAAATATAATGTCAAGTATCACATTGCTAAAAAAATTATAAAATTTGATTTTACCGTTACAGAACAGCAGGTAATTTTGCAGTTAATCAGACCTTTCTTAAACATTAAAATTTCAGGTCGACAGAAAAATATAAAATTTGATTTCATCTTTGTCAAGATTTTTAATCTAATGACGATCTCTGACGATCGCAGACAATATCTAATATCATTATGTAAACCAGTAAAAGGTGTATCTATCAAACGAAAGTATGAGGAAATTTATAATAGCATTATTTCACAGTCGATACAATCGACCGGGTTGGAATCCAGCTGTTAAATTTATCGCTATACCCACGCCATTTGACTAAACTTTTATCTCCTTTTTTCCTAATCACTTTTTCGATAACGAAAACATCTTGTTCAGTTTTTTGTAGTTCTTGTTCGTAAAAACTACCTACTATAGGTTCCCCTGCCAGATCTTTTAACGCGTACGTTACAGGTATTGTTAAGAGTACTTTATCAACAACAAATACTTCTTCGCTCCAGTTTGGAGTAAATCCTTTTTCAAATATCTTTTTAGTCAAAGAGATTCTAACTTTATCACCGACCTTAAATTTATGTCTGCGGTACATGTTTTCGTTTGCTAATATTGGATTTTTGATAGCGTCATTGGGTGACATTTTGATAGTTCGGTGTTTCGTATTATTATACTCATCAACGATTTGATAAAGGTCAGCGATGTACCTGTTGGTGTTTTTAGCTGTCAGGTGTTTATGTATCAGCTCGTTTAACGTGCGATTAAATCTTTCAACGATAACGCTTTTCCCGTCATTTCCTGTAACGTATTTTTTAATATTATTTTGTTCTATAAACTGCTCAAACTTTTTGTTAAAAAACTCTGATCCGTGATCAGCCCAGATTTTGTTTGGCTTTCTTTCTGTACTCGTTATTATCTGTTTTAGCGCATCAGTGATTGACGTTCCTGTTTTATCTGAAACTGGCACACTAAAAGCGTATTTGCTGAAAACATCTGTGACATTAAACAAATATTTCTTATTATCGTTAAACTGAGCCAGATTGGATACATCTACCAAATATATTGCCCAGATATCATCTACAGCGTTTGCAACAACTTTACGTCTCGGAAACTTTTTTTTTAGGTCTTTGCAGTTCGACTGCAAGATCATCGTATAATTCTTTTCCCCGATCGCGAGGCGATTGACGAGACTCTCCGAGTCCGAGTTTATATTTTGCTCCAATCATTCCCTGAACAAATCTTCTATCAAAACGTTCTCGTAGATTTGTTGGCTCCATATCATGTAATTCGTCTAACATTACTTTATCACAATCTGCTTTCGAGTTTTCATGATCACGACAACAGATATCGTGACGCATCGCTATTGCATCCACTTGATTATAAGGCTCTTGTCCCGGCAATGGATTATCGTTTTCATCTAGTTGTTGATCTAGCGGATTGTAAGGCTCTGTATAACGATGACCTGGCAAGGTCCAACCGCCTTTTGGTTTTGGTAATTTTCCAATAATTTTATGTATATCTATACTTAACCCTATTATTTCTCTGTTGTTACAACGTTGACAGTACGTAATGATTTTATCTTGTTCTATGCAAAGATCTTTGTCACAATCACAATTGCATTTCATTTTATTTTATTTTGTTTCATAAGATTAATCGTCGATCAAGATAACTCTATCAACGCTAGATCCTACTTGTTTTTTCAAAAACATACTTTTCTTTCTACCACAGATTGCACAAATACTTTTTAACATCGTTCTATTATTTTTCGTTTTTTTCCGTCATCTCATCCTTGTTCTCTGTTTTAGTTTTGCATTTGAGACAGTATGTTGACATTATTATATCAAGGAGTTTAGATAAAATTGATTGCAATCTTATCATTCGCATGAGAAGGATGCTCATCAAATTGTAAAATAAACTTCAAAAAGTTTTTACTCCCAGAGCTTTTACTCTGGTGCATTTGTCTGACAAACATGATACAATAATAACCACAAGCTGATGTTCCAATCGGCTGTAGTTGATTAGACGAATAATTTATTTTATCAAATTTTTTAAAAAATATATTTTTTATGAGATCGCTTGGAGGAAGTCCGAACGAATCAAAATAATTGTTATCGTGGACAGCAACCCAGTGGGTGCCAGAGCCATCATTGAAGTTTTCAATATTTACAACACAAGAACCGCCTGTTGGTACGTCATCGAGTTCATCCTTGGAAAATACTCCTCGAAATCCAACAACGTCCTTCAATTTTTCAATGATGTCAACATTGCTCAATAACGTCTGGTCCCTGGTAGAGTTAATCCGCGTCCGATTCCTAGTAAGTTTGGCAGCAGACTTCCCGCTAGTCCCGCTAGAAGTGGAGCGAAAGGAATAATTCCTCCTTGTTTTGTTTGTTTGCGTTTTGTTGTTTTCTTTTTTTTTCGATGATTTTGTTTTTTTCGGCGACTTTTTCGTTGGCATTTTATTTTATACTGTTACATAAAATTAACGATAGATTTGTTTGATACCACGACCTTCGACTGCTTTCTTCGTTGCGCCAGAGACTGCTCCTGACGCAGCCGCAAGTCCAAGTGTACCAAGTACTGGTAAAACTTTGCTAGCTATTACTGATAACGCTGGTCCAAAAAATCCACCTTCTTTTGACATTGCAGTTACCTGAGAAACAGATAATTTCAGCACAAAAGGTTTGTTGCGATCGAGTTTATTGATTTGTTGTTGCGTTAGCATGACTTTTACTGCAATTTTATTTGAAGTTTCCGGAGAGATCATCAAAGAAACAGAGCTGCGTTTAGCAACAGCTGCTGATAATTTTTCAACTTGACCAGATGTTATGTATATTTCTCGAGTTGTGTATTTGGTTTTCATAATGTTATATACAAGTTGTTAGATTAAACTTGTACTGTCATTCTTCCTTTGACTGAATCGATGGTCAGAAATCGATCACTAACCAATAGCGCGTATACGTTATACTGTTCACCTGGCACAGCGCCCAGTGTCCACGTGACCTCAATATCTGCAGTCGATCCCACAACACGCTCCAAATGTTTTGATACGTCAAAGTAAAAGATGGGATAGAGCGATCGAAACTCTTCTATTGATATTTGAGATCCACTGTCCGCGTTCTGATATTTTTGCATTGCTTCCATAAGATACATGTACGGCCAAAAGATGTTTCTGGTGGCGTCTACGGCAAAATTACATTCGATTGCACGTTCGGGATACTGTTTGGAATTTACTCTCACAAATATTCGTCTAACGTCTGGGTTATCGAATACGGAGTTGTTCATTTCCTGATGGTTACGACGTGCTTGTCGTTGAAATACGACGAACAAGTGTCGCGGTAGTTGTTCCTTGGGCGTGGTCGTTACACGCCACGTGTAATCAGTCGCGTTGGGAATGGCTGTTTGATAAATCCTGTTCTGTTGGAAGTGTATCTTTTTGTAAAGGTGGCTAGTAAAGATTCGAGCTCCATCATTTTAGCTAATGAAGGGACAACCCGAGGCATCCACAGTGCTAATCTTGTAATAGAAAACTGTCCCTCAGCCACTCCACCGGCGTGTATTATACAATCGTTTTGATCAGCTCGATCTAATATAAGCGTATGTTTTATTCCTCGAAACACTTTGTTATAATCACGGCAAAATCAAAAGATTGTACTTAAGGGGAGCATCATCGTTATTTGGCGAGATTCTGCGGCAAATGCTTTTCGTTTGGTAAATCCCTCGATATATTGTTGTTGTCTTATATTTGTAACGGCTAACCTGATCGAATCACCTATCGCAGCGGCATCATCAGCAGCAGGATTGGCGATGAGATTATTGTTATTTGCAGCAGGATTACCAGCACCAGTACGAAACTCACTCGAAACAGCTGTACCTAATTAGGTATCTTTGAACCACATCATATTTGTGGCTATTGATCTGGAATAGTCATCGCTAAACGAAACGATGTTTAGTATTGTACTCGCTATGGGTAAATGCATTGAAATATCTTCTACGGTTTGATTGGCCAGTTGGTATCGTGCACTCTTAAACAAGCTCCAACCATTATTGAAGAGAGCGATTTCTGCATCAGTTGCAATATCACCACCTATCATAGTTAATATTTGACCACGCACTTCTAATATTGCCTTATGGGGTAGTAGAAACACGTCCTCGTCTCTTGTGTTAAAAGTTCTAACCCCAGTTTTATTCGGTTCGTTCGAGTTTTCATCCAAATACTCGACATACTCTAATTCTGTTACAGCATCGTCACTATCAATTTCTTCTGCAAAATCGAGATAGTTTTTAGCGGACATTTTATTTTATAATCGTTACACAAAATTAAAAGGCAGCAGGGGTCATCGGTTTTGTTTTCTTTACAAGTTTACGTACTATTTCTTCACCACTCGGCGACAATAATTTTTTTGTTGTAGCTATCATAGCTCGTTTTGTTTCTTCTGTTGGCGCAATATCTGATATTACTCGTTTTATTTCTGATGGGGAAGGTCCTTTAATCTTATCAGCAATCTTTTGCCCTACTGCAGTGCCTGCTTAAGATGCCGCCCCTGTAGCGAAATCTTTACCGGCGTCAAGTGCAATGGGCGCTACTTTACGCGCGATTCCTGGAATATTCTCTGCAATTGTTGTAAATATATTTCCAAAAAATCCACCTACGATTTTTCTTCGATAAACTTTTCTTCGTCTCATTTTATAAAATTATATACACAAAATCACATGCCTAGGCAGTGCGTAGGTGTAAGTAATAAGTGACTATCTCGTTGTTCACGTCTATTTGTCGTCCAGATTGGTCTGTAAGTTGCATTGTAATGCTTGTAAGTTGATTCTCAGGTGTTATTGGATAGTAGATAATCTGTCGCGGATTGATTTGCATGAGAGAACCTGGTGGGACTTCTGGTGAGAAACTGTAGATCGTTTGCCCGCGGTTGCCTTTTGACGTATAAGATCCAGATGCGATAGAGCAATTGATGAGTATTGTATTTACTTCTGTGATATCTACTGGTAGTTCTCCATCAAATGTCAAAGATTTATCTTCACCGGTGGTATAGTATAAAACTCTAGTAAAACCTAACATCTTTCCAATACTTCTTTCTCCAAAGAGGACTTTCATATTTCTTTTCACTGTTATCCTAGCTCGTAAGGTGTTATAATTCGCCGCTAATTCGAAATTATCAGCATTCCCACCAGCTTTTGTTAGAAGCTCTTTTATTGTTCTGTTTAGATCAGTAATGTTATAAGCTCCTTGTGGAATTTGTAGTTTGTATTGTATATCAATAAACTCTTTTTGTGATGTTGGAGATTGTTTAACATTAACGATTAAAATTTCATCATTAACCCCAGTTTTAATATTCGGCATGGCGTTACAAGTACAAGAAATTAATCCAATCTCATACTGTTTTGCAGGATCTAGTTCTATTGGTAGGTTGTAATTTACTGTAAAATTCGCGCTGTTTCCTGTTATTTGTGATGAATCAAGCAATAATGTTGTTTGCATTATACTAATATTTTAGATAAGATCGCGGTGTAAAATTTCGTACTCGGGTGATGTTAGTAATCCACTCGATCTTAGATGATCAAGTATATCAATAATTTCGTTATCAATCTCTACACTTTCATTACCAGCTTCTTTAGAGGATATCAACAGCATTAGCCGATCGACTATGTCTGCGTTTGATGTAAAAACTTGAATTCCACCTCCATTCCTTTCCTCTGGTAATTTTTTATCTCGCATGTTTTCATATTGTTTGAGTAGTCTTTTAAAATCCCAACCTTTACTATAACCTCCTGGTTTATTTCGATATTGTTTTGATGTTTTAAGAAAAACCTCAGCAATAATTCCTTCTCTAATATAATTGAGTAATGTTGTAATATTTCTTTCATCTTTTTCATCTTTAATATCATCATCAGCACGTGAGCCATCTTCTACACTTCTTTCTAATTTTTCTATCAAATCGTTATAGTTTTCGTCTGACCAAGTTCGAATTTTGTCAATATCAATGATATTATTATTTTTAATAAACTCTTCATACTCAACATCTTCTATTTTAAACCTAGCTTGTCTTCTGTAAATTTTTATAGATTCTCCAAAAGGTACCATTTTTATCACACTTTCTTGTAATAATTTTTGTTTCTCAGTTAATTCTTCAGTTTGTTCTGATAATTTTTCCATCATACTTCTTATCTCATCTGGATTAACCGTCAATCTTGTTATTGCGTGTTGAAGTTCAAGAGGATTGTTCATTAGCCTGTCAAACTCAGCTTGTCGTGCAGCAGGATCAGCAATGTTTCTTACAAGTTCGTTTACAATTTTTACAGTTTCTTCTTTTGATCTTTCTCCAAGTAAACCAAACAAACCCTTTTCTTTCATTTTTGCTAGTTCTTCTGGAGATGATGTTTGTATTTCTGGCTGCTTGCCAAGCATCGCCTCAGTAACAGGTTTGAAAAATTTGGTTCTTTCTTCTTCTGCTTGAACTTGTCCACGTCGAGCTTTTTCCACCTTTTTCTTAAAAGCCGCTCGAGTTTCGAGAAACTTTTTTAGCAATTCGATTTTCTGTTGATGTTTGTCCATTATTTTTATACGCTTTACAAAATTATATCATAGAAACGTCTCAAGGCAACAACGAAACATCTTGGTTGGATCACGCGCTAGCTTGTCAAATAAAAAGAAACTATATCGATCTTTAGTTGCTCGATGATATAATTCGATAAATTTATCTTTTGTAACATCACCACATTGTTCGTTTGCAATATTTCTCACATCCACATTATCTAGTCCGGGAAATAATATGAAACAACCCGTATTTCGCCTAATAAACCTATCAACATTATAAAAACCTTAGGCAAGATAAACAGAATTACATCTTTTATTACGTGATAGTGAAAAATATGATCTAATCTTGTTCATCTCCTCGTTGTTTAGCGGAATATCATCAAAGACGATTATCTTATGCTCTGACGAATCGAGTTCGTTCACTGGAACGAGTTCTTCTGGTTGTTTTATCAAAAATATATCATCACCAATGCCAAATTCCTCACGAAGTTTATCATTATACTCGTTTAATAATTTGTATTTGTCTTGTTGGGGGTTGATGGTGTAAATATACACCTTATCATAGTTAAAGTTATTATTGAGTAAAAGATTTAATAACAAATTTGTTTTACCAGATCCAGTTCTCCCAACAATAAGATAATGACAGTCTGGAAGTTCATTGTTATGTTTATGCTTCACCAATCGCTCGGTGTCAAAGTTTATTATCTTCGCCATCGTATAATTTTATGTTATATTAAACCAATTTTGTGTATAACGATATGTATAATGAGCTACTATACAAAATTTGGAACATTAGCAGATTTATTAACAGAATGTTACCAGGGTGACTTATCCAAGTATGCGACTCTTGATAAGCTCAAAAATGAAATCAACAATTTGTTAAACGTTGCAAGTGTAGATCCAAATGAAGTTGTAGTTTTCCAGGACAAACAAGGACGATTAAAGACGAGTAATGTACAACTGTCAGATGTACTTATACGAAATCCTACTGCAGTTGCTAATAATATTGTTACTTTTAATAATCAAGGTAAGATAGAAGATTCGGGTAGGTCAGTTAACGATTATGTTAGAAAAGCAGGTGATTTATTTACGGAGAACATTGTTATGAACCAGAACAAGATCACATACCTTGGAAACCCAACTGAGGATAATGACGCTGCTACTAAGAAATATGTTGATGATCAGGAATCAAAGTACGTGTCGGTGCGTGGTAGTATAATGTACGCGTTTCTCAACATGAACAATAATAGCATTACTAACCTTAGAACACCAGAGTTTGATTTTGATGCTGTAACAAAGAAATATGTTGATGATATCAACAATGAAATCACCAAGTTCAAAACTGATTTTACTAATCACATCACCTTGTTTTTAAATTTTCGCAGAAACATAAACAAAACCAATAACGAATTTTTTGGAAGTCCGCCGTCTGTTGATATTACACTCGATAATATTAACACAAAACTCAACGATATTATTAGTGGAATTCCTAGTATTGTTGAGAAAACGAGTATGATTAAAATTCCTCACAAGCAGATTAAAAATATTGTCTATACTGTTGCTTCTGGAATGTCTACTTGGTCGCCGCAAAATAACACTCTCAAACATACTGCAGAGATCACTGGTGTGTATAGATTGTCCGTGTTTAGCAGTGCAAAGTTTAATATATTTACCTTATTTCCATGGCGTCACTCGACTGATAATTTCTCTGGAACCGTGTCTATTGTGTTAAACAAAGATGTTGAAGAAACTTTTATGCTAATAGCAGATGACAAAAAATTAACTGCTGCGTCATATTGGTATTGTCTGGAATTTGTGGCTGAAACACCTCAACTAGTTACTTAATCAAGCCTGAGATTATGTGAACAAATATTATAATGAAAAAAAGTATAGTTGATTTCAATCATATTTCAAAAGATATTCCAGGACAGGATGTGGACGCACTAAAACAATACTACAAATATTATCACAAAAAACTTTAGTGCGTAAAAAAATGCTACAAATATTATAACAAGATCCTTCGAGTAATATCATATCTACCCTTGTTAATGACTAGTTCTGGCATAATTTCAAGTGGTATATCATTAAACCCGTTTTTGTTAATCATATCCGGTGTTGGTGTTTCTCTTACAGCAGCTTGTAAAAAAGTTGAACCTAAAATTTCGATAAAAAGCACGGCTGCTTAACATCAATTATAACTTACAAGAAACTACTTGAGCAGACCCGGTCTTACCTACGAGGAGTTAAATATAATATGGACTATTTATTACGTGAATTTCGTATTATTGACAATATGTTAACAGATATTATACCCATGGGGATCAGCAAATATGAGAAAGATTATCAAAAGAAGTATGATATAACATAAAATTTTATATAATACCACTTACCTTACTGGAATTCTAATGCTTAATTTAGTCCACAATCGCCACGCTCTGCTAAATCGTAATGATTTGGAAGATTGAGTCTGACACATCATTTTGCTTATTCTGGAAGATCATGTAATTAAATTTTACCTGTTACCTAGATATTTTGCAACAGGTGTTCTATTGTATTTGTTTGGAGGTCTGGAGGGGTGGGGAGAAGGGTTGTTGAGCTCGGATTCTTAACGCAATTATTGATTGCAACAGGTGTTCTATTACGTTACCTAGGTATTTTGTATTTGTTTGGAGGTCTGGAGGGGTGGGGAGAGGGGTTGTTGAGCTCGGATTCTTACTTTCTTCTACTACTAGGACCACCGACCCACAAGAAGTTACTGACAAGCTTTCTCACATATCCACATTTGTCGAATCTTAGATTCGAACCCACGGAGAAAGAGCTGATGGCAGTGATCCGTAACGGAAAGCGCTTTAGACAACTCGGGGCCCCTGATGCACTAGTCTTTACAGCTATAATTGTCAAATCAGGCCACCTAATAACTGGGCCTTTCGAAAATTTTAGTGTTCTGTGTAAGGCTCCCCTATAGCTCAAGATTGCCAAAACGAGCATAGTTTCTTTTAAAAGAGTACAAAATTCGCCAATGCACTCTTAGACACAACTATGATTAACAATTTAGCACATCTCCTAATATACCAATCCTAAACAGATTCTCCAGTTTGATATACATCTCCAGGACGGAGCTAATGCATTTAGCAACTTCGGTAACATATCGTAGCTGACGGATCGTTTGAGATAAAGCTAGTGTTAAGGTGGAGAATCTGCAGCTTGTTGTGTAGGAGATAGCCCTTCTGCTGCGACAGAAGGTCCCTTGGTTGGTATACTAGCAGGTCATTTGAAGTCCTTATTTTGTGTTGTATTTGCGGGATACTTCTGATGGTTGAGAAGGCGTACGTGAACAGATGTCCCACTCCAGGATGAAAACGTCCACTGCCCAGGCCCTCTGGTCGGAAACCGATACAAGCTCTGGGTGCGTGGGCTATAAAGAACGACGAAACTGGATGACCTCCACCTCTAGACAAAATAAATACTTCCAGTAAGGAGCAAAGATAGTGATATTAATGTACACATCCTGGAGGTCGATGGAAACCGTCGTCATCGGGTTTTATGGCATTCCTGACTGAGAATGTGGGATCCATCTTGAAAGGTTGTTCCTGACGAATCCCGCTGATGGAGGGAAGTCAGCAAATTAAAGAAACACTCTCTATTTTTGGCACAAAAAAAAATCCGTGAGTAGAAACCAGAGATTTGGTTTTAAATACCAATGTACCCCACTGGAGAAGGGAGTATACCTAGTCATTTAATCGCACCAGATTCAAATGGTGGAAGCACACACCATACTATTAGGAGGGATGTCTCGAAACTGAACCTGGTATACATTTATGAGAGGACCCAACCATCTAATGAAATGCCTGACATAACCTCTTAAGAAAAGGTTTAGCCTGGCATCTACGGGAACCAACGGAAGAGGGACACGCTGCTGGAGAGGGAGTGAGTTCCTATGTTACTTCCCCCAATACATCATTTCATTAGAAAGAGAAAGAGACCACGAACGTCCTCTCTGGTCCTTTGCGGTGCCCACATCTAAAGCATGACTGTATTGAGGTTGTTGCTTTGACTGAAGCAACATGGATTTGTAGAAATTAGCTGATGAACCTTGTAACATGACATGCCACAATTTCACTTCAAAGGGAATGAGCCCTTCGAAAAGGGTATCCGCATACAAGGCAGCAGCCCATATCCCGCGGAGTTTGAAAAGCTACGCTGATAAAGCCACGGAGAAGGATAGAGCATAATTTGATATTCTGGAGAACTGTGAACCCACGAGAACAGACTGGACGTCTCCGTCCTGCTCTCACTCACGGAAAACATGACTTTGTTGCTGGAAAGAATCGTGGTGGGGTGGGGGTGGGGTAATGGTGACCTCGACCCATACCTCCTCTCGTGCAGGGACCGTCTCTGGTGGCATACTCGGCGTGTGGGTTAGAGCGATTCTCAACCCTCCTGGTGGTGTTTGTGGGATTGTCTCCCCACCTCTCCTGTTGGCCCCACATTCTACGAGGAAGATGTCGGTCCACGATTGCAGCTTGGGGCCAAAACCAGACCCCGTTAGGATTTAATGGGATTATAGAAAAGGGGAGGATGCCGATCCTCTTCCATTTACTACACGGCTGTATGTATGCCATTCAAAAGTAGACTGAAGGGTGAGGGGATCACGACCCAAATCCAATCCATATTCCTGTATTGAATGGTCTTAATTTACCAGTTGTTTAATTTATATTGCGTGTTCGACTTTTATTCGTGACTAAGAGCCGAGTTTCTGTTTATCTGATTTTGGTAGGCGTTTTTAATTTTTTTTTCTTCTAAATTTTGAGTTTGTGATGTAACCGTATTTACCAGGTAAGAAGGTTCTGGAAGTAAAATTGTTGAAAAGTTTGGTGGAACTTTGCATCAGAAATTTGAAATTGCCACAGCAATCTATTGTGTTTTGTTCAAGTCGGTATTTGTATATAGAGGGGACTTGGTAAACATTTATTTCTTCCCGTTTCATATCAGTGTTGAGGAATCTATGATTAGAGTTTCATGTCATGTTTAGATGTATTCTAGATGATATGTTTATTTAAATTATTAATAGGGAATACAAACTGGTCATTGACATTTTTGACTGAAACATTACTTGAAACATTACTGAAACATTATTAACATAACAGCCTGGATTGCATCATTGTTGTGCATTGAGGCATTCTAAACTGTTGGGATTCATTTGGAACATTCTGCATTTGGATTTGTGATAGGGCATTTAGGACTATTTGGGATTTAATTTACAATACTGTAAGAGTCTTTGGATTTCAAGTTTGTATTCTAGGGAAATAAATTATTTGCTGAACTTCTCATACATTGATGTTATCACTTCTTCTCTGTTACATACTGTGAGATCCATAATGACCAGTCAGGTGACTTGGATCTATTGGAAGACCCTTTTACATACTGTGAGATCAACAATGACCAGTCAGGTGAATTGTATCTATTGGAAAACCCTTTTACATACTATGAGATCCACAATGATTAGTCAGGTGACTTGGAACTACTGTAAGACCCTTTTACATACTATGAGATCCATAATGGCCAGTCAGGTGACTTGGATCTATAGGAAGACCCTTTTACATACTGTGAGATCTACAATTACCAGTCAGGTGATTTGGATCTATTGGAAGACCCTTCTTCATATTGGATTGCCTTTTATTGTAGCTCTCCCATTACCTAGTAACTTGATCCTGTTGATTATAAGGGTCCCTGGGCACTTGAAAGGAGAAAGCTCTGCCCCTTCACAGGGAAGGGGTCAAGACAGCCAGTAATAGCTTTTAGTTAGTAGGAACTGCTCCTCCCTCACAGAGAAAGGCATGACTCAATTTCTGCCCAATGGGATAGAAGCAAGCCCTGCTCCTTCCTAATGGCAGGGTGCCCCTCACTGTCCTACTAGACAGAACAGGGTGCTGCTTCTCCCATGGGGGTGCATTTAGTTATCTGTACTATGGGATTGGAGAGGATGTGATGACTCACTTTCCACCTACCATTTGCTTCCTTGCAAGTGGACCCAAAACCATTAAGCAGCTCCAAAGAAACGTTATTACTACTATTCTGAGACCAATGTGAAGAAGACGAGGGCACTTTCTTCATTCTTTTGTAAATATGTCTGTGTTTGGCGAGATCCCAAACCTTGCCCAAATAGAGACTGCAAAACAAAATGAACACCTGTCCTTTTGCATTCAGTACTTGCTAGTCGTGTAGGGTTCCAAAGGGATTTCTTGTACCCTGAGGCACTCCCCTTGCTTGAACTATGATACAAGAAAACATTAAAAGCAAGATTTATCCAAAAACTTCTATATAAGTATTATGCAAAAGTGTGATGTATATTCATCAATCAAGTAAATGCTAATTAAAACTACAAGGACTCACCCTTTCATCAAATTAAAAAATTAAAATGACCAATAATAATAAAGTTTTAAATTTAAAATATTGACGTGAACCATTTTTATTTGAGTACTGGTGACAAATAATTACCAAATAAACCATATAGGCAAGATTGCAAAAAAACAATAAAATGATTAAAAAGAATACTATCCAATACAGACTTCTTTGAATGAACAGGTGTTCAATAACTAAACATACACATGAAAGTAATGACTGCTGCATGACCTCTTTTCCTGAGGAGATATAAATGGCAAAAATAAAATTAAACAAAATAAAAATTCAAATGATTTGTGTTGTTCTAAAATAAACAAAAGAGAGTCAAAATGAAGCCACACTCTAATTCTACAAGTATATAGGAATATCTATGTACCAACCCAAGCTATAAAAAAAGAACAAAATTATTTTCAATGATAATAAATGAACACAAAATCCAGTGGTTGGGTGGGGTAACCTACATGCAAGGTTATGGAAAACAGCCAAAGAAATGCCAATAAACTCAATCGAGAGATAACTCCAAACAGGATGAATACTAGATCTGATGGCAATGTCATGCTGTTAACAACAAATGACACAATGAAATTATTCCATTCTCAACATATGCTCTAATGTATGGCAATTTTCTACAAAGAGTGATATAGACCTTCTTAAACATTGAGGTCAACAGAAAAAAAAATGAAAATTAGTATGCATAGGGAAGAAGCTGTAATTCAGAAGCTACCCTATTGAAGGACCAATCCTCATTATATGATTGAGTCAATTTTCTATCCAGAAAAGAGTAAGCTATACAACAGCATTATGTATTAGGTTATGTATTATTGATATTGAAATCAAAATTGTTATAACTGGATTTCTTTGTAATTACTATCACAAGGAGAGAAAGAAAGAAAAGATGTACAACACAAATAGTAGGTCACAGAATGGACCACAGGATAGAGCCATAAATCCAGGGAAGTGAAATGTCTATTACAAACTTTATGAAAAAGTAAAATAAGAAAACTAGATAAGTGTTCATTGGAAGACTGATGCCACAAATGTTTTTGCCTTTGTATGCATCAATGTTACTTTTAACACACCAATGGATATATTAACACATTAATGACTATATAAAATGGCTGTATCATGCTGAGGAAGTCAAGTACCTTTTGCAATGACACTTCAAGTCATCTAACTGGGGCTTGCAAGGGTGGATATCAAACTTACAAACCTTGGATTATGAGTCTGAAACTTTGGCTTCTGAAATGACCAACATGCAAAATTTAACAGACAGATGGGACAGATAGATGTACAGAAAAGGATAATACTATATGCCATACCACTGATGTGGAAGGTGATAAAAAAAACCTTGATTAAGAAATTTAAAGCCACTGAGAATGACTTTTAATTGGTAAATGTATATAGTTTGAAAGACTGTCCATCCAAACAACATCAAGAAACAGAATCAAAGATGAAGCAGTATATGACTTTGTTAATTTTTACTGATACCAGTACTCAAACATTTGATACATTATCACTCCATAAAAATCATAATAATTGTTGTTGTCTGAACTGGAACATAATATACGACAACATTATTTTCCAGCACACATACATGTACAATGTCCAGCATTGCATAAAAAGTAATATTAAATCAACATTAGAAATGGAGTCACAATTATTGGAATGTTAAGAATAATGAGCACAAACCAGAATATATTCATATTTATAACCTGTAATATTACTTTAATTCATTTGTGAAAGCAAACTATAATATATCATAATTTTCCAAAGTTTCTATACAAACTTCAAAAATGTGTAACTCATCATATGATGATGTTCAAATATGCATTTCATATATATAGTGAATGCATATATAAACTACTGCAGAAAATGTTTTTACTTATAACATACAGTCTACTGCTGCTTTTGGTTATATTGCACAATATCAGCAACACAGGATAATGTATACACCTCATTACACATTGAACAGTATGAATGGCTACATTGCAGTATGTAAAAGCTGTATTGCACTGTCATGACTAATTAATGCCTAATCCATATTCATTAATATCAAACTTCTTACTCTTGAAAAATAGCCCCAAAAAGATTTTTTTTAAAATCACTCTTCACTACTGTATATATTCACTTACGAGTCTAGTCCAAATGCAGATCTGGTTATTTGTTGTGTGTTCATCAGCAAACAAATAAAATAGACAATGATCTGCCAGATCATCATGTGATCAATGTCAACGTTGTTTGCAGTTGGACTTTACATGTATGTGAGATACTTATTTTGATCTCATCATATTGACATTACTTGTATGTGAGATACCTATTTTGATCTCATCATATTGACATTACTTGTATGTGAGATACTTATTTTGATCTCATCATATTGACATTACAAGATAAACATTAGACTTCACTCCGACAAAACATCCTTTAAGTACAATTGAAGATCAGTTTCAAACAATTAATTATGCATATATTTTACTATTATATACAGTACCATATACAGGATATCTATGAATGGTAAAGCCGTAAATGACAATACAAAATGTTTCTGATTCATAAGTAAATATTTCCTTATATTTACCAAAAATAAGTTTTGTTTTATTAAATTTTCTCAGGCAAACACTATAGACTGATATGGAATTTTTTTCCACATCGTGCCAATGTGAATAACAGCTGCATTAATGCATTAATAAAAAAAGTTACAAAACTGTTCACAAATTAGCTTTATATTATGTATTTTGTCAAAAGTTAGTTTTTCACAAGAAATGAAGAGATTTGTTTTTTGTTAGCTCATTTCTTGTGTGGATTGATAGTGAACATTGTTGAGGTGATGCTGCAGAAATATCAGTGGTCAGATTGACAGACTTCATAAAACACTAAACTTTAATGGTTTTGAGTCAAATCATTAGAGTTTGGGTTCTTCGCTTTATTTCTGAAATCAAAGGTCAATTTTTTTTGTGGCCCAAACAAACTTGCAGCATAGTTCTGTAGAAGACATTGCATAAAATTTTTATTGTCACATAATTTCTGTTTGTAATTAGCTCTCGCCAATGCCCAGTTACTCGTTTTTAAATACGACTCTGGTTATGATCAGATATACAATCACTACTTAATTTTATTACACTATATAATCAAGAGTTTTGTAAAAAAATGTGTACCATTTTCATAGAGTGTAACAGATATATGATACTCTATGGATAACCCAGAATATCAAGTTACAAGTTGAAAAAGTAAGTTCATGTAAATATAATCACTGGTTTTTCTATTCTTGGTAATGGCAGTTACTTTTGATTGCAGATCAACATAATTTTGTTGGAAGTCCTTTATAACACGACATTTTCTGTCAAATTTTGTTAAGCATTTTTTTCTTCTTCCGAAGAAGCTGATTAAAAGTAGCAGAGAAGCATCTACTTAACAGCCTTGGTGCCAGAATGTTCCTTGGAAAATCATGTGTTACAACAGGTTTTTAGAAGTTGTAGATAGCAACTGCAAGCACATAATGATTGACACATTATATATGAAGGACTATACTATAAACTGTAAGCAGATAATGATTAACACATATATAAAGGACTCTAACAATAAACTCACTTGGTCATGTGGCCTTGATAATTTACACACAGATTATGCAAGAGAATAGAATTAAAAGTATACCATATTGAGGTGAACATTTTGAACAAAATACTATCAACAAGTATCACAAAATGTGTAATTAATTTTCAATAATATCATAGGCACCAACAAAATGAAACAGTTTTTTCTTTCTACCATTACTCAAAGATCCTATTTTCCATTTTTAAAAGCCTTGTCAACCACCTTCAACAATTTTAATCAGAGGCCAGGTAATATTTATTACAATGAGAAAAGGGGACGAAGCTACTTGTTCAATGAATTTATTCAACAAGAATCTCTGTAGCCTTTAGGGAGGTGGGGGAGATGTCTATCTTAAAAATTTGTTTTAGAAAAGTATGAACTAGACAGAATCTTTTTTGTACCAACTGATTAGGCCAATCACACAATGAAATATTCTACTTGAGCTGATTATGGAAAAAATGTAACTATTGGCTTGAAAGATGCAGAAATACATATTGAAGGAAGGACTCCTATTAGAGTAACAGATTCCTGGATTTAGAGCCATAATATACATTCAAGATTCCAAGAAAGTAACTCTTTATGGTAAAATACAAAAATACTTTATCTAAATATTATGGTGTTTTAAAGGGCATACAGTGATGAAGGTACAAAGTATGTGAAATTGTAACAAACTTTTTTGACAACTTTAATGGTAATGTTTTCAATAAACAATGATATTCAATTTGCAGAAAATTTTTTTAAAGCGATTACTGGGCATGCACACATAATATCAAATAGCACATAAGGTACATATGTGATTGCAATGAGTACATATAAAATTGGCAGTATTGCTTAAGGAACATAAATTGCAATGACTAGTTTTCACTCCTTTAAATGCACACATCAGATACAGTCAAACCTGTCCAAAAGGTCACCTTTACCCAGCAGTCACCTGTCACAACAAACCTTCTTAATTCCTTCTGGCAAATTTCTTATATAAATGTCCTTTATATAATGGTCACCTGCCTTATGTGGTCAGGTGTTTCCTAACCAAACAGTGGATTCTTCCTGCCTTAAGTAGTCACTGGTACATATCTAGTGACCACTCAGTCGTTTGCTTCACGAGGAAGGCACTCTTTAAATAAAGTAAAATGTAAATCAATGTGTAAACATTTCTTATCACTGTACTCTAGATTGTGTAATAAAAGGGTGTCGATAAGCCAAATTCGAAAGAGAGGCAGAAGGTCAAAGCAATTAATTTGCTGGATGATGGAATAGTTATTGTGTTATTGCAGCATAAATAGAAGTCACCTTTTGTACAAGTGTGAGAGGTATAGTTCAATATGTTCATCTACCTATAAAACTAAATCTATCTCTAAAGGAATTAAGTTCATATTTAAAATAAAATAATAATTACAGCTCTTTTCATTTAGATCAAAAGTCATTCAATATTCAAAAAGCAGGAGAAATAAAGTTTTTTTTAAGTAAATTATGCTTCTCCGAGAATATTTACCCAATGACATTACATGGGAATATTAAGCTGCTACCTCGCATATTTATCCCTAAGAAAAGATGAAAATCATCTTATCCTATTTTAAATATACAAAGGGCCGTAACACTTGCTCACTACCTCCCCTTGATACCACCAGGTGTCACCAGATTTTAGCTCAATGAGATACTAACAAGGATGTCTGCATGGTAAGGTTGTTGAGATGGATTTTAAGTACTATGATTAGGTAAGTATTCTCAGAAAACATAATTTACTTAAAACTTTGCTGTCTCCTTCGAATATGTTCCCCAATCACTTCACGTTAGGAGGATAAGTAAATGGAGGATAGGATCCTGAGTATTCGACTGGGGAAGAATAGCAGAATTCTCCCATGGAAAAGATAACATGTTCTCCTAATTACAGAAACAACACAGCCAGAGATTCCTTGATCAGGGACTCTTTATCAAAAGCTAATAAGATGGAGATGAAACCTTAAGTACAATAGTTTCACTGAAGAATCCAGCAAAGCTAACAGGTTGTGTTGATTGATCTAATTCGGTCTGGTGGCCTACTGTGCTGTTGCCACCTACCCTACCAGATTCAAATTTTGTCTTTGCAATGCTAAGTATCCGAGTTAAAAAATTTTGAGGGTTGACTCTGGATGCAATCCAACAGCTTCTACAATATCTTGAATTGAAATGTTATGTTTAAACGCGAGGCTTGCAGAGCTGGCTCTAATATCAGGAGCTGTATTCTTCATGCGGCGACTCTAATCTTGAGAGATCTCAGAGTATACTGAGCATATAACCACTTCAGTCAAGAAACAATGACTTGATAGGTGTTGTCCTGTTTTCTGGCCTTTACTAGAAGAAAGAGGTATTTGTGTGTGCTATGACTTGTCTGTGCATTTCAAGTAGTGCTTGAGATCACATACAGGATCTTGCATGGCTACTGCTATAGACTTGTCTGTGCATTTCAAGTAGTGCTTGAGATCACATACAGGATCATGCATGGCAACTGCTATAGACTTGTCTGTGCATTTCAAGTAGTGCTTGATATCACATACAGGATCATGCATGGTAACTGCTCTTGACTTGTCTATAAAGAGAGGGAGCAACTGATGACTATTTGGTTACTTAAGGATGGCAACCAGATTTTGATACAAAACATGGCAATGTCAGGAGGACCAATGAACCATTTGATCTAAACTGAAGATAGTTCAGGTCAATAGAAAGGGTATATAGCTTGCTCTCCCTGCATGCAGAAGCTAAAGTTATCAGGAAATATGTCTTGAATGATAGAAACTTTTGTTGTTGTTGTGGGGCTTAACGCCATTTTTCAGCACATGATCAGCTACACATGGTGGCTAGTATTAATGGTGGAGGAAGAAACCGGGAAATCTGTAGAAAGAACCACCAATTCATGAGAAGCTTTCTCACATATGCACATTCTCAAAAATCTTAGACTCGATGGCAGTGATCTATAACGGAGAGCGCTTTTGACCACTAGGCCACTTGGGGCCTGTTGTGAACTGTTTTTTATTTGTGAACTGTTGGCTAGAGACTCAAACTTACTTGAGTTGAGTCATGTTAGAACACAGGACAGATTCCACTTGGGAAACAGGGTTAGAGATTTCGGTCAATTGAGATCAAAATTGGCTAAAAAGTCTTTAAGGTCTGCCAAGAAATGTGTTATATCATAGAATGGTAGCCTTTTGCAATTATGCCCCCATAACTTCTGGAATATTTTTGGCATCAGGACCATGAGAGGGTAGGCAAAGGCCCACAACCCCTCCCATCTGATTGACAGTGGATTCACAGCCCAAGCTTTTGGGTCTGGAAATGAAGAGACAAACGTGGTTAACTTGTCATTCCACCTCATTGCAATCAGGTCGATCATAGTCATCCCTAACGTGCAGATATGAGTGAAGACCAATGAGTTGAGAGACCATTCCATATGAAGGACATGCTCTTTTCTAGAGTATTGGCCAAGACATAGAGTCTGCTGGGAATGTCTGTTTTGTATGCTGATCTGGAGATTGTCGCACCAATGTACAAACAGCCAAATCAGGACACACAGGTCGGATAATTTGGTGCCAATCCTAATTGAGGACATAGTTCATTACTACTGAGTTGTCTGACATAATGACAATAGTTTTGCCTGAGAGTCTATCTTTCCAGAAGTGAAAGGCCTTAAAGAAAGTTTCATTTCTGAGGAGGTTGATGTGCACATGGCACTAACCCTAGCTTCCGCTGTTAGTGAATCCGACACCAGGCTTGATCAAGGGGACTTGAGAAATACTGCCAATTTGTCAACAATGACACCTGTAAGGGGCGCATAAAAAGGTGGCCAAGCGGGATCAGATCTGCTACCACAATGAATAAACTGTGGAGTTGCAAAATCCAAATCTTTTTGGAAATAGGCTTGATGAGATTGACATTCTGGTGACATAATCTTGAGGAAGTCACATCAGATTCCAGTTGGTTATGAACTCCATACCCAGAAGGACAAAGTTCTGGGATGGACAGAGGTCTGACCTTTCCCAGTTCACTACAAAGCCTAGATGAGCTAGAAGAAAATGATCATTCCTGCCTTGTAGTAGGATAGAACTTACCATGTGTTTCTGGACGATGTTGTCCAGGTATGCTTCCCTTGTTGTAGATGACATTGACCAGAAGGGGGAGACAACACAATCATCTAAGTGAAACCTAGGGATTGTTGTTATTGAGGCCAAAGGAAAAATCAGTGAATTGATAAACTGTGTCATGATAAGCAAAACGGAGAAACTTGCAGGAGATGTGGTGGAGAAGGACATTAAAATATGTGTGTCAGATAGAGACGGACTGCATACTATCTCTGACAGATGTGGATTGACCTCGCTGTCTTCCTCTTGAATTGGTTGAGGTGACTCCAGTTGATGGTGGGTCTCAACTTGCAGTTTGCTTAGTGAAAAAGTAACAGCCTTGAATAAATCCCTGGGGAATGTAGCAATTGCACAAGATCCACTGCTTTTTTAGAAAGGCATCTGACACTGTATTTGTGAAGATGGAAGAGGATAGGGGGTACTGTTGATGAACAAAACCCAAAGCCCATCTAAATGACCTGGATCACACCAACCCCTATTATAAGGGAATAGAGAGATCCAGTGAGCTCAAAATTCATCAATATAGACAACGGTCCAGCTATCACCTATCACAGGCCTGGCTGGACAAATAGGTTTCTCACTGAAATCTCCATATAAAGGGCATGTTGCTGACAGTATGGTTGGTGGACAGAACTGCCACTAATATCCCGTAAATCATAGTAGGTTGACCAATATGTCAAAAAGTTTTCCATGTTGCAACAGTTGGACAGCCGGCAACAGTGCAGTTTTAATATGCATTAGATTGAATGGATCCAGTGTGAATGGCTTGTAGTCAGCCTGGATGCTGGTGGTATATTACATTACAGCTGGACTGCGGGGGTTGGCTGGACAGTTGGCGATGTCAGGATGGCCATTAATGGTGCAGCAGTATCAAGAGTTAGGAGTCAAAGGATCTGGCATGAACCCCATGTGCCCTACAGGCCAGAAGCCAATGTGGGGGATCTATGCCTAATGGTGTATCTAAATATGGGGAATACTCCACAATGAATCTGTATTGCCTATAATGAACCATTGGTTGTCTTCTTTGATTTATTCCATCTTTTCTTATCTTCAATAACAAAAGGATAATCGCTTTGAACGTGCATTTCATGTGTATAGCAAACATTCCTCCTGAAACAACACAAAAAGAGAAAACAAAACATAGATTCGCAGATTAGCATGGGCTAACTATCAACTAGCATAAACCGGCAAATCAGTATATGACAAATTAACTATAATGGAAACTCACTTTCACTGACTACATATTATAGATGCTGCATCGTAAATGGTGCATACATAATATAAACAAAACAAGAGTCATGGTGGACTACCATACTTTGAAGCTGCATATAAATCATTTAAATTGACATTCTGCAGAAATGACACAAAAACACAAATTAAAGCAGAAACTAGTAATGTATTGAAATTACTAAGTCGCTAAAACACTTGTAACTAACACAACAGTGAAAGTGTCTATGGTCCTGTTATGAACTTATGCACAATGCTTAGTTAATAATTAAACCATAATTTTATCAAAACGGCATGAAATATGAATAAACCAAGCATAAATATCAATCACCACTTCAAAGTTTTGCGAAGAACTCCATAAAGGATGGAGTAAGTGAAAACAGCCAAAGGTACGTTAGCTCAAAATGACCTAGTATAAAATCAACAATAGTGTGGTGAGATGGTGGTCTTGAAAGACAAAGTCTTGAAAGTTGTCAAAATCACAAAAAATTGGCAAAAAAAAGAAAATAATGCATACAACCTTAGTAGATCAATAAATCCACACAATAAATCCAATATGAATGTTGGGTGGATACAAAAAAACGGTTGAATTGTCGGAGGATAACTGTATGATGTGTAATCTGTACAGCAGTTAAACTATAAACTAGTGACACCTGGTGCTATCAAGGAAAGGTAATGGGTAAGAGTTACTATGTCAAATAGAATAATGCAATTTTCGTCTTTTAGTATAGCTTGATTTGTAAGGCAGTAATCAAATATTCCTAACATAATGTGATTGGGCAGTGTATTCGAAGGAGAAATTTCGGTTCATGTGTCACAAAGAAAAGCTATATACTACTTTTGATTTCCAATTCATCACAGTTTTCTCACCTAAGCCGACTGTCCTTTGATCACAGTGAATTGAGCAATTGCCTTATCCAGATATTGCTTTTAAAGCATGAAAAAAACTAACATAGGTGTATATTTTAAGGCAGTGATGATTTCATTTATACTATGGAATTTGAGTGGAAAAAACATATAATTAAAACTTTTGTTACACATGAAACAATCTTGATAATGAAAAAATAACAATATTATTAATATCTGGTGCATGGAATTTGTTCAAAAACTAATTTTAAAAGGTGAACATGTGCACATTAGTCACACACATGCAAAGGCCAGTTTTGACTCTTCGTATGACTGTCCTAGAGTGACAGGTTTGACTGAAATTCAATCTAAGATACAAATAAACAACTACCTAAACTACAACAAAGTTACTAAAAACCTGCCCGATAACCCTTTCAATGAGAATTATCTACAATTACTGTCTCTGAGATTAAAGTATGGATTTACAAAATATGTATCACGTTAGCAGTTTTGAACTTACCTACTGTAATGTGAATTTTTTTTGGTTAATCTCAGTTATCTCGATTACATCGGGGATGTAAAAAAATTGTCAACATAATTGGGTCCCGAGATATCAGGGTTTAGTTGATAAATCTACTGCAGAACAATGATTATGCATCTGATGTATCAAAACTGAGGAGTTTTGTTTCTAATGCACAATAAAATAATAATTCAGTCATGCCTGGTTGCAGAAAAAAGAAGATTGGATGTCTTTTCAATGAGATTAAGTAACAAGTCAAACATTTTTACAACAATAAGTTACTGCAACAATTTCAGTGTTCTACAATTGTTTTTATTTTCCTGTGAATAGCCTCATCTCTTTGGTAGCCTCAGGTAGACACTGATTTTCTTATGCTATCCAAAATCAAGGCCAATTGAAGTACATATATACATGTAGGAATATTTTTTTTAAAAAAACCGCTCCGGTGGCCTAGTTGTTAGAGCGTCTCCCTTGGATTTGGGAGGTTGTGGATTCGATCCACAGTCGAGTCATACCAATGACTTACAAAAATGGTACTAACAGCTGCCTCGCTAGGTGCTCAAATTAAGAGGTTAGTGTTAGGACTGGTCGGCCTGGTGTCAGGATAATGTGGGTGGAACATTATGCTATATGTCTCCGGCATGTTTCCCCAGTGCTAGATATCACTATAAACTGCCACACTGCAGACATCATAGCATTAAAGCTACGTTAAAAATCATAATCACATCACATCTTTTTTTAAAAGTATTTTCTTTCGTTAGAGTTGACTTGTTACTAGCAGCAAATTGTAACCGACCAATATTGTGCAAGAAAATCAATAGGCTTTTTTTTATCATGAGAGGTTCCATTACACCAGTATATGCTAGTTTTTACCAATAAAATTTGCTTCTGTACTGGAAAAAGATGTTGCTGTCGGTATTCATGTACCGACAAACTGTAAAATGTGTTTGAAGTCTATAAAGTTAACTGTCACAACATCAAAATCTATATGAAGCCAACTTATTCCATTCATGCAGTTGTAGTCCCATACTCCTCCCAACTTTGATCAGTGAATGTCAGCAAGAACACAACACCAAAAGGAGAGTCGGCTAATCTCTTTGATGGATTGCAAGACTTTGATATTCAAGACAAAAACAATACATATGAAGTCACTCCTCTTTCTGTTTCAAATTTTAATCACATTGGTCACTTTCTGCTTCATTTCTATTGTGTTAAAGAGTATGTAATCATTGTACTGCGATCGACAATTTCATAAAAAAAAAAATACTGGGCGCTATGGATTTTTTCCACTGGGGAAAGAGCTTATTTTGGAATTTGGAGGGTTTATATTTATAGATTATTGCAAGTCATGTGATCTAGCCATGCTGAAGTTGAATGCTTACACTCACACCAAGCATGGAAACACCTTAACTATTACTGAATTTGTTTTAAATATGTTGTTTAAAACAAATTAGGTATTTAATCTGATAATTGTCTGAGTTACAGATAAGATCAAATTCATGATGCTGTGTGGGGTGAACTATATTGTTGTGGTGTTGATATGTGATAATGTCCATTTTTAATGCAGCTTATGTAAAGGTCAGAAATGCAGTCATTTAATTTCCTTATGATAAAGTATTGTCAACAAGATAATCATCTCCACTCCATGCAAGTGATAAACCATGTATTGATGAGATTGGTTGATTAGCATTTGTACCAGTAAAACTTGGTCTTGTAGTAATATTTTTTTATCATTACCAGTAATAGCATGAACACCAGATTATTTGTAACATTTCTCTGAAATGGACATTAAAAGTTGCATTTCATCGAATTAAGAAGGTGTACCTGTTACTTTGGACCTAAACTTGTGCCCAACATAACAGGGTTATCGGGTTATCGACTCAACAAGGTAAAGATAAGCGGAGAAAAATAGCATAATAGAAAAGGATGTTTTCAGGACTGGACCAAAACGCTCGACATATGCGGTCGTGATAAGTGGGTTTGACTGTAAATAGCAGTGCACAGTAAGCTATAATTTTCTAAAAATTTGCAAATTTCCAGCCAATTTCAGGTAATGAATTACATATAGAATATTGCAAGTAGTAATTATGTCTTATCTTGTAATTTTAAATTATGAAAATATAATGGCAAGTAATTTTTTTTTTTATACAAATATGACATGAAAGAATTTGATTTTTCATACATAAAATAATTTAACATATCACACAATACTTCATATTCCATACAAGATAATACCACACAAGCCAAAGCTACCATTTAAAAGGAATTTCTTTTTGAAGTTCAATTTTTGCAACCTTGTCACAAACTGTACAACTTAATGGAATGAATGAATATCTGGAAAATTGCAAAATCACAAAAATTAAACAATAACTTTTTTTATTCTAAATTGGAAATTTTTGCAAATCTGACCATGCAAACAAAGATTCATTTATAGAACATATCACATGAATTATATTATCAATGATCACAGTATGTATTTTATTCACAAATTCTTGTAAAATGGAAGAATTCAATTTTTTTTTAGTTTTTACTTGATTTAGAAACTCAAATAAGTTCTTTTAACAGTGCAGATCAGTCTTTATTATTTTTTGAAAGGACAGGACATAAACAAACGTAAAACCAAAATTGTCAGCACATAAAACCCACTATTTTATTGAAATTAAAATTCCCTCTATTTCATTTTATTTTGAAGTATAACATTAAAAGCAGTGACAAACAACAACAGAAAATTCAGCATAGATCTTCCTTGAACCAGGTCAGTTTTTAATTTCAAAATATGGTTAACTATAGCATGAATTTATCACATTTTTACCCAACTTTCTGATAAGCAAAATTTATTTTTTGGCAAATGACTCAAATGCTGATGGCACTTTTGATTCAACTGGCTAAAAAAGAGATTCATTTGTCTGTCTCATGACAAAAAAGGGGTAGGAGTTCCTGGTGGTTAACATTAGTATAACTGCAAGTTTGAATGGGTGACACTTTAACTTTAAATCGCAGAAAGAACTGTTCATTAAAGATAGATTTCATCAGTATTGTGACCCAACATTAATTATCACATCTCCTTAAACCAAATGTTTATCTGGACTTATGAAGCTGTCCAGTGCATTATAGTTTGCAAGAAATTTGTACACACAGTCAAACTGAGCCTGAAAAGCAAGCAGAAAATGATTCCAGACAGTAGGTTCACTGAAACCTGACATAATATACACCTTTGTACAAAGGACATTTTCATTTATGACCTCTTGACAATCTTCACTGGAATTTAAACATTCCCTTTCAACCAACCTTCTTAATTGTTTTTTTTTAGGGTGTTTATCATGTAGTAAAAGTTCTTGCTCAGGAGTAACTGGTAAATTTTTTCTTCATAAGTTTTCTAACCCAAGGCGGGTCTTTTCAAAGTCCCAAAAACCTATACATAAATCCTGAATTCTCAAGATTCCTGGACTCATTTCTTCCACCCAGGCGTGGATTTGTGCTGTGGGGTTGATGGTTTGCTAGAAGAAGTGGGAGTCTTTGTCAGATTCTGTGAGGCAATTCTGTGTGATATCGCTGGACAAGAGGTGTCCCTTTGTGGGGCAACTTTGTGAGGTGTACCAGGACCAGACGAGGACTTCTGTGGAGTCTTGTCAACCTACATGAACAAAAAAAAAAAAAATAAAAAAAAAATAAATCTGCAAGTATTAGCCAATAATGAATGTATAAAATAAGTGTAAAGAAAAGGAAACCTGTTTAGCAGATTGAACAACAAAAACATGCTTGCAAAGCAAATGCATTTGAAAATGAAAGAAAGACCTAGAGTCAGATTAAAAACAAAGGTTTATGGGAAGTAGGCTACAGTTCAATAATACTTCCATACAAACAATATGTGAAGTGAAAGATTTAGCAAAATGCAGAGGTATTGCTAGATAACTGGAAAAATCTGTTTGCTTTTGTCTTATGATTTCAACCTAGATATTAGCAATTAAAGAAAAAAATCGCTACAATAAATTAAAATTGAGAGAAAATAAATGAAAAGACATCAAATGATATTTTTGAAGTATTAAAATACAGAAAAATTCATCTCATTGATTACTTAATTTTTTTAAAAACAAAATAAGCAATTTCAAATAAAAATATATCTTAATAATTCATGAATTTTAAAAAGCATATCCATAAAAACTTAAAGAATTATATTCTATTTTTGTGGTTAAAGTATGATCTCTTTATGTAAGTGAAATATAAAAGACACAAAATTAGACCTGCCTACAGATGCAAATCAATAATCAAGACAACATCAAAACATCAATATTTAAATACTGGACAGCATGCAAAAAACAACTGGACAAGCACTAAAAATTAATGAAAGCAAATGACAAACTTTCTAAAAATTCAAGCTTGAAAGCAAACCAAGAGGCATGCAGCATAAAACTATGGCACAATATGTGTTTATTTATAGGATGTTAAAACATGGATTTCAACACAAATACCTGACACTGCTGTTGCACAACCGATATAACCTATAAATTGTTTGAATCAAAGGACATACAATAAGTAGCTTTATCAAATCTAACATACGATAATAAATGTAGTAATTCTCATTTATTTGTGAAATGCTGAATTTTGTATCCAGAAAACATGAACACAGCAGTCTAGGTCATAAAATATAATCAGTTCTTTGGAATGTTATTCATCCAAGATCAATTGGGATGATCAAAGGGTAATGGTCAAGAACTGACATAATCAATATGTTGACTTGATTACCGAAACTGACAACACAATATTACTGATAGATTATATAGACAAATCGTGGATTCTGCTTTTTCCATGTATTTCTAATCATGATATTTATCTTTTGTATAGTTATTTCTAATCACAAGAATTATTATACAGCTATTTCTAATCATGACAATTATCATTTGTACAATTATCTATAAATCATGACAATTATCTCTAATGACAATTATCATTTGTACAATTATCTATAATCATGATAACTGTCATTTGTACAATTATCTATAATCATGATAACTGTCATTTGTACAATTATCTATAATGACAATTATCATTTGTACAATTATCTATAGTGACAATTATCATTTGTACAATTATCTATAATCATGATAACACTGTCATTTGTACAATTATCTATAATCATGATAACTGTCATTTGTACAATTATCTATAATCATGATAACTGTCATTTGTACAATTATCTATAATCATGATAACTGTCATTTGTGATTTCTAATCATGAGAACTATCATTTGTACAGTTATTTCTAATCATTATTTCTAATCATGAGAACTGAGAAAGCAATCTCCGTTACGGATCACTGCCATCTCACCTCTGTCTGTGTGAGTTCAAGTCTAAGATCCGTCGAATGTGGATATGTGAGAAAGCTTGCCAGTAGCTTCTCATGAAGGTTCCTTAGTGGATTTCCCAGTTTCTTCCTCCACCATTAATACTGGCTGCCATGTATAGCCTATTGTCATTGGTAGTTTTTTTCTAATCATGAGAATTATCATTTGTACAGTTAAGCATAATCTCATTTAAAAGGCCATTGATAGTCCTCTAATCATTGTATCTTCAAGTGGAGGTGTGTCATCATTTGTCAGTCCTCTAAAGGAAAACCATTTAATGGGGGGAAGGGCTGCAGTTTTTGTTCCAAACAAGGTTACAATTTTTTACCTCAATTTTTTACAAAATCTAATATGATGGCTAGAGTTAGTTCCTTATTCTACAAGTTTGAGCAAGAATTCTTATCAAGCTTTTCTCCCCTGCCCACCTCTACAATTAAATGGTCAGTTGATATGTAAACTAGTATTCAAGTCTGAATGCAGTTTCATCCCACTAAAACAGCTTTACCAAGAATAAATTACATCTCTTTTTCTGCATGTCATTAAAAAACTTTATGGGGTCTATATTATAGATGTGACTGATAAAAATTTAATATCTAACAATTTGAAAGTTTGGTTTTTCTTAGCTTGTCCTTATTAATGTACAAGTAAAGAAGGCAAAATACCAAATCGATGTGAATACCTACATATTAAATTACATTTTAGAACTGAATACAATAAATTTTAGAGATAATCCCTACAAAGCCATTATCCAGCATATGATGGATTTTACTTTGTTATATATTGTCAGATCATTGCAGTATGCTAAGGTTTGAAGCATTGGGCTGAGTACTGTTTAATATAGCCAGAAGTTTGGAGGAGAAACATGAGATTCACCACATACAACATGAGGAGGAGCTACAGACTCCACCATCCCCCTTAACTCCGGCTGAAATTCAAACAGCATAAATGTGTAACTTAAGCAACTATGGTATAATACCCCCCCATTTACACATATAATGTGCGCTTATGTTAAATTTGTGTGACTCAATGTGAATTTTCCCATAGGAAAGATTAGAAAAGTGAGGGGTTATATTCCATAGGCATTACATTTCTGACACCAAAGGTATATTTCTGACACCAAAGGTATATTTCTGATACCAAAGGTATATTTCTGACACTAAAGGATTATTTCTGACACTAAAGGTATATTTCTGACACCAAAAGTATATTTCTACACTAAAGGTATATTTCTGACACTAAAGGTATATTTCTGACACTAAAGGTACATTTCTGACACCAAAGGTATATTTCTACACTAAAGGTATATTTCTGACACTAAAGGTATATTTCTGACACTAAAGGTATATTTCTGACACTAAAGGTACATTTCTGACACCAAATGTATATTTCTGACACTAAAGGTACATTTCTGACACTAAAGGTATATTTCTGACACCAAAGGTACATTTCTGACACCAAAGGTACATTTCTGACACTAAAGGTACATTTCTGACACTAAAGGTACCAAAACAAAACCTTTTTCAGCCAATACCTTATTCATTATGCTGTCCAAAAATACCTTTTTAAATGTATGTTTGATTACTTATAGGAAATGCACACAAACAGCATAAAATGGATAAAATCTTCTATCCGTCCATCAATGAGAAGAAGCTGAATCTTCATCCCAGTCAAACACATTAAAAAAAATGGTGGTTCCAGCTTTGGAACCCATGAAACACATTTGCATAATTACATGAATTTACGCATGTCTTGGTGTTTATTTCCGTCTTTTGTGTTAATATTAATCTGAGTAAATGTGACACTTGCATAAATTTGAATATGCATAAATCAGGAGTTTAATTTAAAGATATCTGCTAAGAGACAACCTGTCTTTAGAGCCATGATTTTCAGAACATAAATTACTCATCATATGATTTATGACCTGTTTTTAGAGACCACCTGTCCTGAGAGACTAATTTTTGGAGAGGAGTAATCTATCAAGACAGGTTCTACTGCAGCATAAGACTTAAAATTTCTCCTCAACTTGTTGAAAGGACACACAAAACAAAAATGAAATGAATAAAAAATATGAAATTTTTGACTCCTATAACTTACATCATAAAACTGATTTCAGGTCATGTAAGGCATACCATAAGGCTGTTTCAAGTCATGTAACATTTATCATAACAATGTATTTAGGTAATGTGACATATATAACATTGTATTTAGGTTATGTAACATATCAAACTGGTAACACTGTTTTCAGGTCATGTAACATATATCATTGTAGTTATTGTTGTTATTGTGGGGTTAATATCATTTTTCAGCACAGGTTAGGCTATACATGTACATGGTGACCAGTATAACTGGTGGAGAACCTGGAAAACCCCTGAAAAGAACTGTTGATCCACAGAAACTATTGACAATCTTTCTCACATAAGCCCAAGACTCAAACCCATGCAAAGATAAGATGAGAGTAATGAGTAAAGGCGTTGACTTAAAATCACTCAGCTACCTGAGGCACCAACATCACTGTTTTCAGGTCATAGAACATAAATCATATCACTGTTTTCAGGTCATAGAACATAAATCACATCACTGTTTTCAGGTCATAGAACATAAATCACATCACTGTTTTCAGGTCATATAATATAAATCACATCACTGTTTTCAGGTCATAGAACATAAATCACATCACTGTTTTGAGGTCATGTAATATACATCACAATACTGTTTTCAATTCATGTAACACACATCACAATGCTGTTTTCAGGTCAGGTAACATACATCACAACACTGTTTTCAGGTCATGTAACACACATCACAATGCTGTTTTCAGGTCATGTAACACACATCACAATGCTGTTTTCAGGTCATGTAACACACATCACAATGCTGTTTTCAGGCCATGCAACATACACCTGAGCAGTTTTCAGGGAACAAAATGTGCTTTAATTAGATCTATTCTCCAACTGATAAACCTGGCTGGATGATAAGGACAATGAAAACATCACCAATGATGATGATGATGATGATGATGATGATGATGATGATGATGATGAAGAAGCCTGAATTTTATAAAAAGTTGTAACTAGCTGATATCATGAAATGCTGCATTGAAACAAGTTATACTAATCAGATATGGTACTGTTTCAAGTCATGTAACATTTATCATAACAATGTATTTAGGTAATGTGACATATATAACATTGTATTTAGGTTATGTAACATATCAAACTGGTAACACTGTTAACTTGCTTCATTTTAATATGTATTCAGATCTTATAACATGGTTATAGTCTTTACTCCAATTTATCTTTTTTTTGACTGCAAATAAACAACTGGTGGATAATTATGTTATTTATGGTGCTGGATAGATCCTTTGACGTTCTTACTTCACAACTGCTCCTGTGGCCTAGTGGTTAGAGCATCCATCTTGGATTCAGGAGGTTGTAGGTTCAAACTATGCATACATATTTGAAAAATACACATTTTTTTACTGTTCTATAATTGTATCATGTAAGGTAATGAAGTAGTCTTTTAAACTGTAGAATTATGAAATCAGAAAATGCTAATAGATGATACAGCTGTCTGTATCAGATTGTTGAGAAGTGAACAGCCGGAGCAATGTATCATTCATAGGTACATTATAAAACTAAATGAACTGAGGACATTTTACCAAAAATTGAGGTTAGAGCAACCTAATATATAAAAAAATTGTCAAATTAAACAGTACCTGTGACTTTAATTCTTTAAAGACATTTGATATTTGAACATTATGAATTATTCAGGCCAAGAAAATCAGTAAGTACATTATATAAAGACAGTAAATGTGACACAGAATGCATGTGTCTAAAGATGGGATGGTAGAATTATACAATCTTTCTATATCAAACAGATTTCAAGTAGTTACTCTTTGTATTTCAATAACATAGGAATGGGTGGAACCTATTTCTCTTTGGCAATAAAGCAGAAAATTCATAGCATACTGGCAGCAGTGCATTTGAATGAGCAGTATATGCCGAAAACTAGCTAAAAGAAACTCAAAAGTTAATGGCTTTCAGATTCCTTAGATGGCTTATATATTATCACGCACATTAATTCAAAATTTGACTACCAAAGTAGATACATACAGTCTGCCCATAGTCAAAAGTGGATTGGAAGACCTATTTAGCTTACCATTTACACAGGAATTTTACCAACCTTTGTGTTTGCATGCAACTAAAACAAAGTAGATTCCCTTTACACAAAATGATTATAGAGTTACACAATCAATTATCTTACTGGTTCTCTCAACCAAATGATGGTCAATTATAATCGATAATTGGAACAACACTGACACTGCTTCTGCTGTTGCCAGTGATGCATTGTATTTGTATCATGTACCTAAATATAAGGTGGTCTCAGTAAAAAGTGCTATATTTTATGACAACATTATGAGTGAGTACTCTATCTCTTGTCTTGGATGTTGTTAATGACAAGATAAAAAGGACTAAAAGACTGGACAATATTCACTGCAGCCAATATGACACTTATTTGTTTTTGCTTCTTTTAAAGCACAGAACATCCTTCAAAGGTCATAAATGAAATGGATTAAACAAAGTTTGAGAGAGTGAAAAGTGATAATGATGAACTCCTTTAATTAATCTAGGACACAATTCTGTACAGAAAATGTTTAGTACTACAGATCCTTTATATGTACATTTTAATGCATTGACAACAATCCAGGTTCAAGAGGATAGCAACACAATCTTTTGCAGTCTAGCCATCAACTGGAGCAGATAGCAATTTGAGAACAGGCAAAAGAAACAACCTTTAAAGCACAATACAAAATATCACTAAAAAAGAAAGCCATGTTGAGTCCAAGATCAAATAAAAAAACCCAACTTAAACCAAAACCGTAACAAAACTGTAAACACTGTTGTCACTGCTGCTCTGTATCACTACTCCATTAATGTGGGATTGACATAAAAATAATACTACCATTTACTTTTTGTTTTTCAAAATATACATGAAAAATATGGCAAAAATCTTGAATCAATAAAAATGAACAATACAAATAAAAACAGAACCATGAAATCTACCTGAAAATTTCATTATTAGCAGAAGAAAAGAAATCAGGAAAAACAGTTCCCTTATTTGTCAATTAGAAAGCAGTAATGTACCCAATATATGGATGGGATGTCTGATTGTTAAGTGATATAGAGTGATAAGATGGTAACATCAACCAAGACAGATTAAGTAGGATTTTCATTAATAGCTCTCAAATTTCCAGCTATATGAGCCTCTATTCTTTAGCAGACAGTCTGTCTCCTGGATCCTAATCACAATGCAGGTATACTATATTTATATGTTTGCTGTTTTACAATGCAAGAAAGAAAAGCATTTGGGTTTAAAAGGATATGAGCAGCACACAAATATGTCTGTTTAGTGTTGATTCGTTTATTTTTGTGGGTTTCATTTTCCCAGATTTTGCTATTAAAAAAACCCATTGGTATATACAATTTTCGACACAATGCTGAAAAAATATTTTATTAAAGATAGAGACATTTTACATTAGATTTATAAATTCATTATTCTGTAGTACCTATTATTTCCACAAAAAGTATGTACCATATATAATCAAAAACCAGACCATGATCTGCTGTTACAGAATGCAACAGATCAGAATCTATGTTGTTTGTTCAATTAATTACTTCTAACTGTATAGATTCAGATCTACCAGCACATGATGGAATGGCTGGTCTGGGTCCATGCGGTCTGCAGTTGGATCTGATTTCTACATGAGCATATACAAAAGATAATCCACAATACATATTTTTATTTGAAATTTCTAAAAATTTCTTAAACCTTACCTTTGTCCTCAGTCATTATGTAAGGCAATGATTTCATGGGAGTTAGAAATATTCCCTCTATACCTGTATCTTTTAACCAACCAACCAACCATCCTCACCTCTACATCACCGTTTTCCAACTTTTCCACCTTCCTAGTGGCTGCCCCCAGTTCCACATTCCTGACTCTCTGTGCAAAATTGAGGGAACAGATTGTCTCCCCTTCATTCTTTCTCACTGGAGCAATTTGGACAAGCATCAGGGTCTTGCTGTCTCCACCTGAATGAAAACAGTAAATTAAATCCTCTGGAGCATATGGAATAGGTAATAATCTTTTCCTGAATAACATTCAAAAATTACTTTTTCAAAGCAAAAAGAATTACAATCACATAAATATTTTCAAACAAATAACAAAGGTTCCTATCTTGCAGTTGTTTTGCCTTTTATGTCCTATCTCAACTATTTCAAAGTGATTTAATTTGGGTCTAAGTAAAAAAAAAATAACATGTCTTTTAGATCTCTTTTTAACAGTGCTTAGATTGCTGTATTACATTACTCTAGTATACTTCTTTTAAAGTTTGTAAAGCAGTGTTGACTTTTTGTTTATTTCTGGTCTGACGTGTTTTGAAGTTTAAAAATCCATCTGTTCTAACATTTTTAGTCAAATAACATCCACAACTATAACCGTAAAGCATTTCACTTAACATCTGGCATCATTTCCTTTAGAAGTATAGACTGGTTCACAAGTTCCCTAGCTTATCACTACAATAAATCTGTGAGGCTAAGTTCACATTTGAAGAAATCCATCTGTTTTCTTGGAAATGGGTCATAGACAGTTGCTATAAAAAATAAATAAAGAAAGTATATTTACACTATTAAAATGCAGGAGTCACCTTTTTAAGAGTATTCTAAAATTTATATCACTGAAATTAATGAGATAATAATAAAAATGACAACTTTTTATTGCTTGATTTTCATTTTATTTTTTTAATGTACAAAAAAGGCATAATCCATATACAGTCTAGCATAATCATAATTTGACAAAAAAGTGTAATGATTACGCCCAAAGAGTAATGGTTAGTATGTATGTAAAAATAACTTTAATATCAAATTAAATAGATGATTTAACATTTAGGTAGCAAATTCCAAATAACCTTGAAAAACATGTGAAAGTAAACTCACATATAATCTGGGGTCAATCTGGAAATGAAACTTAGAAATAGTTATTTTTCTGAAAATTATATAATGTTTAGTGAGAAAGTTGAATGTATTCATTTTATGAACTCACATATAACAAACTCCAAGAAAGCCATGGTAGCTCAGTTTAGAAAGTGTTGACCCATAAGCTAAGGGACATGGGATGATACTTACCCTGGCCAGCCTGGGTTGGATGCCTTGACATGTTCTTAGGAAAGGCACTTAACAACCATTTTTCTGCAGGATGCCAATAATTTGTTGAAAGTGTCATTAAAGCCAAGAAAAACTAGACAAATTCCAAAGGACCACAAAAATGTATTCATCAAAGATTTGCTGTGATAGGAATATTACCCATACCATCTTATCATTTTGCTTTCTATTGATTTTATTATTACTGGTCAATAATGAACCTTTTATCAGCTGTAATTAATCTTGCATATCGCCTATTCTATTCTGCTGAATAGCCTTACAGTCCTGGTGTGCCAGAAAAGAACATTCAATCAATCAATCTTTAATAAGAGTTCCACAGAACCTAGTGTCTCACCTAAATACATATGCTTGTATCCAAATTGCATGAACTCTCACACCAAAATGTATCTATGTAAACCATAATGCCTATGTAGGTGGGGCAGGCAAGATGGGAATTCCTCACATAGTGTATAAATTTTAGACCTACTTTAATATACTTCAGTTAAATACAGCTAAAAAGATTCAGAAGATAAGTAGCTTTCACAAAATCAAACAAAATATTTTAACATTGTTTGCAATAATTAATGAAGCTTTCTGCAAAAGAAGCAAGTCAGAAACCCAAAGCATATCAGTGTATAAACCCATGGTAATATAATCCTAAAGTTACATTTGAATGCAGCCACTGATATAGAAATATTGAAAATGAAACATTCAGCAGGCACAACAAGCAGGATAATAATTCCAAGCATTTCACAGCATAAACTTTACACTGACAGCATTATTATCAACGAGTTTACTTGAATGCAAGAACTCCTAGCATTTCACAGCATAAACTTTACAATGACAGCATTATTATCAACTAGTTTACTTAAATGCAAGAACTCCTAGCACTACACAGCATAAACTTTACACTGACAGCATTATTATCAACGAGTTTACCTGAATGCATGAACTCCTAGCACTACACAGCATAAACTTTACACTGACAGCATTATTATCAAAGAGTTTACTTGAATGCAAGAACTTCTAGCACTACACAGCATAAACTTTAGACCTAAAAGTAGTTACCAACTCCTGAAGCATGACCCAAATCAGGGTGACTGATGCTTTGGTAGGTTGCCATGATTTTTTTTTCAGAGTGGCAAAATATCAAAATTTTGATATGTGGTCATAAGGTTCAGAAAAAATATTTTTAGGGTTGCGGCTAAAAAAAGGTTGGGAACCACTGAGTTATAGTGTTATTATCAATGAGATTAACTTGAATGCAGCAACTTATATAGAAGATATCAACTTTCAAAAACTTAAATTGTTTGATGCTCTCACTGTGTCCAAAAAAAATCTCAAGACTTTTAAGCCTGTCTTAAATCCATTCCACAGCATATAAAACAAATATAGAAAACTGCAACATCAGCATGTTGAAGTCAACATGTACCAGATGACAAGGTAAAGCATGTAATAATGCATGAAAGTAAATGACAAAAATTTCTAATTGTTACACACTCACCAAGTGAGTCTTGCAGCAGATAGGTCAGTTTGGAGTTACGGTAAGGGATATAACTCTGTTTGGCCCTGAGAGCTTGTATGACATCTCCCAGACATGCCAAGGATTTGTTGATGCTTTGAGCCTCTTTCAGCCTAGCACCATCTGCACCTGACTTGCTGACTCTTTCTGATCCAGCAAGATCTACCAGGTTCAATTTGCCTGATAAAGAGAAATAAAAATCTAGTTAGGCATTCAAAAGAAAAGACAATAGATGTGATAACCTAAAAACAAAATCCAGAATCATTCTTTAAAATTATAGAATTTTCATGAAAAATCTGTCATATTTATTTGTATATCAGCCTTCCTAATTTTTTCCATATTTAACATTTATTAAACATTAGCTTTTATGAAATTAATTGGCTGAAATAACCTGGATTCAAAAACCCTACTCATCAACTCATTAATAACTGGTTGCAAAAAAAGGGCACAGTGTAGTTTTTGTTTGGGATGGGTGGGTGGGTTAAAACTAATCTTGCTGCTGCTAGTACAAAGCTGGTACTTTTCTGGGTGGAAAATACACCAACAATCTCTGACAAGAATTTTTCCTCCCATTATGGTGAACCAGAGTATTTCAGAACATTGGATTGCCTCTGGGATATGCATCACACACTGCCCATACATATTGTCCTTCATTCCTTTCTTAGAAAGCAGCCAAACTTAGTGGGGCAACAATGAAGGGAGGGAGGAGGGAATCTGGCAGTAGTAACAGGTAAGTATTAAGTATTACATCATTAACATTAGTTCTACTGCTCAATACATTTTAATATTAGTAATATAATACATGCTGCTGTTGCATAGCTAACTGTCAGTTTGGTTGGAGGCTTGCTGGTTAAAAAACAGAATTCTGCAGGATGGAATTAGCATTGATCAAGTTTTGAGTGATGAAAATTGGGCAAAATTATTTCTCTTTACTGAGATCATAAGCAAATGTAAAAGGTAGAAAGTAGAATGAGAGTGTAAAAATGAGGCTTTATTACATCCTCTGAAGACGAATGGGTTAGAAAGGCACATGAAACAACAACAGCTAGATCCTCATCGGCTGTAATTTTCATAAAAGGGACTAGTAAGCTTTCTTGACAGTTAAAGGTGGAAGTTGAAAGTGTATGACTTAGTTTAGAACCTATGAGATTATCTTGAATGGTGGGGATGTGATGTGATTATGATGTCTGCAGTGTGGCAGTTTATAGAGATGTCTAGCACTGGAGCATCATGCTGCAGGCATGTAGCATGATGTCCCAACCAGTCACATTATCCTGACACCAAGCCGACCAGTCCTAACACTAACCTCTTAATGATGAGCACCAAGTGAGGAAGCTGTTTGTATCGTTTTTGCAAGTCTTTGGTATGACTCAACTGGGGACTGAACCCACAACCTCCCACATCCGAGGCGGACGCTCTAACCACTAGGTCACCGGAGCAGTTTTGAATGGTGGAAATGGGTAAGTAAACAATATAGAAATTGGAAGTATTCCTTGTATAAGGGAAAGATATTGATGTGAAGGCATGCATCCTGAGGATCAATAATTGAAGAAAATGAGAATTCCTGAAACAAAAATGTTATGAAAGGTCCAAGCCATAGACTGTTATGCCAGACCAGGCTTCTGAAAAGAGGTTTAGTCTGGCAATAACAGGAACCAATGAAAAAGGTACATTCTGCAGGAGAAAGTTACCAGGGCTATAAATCTTTGTTCTCAAGGAAGAGGGAAATGCCTAAGAACTTTCTCCATGGGCCTTTGCAGCACATTTTTCAATGGTCCAACAGCCAAGAAGGAACTCTAAAAGGAGGTTGTTCATTTGAGGCTGTGCACCTTAAAAATTTTAGCTGATGGATCTTGACGGTGATGAGGATAATTTTGCTTCTTCATTGGTTTTGAAGAGCCAGGAGTAGATGCCAGGAACCATGTTGCTGGTCTTTGAAATACTGCATAACATTGGAGGGGATGAGCCCTCCAAAGACAGTCTTCACCTCCATTTGAGCCACAATAGCACTCAAAGTAGGCAGTTTAGTGAGCCTGGAAGGAATTATTATCCTGAAAGCTTTAAGCAGCTACCAAGCAGTGTAATGCGTGTGTTTGTGAGGGGGGGATATATGTTGCCTAACAAAGTCTTGGCAATTGCTAAACCTTTGAAAGAGTACCATAACAGTAACCTAGTGATGAAATAACAAGATCTGTTTGAGAATCCCTCCCCTCCACCAGCAAGTTTGTCCAAACTGAAAAGAATTTTATTGTCACCAGAACCTGGCAAGAGGCAGTAAACCTAATTTACGATTTTATTGAAAGACCAGCTCTATTTCTCTGCTGTCTTAACCAACAAGTGAAGGGGCAGGGGACTCAAAGTAAGGGGGGTACAACATAGGCCTGTTCTGTATCAAACTTGGACACAATGACAAGGACAACAAGGAGGTCTTCAACCTCCCCCTCCTGGGAGAAAGAATTATGTAACAAATGTCTCTCTGTTGTGGGGAAAGACAAATCTGAATTGTAACTTCTCCCATGGGTGAAGTTGTTATTATCAGTGAACTGTGCATATGGATAAGGGTGACTCTCCATCCATCAAAAGCAATGGGAAAGAAAGTCAATATTCCCATTTTGTGATCCAACTTCGTTAAGACAATGCAGGGATGAAACCAATCATTTTGTTGCAGTGATATCTATAGAGATATAATGGATAGTAGGTAAAGAATCTGCTTTTGATTATAAGAGGTAATCAATTACTTTTAAGTTCATTTTGAGATGTGAGACATGCTCAAAAACAGGACATTGCTTTCTACATGAATGAGACTTTCTTGGTAAACAACTGTATTGTCTATCATGAACGAGAATTGATTGGCATGACAATATTGTCTAGCCTGAATGAAGACTAGAATCACTGTATTGTTTTCCCTGAAGGAGAACTGATTGTAATCATTCTACCATCTCTGCTGAATGAGAACTGAAGTGGCAGTTTCATAAATTGTCCCCTGGCAAATTTCTTAACTTAAGGCCATGGTGTGACTTTTTTTTAGTTATTATTGTTTACTAATTAAAGCTATGGATATATTTGTGAACTAGGTGTTTTGGGCTTGTGTTGTTCTTGAAATTGATGTCAGTCATATACACCTTCCATAGTTACTCTGCAGTATGCAGAAAGTGAAATACCAATAGTCTGCTAGGAAAAAGAGCTAGCCTCCCATAGCAGTAAACTTGTGGATTAGGGGCAAGTAGAATATCTCAAAAACAGCTTGATTGTCAACTATTTTTTATTGCATCAGCCTATTTAGTACATACTGTTTTGCAGAATTATCATCTAGGAAATGGGCTTGTGTTTGTACTGCAAGCATCACATGGTGTCAAAAATGACCTTCAGACATAAAAGTTGCAGGGATAAATTTGGGGTTGGAGTGCATAAACTTCTCTTGCCTTGAACTGCCATTGACTTCTCTGCTCAAGTGGATAATATTCTTATAATTTGTTTTAATATTTGTATCCCAAAATATGGACCTTTTCAACCTCACTTGTGTATTTTATTTTTATGATTTTTTTTATACTAGGCCAGTGATTGTGACATGACATCTTTGCATAAGAAGTGGCCCCTGCCCCCTGGGTGTGTAATCACTCTATTGCCTCACCTTAATGAGAATTGATTAAAACCACTGTATTGTCTCTCCTGAAAGAGAACTAATTTTAGATTCTAAATAATCACAGTCCTTCCTTTGGATTTGTTACTCAGGCTATGATTTTTGATCTGGTGATAAACAAGACAGTCTGCTTTGTTCAAAATTTACTTCTCTTTCTAGGTAGACAATCATAATAACTTTCACAATACAGGTGCACAACTATTTATTTAAAAACATCCTTTGCTGATTTATCTATATACATGGGTGCACTATAAATTTGCACACCCATGTATATCAAACCTTGGAGTGTAATGCAAAACATACAATTTTACTGTTCTGTATACATACCTGTTGTTCTAGTTTTGGTAGTCTTATTTTCTCCTGTAACAGTGACACATAAAAGTGCATGTGAGCGGCTGGAGTGTTCATTCATGTTAGTTGTTGCTGTGGCTCTGTTTTTCTGACCTACTACAAATACCTGATGCAAGAAATATAGATGTAGATAAAGAAAATATTCTGATGAAAGATATTAATAAACGACATGATATCAGAATAAAATAAAACATCTTGCTAGCAAATCTATTGGAACCCCACTGCCACAGAATTACTTAATTGCATCAATAATCTGTATTATTCCTATCTACTCAAACACCTCAGGGAATATACAGATTCACTTCCCACTAATGGAAAATTTATTGTATCTATGTTAATACATAAAATTTACTAATGGAACAGAAATTAATACATAAAATTTACTAATGGAGTCTATGTTAGTACATAAAATTTACTAATGTAATCTATGTTAATACATAATATTTACTAATGGAATCTATGTTAATACATATAATTTACTAATGGAATCTATGTTAATACAAAAATTTACTAATGGAGTCTATGTTAGTAAAAAATTTACTAATGTAATCTATGTTAATACATAATATTTACTAATGGAATCTATGTTAATACATATAATTTACTAATGGAATCTATGTTAATACAAAAATTTACTAATGGAGTCTATGTTAGTACATAAAATTTACTAATGTAATCTATGTTAATACATAATATTTACTAATGGAATCTATGTTAATACATATAATTTACTAATGGAATCTATGTTAATACAAAAATTTACTAATGGAGTCTATGTTAGTACATAAAATTTACTAATGTAATCTATGTTAATACATATAATTTACTAATGGAATCTATGTTAATACATATAATTTACTAATGGAATCTATGTTAATACATATAATTTACTAATGGAATCTACGCATATTTGGGGTAAAAGTTCTTAACCAATCATTTTGTTTCTTTTCAGAATTTTTATGCAACTGTAAAATAAACATTTAGAAATTTACTTATAACCAGTAGACAGGTAATGATGTGGAAAGGAAACCACTTGAGTATTATGAATATATCCATGTGAAGTTTTGTTTTTCTTGGGTTTTGAAAATACAATTCATGGGTTTAGTGTTGTTTTAAAAGCCGGTGACTTGGGATTTTGACTCTGCTATTTTGACTTTTTAACTTCAGTTGCATTAGTGTGAATCTTTTACTTCTGGACTAAATTTCACCAACAAAACTTAGTACAAGATTTAAATTTAAGTTTAGAATCCAGTGACCTGATTGGCTGAAGTATAAGTTAGTATTCCAAAAAAGTTTGAGAAAAAAAAGGGGGACTTTTGTTTCCCTTTGAAAAAAAAAACATGGATGAATAATAAGCCATCCTCATAACAGAAAGAGACATATTTTGCAATTTATTCTACTTGCATGAAAAATCAAATAAATAAACATTTTTACTTTTGGATTTATTTTCATTGATACCAGACACACAAACTTTTATGCCCCTCCATCATTATAGTCATCTGTCTTTGAGACACTTCAGCATTCAAGCAATTATTTGAAGCAAGACTGAGGTAATGTAATGCATAATGCGCTATCAGAACAGGGTCTATTCAGTTTGTTCTATTGATTACTCCTAACAAACTGCATAGACCCAGATCTGCTAATGCAGCATATGAATGACAGATCAGAGTCTATTCAGTTGAATCCAGCATATATGCAAGAATATATGGTAAGAACCTTGTTGACATCCTCCACTGAGGCAACATTAACATAAGAGAGGCCAGGAATGTACAATCCTCCCTCCGGATTCATCTTCACTTCCATCTTGAATGAAATATCATCCCCTAGTAAATCCCTGTGAAATAAATAAACCAGAGGAATTATGCTATTTTCTATCAAAATATACCTTCCAGTATTAAATCTGAATTAAATATTTGTATATAACAAGAAATACAGCAGGGAAGAATTTCTATACAATTTCATTAAATACTGTACACTATTAAGTTTGATTAAAAGTTTTTTTAAATTTCAAAAATTTGATTTCAAAAGGAATCTGAATTTTTTATGTATCATTAAAAGAGGACTTGAAAAAAGGACAAGATTTTTTAAATCAATTATAGTTCTGTGACATGATTTGACTTGAAACAAAAATTACTCCTTTACAATAACTGACAAAATGGTATATATTAGTGATAATTACAAGAAAAAAATGGTACACTGTACAACATATAATATACAGTGCATAATTAAAGATGACAAAATGGTATACACAAGCTAATTAACAAATTCATATATAGTGGCTAATTAAATGACAAAATAGTATACAGTGGATAATTAAATGACAAATTGATATACAGTGGATAATTACATGATAAAATTATATATAGTGGATAATTACATGAAAAAAATTATATACATTGGATAATTACATGACAAAATAATATACAGTGGATAAAAAAAATCTATTGTTAGAAAAATGAAAAATGAAAGCAATTATGTTAGAAAAGTCTGATTTTTTAAAAAAGGGGCAAATTTGGAAAAATTCATCAATTGTAATTTAATTGATTAAATATAGTTTGAATAATTTTCACATTAAAATGCTAGATCATCTTTTCATAAAACTGATAAATACCTAATCATCTCATTGTAAATCTCCAGAACACTGACAGTCACTGTGTATTCCCAGTCCAGACCACGTTCTTCAATCACGTGAAATAGTTCTTGTAATGCTCTCTGATTTATCCCTGGATCCAACAGAGTCCCCTAAACAAAGTAGTACAAGGAGAACCAAAAAAATTACATCTATTTTTAACATCTAACTAGAAATTTCAAGCAAAGTATTTTTTCTTCTTATTAATAATGAATTTAGGGAATTTAACATGGAATGACTAGGATGATTACCACCCAGTCACATAATCCTGACGCTGGGCTGACCAGTCCTAACACATCTTAATGCTAGGCGCTAAGCTAGGCAGCTGCTAGTACCCTTTTAGTAAGTCTTTTATATGACTCAACTGGGTCTCAAACCTGCATCCTCCCAAATCTAAAGCAGGAGACAGACACTCTAATCATTTAGGTCACCGAAGTGATCCTTTAATAAACTGAAGCATGCTAAGAATCATGCAAAAAACTTGCAAAGTAATAAAAGGAATACAGAAAACGCTCAGATAAAGCAAGGAATGAGGAGATTGATGAATGGCCTAAAAAAATGAAAAGAAAAAAACAAAGGCTAATTTTTATAAATGATATAAAATGTGTAGTTTGCACAAAGTCCAAGGAGAAATATAGGAAGATACGGTATATTCTCGCTTATAAGTCAACCTTATTTTATTGAAAATTTGATTCATGTAGAGTAGGGGGTCATTTTATAAGCAAGATATATTTTAATTTTATAAAACTAGGGGTAATGAAGGAAACCTAATATTTGCATTATATCTAAATACATTTTTACATTTTTTAATGTTTTCATGCCACTTTTCTTATTCACAAATGCTAATATATGGTATGCACTGTGTTTATGACAGTATTATATATTCAGTATTTGTATCTATGGTTATTTCAAATATTAATACTTTGAAAATATTACCAGTAAATTAAATTCTACACATCACAAAGAAAAGTGCCTGTTAATGTTGTTTACCATGAGTATTTACTAGCAAGTACATTGCTTCCATTTTCATGCAAGTCTGGACAACCTTAATTTATACTAATAACTATTTTGCTCTATAAATTCACAATTTGATGTAATAAGTTCACCCTCATATATATGACAGCGAAGCTGTGGAAACAGACAATATTTACAATGACTTTAGTGTAATTCACAATGACTAGAGTATGATTCACAATGAATAGTCACAATGACTAGAGTGATTTACAATGATGAGTGTGATTCACAATGACTAGAGTGTGATTCACAATGACTAGAGTGTGATTCACAATAACTCGAGTGATTTACAATAACTAGAGTGTGATTTACCATGACTAGAGTGTGATTCACAATGACTAGAGTGTGATTCACAATGAATAGTCACAATGACTAGAGTGATTTACAATGACGAGTGTAATTCACAATGACTAGAGTGTGATTTACCATGACTAGAGTGTGATTTACCATGACTAGAGTGTGATTCACAAAGACTAGAGTGTGATTTACAATGACTAGAGTGTGATTTACAATGACTAGTGTTATTCACAATGACTAGAGTGTGATTCACAATGACTAGAGTGTGATTTACAATTACTAGTGTCTGATTTACAATGACTAGAGTGTGATTTACAATGACTGGAGTGATTTACAATTACTAGAGTGTGATTTATAATGACTAGAGTGTGACTCAAAATGACTAGAGTGTGATTCACAATAACTCGAGTGATTTACAATAACTAGAGTGTGATTTACCATGACTAGAGTGTGATTCACAATGACTAGAGTGTGATTCACAATGAATAGTCACAATGACTAAAGTGATTGACAATGATGAGTGTAATTCACAATGACTAGAGTGTGATTTACCATGACTAGAGTGTGATTCACAATGACTAGAGTGTGATTCACAATGACTAAAGTGTGATTTACAATGACTAGAAGGGGCCCCTGAATGGCCGAATGGTCTAAAGCACTGTCCGTTACAGATCACTGCATTCTCACCTCTGTCTGCATGAAGTTTGAGTCCAGACTATGCTAACGTGGGTAATCTAATCGAGAAAGCCTGCCAGTAGCTTCTCGTGGGTCGGTGGTTCTTCCAGGAGTTTTCCAGGGTTATTCCTCTACCATTAATACTGGCCACCATGCATAGCCTATCTTTTGCTAAAAACTGGCGTCAAACCCTAAGACTACAACAACAATGACTAGAGTGTGATTTACAATGACTAGATGATAATGGAGGAACTATATCAGGCAATGAAGATCAGTTCTTGGACTTTGTACCAGATGACATTAGATAGTGACATTTGTAAAATACTGTTTATCACAAAAATGTCGACTTAACATTCATTTGTTTTATTTGTAAGACAAGAAGAATTCACATATTACAGGGCATTGTGAATTGGATTTTTATGAACGACAATTTCTAAACTGGTGTGTGACTTATAACTGATTTCATGGATTTATCATATATATATATGGATTGAAAATGTCAAGCATTATGAATTTTAATGGATTTTATTACATAAAGAAGGACAAATTGTAAATAGTCTATTTTATTGGTAACCTCTTCCACTTATTATTTTATTTTTGTCTTTATATTTCCCATCTATCTTGCAAATTATACTTTGACTTATAGGTGTATCAACAAAATTGGTTTTTGTAGCTCTAAAATGGGGGCAGGTCGACTTAGAAATGAATATATACAGTATTCCAGATGTTGGTTATGATTATGGAATCAGACTGAGATCATATTCTTTCCAATCCTGGCCCTCCAGTACTTATTGGAGGAGGGAATAATAAGCATGGACTAGTGTCATGGTATCCTTGAAAAGGAAAGCAAAATTATGTAATATATTAAATTACATTCAAGAAAAAAGTTGCTCTCAAATCCTAGCAACACAATGGATCCAAGTAATATCTTTTGTACCTTTCTAAAAAGATTTGACATCTTGGGAGATACACGTCTTGTGCATGGTGAAAGTAATACTATGAATAAGTCAAAAGGTCATTAGTTTTAATATTATTTAACATCCTCTAACTAATAAAATAAAAACTACTTTACAACACTGATAACATTCATTTCAAATAGCAACTTCGAACATTTATTTGATCTTGCTCTAATTTTATCCAAGACACAAATATAAAATGGTAAGTACTTTAAATATCAACTCCTTGTACTGAATATGTGCTGTTTTGTATTTATAAACCTGTACAATACAAGATCATGCAAGTCTGATACAGATAACCTCATACCTCCATAGTGTATGTTTTGCCTGAACCAGTCTGACCATAGGCAAATATGCAAACATTGAACCCATCTATACAGGAAATGGCTACAGACTTCACCTCATCAAACACCTGCAATAGAAAATGAGAAAGTAAGTAAATCTTTACTTCGAGTGATGTTTATATACAAAGATGTAGAAAAGTACTTAATAAATTCTTCTTATGCTCCTGACAAAAATGACTTTAAAGTCAACAAACACAAAGTTTAAATTTAAACTACAGCAAGGGTATTGTGTTTTACAGCATATCAACACAGGTAGGTTTTTTAGTACTGAGTTTATTGGAGTAAAGTGTTTTGCCATAGGACACACCATGGTAACCAATCAAGGTGATCAAATGGAAGGATTTGAACATGTCTGGCATGCTAACCAATGGTCTACCTTTGCCATAAGACACACCATGGTAACCAATCAAGGTGATCAAATGGAAGGATTTGAACATGTCTGGCATGCTAACCAATGGTCTACCATGGCGCATGCCTTGAATCTTACAAAATGAAGAACAGCACATAGAGCCTATTTTCTGCATCCTCAAGCCTGCAGGGAGTGAATGAAAAAGAGAAAATATGCACAATGCTTAAAAAATTTAAGAAAATCTCTAAAAGCAAGAAATTTAATTGCCAGTAGATAGCAAAGCTTTTTCTTGTATATAGACTAAAAACAAAAATAAAAACATAAAGGTGGACATTTGCAAATGTGAATCCTGCCAAAACTACACACTATGACTCTGGCAATATAACATAAACTATTTCACTCAATGCAGGTGAACTTAAATGTATTTTTGGGGTGGGTGGGTAAAATATAGTTTTAGTTATGTAACACTTACCTACTACTATTGTGTTGCTTTCCTTTGCAGGGACTCCAAGTCCCTGATCCAACCTAACTATTCCTTCCTCCAATTAGTATTAGCTGGCCAGAATTGAAAAGAACATGAACCAACTATCTTTTTAGTCACAGCCAACATATAAATACCATCTCTTTTTGACTTGGAGAGTACAAGACATCAGAATGGGAGGAAATCTTTGCAATAGCAGCTGATAATTAGCTGGTTTTTATTACATAATTAAAATTATTTTTACCCCTTATAGCCACATTTTAATAGTGATACATTGCATTGCTGACCCCATATGCTGTGACAGCAGGTCCTCCTAGGTGGTAATCTCATGGCTTTATCTACCAATAGGTTAAAGAGTCTGTCAAACCATGAACTAGATGGCTACAAGGATTAGCCAAGCAACCTATATCCCGACTTGGTTGAAGTATACACTTACAGCTGAACCCACTTTAGACTGAACGTATCTACAGCCCAGGCCATTTGATCTGGTGCTGGTGAGAGTTAAAAGGGGAGACTGTTTTTAGTCTCAAAGTGAATAGGTATACAAAGAGTCTCTACAACAGTTAGAAAAGTGACTGAATGGTGTTCCTCTGGAATGACTATCTACTAGGATATTCCTTTTGCCTAGAACTGAGGCTGCTCAAGAAGTGACTTACATACAAAGACAATAAGCATGAGTAATTCAATGATGCTGGTTGTATATTACTACTACTTACATGTTATCAGAGGCAACCATAACACATATATAATTTATGAGGCTGAGATACCCTTGTAAGGCTAGGAACACTGTCCACATTTACAAGCTGATATGAAGTGTTGGTTCTTCCCAGGACCAAAATCCCTTAAAAACTAAACCCTCTGGCTCCAGGTAAGCTGCCCATCTCGAAACTGATGCATCAGTGTACAGAATGGAGCAGAGTTCCAAGGTGTGAATTGAGACTCAAGTTGTCAAGCTTAAATCAAAAGGACATTAAGCTGATACAGGTACTTGTGCGGTCTTAAGATCATTAGAAAAACAGGAACTGGAGAGAACACAAGTCTTAGTACATGAACTAAGTCCATACCTGAATTCTGAGTTCCCATGAGAGGTAGACATGTTAACAAAACACAGAAGAAAAGACATATCACCCCTTATGCCTAGCAAAGTGTAGGATCAAAAGATCTGAATGAGATGAGGCCCCAGAAAGCCTCTCAAGACTGGAAACAATCTTCTTGTCTGCAGCACCAGGTGGTTTTGGAGACAAGTCTTGAGCAAGGAGGGAAGGAGGCAGTAAACTGTTCACAGCTTTACTGAATGTCACTAAATTCCTCCTCCTACCCCCGTCCTGACATGTGGGAGGAGCCACAGACCCCAATGAAAGGGGAGGTACCATCAACATCAGTTACACTGAGAACTAATTTAATTCCATCATGATAGAAATGACATCATCATCCTGAGCCAGGACTTTCTTCCTAGTCTCTTAGGCCAGAAACATACGTCAAAATGGAGTTGCCATGATTCCAAAGCAGCACATGGAATGATGGGACAAAGGCAATTAGCGGTCCTACTAGGTGAATTGGATCCATTCTAGATCAACTTGGAGGTGAGTGGTGGCCCTGGTTTGTAAGTTAAAGCTGGATGTAATGCAGCATATCTACATCCCATCTCATCAACCAAATTACATCCATGGTATTCTGTATCCTGTGTGTATGTGTGTGGCTCACCTTCCAAAAAAGAAAGGTCCCTTTGTTATGTAGGGATTAAACAGAAACATTATGAGAGAGGGAGGAAGTGATGTCAATCCGATCACCCATCCTAGTTGGATGAGTATAACCCGACTCCATTATCCCCATGGGGTATTGACTTAATATCTGTCCCGAGATGAATAAAAAAGAAGACTTGGTGACCAGTGAAAGGTGACAAAGATTGGATGGATGAACCGACATCAGATTTATCCAATCAAGATTGATGAGCTTTCCTCTCAAGATGTGATTTACTAATCTCCAACACTGGACATTGTCCTTGATAGAATAGTGTTCATACTTACATAGGAAACAAGACTTGCTCTCAGGTGTTTTCCCTCTCTTGGTCCAGCATTGGTAGGGACAGCATCGTAATGAGCATATGCTATATTTGACCCTTAGGTGATCCCAAGACCATGAAGGTTATAGTACATTCTTGCCTCACAAGGTCTTTCCTAACAAACAGATCCAGAAACCCTCCTGGAAACAGATGGAATCGTTCCTCTTTATGTGCAGCAACATTCTCAAGTCCCACACTTGATCTGACCAGACAGAAGATTTGTCCATGTATGCGCACCTAGTACAAGCTAAGCAGGAGGGAGGGAAGTCCCATGGGTGTCCCTATGCCCACACCTTATGACATTGCCTTTGAAAGAGAAAAATTCATACAAAACCGAAATCTGAAACCAAAAAAGAGTAGACAATACTTACCCTAGCACCAAAACTATGAAGGGGGGGATACAATTTACTGAACCATATATTGTGAAAAAAGCTGAAAAAGCCCCATAAAATTAACAAAAATAATACAAACTTCATTCAACTAAAGCAAGGACAGAGGAGATAAAATGTACAGTAAGGTTTGTGAAATGTCAAAAAAATTTAATGATGAAAACAATGGCAAATTTTTATGACTGTTATATCACACAAAGAATGTGTACATCATCCAAGAAAAAAAAAGAGAATGGTATTTTTTATGTTGGCTGTGACTAAGTAATGTTCTTTTCAATGGAAATTCAGCAACAATTGGAGGAGAAAATAGTTATTTACCTCGGAATGGGGATTAAGAGTCCTGGAAAAGGAAAGCAGTGCATCATGGCATGTACTTTATTACTGCTTTTAAAATGAAAAGAGCTAAATAGCACAATATGTCTGGCCTGCAAATCAAATGCCATTTGGTATGCTAATGACTTTTAAAAACTTGAGGCACAAAAGTTTAACACAAAGTAATTTTAACATTGATGATGATGCTAACCCAGTGGTACTATCAAAAGTGTTCTTGGACTGGAACCTCAAAGATCTTTGTCAACTCTATTAGCAGTTTACAGTCAATTAAATATGAGAAAGTAAGGAATCAATCACAGTGGGATGTTAACTGGAGACTTACTTCCGTCTGTGTGCTGTTTTCAGAGAAGACACGATCCACCTCAAATGTCTGGGATCGGCCCTTGCTCTCAACATATATCAAACCATCATCATCTCTGTCGAAGGAAATAACATTATCTGCCTGGGAACCTGTTCCATCTTCTTTTATCTTTGGACGCACTCTGCAGAAAACTCGAATGTTACCTGAAAAAAAAAAATCATTGTCTCATTTATACATCATTTTCAAATAAATGAAGATGAAAATGAAGATTGTTTCACCAAGGTTATTGAAGGTCAGATTTGAATATCAAAGAAAAGTCTGTGCTTAAAGGTTATACAGCAGCAAAAATTTTGTCCCTAGTTGAAATGAAGTTTGATAATAGTACATCATTACAATGAAGGCTACTATTGAAATCAGCACAGGAAAAATACAGGTGAGACAAATATAAAAAGAACAATTATATATTCAATTTAATTAACATGCAACTTTTTACTTTTACAAGGATAACTCATAGTGGAACATGCATTAAAATACAATTTAGCATGGAGACAATGAGAACACTACATCTTGTGAAAGAAAAACATGATATTTGATACTAAGTACATAATTGTTTGCACTAAGTACATGATTGTTAGCACTATGTACATGATTGTTTACACTATGTACATGATTATTTACACTAAGTACATGATTGTTTACACTAAGTACAGGATTATTTACACTATGTACATGATTGTTTACTCTAAATACATGATTGTTTACACTAAGTACAGGATTGTTTGCACTATGTACATGATTATTTAAACTATGTACATGATTGTTTACACTATGTAAATGATTATTTACACTAAATACATGATTGTTTACACTATGTACATGATTTTTTTATTCTAAGTACATGATTGTTTACACTAAGTACATGATTGTTTGCACTATGTACATGATTGTTTGCTCTAAGTGCATGATTGTTTACACTATGTACATGATTATTTAAACTATGTACATGATTGTTTACACTATGTACATGATTGTTTACACTAAGTACATGATTGTTTACACTATGTATGTGATTGTTTACACTATGTACATGATTGTTTGCATTAAGCACATGGCTGTTTACACTAAGTACATGATTCTTTACACTATGTACATTACTGTTTACACTTTGTACTTGGTTGTTTAAACTATGTACATGGCTGCTTACACTAAGTACATGGCTGTTTACACTAAGTACATGATTGTGTACACTAAGTACATGGCTGTTTACACTAAGTACATGACTGTTTACACTATGTACATGGCTGTTTACACTATGTACTTGGTTGTGTACACTAAGTACATGGCTGTTTACTTTATGTACTTGGTTGTTTACACTATGTAAATGACTATTTACACTAAGTACATGATTGTGTACACTAAGTACATGGCTGTTTACACTATGTACATGAATGTTTGCACTATGTACATGACTGTTTACACTAAGTATATAATTATTTGAGTTAAGTGCAAAGTTTACTCCTTGCAATAAACCAGTCTCTATAAATATGTCTGTGCCTTTCTGATTATGAAACAAAAATGGTTAAAATTGAAGGTGTTGTAATTAATATTTGAATTCTTTCTGGATTTTATTATCATAGCTCCTTCAAAATTTCAGCATTCCTTTTATAAATTAACATGAGAAACATAGACTTATGCATATGTTCTTTACCTTTAAGCTCAACCAACTCATTGTGATACTTTTTGCGTAACTGCATTTCTCTGTGATACTTTCCCACAAGTTCCTGGTTGTATGTATCAATATCAGCTATAGCACTGCACACCTTGACAGAGAGAAGAGTCAATAAAGTATTTGATATGTTGACTAATTAATAAGGTAATGTAGCTAATGTGTTAATTTTCAATAAGTAAATGTAGTCAGGATGTTTAATATGAATAAATAAATGTAGTCAGTATATCCACTATGAATAAGTAAATGTAGTCAGTATGTTCACTATAATGTAGTCAGTATGTTCACTATAAGTAAATGTAGTCAGTATGTTCACTATAAATAAGTAAATTTAGTCAGTATGTTCAGTATACATAAATGTAGTCAGTATGTTCACTATAAATAAGTAAATGTAGTCAGTATGTTCACTATAAGTAAATGTAGTCAGTATGTTCACTATAAATAAATAAATGTAGTCAGTATGTTCACTATGAATAAGTAAATGTAGTCAGTATGTTCACCATGAATAAGTAAATGTAGTCAGTATGTTCACTATAAATAAATAAATGTAGTCAGTATGTTCACTATAAATAAGTAAATATAGTCAGTATGTTCACTATAAATAAGTACATGTACTCAGTATGTTCACTATAAATAAGTACATGTAGTCAGTTTGTTCACTATAAACAAGTAAAAGTAGTAAGTATGTTCACTATAAATAAGTACATGTAGTCAGTATGTTCACTATAAATAAGTAAATGTAGTCAGTATGTTCACTATAAATAAGTAAATGTAGTCAGTATGTTCACTATAAGTAAATGTAGTCAGTATGTTCACTATAAACAAATGTAGTCAGTATGTTCATTATAAATAAGTAAATGTAGTCAGCATGTTCACTATAAAGTAAATGTAGTCAGTATGTTTACTATAAATAAGTAAATGTCAGTATGTTCACTATTAGTAAATGTAGTCAGTATGTTCACTATGAATAAAAGTAGTCAGTATGTTCACTATTAGTAAATGTAGTCAGTATGTTCACTATAAATAAATGTAGTCAGTATGTTCACTATAAACAAATGTAGTCAGTATGTTCATTATAAATAAGTAAATGTAGTCAGCATGTTCACTATAAAGTAAATGTAGTCAGTATGTTTACTATAAATAAGTAAATGTCAGTATGTTCACTATTAGTAAATGTAGTCAGTATGTTCACTATGAATAAAAGTAGTCAGTATGTTCACTATTAGTAAATGTAGTCAGTATGTTCACTATAAATAAATGTAGTCAGTATGTTTACTATAAATAAGTAAATGTAGTCAGTATGTTACTATAAATAAGTAAATGTACTCAGTATGTTTACTATAAATAAGTAAATGTAGTCAGTATGTTCACTATGAATAAGTAAATGTAGTCAGTATGTTTACTATTAATAAATAAATGTAGTCAGTATGTTCACTATAAATAAGTAAATGTAGTCAGTATGCTCACTTTAAATAATAAATGTAGTCAGTATGTTCACTATAAATAAGTACATGTAGTCAGTATGTTCACTATAATAAGTAAATGTAGTCAGGATGTTCACTATAAACAAGAAAATGTAGTCAGTATGTTCACTATAAGTAAATGTAGTCAGTATGTTCACTATGAATAAGTAAATGTAGTCAGTATGTTCACTTTGAATAAATAAATGTAGTCAGTATGTTCACTATAAACAAGAAAATGTAGTCAGTATGTTCACTATAAATAAGTAAATGTAGTCAGTATGTTCACTATAAAAAAATAAATGTAGTCAGTATGTTCACAATAAATAAGTAAATGTAGTCAGTATGTTCACTATGAATAAATAAATGTAGTCAGTATGTTCACTATAAAAAATGTAGTCAGTATGTTTACTATAAATAAGTAAATGTAGTCAGTATGTTCACTATAAATAAGTAAATGTAGTCAACATGTTCACTATAAATAAGTAAATGTAGTCAGTATGTTTACTATAAATAAGTAAATGTAGTCAGTATGTTCACTATAAATAAGTACATGTAGTCAGTATGTTCACTATAAATAAGTACATGTAGTCAGTATGTTCACTATAAATAAGTACATGTAGTCAGTATGTTCACTATAAACAAGTAAATGTAGTATGTTCACTATAAATAAGTACATGTAGTCAGTATGTTCACTATAAAAAAGTAAATGTAGTCAGTATGTTTACTATAAATAAGTAAATGTAGTCAGTATGTTCACTATAAATAAGTAAATGTAGTCAGTATGTTCACTATAAATAAGTAAATTTAGTCAGTATGTTCAGTATACATAAATGTAGTCAGTATGTTCACTATAAATAAGTAAATGTAGTCAGTATGTTCACTAAAAATAAGTACATGTAGTCAGTATGTTCACTATAAATAAGTACATGTAGTCAGTATGTTCACTATAAAAAAGTAAATGTAGTCAGTATGTTTACTATAAGTAAATGTAGTCAGTATGTTCACTATAAATAAGTAAATGTAGTCAGTATGTTCACCATGAATAAGTAAATGTAGTCAGTATGTTCACTATAAATAAATAAATGTAGTCAGTATGTTCACTATAAATAAGTAAATGTAGTCAGTATGTTCACTATAAATAAGTACATGTAGTCAGTATGTTCACTATAAATAAGTACATGTAGTCAGTATGTTCACTATAAACAAGTAAATGTAGTAAGTATGTTCACTATAAATAAGTACATGTAGTCAGTATGTTCACTATAAATAAGTAAATGTAGTCAGTATGTTCAATATAAATAAGTAAATGTAGTCAGTATGTTCACTATGAATAAATAAATGTAGTCACTATAAATAAGTAAATGTAGTCAGTATGTTCACCATGAATAAGTAAATGTAGTCAGTATGTTCACTATAAATAAGTAAATGTAGTCAGTATGTTCACTATAAATAAATGTAGTCAGTATGTTCACTATAAACAAATGTAGTCAGTATGTTCATTATAAATAAGTAAATGTAGTCAGCATGTTCACTATAAAGTAAATGTAGTCAGTATGTTTACTATAAATAAGTAAATGTCAGTATGTTCACTATTATTAAATGTAGTCAGTATGTTCACTATGAATAAAAGTAGTCAGTATGTTCACTATTAGTAAATGTAGTCAGTATGTTCACTATAAATAAATGTAGTCAGTATGTTTACTATAAATAAGTAAATGTAGTCAGTATGTTACTATAAATAAGTAAATGTACTCAGTATGTTTACTATAAATAAGTAAATGTAGTCAGTATGTTCACTATGAATAAGTAAATGTAGTCAGTATGTTTACTATAAATAAATAAATGTAGTATGTTCACCGTAAATAAGTAAATGTAGTCAGTATGTTCACTTTGAATAAATAAATGTAGTCAGTATGTTCACTATAAATAAGTACATGTAGTCAGTATGTTCACTATAATAAGTAAATGTAGTCAGGATGTTCACTATAAACAAGAAAATGTAGTCAGTATGTTCACTATAAGTAAATGTAGTCAGTATGTTCACTATAAATAACTACATGTAGTCAGTATGTTCACTATGAATAAGTAAATGTAGTCAGTATGTTCACTTTGAATAAATAAATGTAGTCAGTATGTTCACTATAAATAAATACATGTAGTTAGTATGTTCACTATAATAAGTAAATGTAGTCAGTATGTTCACTATAAACAAGAAAATGTAGTCAGTATGTTCACTATAAATAAGTAAATGTAGTCAGTATGTTCACTATGAATAAGTAAATGTAGTCAGTATGTTCACTATAAAAAAATAAATGTAGTCAGTATGTTCACAATAAATAAGTAAATGTAGTCAGTATGTTCACTATGAATAAATAAATGTAGTCAGTATGTTCACTATAAATAAGTAAATGTAGTCAGTATGTTCACTATAAAAAATGTAGTCAGTATGTTTACTATAAATAAGTAAATGTAGTCAGTATGTTCACTATAAATAAGTAAATGTAGTCAACATGTTCACTATAAATAAGTAAATGTAGTCAGTATGTTTACTATAAATAAGTAAATGTAGTCAGTATGTTCACTATGAATAAATGTAGTCAGTATGTTCACTATTAGTAAATGTAGTCAGTATGTTCACTATGAATAAATGTAGTCAGTATGTTCACTATTAGTAAATGTAGTCAGTATGTTCACTATGAATAAATGTAGTCAGTATGTTCACTATAAGTAAATGTAGTCAGTATGTTCACTATGAATAAATGTAGTCAGTATGTTCACTATTAGTAAATGTAGTCAGTATGTTCACTATAAATAAATGTAGTCAGTATGTTCACTATAAAAAAGTAAATGTAGTCAGTATGTTGACTATGAATAAGTATATGTAGTCAGTATGTTCACTATAAATAAAAACATTTAGTCAGTATGTTCACTATAAAAAAGTAAATGTAGTCAGTATGTTCACTATAAATAAGTAAATGTAGTCAGCATGTTCACTATAAATAAGTAAATGTAGTCAGTATGTTTACTATAAATAAGTAAATGTAGTCAGTATGTTCACTATAAATAAGTACATGTAGTCAGTATGTTCACTATAAGTAAATGTAGTCAGTATGTTCATTATGAATAAGTAAATGTAGTCAGTATGTTCACTATAAATAAGTAAATGTAGTCAGCATGTTCACTATAAATAAGTAAATGTAGTCAGTATGTTCATTATGAATAAATAAATGTAGTCAGTATGTTCACTATAAATAAGTAAATGTAGTCAGCATGTTCACTATAAATAAGTAAATGTAGTCAGTATGTTCACTATAAGTAAATGTAGTCAGTATGTTCACTATGAATAAGTAAATGTAGTCAGTATGTTCATTATAAATAAGTAAATGTAGTCAGTATGTTCACTATAAATAAGTAAATGTAGTCAGCATGTTCACTATAAATAAGTAAATGTAGTCAGTATGTTCATTATGAATAAATAAATGTAGTCAGTATGTTCACTATAAATAAGTAAATGTAGTCAGCATGTTCACTATAAGTAAATGTAGTCAGTATGTTCATTATGAATAAGTAAATGTAGTCAGTATGTTCACTATAAATAAGTAAAAGTAGTCAGTATGTTCACTATGAATAAGTAAATGTAGTCAGTATGTTCACTATAAGTAAATGTAGTCAGTATGTTCACTATGAATAAGTAAATGTAGTCAGTATGTTCACTATAAGTACATGTAGTCAGTATGTTCACTATAAATAAGTAAATGTAGTCAGTATGTTCACTATAAATAAGTAAATGTAGTCAGTATGTTACTATAAATAAGTAAATGTAGTCAGTATGTTCACTATAAGTAAATGTAGTCAGTATGTTCACTATAAATAAGTAAATGTAGTCAGTATGTTCACTATAAATAAGTAAATGTAGTCAGTATGTTCACTATAAATAAGTAAATGTAGTCAGTATGTTCACTATAAATAAGTAAATGTAGTCAGTATGTTCACTATAAGTAAATGTAGTCAGTATGTTCATTATGAATAAGTAAATGTAGTCAGTATGTTCATTATGAATAAGTAAATGTAGTCAGTATGTTCACTATAAGTAAATGTAGTCAGTATGTTCACTATGAATAAGTAAATGTAGTCAGTATGTTCACTATAAGTACATGTAGTCAGTATGTTACTATAAATAAGTAAATGTAGTCAGTATGTTACTATAAATAAGTAAATGTAGTCAGTATGTTCACTATAAATAAGTAAATGTAGTCAGTATGTTCACTATAAATAAGTAAATGTAGTCAGTATGTTCACTATAAATAAATAAATGTAGTCAGTATGTTCACTATGAATAAATAAATGTAGTCAGTATGTTCACTTTCAGTAAATAAGTAAATGCAGTTGATATGTTCAAAATGAATAAATTAATGTAATTGATGTTTTCACTTTCAATAAGTAAATGGAGTCAGTAAGTTCACATTTAGCTGAATATTCATTTGGAAAAAAAGGGTTATGCTTATAATATATAAAATAACAATAGGTCCATGTGAGCTTTTTATCACTCACTTGATTTACATAACTTAACTTAAGCAGGTTAGATGGTATAACAAGAACCTATTTTACTAGACTTTGGTATTCTACTACACATTGATATTTTACTATACTATACTTTGGTATTTTACTATATTTTGATATTTTACTATACTGTGATATTCTACTATACTTTGATATTCTGCTATACTCTATTTTACCATACTTTGATATTCTACTATACTGTGATATTTTTTTAAAAATTCGTATTCTACTATACTTTGCTTTCTACTATACTTTACTTTCTACTTTACTTTGATATTCTCGTATACTCTGATATTTTAACATACTTTAATATTCTCGTATACTCTGTTATTTTAACATAATTTTATATCTTACTATACTTTGATATTCTACTATACTTTGATATTCTACCATACTTTGATATTTTACTATTATACATTGATATTTTACTATACTTTGATATTTTACTATTCTTTGATATTCTACTATACTTTGATATTCTGCTATATGTTGATATTTTACTATACTTTGATATTTTACTATACGTTGATATTTTACTATACTTTGATATTTTACTATACTTTGATATTTTACTATATGTTGATAATTCTACTATACTTTGATAATCTGCTATATGTTGATATTTTACTATACTTTGATATTCTACTATACATTGATATCTTACTATACTTTGATATGCTACTATACTTTGATATTCTGCTATATGTTGATATTTTACTATACTTTGATATTCTAATATATTGATAATTCTAGTATACTTTGATATTCTACTATACTTTGATATTCTGCTATATGTTGATATTCTACTATACATTGATATTTTACTATATGTTGATAATTCTACTATACTTTGATATTCTACTATACTTTGATATTCTACTACTTTGATATTCTACTATACTTTGATATTCTGCTATATGTTGATATTCTACTATACCTTGATATTTTACTATATGTTGATAATTCTACTATACTTTGATATTTTACTATATGTTGATAATTGCACTATACTTTGATATTCTATTATACTTTGATATTCTGCTATATGTTGATATTCTACTATATGTTGATAATTCTACTATACTTTGATATTCTACTATACTTTGATATTTTACTATATGTTGATAATTCTACTATACTTTGATATTCTGCTGTATGTTGATATTTTACTATACTTTGATATTCTACTATATGTTGATAATTCTACTATACTTTGATACTCTACTATACTTTGATATTCTGCTATATGTTGATATTCTACTATATGTTGATAATTCTACTATACTTTGATATTCTACTATTCTTTGATATTTTACTATATGCTGATAATTCTACTATACTTTGATATTCTACTATATGTTGATAATTGCACTATACTTTGATATTCTACTATACTTTGATATTCTGCTATATGTTGATATTCTACTATACATTGATATTCTACTATACTTTGATATTATACTTTACATTGATATCTTACTATACTTTGATATTCTACTATATGTTGATAATTCTACTATACATTGATATTCTACTATACTTTGATTTTCTACTATACTTTGATATTCTACTATACTTTGATATTCTGCTATACTTTGATATTCTACTATATGTTGATAATTCTACTATACTTTGATATTCTACTATACTTTGATATTCTACTATATGTTGATAATTGCACTATACTTTGATATTCTACTATACTTTGATATTCTGCTATATGTTGATATTCTACTATATGTTGATAATTCTACTATACTTTGATATTCTGCTATATGTTGATATTCTACTATATGTTGATAATTCTACAATTATTTGATATTCTACTATACTTTGATTTTCTACTATACTTTGATATTCTACTATACTTTGATATTCTGCTATATGTTGATAATTCTACTATACATTGATATTCTACTATACTTTGATATTCTACTATACTTTGATATTCTGCTATATGTTGATAATTCTACTATACATTGATAATTCTACTATACATTGATATTCTACTATACTTTGATATTCTACTATACTTTGATATTCTACTATATGTTGATAATTCTACTATACTTTCATAGTTTACTGTACTCTGATATTCTTTCCAATGACAAAATCATAATATGCATAGCTCTTGTTCATAATTCTATTCATCCATGATAATGGTGATATAAACCTATTTAACAAGTTTTATCATTTCAAAGTTTGATCAAACACTCTAGTGTGATAATGAGTGATTTCAGGAAGACAAAAGGTGGGCAATGACACAGGGCCATAACATAAGATTTGATTGGTCTCAAGGCCAGAATATCTAAAATATCTGGCCAAGGAATAATGGTAATTATCAAGTTGTTAACTAATAAGATTACTTACATTTTTTTAAAAGTGTCACTCTGAGACAAATACATATATAGTGTTACCTTCCAGATAAATACATTACAAAATTATTTTTTGAATAAAATCTTTCTCTTGCAAATAACCACAACATAATTTCTCTTGCAAGCAACCATTGTAATATGAGTCACCTAATTTTCAAATCATTTAAGAAAGTTTTTGCAAACATATAACAAGCAGGCTGGCTTTCAAAACAATGAAGCACATAACTGACCAATCAGGCACCTGTTCAGAGGTCTGCTCACCTCCACTGTTTGAGATAAAATGCTAGAGCTGACCTAATTTTCCTTTTATACCCCAATCTTGTCTTGTATACAAGCTTTTAAATGTTGACACTGCCACTTTTGCCATAAAGAAATACCTTTACTTATATTGGGAAGAAAATAAATCTGTAAATAAATAAATATTTACCTCTATTTTCACCTGTGACACAGTAGACTTGATCATGTGTGGAAAACTGTTGGCCTTTTTCTGCAGGAGGATAAAACTTTCTATTAACTGTGAGAAAGAGTTGTTTGTAGTATCAAGCTTCTGACAGAAGGTGCTGTGATCTGCTCGCAGTCTGTCCACCTCTTGTTGTAATTTCTTAGAAGCCTCTGCAATGGCAATCTCCTTTTCAGCATGTGATTGATTCAATTTCTCCTGCAGTGAAGATGTCATGAGCTCAAAATCTGCCTGTGCCACTTGAAGCTGGAAATAAATGAAACTGACCAATGAACAGCCAGAAGCACATTATAGCATATTCTAGAGGAACATCAATATGAAACTGACCAATTAACAACCAGCACATTATAGAGTATTCTAGAGGAATTTCAAAATGAAACTGACCAATAAACAGCCAGCACCACATTATAGCATATTCTAGAGGAACATCAATATGAAACTGACCAATGAACAACCAGCACATTATAGCGCATTCTAGAGGAATTTCAAAATGAAACTGACCAATAAACAGCCAGCACCACATTACAGCATATTCTAGAGAAACATCAATATGAAACTGACCAATAAACAGCCAGCACCACATTATAGCATATTCTATATGGACATCAATATGAAACTGACCAATTAATGGCCAGCATCGCATTATAGCACATTATAGCACACAAGACCAAGTATTAGCAGTTGAAACCATGTCCCTTCCCATTAATTTCACCTAGTAGCAGGAGTAATTTACACCATGTCCCCACCCAGCAAAATTTACCCAGTAGTAGAAGTAGTAAAATCAACTGAGGTCTGTGTGTGAAAGTCATATTCCAAACATAAGTCAATTGGTTATGGAAATATAGGTGATATTTTTTTCATTATAAAGCTTCACCCAAAAGGTGTCTAAATTATAATTTTAGACATGACGACCCCACTCAGTGGAAGAACCCAGGGCAAATTTGTATTGAGAAAGGGATTAGGTAATGGTCATTGACATCTGTCTATCTTAGAGAATCGATGGTGTCCTATCTGCACCTTTGCAAGTGAACTGATTAAGGGGTAACAGAAATAAATGTGATAGAACAAATTGTTAAACCAAACACTTTCAACAAATGTCTTTCTTGACCCCATGTCCCTGCCCCATGGCAAGGAGTGGTACCAAGAGAATGGAATGTATGTGAATGTTATATTCTAAACACAAGTTGAACTGATGTATAGGGTACAGAAATATAAATGATTATAAAAACATTAACCAATGTGCACATGCATTCTAATTGCTAACCCAAACATCCACCAAAGGGTCAGAGCCAGAAGCAGGTACAGTGGTGTAAGGACAATGTGATGATATCATATTCCAAAGAACAATTGAATCAAATATGGAATTCATGACATGAAAATGATGGGAAAAAAAAAACATCTTTCAGAAATACTTTACTTTTGTCATCATTTTAAAATGAAAATAAAATCATTAAATGGAATGAAAAGAAAGAAATTTAATTTCTGGAGTGTGCAGAACTAAAATTATAATTACTGACTTATGATTTTGTTGGTTGCAATTCAACATAAAATGGTTGAAGTGACAGGGTCAAATGGTTTGTGCAGACAGTGGCATTGTGAGTATTATGCTTTTGGTGCTGAAGAACTTTACATAGAAGATGCTTATTCAATTTTATGTCCATCTCTATACTATGACCATTTTTCAGAATTTTGTAAAGTTAATTTGGAATTTTGTTATAAGTCCGCAAAATATGGAATGATTTGCATCTCTGTACATAAAAAAGCCAAGATAAATCAAGTGCACTGATGTATCAAATGTTACCTGTGTTTCCAACTCCAAAACCCTAGCATGGGCGTGACTCAGTTTATTGTTGACTTCATCATTTATTTTTGTCAACTCCTGGATTTGTTCCTGGCTCACTGCATATTTTGTCTTCAGTTCTTCTGACTCCACCTGGACCTCCACCTTCTTCACTTTTGTAATCACCTAATGAAAGACATTAGCCATGTGATGGAATAGTTTTGTATGGGAATGTACCCACCAATTGTGATATCAATGTATTATTAATATTTGTGTCTAAATAATAGATACACATTCTAAAGTACTAAAACAAAAAAGGTTCATACTTTTCAAATAATATGAATTAAAAAAATAACAATTCATTATATAAACAAAAAGCCCAAGTGTGTGAGATATCTCTCACTTGGTTAACTGTCAAGTTAGGCCTACAAAATTAATATCTATATTTCTAGGGTCATGCTAGAAAAACTGGGTTGGCTGATAAGAAGAAATCTCTTTTTATCTTACTTTTTTTCACCCATCATCAACCAGTTGTGAACCAAGGTTGCATGGCCAAATTTTGTTCCTCTGAGAAAAGACCTTGTAAGGATTACTCAATAACATGATATTATATAATAGAGAGGTATGCACTCTCCATACACTTACTGAAATAATTTGTGCTGATATAACTTACTAAATTTATGAAATGAATTAAATAATGTCCAGTTTTTGCAAGGCTTATTAAGAGTTTCATAAATTCAATATTAAATCATTACCCATTAGAGATTATGACAAAGTTTTTATTTACAGTGGAAAGAAAGAGAAGGAAGAACATAATTTTCAGCATTTCATTCTAAATCAGTCCACCTTTAAATTTTTGCAGGTGAAGACATAGTCTCTAACAAGAATTGTGGCAATACTGAACAGTTTTATAACAAAAAAAAACATTTAGAAGTATATTTTTTTAAAAAACAAATGACAAAAGAGTAATTGTCATTCTAGTCAATTGACCATTTGTCATGAACAGGATAACATTTAAAAACTGGACCACCAATGGAAGGAAGTTTCTTGGTATTGTTACATAGTTCATTTGGTCTGCAAGCTAAGTGGAAAGCTCCATAGGCCTATACATGTATGTGGCATTTATTCCACCACAAACATTCACCACTAATACAATGTTGGATTGGGCAGAAAAAAAATATCATTTGAGTTGTTGGATATTTCTTTGAAGAGTGTGTAACTGGATGCAGAATCAGTGCTGGATGCAGAAAGTAATGCTAAGATTGAAAAGATTTACCTGTGCTAATTTGCATTTATTTGTCTATAGTTATTAACTTATTAAATGTTTGTGTGACAAGTCAATCTGTAAAGAGAATACTGCACAAGAATTTCATGGATTATTTTTGGACCAAACAGAATAACGTAAAAGTGATATGTTGTAATATCAAAAATATTTAACTGCACTTACTATACGTAAAGTGTACAGACTATATGATAAATTAAGAAATACCGTACTTCTCATAATGACAATTAAAACCTGTTATAATGTAATGCTTGGGGTCCAAAAAATAACATTGCTATAGAAGTGGGATTGCATAAAAAAATTTTCCAAAAACTTCCCACAGAAAATATACATTGAATTTTCAATGTCATTGGTTTTAAGTAACCTCTTAATCATATAATCTGCTTGAGATACAAATAATCAAGCTTTTCTAAAAGCATGGATTTTAGGATGTTAAAAAGAGAGGTCACATTAAATTAAAAAATGGGAGCCATGCTGCCATTGCATTATAAGCAGAATTGTTATAATGAATTACGTTATAATGGGTTTAACTGAATAACCAAATGCTGTACCTCTGGTTCTTTGGCCTGCAGAGCTGTAATTTGTGCCTGGAGCTCACAGATGGTATGAAGGTTCTGTTGCTTCTCTGAGAGTAGCACAATCACCTGCTGTTCCTTTTCTTTCTTCTGTTGAATGGCTGCCTCCCTTTCCACAGCCTCTTTCTCTTGGTCATCCAACTTCTGCTTCAACCGCTTAACCTCATCCTCAAGTTGCTGTTAACAAAAGATATATACTAGTGTATTCATTCTGATATTAAGTGCTATTCAAAAGTAAGTTTGATTGGTTGGTTTTAATGGCACTTTCAACTTGAGCGTAAAGTTGTGTAAATTTTGTCAACTTCATGTACTGATTTTGAAAATGTTTACAGCAGTAAACTAATTAATGTGTAAATATTGCAGCCTTAACCCTAATATTCTACCATCTGAGCTATCCAAAACAGGAGTGAAAGGAACATTACACTTTTCTTGTTGGCTGTCAGTTCATGTAAATTTTCTTCTAAAGGTTTGGTGTACTTAAAATATGTTGGGTGAATGGTATATTTAAAAAGGTCACCTCTACCATAGATTTAATTCTTTTTTTCCTCTACAGTAGGAAAATACCATGGAGAGAGGAGATAGATGTATGGAGAGATAAAACTAGAATTATTTTAATAAGATGCCATTTAATTTCCCCACACTTCCAAGCTATGCCACTAACAACAATGTCTGACCTAGGGGCCAGTGTTTTAACACTATAAATGCTAGGGGCCAGTGTTTTAATACTTTAAATGCTAGGGGCCAGTGTTTTAACACTTTAAATGCTAGGGGCCAGTGTTTTAACACTATAAATGTCTCATCATGTCCAGTTGGTGTCTATAGGAGGATTCTGACAGTTATTGCCTAGTGGAAAGTCTCCTACCACAAGGGCAAGATAAACATATATTTTAGAACAGAAAATTTAGGACATAAATTTTCCCTTTCATTTTAGTAGAACAAAGGGGCAATTAGCTGAATACATCCAAAATATTTTTCCATCCCAGTTGACTAGTCCAATATGGCAGTGCAGAGTTTGTGTCTTTTCTCCCTAACAATTATAAAGAGTGGTTGAACATAATATTATGCATCCAATAGCCAACTGACATACAGAATGAGTAAAACAAATTATATATATATATATATATATATATATATATATATATATATATATATATATATATATATATATATATATATATATATATATATATATATATATAAGCTGATGGCTTAGACATGATATGGAATTACTGCAATGCTTATTAAGATCAATCAATACACTAACTATCCATCAGTATAGGATTGATACAAAGTTTGATTAGTCTACATGAAAAAAAGCTTAAGCGATACAAGATGTAACAAAAATTGGCTGAAAATATAAACTGTCAGGCATAATAATTAGGTTACAATTACCTAGTTTTGGTATGGCTATAAATATAAACTGTCACTCAGGCATAATAATTTGGTCAAAATTAACTAGTTTTTGGTATGGCTGAAAATATAAATTGTCACTCAGACATAATAATTAGGTCTAAGTTGACTGGTTTTGGTATAGTTGAGTTGCTCTTGTTGAGATGCATCCACATACAATTTTCATGAGTTTAGGTAAAATGCATGTATCCAAGCTATTACGAATTAATATGAGGTCATATTGACATAAACTTAAGTTTGTCTTTTGAGATGTATTATTATAATAATTTTCAAGAGTGCTTATGAAGTTGGGTCCAAGAGAGTGTAATGAACACATTTCTGAATGTAGAAAGTCACTAAAGATTGAATATTTGGTCACAGTGACCTAATTTGGGTAAGACTGAGTTGCTCTCTTTCAGATGCATCCAATACCAATTTTCATTAGTGTAGGTGAAATTGTGTACAATAAATGGAGGATGTCATGTTTAAATATCTGAAAATGTAAAAGTATCTGAAGCATGAAATCAGATCAAAGTGACCTACTTTATACATGGTTGAGTAAATATTGCTGAGATGCATTTACAAACCAGTTTTCATGAGAGCAGGTGAAACAGGGTCCAAGCTATTGAGTGATTAATGCACTGACATCATTCTCATGTGAATGTGAAATGGGGTCAAGGATACATAGGGTACAAATGGAGAAATGACTGAAAATACAGAAGTTATTCAAGCATAAAATTAAGAGTAGTCCAGTTTTTGGGATGCATCTACATGCTAAAATTCATGAATGAAGGTGAAAGAGGATTAAGGATGTTGAGGACATGACAGACAAAATAGCTGAAATTATAAAAAGCACTCTGGCACAAAATTAGGTCCAGAGAGTCAGGGCATAAGACTCAACAACTAATGTAGAGATGAAACAAACACATGACTAAACGAGTAAAATCCAATTTCCCTCCTAATCATATTGCCATGAGAATAACAAACTTTACTTGACCTAAAATTAGCATCTGTCACTTACCTACACCTAAATGTAACAGACATCAGTGCTCTCAATGTCCAAATATAAGAGAAAGTACTTTTTTTATTTTCTCCGGTACAAAAGAAGTATTTTCTCTATGTTATAACACTAAATGCATATCATCCAATGTGATGTATTTGATAACCTGTAAAATATGTAACATGAAATATGTTGGACAAACATTTCAACAAGTTTCTGAGAGAATGAATAATCATCGCTTTCATACACAAAATGATAGAGATCTTCAGTTCTCCTCTAATATTTCAATACATTTAAATAAAAAATAATCACTCACTACCTAATATTTCGTTCATGCCAATAAATATTGATATGAGTGTTTGTCTCTATTTTATTATTTTACTAATTCAGTTTTTATTAGAGACTATGTATCTTTTGGATCCTGTCATGTATATAATAGAGATGATGATGCATATCGTTGACGTTACATCAAGGGCGCAATTATTATTGTAAAATATAAAGATGTCATCGATTTCTTTCAAAAGATTTAGTGCCTGAAGAAGGATAGAGTAAATGCAAAACTAGTTTCACAGAATTATTGGTATTTGTGTTGTTTTTTTTATCCCAATTACCTACACCTATAAATAAATGATTCTTAATCAATTCCCAGGTGAAATATGGAGGTTTAATAAATGAGGTTGGTGTGCATTGACAGGAATACAAAAGATCCTACTGTACATTTCACATGTGACCTACTAAGTGTGGCATATGAAATAAATTAATGCAATATAAACATTCCAATATCCTACCCAATCTGATCATTCTGGAAGGTATAAACATTATTTAATTTCTTTTTAATAGGCATCCTTAGTGAGTGACCAGACCTGATTTCACCAAATATATATAATTTCAAGAAATTTTTACAACTGATTGCAATTTACTCTGTGACTCAGCAGAACAAGTTTCATTTCTGAGAGAAATAAACCAATTTTAAAATAAATAGCTATTTTAAGTACCCGGTGGAAGATTGTCAAATCTTAGTCAATTATTTTTTAACAATGGTCTGACAGAAGCTACCAGAATTGTATTGTATTTCTCATCAAGTAGTAGTAGTAGTTGTTATAGGGTATAATGCAATTTTTTAGCACTAGATAGGCTATGGAGAAAGAACCTTGAAAACCCCCAGAAAGAACCAATGACACACAAGAAGCTAATGGCAAGCTTTCTCACATACCCACACAAACTGAGCCCTAGACTTGAACCCACACAGAGGTGAGATGGCAGTGATTCGTAACTGTGAGAGCTTTAGACCACTCAGCCACTCAAGGCCCCCTCAACAAGTAGTGGCAATAAAACTATTTTTATGATGTAATACTAAAATACCTAAATATTCTTTAAACTAGGAATGTGGGTAACTCAGAGAGTAATATCTTCTGAGCCACCTGGTGAAGGATCCCAAAACTCCATGCAGAGAAAAAGTCAATGTGTGCCGCAGTCCTCTGAGGCATGCTACCAATGATGTATCGTCACCAGAGACCACCACGCAGTAACCTCTTATTTGGTCGATGCAACTCATTTCCAAATTGTTGATGTGGGGATAGATTCTTCTTTGAACCATAATGCCTGAAGAATCAGTCATTTTGACTCCAGACGAGTGTCACACCCTGAATCTGATGCAAGTGGGATTCAGGGGCATGCATGTAGATTCCATTCGGAAGCTAGGCCAGATTTGACCATCAAATCCAGACCTAGAGAAATCGGGGCATTGAGAAAGTGCCGGTGCAATAGGAGAACATAGGGTGCAAGTAATCTATCATGTGGAACTATATTCACTGCAGTGTCCCCGGCAGTGGAAGTTAAGGATGAGCCAGCAATGTGATCTTTACTCTCTGCAGCTCCAAAAAGGTCAGGATCTTGTCTACTCTGTCCTGTGGGATACAGATTAATCATGTTTGTGAGGAAATTCATACCAATTTAGACAATATCTTGAGATCAAAAAAGCTGAGATTTCTTTATGTTGGGTAAAGTATCCAGCCTGGGTACTCTGGACCAATCAGCAAGACAGACCTAGTCTGAGGTATTTAGTCAGCCACATTGGATTAACCAATCACTGAAATATTGGAAGACTGTGCAAAACATCCTCTTTACAGCACTCTTATGGAGAAGGGAATGCACCTCTTCCTTTATTTGTATTTAACTGCCAGGATGCATGGGACCTTAGGGAAAAAACCAAAGCTGGTAAAGCACCATAATGATTGAAAGAACCCAGGCATCAACCATTATGACAAACCAAGCTTCCAAAAGGAACTTTAGCCTGACACTTTTTGGAACGAATTGAAGAGGAACACTGCAGGAGAGGGAGTGAGTCCCTAGGGCTGTTCACCCTTGTCATTAGTACAAAGGGAAGGGCCTCCAAACTTACTTCCTGGACTTTCTTGGTGTGTCCTTTTGGGACCTGACAGGCAAATGCACATTTTGAAATTGGGTTATTGATTTGACTTGAGCTGGCTTTCAAGAACTTTGCCATAGACCCTGTGATCAGTCAGGATGATTATGCTTGATGGACCTGAAGCAGATCAAATGGACTGTCTCTAGTAGCAGACTCAGCAAGGAGGATAGCAACTTTCTACCCTTGTGAAGCATATGGGGACAGAAGGCCCATTCGGGGACAGAAGGCCCATTCCCCTCATTCTTTTTTCACCCAATGTCACAGGAGAAAGATGTATCTCCATGGTCTTCAGCTTCACTCTCTCTGCCAAGCAACCAAGGTGAAGTTCAGGAATGGGATAATCACTTCCCTGTGGAGGAAGGCCACACATCCTGCATGAATCTGAAGAAATGATAGGAAAGATGGGGGGGGGTGTAATCTAATCCTCTTCCCTAGTCTGTACACTGATTCCCAACTATTAATGAGATGAAACTGTAGTCTAAAAAAAAAGGGGTGTCTCGACCCAATACTTATCCCTGTACCACAGGGGCTTCAGTGACCATCACTTGTGACAAGTTAGTGACCAGCACCTAGTAACTGGTCAATCACCTGCACATGGTTACAAACCAATGACTGGTGCCAAAGTAAGCAGTCAAGGACTGGGGCCCAGTTAATGAATGGTCAAGCAACTCAGATGAGTAGGAAGACTCTTCTCTAGATCTGATAAATGTAACAGGTGGCTCAATCCTTTGCCATCAACAGCCCAGGGGACTGAAAGAGTGCTGCACACCCCTAATGGTGGTGGTGGGGGACTCACTAACCCTGAGAGCCACTGAAGAGACTATGGTAATCCTTATCTGAGACAAATAAGAGAATAACTAGTTTCTACATTTATAAATACAATTCAATTCAGTGAGGTCAAGACATCATCTGAAGATAGGCTACTAAATGGGAAACAATACATTTTCTCACAGCCTGTACAAGATAAGCAAGGTGGGCATTCCAGGAGGGCTTTCAGGTGGCCACACCCCCCACACCATCCTTAGCTCTTCCTGCAAGAAAATGCTGTATTTAAGATTTATTCAAAAACCAGTACATAAGTAAATGTATAAATGTACCTGCATGAATTAAATCTGTGTTAATATGATAATAGGAATAATTCACCCTAGCCAGGTATTGTATAAGAGAATTAAAACACTCACTGATGTTTCAATGCAAAAAGAAAGCAATATTAAAATGAGAATGAATCCCAAGATAAAAATAGCACAAGTCCCATTAAAAGAAAATGTGACATATGAAGATTCATTACTGTAATAAAATAATCAACAGAATTAGTATGATTCTGCAGACCAAATTTGCAAGAATACCTACCAGAGCTAAAAATAAATTATCAATAATAATAATTATGCTAAGACCAATTTGAGTAAAGAACCTATTGTAAGGGTCATACTAAACATAACCACAATGAAAAGTGAACAATATGAGAGAGAGAGAAAGAGAAAGAGAGAGAGAGAGAAACAGGGCTATTTCCACATGACAAAGATGATGCACAAAAAGAGAAAACTCACATTGCAACATATAGCATAAAGTAAAGGCCATTTCTCCATGACAAAACTTTAAAGAGCCAGTAATAGCTACAACCAGAAAATGAATGAAGGACAGTGTGCATGGCCTAAAGAGCTGTAGGTTTTGACCATTATCATTTTGATGTTTCCAAGCCTTATGGTTCACCCTATTTGAAGATGAGTTCTCATCAAATGGTCCAGGAAAGAGCCAGTTATGCAACAGCAACAGGCTTTGAATTACTGCTTCAATATTACAAAAAAAGCATGGAACTTTTGCTATTCAACAATCTGTGTGGTCAAAAATAGTAAATTATCATATCATTTGACCAGCTCATGATTTTGAATCTTCATCGTCTTATTCTGACATGATATTTACACTGGGTTATTTGGGAGATGGAAAACAATTTGACAAAATCAGAAACTCCAGAATTTTAGATGAAAATATTTCATACTCTGTGACTGAGACTGATAAGGCATATTAAAATAAAATGTTTCATACTCTGTTACTGAGACTGAAAAGGCATATTAAAATAAAATCCATACACAAATAAATTATCCATAATTTCCCTTTTCAACCCCCCCCCAAAAGCAATAGATTTATTGCTTAGCATATTGTACCTGCTGTCTGTGAGATGCAAGCTTGTAAACTGTGGCTTCCTTTGTCCTTGCTTTCTTCAGTTCCACCAGCTCCTCTAGAAGTTGCTGTCTCTCTGTCTGTAACAACTCTACTTCTTTCTCTGTGTCTGTGCTGCAGGGGTATGTAACTTCATCCTGCATCACAGAGTACAAGAAATTGGTTATTATGCCCTTGAATTTGAGAATCCGAGTCTGTTATGCAAAGGGAAATAACTTCATCCTGCATCACAGAGTACAAGAAATTGGTTATTATGCCCTTGAATTTGAGAATCCGAGTCTGTTATGCAAAGGGAAATAACTTCATCCTGCATCACAAACTAAGCACACAAATATTATACTACTCTTGCATTTGAGGATTTTAGATAGTGATGCAGTGGGAGATAACTTCAACCTGCATCACAAACCTGCACAAAAATGGCTTATATTACTCTTGTATCTGAGAATCTTAGTCTGTGATGCAAAAGGAGGTAATAATAACTTGCAGTACCATAGAAAATAGGAGATAACCTTGTATTTGAGTATCTGTCTCAGTGCTGGAAAGGGAGGTAACTTCATCCAGCATCATGATCATAACATTGCTGCAAAAATGTGTGAACTTGAGCCATATCTAAAATAGGTCAGTAAGTTCATACCAAAAACTAATTGTCTTTTGCATAATAATGATTAATCCAAAGTATGAAGAATATCAATAAAGTAGTTTAATCAGTGAAAGAAATAACTTTAAATGAAACACTGAAGCAGCATTTTGAATGTGAATGTGACCATGATCAGATTAAATGGGCAAATGAGCATGTTGCCAAATCAAGTATGATCATGATATTAATAGTGGTTCATAAAGTGAATGAATCAACTTTCATAAGAAACAAACCAACATTTCTAGGAATCTGCCCTTGACCCCAAGATAAAATGTGCTAACATCAACTGTCTCAGTTTCTCAGCTTTGTAATTATAATGAGCTTTCCTACACTTAGTCAAATACTTATGACAGGGGAGAATGAATGTTTGGGTCAGGCAATAGTCATTAAAAAGACAAAGAAATATACAAAAAATATCACATTTATTGACATGTAACAATAATAATGCAAACACTCAAACATTCCCCATAACACTAGCTCCCATGATGATAAAATGTTCAGTAAGATAAATATAAACCTATTCAATTCTTGTTATTCAGCTCTTTAACTGTACATCATTGCACTACATTAGGACTCACCAATGTCAGTTCTTCCAATGGTCCGAATGTAACTCCACAGTTTGATTCCATGAATTTAGTTTTTCATCCATAAGACACCAAAATATATATCAACATATTCATCACATAATAAAAGATAAATGTGGCCACAACTGAGCACTAGACTGTAGACTTCATTTACGGTCTTGTCAAAAATCCAAACTACAGACAGGGGGACCTCTGAGAAGCCTGTAGGGATTGACCTTCCTGGTCAATCCCTGTAGGGACACCAATCTGATCCCATTCCCAAGACCAGTAATCTAAGCCTGGTGCCTGATCCCCATAGGGACTGAAAGGTAACATAGAGAATGAGAAAGTGGCATCAACGTTGAAACCCAGTCAGATGAACACTGATGGGTGTCTAAACCATGTGCCCAAAGACAGGCACTCAGTGATTGGTATTTGTCAATCTACCTGTGATAGGAGCCCAGTAACTGGTGACCAGCCAATGACCAGTCAGGCCATGAAGACTTGATTGAGGTGTCTATCCAGGGAACTTGACTCCAATGAATGAGATCCTCTCAGCTTAATGCACATGTCTACCTGAGTGAGAAGATGACCAAGCTTTTCTTGTGCTGGAAAGAGGGAATCTGGTGACTACTTTCCATACGAAAATTCCATTGACCCATTATATGAATGGTCTTCCTCAAAAGGGGAGAATGAGCAGCACTCTTCTTCCTGCCTCTGTAGGAACAATGTCTTTCTGCTACATGTAAATCATTTATCTGACTATAACGCAAAGAAAGGACACTCATCCAAGACAGCACGCATATTTCATGCCAAATGTGTGGTGAATGTCCAAGTAGTTTTTTAGGGCCACAATGCAGAATTTCTTACCCTAAAACCAGTTATTAAAGGAAGAGATAAAATAAGAACAGCCACTTCCCTCACGAGTTCAACAGTAAACCAATATTACAAAAATGACACAGATAGCAGCAAAATATGCAAGGACTGGGAAGAAAATGTCAAATGCATAACAGAAAGGTACACAAATTAAGGCAATGTGCGAAAGAATACTTCAAATGATCTAAATTATCACACTTAGAGACACATGATAACTACATGAAGTCCAAGAAAGGAAAAGACAATACCAAATAACAAAAATGACTAAAATATCAGACTGGAGCCCAGTTGTTTTTGTTCGATGACCTCAACTTACTAACTAGAGGAAGGAGATCACCTTGGAATAGAGGACTAGTGCCAGAAAAAGAGACAACAATACAATAATAGCTGGTTATATATTACAACTATTACATTTTCATATTCAACTATTCAAACAGTTCAACATATTCATGTATGTGTCAGAAAGTTATTTTAAATCATTTGGGGTAAAAAAAGAAATAAAAGACACAAACTTTATCATGTGACTGACCTACATTAAAAGAAGTAGACAACTGAAAAAACAGTCTCACCTCTTGTACTTTGTCTGGTTTTGACAAATTGTCGTTATCATTCTCCAGTTTACTGATCTTGACCTGCAAAGACTGAATGATTTCATTACATGTCCTGACCTCTGTCTGAGCAGATGATAACTGGGAGGTCAATGTGAACTTGTCATTTTGTAACCTTTTCACTTCTTCTATCAGCTTCCTTGTAGCACCACTTGTGAGCTCCAGACCAGTGGTCTTCATTTCTTCATGATTCCCTGCAAAAAGATCAAACTATGGCTAAGAGATTTTAATCTTTCAGGAAAGTTACCATGTGTGGTCATGTGTACAATATACATTATGGTTAAGAGATTATGATCTTTCAAGAAAATTACCATATGTGTGAATGTGTACTATATACATGAGAGAAAGAATAATACAGACTCAAAGAAGCTCTGTTGGCTCAGCAGATAAAATGCCATTAACAGAAGGGTGTGGGTTCAGCATGTGTATGATTTGGATTTTTAATGTAGCTTTGACAATTTTGCAGTCATACTGCTACAATGTTTGCAGTATGACAGTTTATAGCGATGTCTAGAACTGTGGCACCATGACACACCCACCAACTCACAATATCCTGACACCGAGGAGACCAGTCCTAACACTAACCACTTAATGCTGAGTACCTAGCAGTTGTTAGTACCAATTTTATAAATTTTTGGATTGATTCATCCAGGGTTCAAACCAGCAACCTCCTGCTCTTGTGGTGGATGCTCTAATTACGACCACCTGAGCAGACAAATTGTGTCCAGACCAGGCTGGGTCAGCTACAATGGTGTATTTCTGGGCAAGACCTTTTACTCTAATTGCTTATGTTTTTCATGTGTTAATATGCTTTCAAATACCATTCCATCAATACAGCAGTACTGTCACACAATGTAATAGCAGTCTCTGCTCTGTTAATTCTACTTGTAATTTCAATCAAACAGTTCAAACCCTGATTGGTATGTGCAATATGCAAGGGATGATGAGAAACTTTTAGACCTCTCCTGAGGAGAGTGTGTGTATGATTTAGATTTTTAACATCGCTTTAACAATCTTTCAGTCATATTGCTATGATGTTTGCAGTATGGCAGTTTGTAGTGATGTCTACCACTGGGGAATCATGCTGCAGACATGTAACATGATGTCCCACCCCTTCACATTATCCTTATACCAGGCTGGAGAGTCCTAACACTAATGTCTTATTGCTGAGCATCTAATGAAGCAGCTGTTAGTACCATTTTATGTCTTTGGTATGACTTGGCTGCTCTAACCACTAGGCCACCAGAACAGTCTCTCCTGAAGTAGTTTTTATCAAGAGGCCGTTGTATTTTAGTTTTACATAAATTTTAGATGCTTCTACTTTGTTACTCATTAATATCTTAGAAACTGTATATTTCAATTAAGATTAATTATGACACCTAATGGCATTATGATGATCACATCATTTGGAACTGTGCAGTAAGAGTTGATTTTACAAAATCAGACAATATTAACAATGTGGATGGTAACTATTTTTGTACAAACTCAATGAAAAAATACATTAAAAAAATTATTCATGATTTATATGCAAAGAAGTTGGATAAAGACTGGTTGCCTATTTATACACTGTACTTTTCATATATGTTTGAATATGGAATTACTTGAATATTTGTTAGATTTGTGATAGTAAGGTTAAGAGACCCATTAATAAATAAAAATTGCTAGTCTATTAAGGTTAAAATCCTTCCAGGTCCAGGGCACCGAGTGGCCAAGTGGTCTAAAGTGCTGACCGTTACGGATCACTGCCATCTCACCTCTGTCTGCATGAGTTCGAGTCCATACTCAGCTAATGTGGTTAAGTGAGAAAGCCTGCCAGTAGCTTCTCATGGGTTGGTGGTTCTTCCTTGGGTTTTCCAGGGTTCTTCCTCCACCATTAATACTGGCCGCCATGTATAGCCTATCTTGTGCTGAAAAATGGTGTTAAACCCTACAACAACAACCTTTCAGGTCCATAAGTTTCCATGATTTCTAAACCTCCTTCCACCATCAATAAAAGAAGACAGTAAAATCCAAAAACAGAAATCTCCATCTTTGATGAAACATGAATCCAAGATGAATTATGTGAATCAAGAGGATATTTGGTGAACATTCAGCTGAAACTGGCACCCTTCAAAATTTGAAGCCTGAGAAATTATGTTTAAATGCAATCATAAAGTTTTAAGAAAAATTGAGTCTGTAATAAACTAAAAGTTGTGACTTAATAACCAGTGTTAATTTCACACTGAATAAAATGACCAAGATTCATGTTATCTGTGTTGATATGAGTTAACAGGCAAGTAAATACTGGTTTTCATTAGGCAGGGAAAAACAAAAGACTTTACCATTCTGCCATTCAATCATTCACCAAATCTGCAATACCATTTTGCCATTCAATCATTCACCAAATTTGCAATACCATTTTACCATTCAATCATTCACCAGATTAGCAATACCACTTTGCCATTTAATCATTCACCAAGTTTGCAAGTTACTAATATGCTAAAAATACAGAATTGCTAACATTTAATGAAGCTAAAGTACTGTGATTTAAAGCATTTTATAGTTTACCTCCAAGAAGTCTTTGTTCAAGTTCCAGGATTTTGTTTTCCTGTTCCTCTGCCAGGCTTTGGAGATTGCTGATGAGGTTGTCTTTTTCTTGTATTGTGATGTCATAGTTTTTCTTTAGAATCTTCAGCTGCTGACGCTTGTTATTCTCTTCACGTTCCAGCTTACTTTTATACTGTCGAACTTTGTCACGGTGGCTCTAATGAAAAAAAATAAGTCAACTCATGCTAGATATGTAGGTAGGGCATTAATGCTATGCTATTAATATTTAGTATGTAGAGCTGTATTGCTCTGCTATTCATATCTAGCAGGTATAGCTGTAATGCTACACTATTCATATCTAGTAGGTAGAGCTGTAATGCTATGCTATTCATATCTAGCAGGTATAGCTGTAATGCTATGCTATTCATATCTAGTAGGTAGAGCTAGAATGCTATGCTATTCATATCTAGTAGGTAGAGCTGTAATGCTACACTAGTCATATCTAGTAGGTATAGATGTAATGCTTCGCTATTCATGTCAACAACTTTGATAAAGTAGTTGAATAAACCACTGTTGGTGCAAACACTGATGCCAAAAATTTATAGTTAGTACAAGTGAATTCTAATGTCTGATGAAGCATAACATACATGTCAATATACATTTATAATAAATCATGGATATGAGGAAGTATTTTGTAGGTCCTGTGAGGTTTATTCACTTTTTATTTGCCAAATTTTTATTTCAATTTGCATGACACAATACACTAGTACCATGAATTAAAATTAAGTCTTGCACTCGAAAATACAAAGTCACTCAAAGATTTAGATGTGGCTCATTCAATGATATGATGACTTTTTAAAATTTAAAGGAGACTAGAGATCATTATAAATATAGAATTATAATAAAAGCACTAAAGAAGCAAACCTTATTATATCATCTGTAACCATAAAGCCATTATTTAAATATTGGCATATCTTCAAGCGGCTGAATTGCTCTAACCTTGTATGCGAAATTTCTGACTGGCAGTTGTCAGTGTAAAAGATATTTTAAATTGTGGGAAAAGTGTTAAACGTGTGAGTTAGGAAAATAGGTAGAAGGCTGAGTAAGTGACCACAAAATGCAACATTCAATTCACAGATCTTTTATCTACACCAGCAGTGCTAAACAAAATTCTATACTGAACACCTTGGGTCCATCTAATTTTAGTTCAGGCCTATCCTGTATTCTAAGTGAAGTGCCCATCAGGCTTGTGGAAAAACAAAATTGTTTGCCTAAGATAATTATTAAATGAATTTTCATGATGTTGACATGCATGTCATAATATGGCACAAACTAAATCAAATCACAGCTGTTTTAGGTGAAATTGAGGTCTGATTTTAATAAAATGGAAGGTTTTTTAAAAATAAGATTTCTAACCTCTGACATGGTTGTGTTTCAAGAAAACAATTTTCACAAACTTATTTTTTTTAAATTTTTTTTAATAAAAACATCCAAAAAGAACCTTTCAGTCTATGCCTGTAACATGTGGTATGTATAAACGGTAATCTTAGTGATTGGAACAGATATAAAACTTTCCCTTGGGCAATTTAAATAGCAGCAATTAAAAGAAAAGAGGTCAGGTATAAAATCAAAGGTTCACATTTACTGGCTGACAATAGAAATTGGGGGGACTGTACCCCCTCCCTTGCACCAATGTGTGAGTGCTCAAGGTGCATGCCATTTCTCCATGATACTTCTTATAATCCTCCAAGACAGGCCTCATTTTTCATATTCTGGTCAGCTGTAGCTAAACTGCAAAATAGCTTTGACTTAAGCATACCAGAAATAAAGTCAGTGTGACTAATTAACAGTTAATATTTATCCTTGTTAAAAGAAATGCAATTCGGACCTTGTTTGACAGCATGTGTATGTAAAAACCATCAATTAACTGGCAAATAAACGATTCCCTATTTTATTGCAACTTACCACATATATAGGACTTCATTTTGACAGTTCAAATCTGCAGTCACAAGTTACCGTACATGTAGCAACTGTTTTTCCCACGTTTTATGTCCCACCTTATTTCTTAGGTTCAAGTCTTAAGGCATGTAACACTGTTTATGGAGTGAAAATATTTATTCTGAATTAGTTCTTTACATGGTGTTATTCTTTTATTCCTTCTTTTAATTTCATCATGGTCATAAAATTTTACATATATGGTAGAGAAATGTCAGGTGATAACTGGCCAAGTTTCTTTGGCAGAAATGGAGATGCAATTTTGATTGCAGAAAACATTACACAGCATTCACACTGATTATTCATAAGATTTAAGATAATTGGTGACAATTTTATTTTTGAATTTTTTTTACTGTAGTACTGCTGTTGTGATTTTTAAAAAATCTGAAATTTATGTGAATAATGTTTAATTTTAACATTCTATTTATCAACAAAAAAGAAATGTTGTGTGATATTATTCCTTTTGTCCAGTGCCGGATTTTCGAGTCTAAGATATGTGGATATGTGAGAAAGCTTGCCAGTAGCTTCTCGTGGGTCGGTGGTTCTTTCCATTGATTTCCCGGTTTCTTCCTCCACCATTAATACTGGCCGCCATGTAAAGCCTATCGTGTGCTGAAAAATGGCGTTAAGCACCACCACCACCACCTGGGATATAACAAATTTGAGAGATCCCTTCAGACTGTGAGGCCCTAAAATGTAGCTTGTTTAGATTATGCCTAAATCCAGCACTGATTTCATCATTACAATATTCACAAGGGATACAATATGGCTTCTGTGGATTGCATATATCATATCTATTTATGTATGGTTTGGTGTTGTTTTTTTCTGAAAAATGAAATTGATTGACAGAATGTAATAATTGGGAGTTCTTTATGAAAAATTAGGAGATATTACTAGATCGGGAGGTAGGAAATACCCCCCAAATCAGGAAGTATTTCTCCCGGCTTGAGAGTTGACAGGTATGAACTGTCCAGTCTTGTGGAATTTCATTCAGGGCTTGTGAGTTCATTCAGATCACTAACCTGGGACCTTCGACTAAAAAAAATATTTTATTTGAGCACTGACCAGTACAGTACAGTATAGTACTATTATACCAGACACACACACACACATATATATATATATATATATATATATATATATATATATATATATATATATATATATATATATATATATATATATATATATATATATATATTATCAGATTTGTCAATAAGCTAACTGTAACCTGCATGTAAAATACACTAAGATGGAAGCTTCTTAATGCTTAAATTAATTACCTATGATTTCTGCTTTGCAGATTTTGTGAGGATTTTTTTTAAAAAAAAACAACTAATGTTTAAGCTATGACTGATGAAAACCATTCTCAATGCCTTTTACACCTCACCGGTAATGGATATTGTTTCACACAAAAGTCAGTACCCATTCCAGTCTGTCTTTGGCTAGAATTCAGTATTATCTCTCAGTGTTTCAGTGTTGAATATATATTTTTAAAATATTAGTCCTTAGGTGGTGTGTTGGGCAGAGGTAATGAATATGTTATTTACATTAATACAACTGAATCTCATCTTTCTTAAATGAATTTATTGCATTGTGGTGAATATTTAATTTTTACATTGGGCACCATAATTTAATCCGTATCACATGTTTGCACAGCACACAATGTATAAGTATTTGTGTTAAAATTACATTGCTTTTCTTTAAATTCTTAATACACAGTGTAACAGATATAGTTATGAATAGCTCTCGGAAACAGATTCAACTTTTTAAAGTGCAACCCAAATCTGGTGTCCTGTATGTATCACTCAACCTGTTTCTGTTTCAGGACTGGCTAGTAATGCATCACAGGATCACGGGATCTGTTGTCTCATAAAAAAAAAAACCATAAAAAGTCTGCAATTTACAGAATCGTGGTATCTTCAGTGCATTATAACCACTACCCGCCTACAATATGTAATTTATAAACATTACAGTCAAATTAAAATTTGTAGAGAATTACATGCCAAAAAGGAAAATTTTTATTGCTGGTCTCTTTTAAAAAAACAGTAATGAATTGTATCTATTCTCCAAATACAGAGCTGCCAAGGGTAAAATCGTATCTACCTTGACAAGAAGAAGCAACTCATCTCTCTGTGAATTTCTTTGCTCAAGTTGCTTCTGCAGTGAGATAACTTCAACCTGGGAAATATGTCCTGTAAAAAAAATACCTCATATGAATGTACATGTATAAATTTAACTGCTTTCAGCAATATTTGTATTGTTATTGCATTAAATTTGACCTAACTGAAATAAATTCAAAATTATAGCAATACAAGGTATAGCTGAAAAGAGAAGTTGGTGCAAGAATGGCCTGCATTAATACCATTCCTTGATATAGCAAAACTTGTCTTGAGAGACCACCACAACTGATAACCCCACCCCATCCCAAATGACATCTCAAATAGGATGTTTCAAAATACATAATTGGTAATGAGCAGGGGTTCACAAGATACCCTCCCTTCAGTGGCATGAGGTGGGACTGCCAGAGAATGTTGAATGAACACTGAGATCTAAGTTAGGGGAACCAAGTTTAAATCTGTGACAGAAATCTGTTCTATAATGTGGCTTCAGTGCAAGTTTAGATCTGTGACAGGAATCTGTCCTATAATGTGCCTTCAGTGCAAGTTGTGTGGCTCCTGTTACAACTTTATGGTGTTTAAATAACGGAAAAGAACAAAAACAAACAAGTCAATAAATTATTTCCCTTGCGTACAAACCAAAATTTTGAAAATAACTTACAGTATTATATTACAATTACATGCTCCTAAAATAAGTTACAGAAAAAAGTAAAGAAAACAAGTTTTGTAAAATTTAACAAATAATTTATTTCCTAAGATTTAAAAGTGGAAAATGAGAAAAAATTATTGCAAATTAAATCCAAAAATAATCCAAGAATTAAAGACACAAGTCCTGAATAAAACTCAGTTCAAGTCCTGATGAGATCCAAACTTGAAGGAAATGATGTGTCTGTTATAGCCCATGAAGTTTTGATGTCAACTTTCTCTTGTTGAATCACAGAAATATTCTAGGTTTGAATTCAGTATATACATGTATTCCAATTAATGTCTTTATCCAAGAATTTTGTCAGAGCACTTTTGTATTTCCAGAATAAATAATCAATTGAATTCAATCATTTGAAGACAATAAAATTCAACCCAAACTAGTCACAACAAAATACAATTTAAAGTGCTAGATGTTAAAGCACAACTGGTCAAATCCTCACAATCACAAATAGAGTTCTCTGCTTAACCGCAGGTCATAATAGCATTTTCTCAAAACAACCATTTCCTAATGGAACATAACTTTCTAGAATGATCTAATGAGCCTTGTTTATTTACAACACAATAGCTTGAAAAATTCACTTATGGATCTCCAAAACCCTGACCATGTTCAAAACATCTACTCCTTCTTTGTTTGGATGAATAATAATTATGTTAATAAGCACATATACACACAGAGAATAATGAACCTATTATTAGTTGTTTACATAAATGAAATTAATAAAATTGTAAAAGTCAATCAGGTCAAGCAGAAATGAACTCAATTTTGGATAAGGTCAAGACCAGCAAACAATGTTAAATTACAATAACATATAATGAAATAAAAAATTTAAAACAAACAAATTAAATATACAATAATTGTGTAAAAGTTCACAAATCCAAATGAATGATGTTTCAACTGAATTCCAGTTGTATTCTCAAAAACTCCAATATTAAATGTGTTAATGTGCCTGTAGACTCAAACATGCTAATGTGTCCAAAGCTTAGAATGTGCTGATATGCTAACAGTCATTGATGTGTCACAATAATATAATCCAAAATATTTTTGTCTGAACATTAAAGTTTCTGTCCAAGAATATTATTGAGCACTTTGTAATTCCAGTGAATAATAATTTGAATAAATAAATCCAAACAAATTAAAAACTGAACACAACAATAAGACTGATTCTAATTCTGATGCTAAACCAAGAATGAGTAATGTTTCAGATAAACAACATTAATAAGTCCTGAATCAAGACTATTATTAACTCAAATAGAAGTGACTATGTTTACTACTACTAATGATTTGCATATTTAATATGTGATGATGTAAAAATATTACTTATTTATTATGTTGTTTACAAAATAAATGTCATTGGTCAGATACACCAATAACTTCATGATGAGCAAGGTCAAGTACAACATACAAATGTACATAAAAATGTACACAACAATCAATATATATATATATATATATATATATATATATATATATATATATATATATATATATATATATATATATATATAAAACACTACAGGACCGCAGTTAAACACAATATAGACTAGTTTTCGTGTAACACAAATTTATCCACACAGTCAAAATTAAATCTGGTTAAACCTATGTTTCCAAGCAGTAGTAATATAACAGCAATTTAAAATGCAGGCATCATTGCTTAATTTATAAATTAGAACAACATTTGCTTATAAGTACACCTCAACTGATACACAACCAGAGCCCTCTCTGTATACAGTATGATTACTGACCTTGACCTCTGGACAAACTATGTACTCTAAAACTAAATTTAATTTTTTATTGGACATGACACTGACCTCTGACCTTTAGACCCTAGAATATAGTGGTATCTTTATTTCTTCAAGTTCCAGCCATCTACATAGATTGGTCACAGAACTTAATGTAGAAAAAAGTTTTTTAAAGCATTTTTATATGAGTTACAATGATCATGACATTTTTAACATTTTGACTTCAGAATCAATTGGCATCTTCCACACATTAAGTGCAAGCCCTGCAAAACATTTGGTCATGGTATAGAGAAACGATTTTTGGTTCTTTTCTTTTAGCAATGACATTGGCCTTTGACTCCAAAAGCAATTGGCTTTTTTTTTTATCAAACATGTAAGTCATCTGCAAACACTGGTGAAGACATATGGTTTATAACCAAAATTACATGCAGAAACCATTTTTCTTCTTTTAGCCACCATAACTGAAACTTTGAACCTTCAACCACAAAACTTATAGTTCCTTTCTTACTTCATCCACAAAGTTTGATCCATGACTGTAATGCATAACTAATATTTCTGTGTATACACATTTTTACCTTCAGTCATAATGGCCTTGACCTTTGACCCCCAACTCCAAAGAATCTTCCTTACCACAAGCTATCCACAAAGTTTGGTCCAGGTATGTGATCTAGAACTATTGTCATTGTAAAGAATCAGTTTGTGTTATTTCAGTTACAGTGACATTGACTTTTGACCCCTAAACCAATGGGATTCCTCCTTACCCAAAATGGAAACCATTTTTTCTTTTAGTCACAATGACCATGAACTTTTAACTTTTGATTAAGAAATCAATATTTTTTCTCAACATAAGTACAAACCATCCAAGGAGATTAGTCATTCTGTCTATTAAGTCATGCAATAGGCCACAGTGGAGGGGCATTCATATTTATATCAGCACATTTCTTGTTCCTTCCCTGCAGTTATTCTCAGTAAAAGGCAATCTGTGCAGATGGCAGAAAATCTCATAGGAATGGATTGCCATCATATATGGATCCAATACCAGACCAGACAGTCTATGACACAATTTTGATAATAATTTATTGCAAACTCCTTGCTGACTTTTGACTGTTGTATAGAAATCTGGCTTGGCTAAAGAATTTGGAGATGGTTTAACAATATTTACAACACTGTAGGTGATGAAATGTGAAACTAATGGCAGATGTTACTTATGAGCCAAGATTCTAAAAACTGAATTTTGGGAAAACATGTAAAACATTCTGGATTCAACTATGCAAATGTTTCTGTATGATGCTGTTCAAACCTAACTAGCACCATACAAGATAATAATTCCATTATTGATACTGATAGAAATCGGTTTCATTCAGTATCAAATAACAAGTGAAGTGTAATGAATCTCATCCATTCACTTTATCTTTGAATATATGAAACTGCAACGTTGCTTGGCTGTGACAACACAATGAGATGAACTTTGGATTAGATTTACTGGTTTTCTCTCTCTCTCATGACAGGTCAGAATAAAATATGATCAATAAATTGGTGAACTGAGAATGATGTCCCTCAAGACAGATGGTCTCTCATAGCAGCAGTCTTTCAAAATAGATTTTACTGGACAAGAAAACAAGCTTGAGAAATTAATGTCAAACATAAGATTCCATACTTCCATATGCTTAGTTGATTCCCACTTAGATCTCTACTAAGGTTTTTAGTATTTAAAATAATTTTACCTGTTTTTGCAGATACCTGTATACAATGGACACCTATATAAAAAGGGAATTTGTATATGCAAAGGACATGTAAACAAAGAATACGTCATTTGCCATGATATCTATATACTGACAATTGTATACGAAAGGCACATATATACAAATGGACAACAGCTAACAAAGGGGAACATCTGACCTTTATTTAAATGACACCAGTCCACAAAGTACACAATTGTTTGTCTTTATAAAATGTTTCGCAATGCCAAGTTTTTGGTATGATAGAATCTTTTATTTAAATGACAGCTTTTACTGTATGGTAAAACCTTGCTTTTCAAAGACAGGTTTTATTACACAGTAGAACCTTGTTTTTCAAGTAGTTTTTACTGTACAGTAGAACCTTTTTTCAAAGACAAATTTTACTGTATAGTAGAATCTTGTTCTTTCAAATATTTACTTGTATTCATACTTTTTGTATAGCATATGTACTGTCCATTTATTTATTATGGTGGGCATAGATTTTTTTCATTCTTTGAAACATGTTTTTCTTGGTACTTTATTTTCATGGACAGTGGAATGACTCCTATTGTTTTCATAGAATAACCACTGTTCACATAGTCTGTAATTTCCCTGTTGGTAACAACCATAAAATCCCCAAAGACTGGTACTCCACGAAAAACTGAATTCACAGCATGTACCCTAGAACTATATATTCTACAGAACCCAAACTTATGCATTGAAATAACTGTTTATTTCAATATTTCTTTCATCCACCAAGAAGTTCTAATGATATTTGATTTGGTTTTTGGTGTTCTATGGCACAAGAACACTGTGTAGAGGCCACCAAATTGCACTGCACAGGGATACACCATAGCAGCCAACTAGTTGTATCCAGTGTTGTAAAAGGAACCTGCCATATTTAGTGTTGTATAATAAAAATCCAAAACAAAATGGAGTAAGTTCTGCTATCACATACTGAGCTGGCAGACAAGGTTTTATTCATCTGAAATCATTACAAAATTGGATGAACTGCATAAATCATGATCACTTGGAACAATAAGTGATGGAAAGGAAGGGCATATGTTGGAAGGGACTATGTTGTTTTCAGTATGATGAGCATTGTTCATAAGTAAAGTAATTTCTTTCCTGCAACATCCTGAAAGACAAATGTGTTCTTGTAAATATGTACACAGCATAAGAGCTGATTCTGATGCTGTCCTAGCATTCACAATATAAATCAGAAACACAACATATATTTTATTAAATTGAGAAATTGACCAATGATTATAATATGTGATGTGATGTGATGTGATTATGATTTTTAACATAGCTTTAACAATTTTTCAGTCATATCACTATGATGTCTGCAGTGTGGCAGTTTATAGTGATAATCCAGGACTGGGAGGCATCATGCCGAAGACATGTAACATGATGTCCAACCCAGTAACATTATCCTGACACCAGGCTGACCAGTTCTAACACTAACCTCTTAATGCTGAGCGCCAAAGCGAGGCAGCTGTTAGTACCATTTTTGTAAGTCTTTGGTATAACTCAACTGAGGATTGAACCCACAACCTCCTGCATGTGCCTACAGTTCATTATTATTTGAAGAAAACAAAATAAAATAAATGATAATAACAAGAAGGTAAGGGTCTGCATGTCAAGCCCATATTCAAAGAGCTGATGTAAATGATATGACCTTTAACCCATGATCAAAGGGGAAAGTGCACCTGTCACAGAATAATTCTTCAAAAGAAGGAAGAAAATACATCATGGGATTGAAAAATCAAATTTTAAAAAAAAAATATAACCAGAATCTCATAATTTTTTTTACAGTTTTGACCATGACCAAATGTCAAAGGGGTAAGTGAGCATGGCGCAAATGATGTCTTAGCTTCATAATGATTCAACACAATCAAAGTCAATCAAGGGGTTTGGAAAATATAAGCAAAATGAAAAAAAAAAAACAAACTTGGAACCAAATCGACAGAAATTTTCTGACTGACCATGACCCCAAAGTTCAAGACAAAAGCATGCATGACACAGAACGAATTGTCTAACCTTGATAATTATTTAGCCTAAGTATGAATAAACTCCATCATGGGTATAGTAGTAAATCTAAGCAAATGAAACATATCTTTAACTATAACTCATGGGTATAATGCCAAACAAGGATCTTGAAGTATTAATTATGTCAGCTTTATAAAGATTTATCCCAGGTATGATGTGAATATATCAAGGGGAGTGGGAGCTTCAAAAGAAAACATTTTATCCAAAATGTTAATGCAAATTTTTTGACTGACATTGAGCCAGAGTAAAATTGGGCCAGTATGCATGTCTTACAGTAAATTGTCTTAGTGTCATAATAATTTGTGGTGTGTAACTTAAATTTTATAAAAAGATTAATTAAATGAATGTCAAGTAAAACCGAAACTAAAGCCATAACAGCTCTAGATGTCAACTGTGACAAAACAAAGTGTCGTCTACTTCTAACTTCCCACTAATCTGGGCTCAATAAAAATAATAATTAAAGACATTAATACTAACTGAAATAGTAATAATGATAAATAAATAAGAATAATAAAATTGATTCATAAGAATGTCAGAAATCTTAGCCTTTATACACAGTAATGTCATATGTAAAATCAATAGTGAAGTACAACTTGCATGTGACACTGATGAAATATGAATAAGCAATGAATGAAAAGGCTTGACTATTACCAAATCTGCATGTGATCTACTAACCTGAATCTGAGGGATTAGAGGGTGGATCTACCCGACCAAAAATGTATAACCTCCTCTCTCTCACTGATCTGTGACAATACCTACATGCACATCTAGACCCAAACCATTGTGCAGTCGAAAAGAACATATCAGCTTACTGCAGTGATGAGAATTTTGTGTAAGACTATGTAATGTGTGCATAGCAAGCAAATAATCAATGATTCCTAAAGAGTTAGGCCACAGCACCACGCCAAACTTCCAGACAGAAAAGAATTACCTCAAAGCCATGATGCAATTCTCGGCTGAGGCTGCTGCAGGAAATCAACAGCATAATACAATATCCATTCAATGAAACACTATCAAAAATAATGGCTTTCTTTAACACTTCCATAGTCATAAAGATGCTCTGCAACTTGATCAGCTGTAGAAAATGGGTCTAGTAATGGCTTATTTATACATGCAATCACCCCAAAGAACCCCTCCATATTTCCCATGGATTTGATTACACTAAGAAAGTATGTACCATAAATAGACAGCATTTGTCAAATATAAATTAAGCAAACTAGTGGTCTGTGGAAATTGAGACAGTCTGCTATATTACATATCTCTATTAAGTGAACTAGTGGTCTGTGGAAATTAGGAACAGACTGCTATATTAAAAATCTGTATTAAGTGAACTAGTGGTCTGTGGAAATTAGAGACAGTCTGTTATATTCCATATCTCTATTTAGTGAACTATCGGTCTGTGGAAATTAGGGACAGACTGCTATATTAAAAATCTGTATTAAGTGAACTAGTGGTCTGTGAAAATAAAAGACAAGCTGATATTTACATATCTATATTACCAGTAAGTGAACTAGTGGTCTGTGGAAATTTGGGACAGACTGCTATATTACATATCTGTATTAAGTAAGTGAACTATTGGTCTGTAGAAATTAGTGATTATGTGATTATGATTTTTAATGTAACTTTAACAATTTTTCAGTCATATATATTACACACACACACACACACACACACACACACACACACACACACACACACACACACACATATATATGCAATAAACTGATGTCGAACAGTACGAAACTAGTAACTAACTAGCCTAAGTGCTTTTGACTCTTAATGAGTCTTTTTCAAAGGCAAATACAAAACATATATACGACAAACAAATAAACACAAAAATGTTGTGTTTGTAAACCTCTACATGGATGTCTCCACATGTGTTAAAACTATAAATACAACCAGCTTGTATAGACTAGTTGTGGAAACTGAAAACGGTATATAATTCCCTAAAAGTCTACAAGCCAAAGCGACATCTATTTTTACTTTTTGTACATTTATGTAACGCAGATTAAATCCCGGATATTTGATTCTATACCGGTTATTCTTATAGTAAAAATTGAAGGATAATAAGAAGATTCAGAAAATGTTAAATTCTACTAGTGTATAGTTTTCATTTTCTAGTCTTCTTGGTTTAGACCACTTGGTTTCAATGTTCTAAGGCGTTCTATATATATATATATATATATATATATATATATATATATATATATATATATATATATATATATATATATGTATTAAGTGAACTAGTGGTCTGTGGAAATTAGAGACAAGCTGCTATTTTAAAAAACTGAACTTCATATTTTAAAAGATTCATGATTTCATGAAACTTGAAAACTGATTGCACACTGTAAAAGTAGTCAAAGCCAAGCTTCTACTGTTATAATGTGTACCAATAGCAATTTCAACCATGGCTTCAGGAATCCTCTAAAGTACAAGCTGAAATTTTTTTATTTAAAATTATTTTTAAAAATAATGAATAATCTCAAGAAATAAATAACAGAATATCATTTTACAAATTGTTTACCAATTTTGTTAAATCAAACAAGAAGAATATGTAAGTAGTTCTTTTTTGGTACTATCAACTAATAACTTCCAGTTTATTCATCACATAATGAAAATTGTATCCAATCAAAATACTTGTTACTGACATCAAACAAACACAAAACAATTTTAAAAACACTAGTTATGGAGATTATGACACTGAGGCCACAGAATACTGTGCTCTTTCAAAATATTTCAACATATTATTATGAATACATAATACAAAATATTTCAACATATTATTATGAATACATAATACAAAATATTTCAACATATTATTATGAATACATAATACAATCATCAAAAATATTATTTAAACAATACATTAAATAAAGTGTGCCTTAAAAATTATTCAAATTTCCATATTCACAAATGCAGTTTGAAAGGAAAACAATATTTTATATTACATTATTGGGAAATTTGATGAACTGTTTTTTTTTCAAGTAGCATGTTTGAATCAAGAGTAACTCGATGGATAAATCTACCTGCAAAGTGGTTGTAAAGTATTAATTTGGTTAAACTCAGTTCTGTCATAATCAGTATTAAGAGTTCTGACCAACCTATAGGTTTAACTTTTAAAAGTATTGAATTGCAAAATACCAACTATTCAATACTGGATATAAATAAATGAATTTGGACACAAATATTAAAAAAATTAATTTCTTAATTAAAAGGTAAATGACATTAGGATCCATCTTCAATAGGTTGATGAAAAAGCACAAGACTATGAAAATGAATGGGACTGAATAAATATGAGATCTCTCCTCTTGCTCACACTGCACATATTAAGGGTAATAAACAGCAGTTCATAGCGGAAAAATTAAGACCCATTTATCACAGCTCATAGACCAATGATTATTCTTTATATCACAAGTGAAAATTATTAATTTATACAAAAAATCATTACAACTGTATTAAAATTATATTAATTTGTATACATCTTAGAAGGCACATTCATTCTTACTAATGTTTATAGTGAAGATAAATGCTCACTTGTAAATAACCAATATAAAAGCACAATTACTTTGACAGTATGCCATCAGACTAGACAGAATTTCATACAGGTCATTAGGATCTTTCGCCATTCTAGTGAAAGACATGCAATAGCTAATTTGTCACTAACTTCACATCAGGCCAAAAAGGACTGAATGTGCAAAACTGCACATAATTTTTGCCACTCTGACCTTGTGTTAAATTTCCCTTATACTTATCAAATCATAGGGGGAATTGTCAGTTCTAGAACTGAGCGCATTTCAAAGAATATTCTTTCCTAATTTTGCACATAATTATGGTAGGGGTTTCCAATTTGCTATAATGTTGTCAGATCAAAACTTTAACAGAAATATGGCAAAACCTAGAAAATCCCAGTGTTCCAACAAATCAATAAGTCCATGCAGACCTCTGGAGGCTCCATTTGGGATAAACATTGTAAAACCTCCCTTGTATGGTCTTGTCTGTGTCTGCATTACCCCTCATCATGACGTGCCAGTTGTATATTTCATTTCCTGACATGTATTTCGACCCTGATAAGAGATGGTTTGATGTCATTGATGCAATGAGTATCCACAATACTTTGCTAGCAATAGTGTATTGCTATGGACTCAAACTATCAATAGAGGACAATAGCAGAACAAAATATCAACTTAAATAATTTAAATTATCTGACATTGTGCACTGTCTTTTTTCCTTCAAATAAAATTAACAATATGGCCAATAAACTATGCAAACTTTCTGTTTCCTTATGACTTCCATACCTACCTATGTAACTGCTATACAATCATGCACACAAACCTTTAAAAAGAATTTTAAAATATCATGACAAAGCAGCTAATAACTCCCTGAAGGCAAGAAATATTTTCAAAAATAGTGCAATGATTTGATTCAGTTCTGTAATTGGTTGGGGGCAGGGTATTTTCACCCAGTACATTTATTATTAAAATAACTCCTCTAAAGTGTTTAATAATACAAATATTTTAAATGAAAGACAGAAAGAAAAGTAAAAGAAATTTTCAATTTGTTCCTGTAAATAAGCATATTGTATAAGAGAATGCATATATATATATACATGCTTGTTTGTTTGTGTAGTTTTTCAGGCAAAGTATCAAGAAAAATGCTGCTTCCAGTTGCCATGGATACATTTGTTCATTTTTACATTTTATTTAAGCATACAATACTATAATGATACATATCAAAGACAATGACTGTAATATGTATTGTGATACAATAGATAGTGATACCCAGCTCTAACACTGATACTGATCTGAGCAAATTTGCTCTAATAAATAATTGTTAGAAATGACAACCACTGACTGTTGTCCAAGACCAATACCTTGAGTACCTGTTTAAAAACACACTATTGGCTGTTCACACTAATAATGCTGACTTCTTTATTTAAAACTATGGTCTGAATGATGTTTATACTTGCCTGCAATTCCAACTGCAAGCCACACAGACCCTGAATTGCTTTTTTCACAATGTGCCAGCATATCAAGGTCAGTGTTGTTTGTTCAGCTAATTACTCCTAACAAATGTATTAGCATTTTTATTATTTCATTGCTATCTTTCTTAAATAGAGATAATAGGTAATGATTTAATATCAGGCACAAAAAATGTGTTTCAGTTGCCATGGATACATTTGTTCATATATATATATATATATATATATATATATATATATATATATATATATATATATATATATATATATTTACAAACATAGAAAAACCATCTTACCAGTTTTAAAATCATTTCAATAGGAAACATTCTTTTTTATTTATTGCCTTACATTTAAGAAACTTGCTCAATAATTCCAGCTTTTGCAAGAATTTCAAAATCTGAAAATTATTCAGCAAGTTTCATAAATTTACTTTTAAATCATTACACATGTGAGATTCTGTTTATAAAATAGGGTTCATATAGTATTTTATAGAGAAACAAAAAGAAATAATTTCATTTATTCCAACTCTAGTAATCAATATAAAAAATAGTCCCTGATGTAAATTGAATTAGTAATTCTCAGTTCTATAACCATTAACATTTAAAGTAGATTATTTTTTTTCAAATTATAATTCAGAGAGCAAGTGTCCTTCCAAATCAATAGAACAATTTAATACAGACTTCATTTTTCAAAACTGGATTTCTGATGGAAATTCCTGTGTAATGTTGCGTAGTTCACTCAGGTTAGTTTAGAGAAACCATATACATCAATTTCAGTGACAACTTTACAAGGTTTCCACCAATGTCAATTGTGTCAATTCCATTACTATGGATGCTGTACTGTATATGGCTGAAAAAGTAGCATTCCAGTTGTTGCATATTCCTTTAAAGGGATGATTAATGGATTCAGAAATTGTACTAAATCTATGCTAAAGATGTTGATGAGTATGGAAATTTTTTGATTTGATATTTTTGCATCTATATATTTGCATTAAACTCATTTGGAACAATGCTGTGGTTGGATAAAATTCTTTTTCTTGGGAGTCCAGCATTATCAGCATCCTTTTCTAAACAGAGGTGAGTTATTTACTCCTGTAGGTAAATATTTAAACCAAGTTAGTCATGGAGGGGATGCATGTTAAAGGGTTTATATACCCCCAGCCCTTTATCCACTGACCAATACCCTTCAATTTATTTGTAACTAGAAACTGTAGGGTTATTTGGCCATATTTCAACTGATGTAACCTTTTCTTCCAATGCCTCTTGGGCAATTGATTCAAAAAATGGCTGCCAAAATATTCATATGAATAGTAAATAAGTTCCAAAAGTCATTGCAAGGAAAATTCCAAGTTGCAACCAATCAGTAAAGAGAATACTTCACAAGAATTCTTTGGCTTATTTTGGATGAATCAGATCTACATAAAGTGATATGTTAAAAAGGTGACATAAAAAACCCTAAATCACACACATTCTATATAAAGTCTATCAAATATGTGATTAAATGTTTTTAAATAAATTTTGACAGCTCATATTTATATAGACCTGTCATTGTGAAGATATTTTAAGAATACTGTATACGTTTTGTTACATTGTGCATTGCTTATCTATTTATTTCAGGCCTAAATTGGAATGGAGGAACAGTACAGCTGTACTGTCAAGCCTTACAACAACCATTTCAGGAAACACATTGCTGTTTAAAATGACTACAGTTGATTCCTCCTGAGAAATTGGAAATAACATTTCATTATTTTTTCATTTATCTTCAAATGGAATCTCTCTTAGCTGGAACCATTCACTGACAAAAATTCCACCCAAATTTTTGTAATTATTAATTATGTTGGGTCACAATAGAATTGACAGATTCCAGCAAATTATGTATGGATTATTGATCACTAGAAAAGTGGACATGGCAGACATTGCTAACCATGACAAAATGGACTACATTTGTTATCTGATAAAGGATTATATAATGCAATACATAATGTAACTTTTGCATGACTTTTATTGCTTTATTTTTTGTTTTAATTAGAACCTGCCTGTGATATATTCATTAGATAAAGATAATAATTTATATCAATTTTTCTTAATACTATCTTCCTAAAATTCCTCAGTATGACTGGTATACAGCAATAATGTTGACCTTTTCTGAGGTGAAAATAAAATTTTATGAACTAGTCAACTTTATATTGACTGACAAAGCAGAGGTTAGTATGATAAGTCTACTGGTTTATAAAACATATTCATTGAAACACAGGTCTAAATTCTTTTATTGATTTAGAGAAAAAAAACTGAAATTTAATTTGCTTTAGATATATAAAATACCACAAATCAGGGAGATGCATATTCAAAATCAAGGAGATTGGGTCAAATCAGGGAGATCAATGTTCAAAATCTAGGGCAATTGGGTCAAATCAGGGAGATCCATGTTCACAATCAAGGAGATTGGGTCAAATCAGGGAGATCAATGTTCACAATCTAGGGAGATTGGGTCAAATCAGAGAGATCAATGTTCACAATCTAGAAGATTAGGTCAAATCAGGGAGATCAATGTTCACAATCAAGGAGATTAGGCCAAATCATGGGAGATCAATATTCACAATCTAGAAGATTAGGTCAAATCAGTGAGATCAATGTTCACAATCTAGGAGATTATGTCAAATCAGGGATATGTCATAATGACAGTTTTGTCATAAATTTAAGTGTGAAGTTGCACAGTGCACCTAAACTACAATGAATAATAGTAACTCATCTATATTAATTTTCTTTTATGTTATTTTCACTATGCTTCAAACATTTAAATTTGTCTATCCATGTATTGTTGAACTTGCAAACATTTTTTCTTTCTATGGCATATATTCCTTTGAATCTGTTAGCATATATTTCAAAATGGTACCAAAATTATTATATTTCCAAAGAGTTCAAGAACTGTTTTAAACTTTTCAGGTTGCCTGCAAACTGTTATACATGACACATTATTCAATACCAAAATAATGTTAGGTCCATAACATCTGGACTAAGTGATAATGAAAATCATACACAGTTTAAAGAATGATCTTGTAGCTGGAAATACTCTAGTCCGATTGATCAACCTCCCAAATCTGTGTTGATACTGATGGATGGTTTGTGGGTCTGATGTCACCTGTTCATTAAAATGTGCAATTTTGCTGCATGCAAATCTTTCTGCATACACTTTAGAGACATACCCATAATTGATAAAAACCATAAAAACCATAACTAGCACAAAATTCAATATTGCCTCTGGTTGTGCTGTTCAACGCCAATTTACAAGTCATCAAACATAGGATTTGCTCTGGAAATATTATGTACATGTAACCAAAAGATCACTTCAGTCAACGGTACCTCCACAGCCACAAGAAATACCAGTAAGTGTATAAAATGCACACTGATGTATACAGCCAAAACTGGCTGCAGATTTTTGCATCTTTAAATGAATAGGTGATATCAGCCCCTAAACCAAAAATCAGTATCATCATGGGAGAAGGGCTAATTTATCAGCCTTGAAATACCCATGCTTGGCAGAGTTTTGATCTCAGGGATCTTTTTTCAGCAAATTAGGTCAAAACATTGGGGCTGAAATAAAAAAAACTAATGGACAATCTGGGAGACTTCACAAGTGTGGATACTATGATGTTTATGCTGTTGTAGGAAAACCCCTATGAAAAAAATAAAAATTAAAAAATGTATGATGTGGATCAAAATCTGCAGGTGGTCTCTTAAAAAGTGGTGGCCTTCTCTGTCAAATGCCTAATTTAAGAAGGGTCATTCTACAAATTCACCTTGATCAGTAGTGTAGCCTTGCTAAAAAGAAAAGGTTAATTAATGCAAACTGATGATCTACTCACTGTTTACATCTTCTTCTGCCTCGTCTTCCTCTGAATTTTCATCAGAATCAGTTTGAGGTTCAAGGTCATCTGGCAAAAAAAACCAAAACAAACCTAGAACAAATGAAGTTTTGTGCCATGCTTTTGACTACAAACTCCAACACAGTTCTCCATCTCCCCCTACCCCCAACTGTTAAGCAAGGACAGGGTTCACAATGCAAAATATGTCCTACATGTGTCTTCCACCTGTTTCGTCTACATATATGTAGTTTGGTCAGAATATGTATGAAAATGTCATTATGAGCTTTTGTACATCTGACCTTTAATATAATGTTAAAAAATATGTACCATAATTTTAAAACCAGTGGAATAGGAAACACACATATTTTAGGGGGCCTTAGGAATTATATAGAGTAATTAGATCTATACGAAGTAGAGCAATGAAAGTTCTTGCAGTCTGAAATTTATGAAGACATTAATTAATGACCTTGACATGTACACATACATACATATATATATATTGAACTACAAATGTTCTTTATCTTTCCTAAATAATTTTGGGATAATTTTTACATTGAATTCAACTTATAATAATTTATGTTGAAATTTCAAAAACTTGTACTGTGCATGCTATATTTCCAAAAAAATTATTATGGATCCACTGTTATGAATATAATCAGATCTGTTGGTGAGAACATGTATATGTATCCATACTTGAACCATAATGATGCCATACATGTATGTACCACTATTGGTTCTCTGGTGAAAATCCAATATTAAAATATTATATATGCAATAACTGTTTTTTTTAAAATAATTATTTCTAGCTTTACATGCATTGATCTAAGACAGTAACTTTGCTGCTGACATATGAGATTTAGACTTGTTACACTATTGCTGATGGTTACCACAAGATAGTTCATTTTTAAATATCCCATTTGAAAATATAATTCTTGCTTTTCAGAACTTTCCCTCATTCTACACATATGCGTATGATTGGAACCATAATTTTACCATTTTCTACCAAAATTCAATTGAACCATATCAAAGCTTAGCATTGTTGTTAGGTACACTTAACCATAATAATTCAGAGTCTAAACTAAACCCTAATAATTGGACAATATCACCTCTCTCTTGCCATATGGTGAAAATACATGTAGGAAGAAATTTGTCTAGAAAGTTCAAAACAATTATTTTAAACTAATGTTTATATCCAATTATTAAATATGATGATGAAATATTACAAGTTTACTTTTAAAAACTATTAAAACTATTCTTTTGTTTCAATACAATTGTTATAAAACAAAGTTGAATACTGAAAAATAAAAGTTACTCAAATATCAACAACTGTGTCCATAGCAAATATAAATATTTTGTATATGATAAAACAATGGATAAAATGAATTGTTTTATTAGCAATGGGCCTGGATACTAAGTCATAAATTGTTTTATTAGCAATAGGCCTGGATACATCAACTAAGTCATAAATTGTTTTATTAGTAATAGGTCTGGATACTAAGTCATAAATTGTTTTATTAGCAATGGGCCTGGATACTAAGTCATAAATTGTTTTAATAGCAATGGGCCTGGATACATCAACTAAGTCATAAATCGTTTTATTAGCGATGGGCCTGGATACTAAGTCATAAATTGTTTTATTAGCAATGGGCCTGGATACATCAACTAAGTCAAATTGTTTTATTAGCACTGGGCCTGGATACATCAACCAAGTCATAAATTGTTTCAGAATGAGCTACACAAACTCCAATTTTCATTTGTTTCAAAAGATGTGTGAATTTTCTATTGACTGAAATTTCTGGTATCAAATTAGCACCACAATTAACAGAAGAACATAAGATGTATTATTATATCTTTCCAGCTTCCTTTATCATGGAAAAATTGACATAAAAGTACATGTATTTTGACTATTAATGCACTATTTTGAAACAAAATATACAGGGGTAATTTATTGATATAATGAAATTAATGTAGAGCAGACTAAACATCTCATTTGGAGCCTGTTGGGTGAAATGAAATACTCTAAGGTGACTATTTTACTTGAAACAACCCTGACCAGGACCATGAAAACATTTGGAATATACAATGTATGTGTATTGTCAAAAAGCTGACAATACAGGCTGCTTCCCATTTTCATATACCTATATTCCTTCCATAATTAAAATGATTGTTTTGACTAGCTGTTAAGACAGCTGACATTGGTAATGGTCACTCACATTTTGCACTTTGATTCAATGCATGGCCTGAGACTCTCTTCCAAGGTATGCTTGGAGTGACATGTCCTAGTGTGAAATGCTATGACTTTGTGTACTACTTTACCAAATCATGTCATTTTATCATATTCTACTTCATGCATTTTTTAATGAAAATGGAATATAGTTTTAAATAATATTTAGTACATGTATTATAATTTGCTGACTTTTCTGCTTGGAAAATATTCTTATTCTTTAAAACATTGAATTTTAATACAATGTAAAGGTAACTATAATCCTAGGGCATCTCTATTCCAGTAAAACCTGTCAGTAACACATAATTATTATAATGCAGCTAAAATTTATATTACATTAGATGAATAAACAGTTAAAATTTGCTTCATATTAGAGACTGATTATAAAAAGCTGTTGTTTGTTTTTACAAAGAACACAACCCTACAATTTAGGAACAAAGATACCTAACTTATTTTTGTTTATATCATTTATTTAGTTTGCTATATAGGAACACCTGAAAATAAACTGCAACAAATATTATGAGTGATTAGTGTTAAAAGGCTAGAAACTATAATCATAGATATTGTCTCTGAAAGGTATAGGTAAATGTTATGTAAAAATAAAGCATTCATTTCTGACTTCTATGTTTTCATATGTTCCAAATGTTTTTAAATTAAATAAAGTAAAACGTTAGAAGTTTTTTTGTTTTTAAGTGAAGGGGATACTCTAACATGCTTGCTTTAAACCCTGTATAACTGGGCATATGCTATAATAGTATTGAATTATATCCTATAACTGATGGATTGACAGCAGATAGTTAAAAAAATTGTTATAAACAAATAGAAACTCAAATACTTTGCATTAATCTGCACTGGCTGGATCTTGTCCATTGTGTTACAGCAATGTTTCTCAGAAGTTTCAGCAAGCAGCTTAAGAGATATGATGACAGATAGACAGATGGGGAGGGGGTATCACAATTTCCTCAGTGCTTTTGTAAGAACAATAAGGATAACCACTCAACTCCATGCCATTCAAAGCACACATAGTCAGATTTTCAATAAATATCAAAATAAGTCTGCTGTCTAACCTATTACAAATGGCTGAGATGGCAATGGGATGAATAACAGCTCCTGGCTAAACAGGATCAATCAAGTCGGATTTGTTTTGGAATAGAAAGGGAAGACAAGCAAAACCTCTCCCTGAATGCAGCATATTTATACAATCTGAAGACTTATAAATATTTAAAATGCCCTCAGGAGCCAATTTGAAAACCAGCATAGGTCTGATATAAATCAGTTAGGTTACATAACAATATTGGGCCTGATATCACTCACATTACATAACAAGAGTAGGCCTCATATCACTCACATTACACAATAGTGGACCTCAAATCACTCACATTACATAACAATAGTGGACCTCAAATCACTCACATTATATAACAATAGTTGACTTGATATCACTTGCATTACATAACAAGAGTAGGCCTAATATCACATTGCATAATAATAGTGAGCATGATATCACTCACATTAAAGAACAATAGTGGGCCTGATATCACTCACATTACATAACAATAGTGGACCTCATATCACTCACATTATGTAACAATAGTGGACCTCATATCACTCATATTACATAACAATAGTGGACCTCATCACTCATATTACATAACTCAGGACCTCATATCACTCATATTACATAGCTGTGGACCTGGTATCACTCACTCACTTCATATAACATGAGTGGATCTGATATTGCTTGCAGATTACATGACAATAATGGGTCTGATACACCCACTTAGACTACATAATGCAATATATTGTTCTCAGCTTTACTTCAGAACAAGACCAGCTTTTAACTTGGGATTTCAATCACAAAATGAGAGAGATAAAATTATTTAACAAATTTAACAAACATTAGCAATAATAAAACTAAACTGTGCACTGTGTAAGAATGATTTACAACAAAATTATCAGTCTTTGACATTCCAGTCTATATTCTTTTGTTGTGAAATAGGTCCAAATAAATTGATATAAATTAACTTCTCTTACTGATTACATTACATATAAAACTTCTTTTCTCTTCTTTGTCTAGCTAAATGTAAATGTGTGGCTCAGTAATGAAAGCTAGGATAAAAAAACATAAAAAGAATAATTGAAAATATGACTAATTTTTATCTCAAGAAAATATGCAGAGAGCCACAAGCTGAATTTTAGAACACCTGAAAATATATGCATTCCCAATTGCATTTTTATCAAAAGACTTAAAATCCAGGAAGAAAATCTCAGAATTTTCCAATAGTGCAAGAGAATTATAATGACTGTTCCCTATAAGTGTATTCCCTTTGGGTACAAGAGTAAGAGTCAATAGATCCCCTTGTCAGAAATAAGGGTAAGATTGAATAAACAACAAACTTTGATATCAAAAATGAGGGTCAAATGAAAAATTTGGGAGTCTCTGATGCACCATTGAAGGTAGAGTGAAACACTGCAGTACAATACATTTGTGTCAATCACTGTAGTAATGTTACTGCCACTTCAATGCACCTCCATGCTTAAGTTTATTATGCAATAATATATACTGTATTATACTTTGTCATTAATGTGGATGCATGAAACCATTTCAACATTGCTGTAGTGGAGCAAGCCATATCATATGTATACACTATTATAGCAATGCTAGTATGGGAGCATTTTTTACATACAATAAGAAATATATTGTATTCATAAACAGCTTATAGCAAGGTTTTTTTTTACATCTTTCTCAAAAATGCAGTATGGTGGAATACTGTCAAACTTGGTCATCTCAATTACATTGGGGTGTAAAAAAAATCAATGACATCACATGGTCCCAAGATATCTTTAACCTTTATTACAATCTCATACTCCTTGGTTTACTGGAAATGGATACACTGTAATGTGTTGGTAGTCAAATTTTACAGGCTGAAGATATAATCAAAATTAAAAAAGTGTTAATAAGCGTCTCAACTCACTGAATACATTGTTATGGCTAATAGACATGATCAGGATTTTTGTTGTTTTTTTTTTCTTCAAATAGCTATTAGATGAACATGTCTGCTGTAAAAAGTTTATATTCAGTATTAGGATCTTTCCAAAAAAAAAATCACTGTACTTGATTTGGACATTAGCAGAACATGTTTTTATGGTCATGGTTTAGCTCTAATTAGCCACTGTTGAATTCAGGCAAGGTAAGATGCAGCATTTCTTACAGGCTATGGAATACCTGAAATTACCCAGGTCTAAAATAAGCTATAACTGTCATTGGTCTGTACCAACTATTGTATTTGGTTAAAGTACACAGGACTGTCTAATTTGCATTTATCACCAAAGTCACCCCAGCAGATCAGTGATTTTATCTTTATGAACACAGTTCACTGAATATACAAAAGACTAGCTTCTTGCTCACCACTGTTTATTGATAAACATAAACAAATCACAGCAAAGATTAGTGGCAGCATGTCTTCTGAACTTGAGGCTGTTTTTTTGTAATCTACTGCAGTACAGCCCAGATAAAATAGATGTTTATTTGCATAATGTAGCTACAGTAAAAGTAAGGTCTATTCAAACAATTTACAGTCACTTTCCAGTGAAATCAGATTTAAAAGTGAGTTAGTCTTGCCAGTATTTATGGGTGAATTAAAACCTAGCAATGGAGATGTCAAGGAAAAGGAAAGCTTATCTTGTCAACAGGATTGTGATTTTAAGAGATCCATGAAGATCTTGAATTGGTCACTTTAACTCATCTGACAATGTCCAGTTCTTCCTATGCACCAAATGAAAAAATGTAGAGTTTAAAGTATTTTCCTTTGTTAATACTAATTTGTGACTAATAGCAAAATGTAACTGACCAAAACTGTGCATGAAAATCTGTCACAATTTCTGACATTTTCTTCTCAACATTAAAATTTGCACTTCATCAAAATACAGGATCTCATTATAACCATGGTCAAGATAAATGGGTTTGACTGTACTAGATATCACTACACTATACTGGATTCTCCACAGTAATACACACTATGGTAGCATTGTGTTTTAATGAGTCTTCAAGCTCATATGTAGACTGCCTCTCTGAATGCATCTGCCATTACACCAGACAAGAATAATATTTATACCCTTGAGACCCTTAGATCTAATGCATCGATTGACATGAAAAACCTTGGTTGCAAGCTCATAAGGAAATAACCGAGTGATTTGAATGACACTTAACAACACCTTAGTAACATTCTAAAGTGTAATGACAGGCGGATTGTGATTTGTACCATCACATTCAGTTTGTCAATGAAATAACTGTACACTTTTTGTGCAGGTATTCATAATAGAACTAAACCATGTATATCAAAAATAGAAATATTACACTAGAGTCAATGGACAAAAATGTTGTTCAAAACATAATGACCAAAAAGACAAATTTGGACCAACATTGACAACATGAGACAAAACTGTACAAAGTGGCAATCACAAAATTACCGTATATTAATCATTTAATAAGACATGACATGAATATATTATACTTGTTAAATGGTTTTTTTTTTGACAGATAGGTCCTATATATCCTCATGTATGTATTCAATTTTATCCCAATATTATTCAGCAATCTTTTTCTAAATGAATAACAGAATTTTTTTCCCCAGGAAGACGTTACTAAAAAAGCATGATAAGATCAGTCAAATCTCATGTCAATCCAATGTAATATCACCTCATCAATGTGTGTTGACCTTGCTCATAATTGTATCTCTATAAAATCTGAATGATTTAACATACAAGATATAAGCTATAATGCAAGCATGGTCAAAACTGGATCAGAATTAAGGCCTTCAAGGTGGTAACAAGCTCAGCCAATCAGATACAAGATCACCTCATTAGTATGCACAAGATCTCACACATTAACAAACTCATTGGAGACCTTAATGATACAAGAATAGGTTCCAAGAATGATCAAAATCAGATCAACAATCTGACCTTCAAAGTGATAAAAAGCTCAGCCAATCAGATAAAATACTGAAAATTCACTTCATTAACTCTACTAGTTTACTTTCTAATCCAAGCAGCTTTGAGCAGAAGCTGTAAATGCTCTAAGACCCAAATAGCTGTCTTCCTTCTTTACACCCTTACTGTTTCAAAAATGTATGACCACCCAAAACAATATTTTTATTTATTAATTTATTTATCTAAGATGAAAAATAATTATCTTGTACATATAACTGCTCTGCTGGCCTAGTGGATAGAGCATCCATCTCGGATGTGGGAGGTCATTGGTTCGATCCCTGGTCAAGTCATACCAAAGACTTACAAAAACGGTACTAACAGCTGCCTTGCTTGACGCTCAGCATTAAGAGGTTAGTGTTAGGACTGGTCAGCTTGGTGCCAGGATAATGTGACTGAGTGGAACATCATGCTACATGTCTTCGGCATGATGCCCCAGTCCTAGACATCACTATAAACTGCCACACTGCAGGCATCGTAATGATATGACTGAAAAATTGTTAAAGCTACATTAAAAGTCATAGTCACATCACATCACATCTTGTACATATATTTAAACAAGTAATCCGCCACGATTAAAAAAAATAAGAGCAAAAATTAAGGAAACACAATGCTGCCACACACTGAGATATAGCACTGAACTTACCATTCAAGCCAAGTTCTTTTTTCCATAAGTCTTGTCTTGAGGGAGATGGTACTGGCTTATTTCCCACTATCCTGGGACTGTATGTCATAGGAGTCTTGAAGACTGGAGAATGTTTCTAAAGAAAAGACATTCCAATCCTATTATCATTGCTATTCATTCACTTTCAGAATGACTAATACCCTATCTACAACCATGCCAATAAACTCAGGAAACCACTGGACTGGACTCTGGTTCCCAAATCAATTCTTGACATGAGATGTATGAAAATAAACAAGTGTGACTGTATTTGATATAAAATTATTCTGGAACCAAATCTGACCTGATGTTCAATACTGATGTCCTATAACTTTGCTTTGACTGTGAAAGAGGTCTGAATCACAAATTATCTATATATTTGCCACTAAAATGAAAACAAAATAAAAACACAAAAATAGAGGATTTTGTTAGGTGCAAATAAAATCAGTTTACCCATTTTAGACTGTAAATATCATCAGGCTGAACTTACCTTGCTTAGCATGTCATACGTGGATGGAGTGTGAAATTCAGATGCCATCATGAGTCAATGTTTGCTCTGAAAAAGGAATAAATAGCAAATGCTTCATTTTCCCTTTGATTTTTAAACATAAAACATATAAATATTAACCAGTGATTAAAATGGAAAATGTATCAAATCAGTACATTTGCAACGTAAAAATTTTGCAAAACAACATTGTCTATGCATATTGTATCAAATACACTTTATGTTAATACCATTTCCAATTTGAGGTCTGACTCCTGTGGTTAGGCTCAACATGGTTGCTAAAGAGATGTAATTAGCACTAAGAAACTGATTCCATGTTATCTTAAACATTGCTTAATGAAATTCTTAAATGAAATAAACATCGAATTCCAGATGTTGGGCATAAAGATGGGCATCATAATTCTAGCCGCATAAAATAGTCACAAGTATTCATTACATCTGCATAAAAACAACACTTAAAATTTGCGAATCAACAATACAAACACTATATTACTATCGTTAATAATATGAACAATTAACCAGTTTACATGTACTTATTTTTGATAAATTAAAATACAATTTATGCTCTTAAAAATTGTGTGATTTACAGTACCTAATCAGATATTTTTGTAACAAACAGTTTGATAAGGGACAGACTTATGCATGTGTAATTTCTATTATTTTTTGGATTTTTGTAATTGTTATATGTTATATACATCTAAATTCTGTATCTGACCTTGTCCAAAATCAAGTTCATACCCAACCAGTAACATTTATTTTGTAAACAAGTGAATACTTAACTAAAATTTTCTCCAGGATTGTGGATCAAATATTTAGATCATTATTAATTTTGACATGTTTATTTCAATTTTAGCTAAGGATACTTTCTTGAGTCTGAACAAAGAAATTTGTAGAATGAAACTATCCTATTAGTTGAAGTAATTGTGACCTAGGGTAAGTAGAGTGGTATATAATCTTGTTTATCTAAGGATTATTCATTCTTGCTTTAGCATCTGAGGCAGAATAAGTCTTTTTATTATGTTCAGTTTTTAATTTGGGTGGATTTATTGATTCAAATTATTCACTTGAATTACAAAGTGCTCAATAATATTCTTGGACAGAAACATTAATTTGGAATGATAGTGAATTGTGATACAGCAAAAGATTGTTAGCACATAGCCACACTCCAAGTCATTGGCACATTAAAGACTATAGGCATATCAACAAATTCAATATCAGAATTTATTTAAAATACTACTAGAACTCATTTGGAACTTCACACATTTGTACTTGTGATAAAACATTTAGGACTATAGGATTTAATTCACAATCATACAAATTCTATTATCACTTTGATCAGAGGGAAATAAATTTGTTGAATTTTTACAAAACTTGTTGGTTTTTGCTCCTTTCTATTAATTAATTTAAGACCATCAAATTGTAACAACAGTGTAAACAGACATTTCTAAAATGAGAAAAAAATATTTCATAATGGCATCATAAATGTGTTTTTATCTCATTCATTATTTAATCATTATACTTTTGATCTCCAGCACACAGGATAGACCCTGATCTGCTGGCACATAATGAGCTGTTCATTACACTGCCATTCTGAAGCACACTTGATGACCCTGATTTGCTGGCAATTTAACTGGCAATTTAACTGTTCATTATACTTTTAATCTCCAGCACACAGGATAGACCTTAATTTGTGATAGATTCTAACAGTAAAATAATGCCAGAATCACTGAGATTTGGAATATATAGAAAAAGACCAGATCATTAAAATTGTGCATATATAGAAATAATAGCAACAGTCTCAGGCTAGTATCATTTAAATATGGCATGTATATAGAGGTACAAAAGTTAGTATAATGCCTGTATCACTTTAATTTGGTATGTATATAGTTACTAAAATATAGAATATAGCCTTTATCAACAAAATTTGACATGTATATAGATACTAAAACTAGTATAATGCCTGTATCAATGAAATTTGACATGTACATGTATATAGAGATACTAAAACTAGTATAATGCCTGTATATATATATACATATATATATATATATATATATATATATATATATATATATATATATATATATATATATATATATATAGATAGATAGAGAGAGAGAGACTAAAATTAATATAATGCCTGTATCAATGAAATTTGATATATATAGAGAGATACTAAAAATAGTATACTGTAAAAATATCTGTGATTCTAAGGACAACATGAGCAAAGTCATTTAACACATACAATTTTGAAGTTTGATCAGGAATTGTATTGTTCTGCTCAAATAGCTACTTGACTATCAGGCAGGCCTGGAGCTAGAGATCATAAATATTTTGAGTTTGATACTGAGATAGCCAAGGATTTACATTTATAGCATCAATTTTATTGAAGTGCAAACTCAATAACAAGCTCAAAGTTTTATGAGCTCTGCATCAGGTACCACTTTTATCAAGGTCTCAAGTCTGAGTTTAATCTCCTCTCAATTTTCCAATATTGATTATTTGCCAACTGACAGAATGATTGTGTTAAACCAATTTTAAGACACAAACTGGCTATTTCCAGGGGTTTAACAAAATTCTGAGGTGAGTACATAACATTCTCAGGCCTAAAACTTATTTCACTGTAACCAGAAGAGAGATATTGAATTAAATTCAGATTTACTAGTCCTGCTGAATTTTCATTAGCCCTTATCCTTTAGCTGACTAGGGCAACAAATGAATCTTTACTAGTCATGGGGCTTCTGAAATTATGAAAACTAAGTCTGACATGAAATGTACAAGCTTTAGGCTGGCAGACTAATGCTCATTTCGAGCATCAGTATTTATGGTACTTGTTCAGACACCCAAAAGTTAAGACACCATAAATAATATTTTAAAAACTAAATTTTTCAATGCAATTTAAGTTTTGAGACATATCAATTCCATATTTTTTAAATTATTTATAAAAAAAAGTTTTTGAGACATTTTTACTCAACTATCTGCTTCTTCTTATGAACTTAATTTACTTGTTCAGTTAGCATTACTAATTAAGTAACACTTAATCAAACTGAGAAGTTATGTATGAAAGTGAAGCCTGCTTCTACAATGTTCACAGCTGGGTGTGTTGTACAGGACCATAAAGTCAATGGAAACACTCCACTCTTTAAGGAAAAGTAATCCCAGAGAATTACCTTTCATTGATAGGCATATTTTTCACATGGCTGCAGCTCATGTATCATAAATACTAAGCAAACGTATGGCAATTTTCCAATTTAATACTTCATTATGCATCCATAAATTAGTTCTTTCAATATTGACAGTTGATGTGTTAGATCATTGAAGAATGAAGCATGCGTCATTTCACAATCTGAAGAATTAGGAAAATCACATTAGTTCCAAACAGATTATGTAGTTATTGATACCCTAAACCACTAGCAATAACATCAAGTGGCTGTGAATGGTCTGAAGTCAGTCATTTCCAATCTATACAAATTACATATACATAAACTGGCTGTTTCAACAATCCTAATGAAAACTCTTGTACAGAGGACATCTTTCCAATGTGGACAGAGAATACAGAGTTTGGTTCAAAAGCATATAAACACAAGAAATGAAGATGTCAGAAAACTAAAAAGCTCATCAGCACATAATTATTCAGCAATTTTTTATTTGTAATTTTTCAAAAAAAAATCAATATTAAATGATAAAGATGTACCAAGTGGCTGATGTAGGTCACAATCACTCTTCTTTAAGTTGTTTTTAGTTAAATTTTGCTGTACAGTTTTGAAGAAGTTATTTAATGATATCTATTTTTAGTTACCATGGCCACATTCAGTGGCAAGTAGGCCTTAACTGCACAATATTTATAGGACTTGTAGCTTTTGCTCAAATTCTGTCCAGTTTTGTTGATTGGTTTTTGAGAAGTTGTATAAAGGTTTTATAAGTAATGGAAGCCACATCTGATGGCAGATTAGTATCATTTACATAAAAAACAATGAAAGGCCTTGCTGCTTTCTGTCATCAAACTTTTTCAGTGTTTTTTGGTACGAGTCATTTTAAGATTTCCTAACTTTAGTAATGCCACAGACTTTTTGTACAGACTTCAGTGACAAAGTCTGGATGATGTTTCTAAGAGCAAGTAATTTATTGACTTTTCAGCTTTTATGAACAGTAGCAATATTTGACAGTGATAAGCATTATTGTAGAAATTTTCAAGGTCTCCATGGTAAGATGCCTTCTGTCAATCTGTTCAATGTGTTTTTGGATGAAGTAATATTAATTGTGAAAAGTAGATCACAGTGGCTTTACTTTTAGCATGAATGTGTACTACTTTGGAGGCTGAATGCAATCATTAACTTTCAAAACCTGATGAGTCATACCAAAGACATAAAAATGGTACTAACAGCTACCTTGCTTGGTGTTCAGCATTAAGAGGTTAGTGTTAGGACTGGCCGGCCTTGTTTTAGGATGTGACTTGGTAGGACATGATGCTTTTGTCTACAGCATGCTTCCCCAGTGCTAGACATCACTATCAACTGCCACACTGCAGACATCATAGTGATATGACTGAAAATTTGTTAAAGCTATGATAAAACTCCAACACACACACACCCACACACACACGAGTGTGGGGCAATGGCATCTGAGATATCAACTCAAACATACCTGGTGTCTTTTTTGTTTAAAGCCAATCTGGCAAAAATTAAGTTTTATCACTTATTACAGGTGAGCTAACTATAATGCCACAGCATGTTTGAAAAACACATATTCCACCATTTTCATGCTCTAACCTCCAGTGTAAAACTTCTTGGGTAGGTTGATAAGGGTAAAGTCTCTCCAGAGTTAAATGGCACATGGTATGCACATTTATTATTTCATGCCCAGTATCCATATATAGGTTTATAGGATGTTATCTTGTTGTTTTCAAGTTATAATCCTGTATCCCTGAGAGCTGGATGACCAATGTCAACTGCATGCAGAAATTTTAAATGCTCATTAAGTGTATGTCTGATTGTTAGGTGGAGTTCTAAATACTCTCTATTATCAACCTGGCTGGGAATAAGTTCCTGGGAGTAGGTAAAGACCCTGGAGCATAATCCAGCAGTCTCAAACTAAAATGTGTTAACACTCTCATAGGTTACTGGTCACATATACCAAATCTATGACATAAAATTAAATTTATGTAAATGTGAAACAACCCCATCTTGGACTCACCTCAGGGTATCATCAAATTCCAAAAGTGTTGGCATGATCAACACCCATAGGATTGGCCTGTATGGATCAAGCTTTAATGATCTAAGATATTATGTACGTTGATACTACCAGACTTTATTGCATTAGCCCATGTCTCAATGAGTAATATTTTAAATTGATGCAGAAATCGAAATTTTGACAAATTCACTCATGATAGTTTTGTTTACAACTGGTCTGAATCTTTTCCCATGAAAATGATGGCCCCAAGACCTATTCCAAATCATCCTAGAAATAATTCCTGTTAAATTTATACCTTTAAGCATAATCACAAGTACCCTATCTTTAAATCTGAAAAATGCTGGTACAATTAAAATTCAATGTCTCTTTTAGAACTATCTGGATGTAAACTTCCCCTGTTACTTTGACAAAAAGATGGAAATTTTCAAAATAAAGGATTGATTTAATGAGAAATACAGGTACTGTTTGCTGATCGGATATGCAAGTTTTGTGCGTCCATTTGATCTTTCAGAATAATTTCTTTTACAAATTTTAGTGTTAATTGCAAATTTAAGAATACACCCATAAAATTAGGATTGTGTTTGTACATATTTGAAAACTAGAGTTTGGTGTTTTACCACACATGGAAGTTAGAGCCTCTTGTTTAGGTCCCTGGGGTAATGACTGACTCAAGAGGAAATGTTAGTTTTGATTATATTTATTACAATAATTATATTAAGTGGCAATAAGGTGGTAAGTATCTTGGGAGTCAGAATGGACCCTAGGGCTAAATTCAGGAGCATGTATAAAAAAAAATTGTTCAGTTGGTGTAAATATAGTTTACAAGTCATGACCAGAAGCCAAGTTCCTCAGGGGAGGAATGTGTAGATGAGATCTGCTTCATTGATCCAAGTGTTTGTGTGTCTAGCATTAGTACAAGGTGTTTGAGTACCATCAATACTTGCTATATATATCATGGCCTATTGCACTGGTAGATCTGGGTCTATGAAGTTTGTTTGAATTAATCAGGAGAATAAACAATACAGACCCTAATCTGCCAGCACACAATGTGCAAGCAGATTAAAGTCTATGTTGTTTGCAGTTGGACCAAACTGAGTATATATATGGCATAGTACACATAGACTATGGACCAGAAATCTTGGAAACGCTTATGCATATTTGGATGCAAATTTTTTATTTGGGATGCAGAAAATCACCCACACAGGAGTCCTCCATTCTGGTTTTTTTTCTTTTTTTTTTTTACAAATTGCTGTGTGTGGTTGACTAAAGTTATTTCACCTTTCCTCTCTGAGGTGGTCCATTGTAGCTAGTCAGTTGCATAGCTATTTTGATTATACAGTGTATTACCGCATACAGTAACAAGGCCAGATATCAGCCTAAGCAGATTATGACATAACAATTAACTGTTATGTAACAATAGATTTCAGTGCATTTTTATATCCAAGTTTGCAGCTTCCTGCCAGGGTGCCTTTGAATTTCTCCACTCCAAACCCAAGACTGTAAATAGTTTTTATCATCCAAATATGTTGTAGCCAAAAATATCGACAGATGGTATATTTTGTTTCCAAAATATAAAACATAACTGCAATTTAAGACCATGGCAAAACCCAGCACAATCACTGTTATTGATTTTGTTTCCAGTATAAATACTGCCTGCGTACTCAAAATCAAGGGACTTGGACAAAATTCCCCTTTGCAAATTTAGACAAGTGTTTTGTATAAACAGAAAAAATGATGAAGATTTCACTGAGATTCAGAACTGTGCTAAATTTGCAATAACTGATAGTTCCAATGTGACTGTAGCCAAGTGTAAGAAAGTATGAGATTTCTGGCTTAGTGGGGACTGCAACTTCTGCTGGTGGGACTGCAACTTTTACTAAATTAGGAGTCCTGGACTCCTAGTTTTAAAATCATAGCAAAACCTCTGTAGACTAATACTATAGCCATGTAATACTCTGATGAAAAGACTTACATTATACACAGATGTATTGGCTCACAATATCCCTGTGCTTGTGTGATAATGTAATAGCACATGTACATTACACATAGATGTACTGATTAACAAAATAGCCTTGTACATCTCTGATCTTGTAGGTCTTTGATAGTGATGATATATTACACAGATGCATGGTTTCACAAAAGTCCTATACTTTTTAGATAATGTTATGGTAGATGTACATTACACACAAACATACTTATGTGCAATAGCTGTGTTTCTTAGATAATGTAATGGTATTGTACAATACACACTGATGTATGTACTCACAATAGCCATGTGCTTCTTTGATAACTAATGGTATCTGTACATTACACACAGATGTATGGACTTGCAATAGCCCTGTGTTTCTTTGATAATGTAATGGTGCATGTACATTGCACAAATTTATGGACTCACGATAGCCATGAACTTCATTGATAATGTGATGGTACCTGTACATTACACAGGATGTATGGACTCACAACAGCCCTATGTTTCTTAAATAATGTAATGGTATTTACATTACACAGAGATGTATAGACTCACAATAGCCATGTGCTTCTTTGATAATGTAATGGTACCTGTTCATTACACACAGATGTATGGACTCCCACTGGCCATGTCTTTTAAAAAAACATGTAATGGTATTGTACATTACACAGAGATGTATGGACTCACAATAGTCATGTGCTTTTTTGATAATGTAATGGTATCTGTACATTACACACTAAGTATGGACTCACAATAGCCCTGTTTCTGAAATGATGTAATGGTATTGTACATTACACACAGATGTATGGACTTGAAATAGCCCTGTGCTTCATTGATAATGTGATGGTACCTGTACATTACACACAGATGTATGGACTCATGATGGCCATGTGCTTCTTTGATAATGTGATGGTACCTGTACATTACACAGGATGTATGGACTCACAACAGCCCTATGTTTCTTAAATAATGTAATGGTATTTACATTACACAGAGATGTATAGACTCACAATAGCCATGTGCTTCTTTGATAATGTAATGGTACCTGTTCATTACACACAGATCTATGGACTCCCACTGGCCATGTCTTTTAAAAAAAACATGTATTGTACATTACACAGAGATGTATGGACTCACAATAGTCATGTGCTTTTTTGACAATGTAATGGTATCTGTACATTACACACTAAGTATGGACTCACAATAGCCCTGTTTCTGAAATAATGTAATGGTATTGTACATTACACACAGATGTATGGACTTGAAATAGCCCTGTGCTTCATTGATAATGTGATGGTACCTGTACATTACACACAGATGTATGGACTCATGATGGCCATGTGCTTCTTTGATAATGTAATGGTACCTGTACATTACACACAGATGTATGGACTCACAATAGCCATGTGTTTCTTTGATAATGTAATGGTACCTGTACATTACACACAGATGTATGGACTTGAAATAGCCCTGTGCTTCATTGATAATGTAATGGTACCTGTACATTACACACAGATGTATTGATTCTCGATGGTCATGTCTCTTAAATAATGTAATGGTATTTGTACATTACACATAGATGTATGGACTCACAATAGCCCTGTACTTCATTGATAAAGTAATGCTACTTGTACATTTCACACAGATGAATGGCCTGACAATAGCCATATGCTTCTTAGATAATGTTATGGTAGATGTACATTACACACTGATGTATGGACTCACAATTGCCATGTGCTTCTTTTATAAGGTAATGGTACTTGTACATTACACACAGGTGTATGGACTTGCAATTGCCCTGTGCTTCTTTGATATATAATGGTCAATGTAAATTACATACAAATGTATGGACTCTCACTCAGGTGTATGGACTTGCAATTGCCCTGTGCTTCTTTGATAATGTGAGGATAACTTTTAAAGGTAATGCATGTATTCCAAGCAGTCAAATTAACAATTTCATAACTGCATATTGTAAAACTGAGTGTGCATTTTCTGCAAGGCTAATGTAAGTAAAATCTATTTCTTCGTTTTACTAACTTTTTGCATCACAGAATGGAACTTGTAAACTGGAAAAGCAACCAAAAAGAAAGCTATTTTGATAGCTTGCCATCAAAAATTTCCATAATTTGTATTATCTGTTAGTGCATCCTCCAACTCCAACATCTATCTCTATTATCTATTGGTATATACTTAACCTCCAACATTAACCTCAATTATCTATTAGTGCACTCCCTACATTAACCTTGATTATCTATTAGTACACTCTATCTTCTAATTCAACCTCCAGTATCTATTAGCATATACTTCACCTCCAACATTAACCTTGATTATCTATTGGTATATACTTCACCTCCAACATTAACCTCAATTATCTATTGGTATATACTTCACCTCCAACATTAACCTTGATTATCTATTGGTATATACTTCACCTCCAACATTAACCTCAATTACCTATTGGTATATACTTCACCTCAAAAATTAACCTCAATTATCTATTAGTGTAACCCCCAACCCTACATCAACCCCCAAATCCAACATCAATCCCTGTAACAGTCACCTATGTATTTGGGGTGAAATGATATACCTCTCCCATGTATCAATACTAATGGCTGATAATATTTACATTATCAATACATTTATCAACTAAGTCTTATCATCTTTAGACAGTACATTATTATTAGTAGGATGGTGCTAGTTTATGTGTGACATAATGGTCTATTTCTAGCATGCCATAGCCCATTTCATACCAGATTTAACCAAGTTGCTTCATAATTATCCAAAAAACCTCCAGAGTCACTTTATACTCCAGCCAATCAAATGCTGGTAGGCATCTGTACATAACAAAATGGCATACATTGTTGTTTAGACATATCAGATTAAAACAAATTAAGAAATGCCTGCTACCTGCCCACTAAATACCTGTGACTTCTGCAGCTTTACCGTCGAAAAATATTCCAGGTTTGTTATACTGCGGATTAATACGAAAAATTCCTTTTATTGGTAAACAAAACTCGATTTAAGAAATGCAGTGTTATGGTAAAAAAAGGGATTAAATTTTTAACATCGACACCGTTTCCATACTCGCTTGTACATGTCCAGATGTAAAACAGCTCATAGCTACTCTCTCTCTCCTATGGATATAAAATCCAGAAAACAAGACAGGATGGTTCCAATATTAAATTTCGTCAATATCTGTGGCATCATCGCTGTTGAATAGGCATTTTTCAACTCTATAAACGAAGCTGAAGTAGTTGGAACAGTTGATGCTAATGCTGATGCGTCCGCCTTGTTTTGACCACTAGTCTGGTCCCCTGCTTAGTATGCTCCCTTCGATGCACTCCAATATGCTGTACTAGGGAGCATACTAAGCAGGGGACCAGACTATTTAACTACCAGCTATGGATTGGATATTGCGGTCAGTTGACCACCCGCCACATGATCAAAATTCGAGCAAATTATGAAAGTTTGCCAAAGTCTCCATGAAATGGTCTATTCCAGACAGATTTATCATTTATTCATTTGCCATTCTTATCCTTGACAAGATAAATAAATGCCTCTAAGCTGACTACCTAACAAGTGTCAGTCATTTTAATGCAACTTTTTAGGCTCCATCTGATCAGATACAGGGTTTATCTGGGTCGCCAGATTTCCTCTTGCAAGAAAAATAATATCTAGAACATGTATAAGTGGACATGATCTTCATATTATAAAGGATGTAATGACTGCAGATTACAACTTTGAGATACCCTCTTGCTGTAGCCAGTAAGTTCTAGCACTGCTGTAACCCAACACCATTTTCATGGTATTGATACCAATCAGCTTATGTGGACAAAGAAATGCTTGCACATTCACATGGAAGTTTTAATGGCTAACTGACCATTAACCCTTTTCTGGAGCAAGATATCACTGCTTGATTTCATGAAGTTGGGCCTAGTGTGCTATGATGAAAATATACCAAATTCTGTTTCGAAATTTAAGCATCAATATGCAAATAGTAATTTGCTTTAAAAAAATATGATCGATGAAGAACGTTTTCAAATTTATATCCTATTTTGAACAAATGGAGATTTTAACAGACCTATTTGCGTATTTTCTTTATAAAATCAGTTTGAAACCGTAAATGAAATTTTAATGGCAGACATCGCTGCGTATTTGATATACCACTTAATTAAACTGTGAAAATACAAAAAATATATATATAGTAATGAAGCAAATAATTTTTAGCCAATCCATATCATTATTACCAGTAGGTAGACAAACCATAAATATGCAGAACTTTTAATGGGTTTTTGTAACGAAGCAAGAAAGTGTGTAGTTAGAGGACTCCTCCCCGTTTAAAAATAGATGCACTAGCTCTATGCAAGACATATTCTTGGATTTTTGGTTGGGGGTAAAAAATGGGGTCCAGTTTAGTTATATATCGACTTTAGTGCTTCAGTGTGTTCTTTATGAATAGTCACATTAAAGTTTTATTGGCAACAATGAAATCAGGACGAATAGTGTGGTTTGAAGTCACCTCTGCATTTTTTCATATGTACATGTATTAGGGGCTGTTTCAAAGAATGCTAGAAATCTTTTTGACTGTAATTGCACAAAAAACTTAAGAAAAATAAAATAATTAAGTGGTAGTTTATTAAGCATTTTACCAACTTGCATTTTGAAGGCTTTAATCTTGCTACTTTTATCAGTGTTAATTAATTGCAATGTATAGCTTCATATGTGATGTTTAAGCCATACAGCATATAAACTGCATTTACTTTTATTCAAAAACACATATACTAAGTATGAATAGAATGGGTATGAATTTAATTTTTTATACGAGTACAAAATATATTGATACTCACAAATAACAAATATTTTTCAACTTGAAAAAAAGGTATTGCTTAAAACTGTTAAAATCATACTAAGAAATAGAAAACATTAAAATATGATAATGCATCTCTCCTGTGCATATGTATGTATGTATGTATATATATATATATATATATATATATATATATATATATAATGTTTATTGTTTTGGTCTCACTTCTCCCTGATTAACTCCCACTTCTCCCTGTTTAGCTCCCACTTCTCCCTGTCTTGACCAAAAGGAGAAGTCACTTCTCCCTAAAATGTAAGTCTAGCTTGACCCCTGTATATATATATATATATATATATATATATATATATATATATATATATATATATATATATATATATATATATATATATATATATATATATATATACATACATACATACATACATACATACATTCATACATACATACATACATACACTTGTGTACAACTGTGATCCAACTTCAAACTACACAGATCCAGATTTGTCTTCACATATTGTGCCAGCAGATCTGACTCCGTGCAGTTTGTTAGTAATGATAAGTAAAACAACCACATAAACCATGATCTGCCAGCACATTATGCAACACCATATCTGGATCAATGTTATTTTTATGGTCCAACCTATAGGTGAATACATATGGTAGATAACCCATTATGTTCCTGGCTTCATGCCAAGCTGCTTCTTATATTTAAATGTCACTCAGAAATTAAATTACAAAAAAAAGTTTTTATTACATTATTCCTTTGATATAAAAGGTAATTTTAAGTTGTGTCTACTGACTTATTAATGACTACTGTTCTGGAATGAGAATGAATAAGTTGATCAAATATTTACAATCCTTATGCATTACATAGGGACGAGAAATCTAACTGGGGACATTATTGTATTCATTTTAATAGATTTGTCAATGAATTTTTGAAAATTTCAAAAGAAAGTTTCATCTACCACTAATGGCTAGATAATTATTCTTCAACATACCAATCACATATAACCTAAGTTAAACACCCTGAAATAGTTGAAAATGCAATGCTACATCAACTTGAACCAAGCATTTATCCACTGAAAATTGAAACAAAACCAGTTACTAGTGAGAGCTACTCTAATGTGCTATGTTTAATGTCAACCTAACCATCCTATCTATAAAGCAAATTGATTAAAACTGAGATCTAATTATAATAAAAGTCCTGCTTATTTTTGCAATTATTTTGAGTATTCTCTCAGATAATGTGCTGCATTTTATGTTAAATTAAATTATCATATGAAATTATACTTTCTGAATGATAGTTTTTGCTTTCATAAATGTGAAAGCTGTAATTAGACTGAGAAATCAAAAATTCGACATAACTTTACAGCAGTAAGGTTTTATTCCTAAAATGCACAATATGTTGGATTCATGCTAAATGCACTAAAACTGTCTCATATTTGCTAGCCATGTTGTGATTAGGATGTTTAAAGTAGCTTTAACAATTTTTCAGTCATATCAATATGATGTCTGCATAGTGATGTCAAGCACTGGAGCATCACACAGCAGATATGTAGCATGATGTCCCACCCATTCACATTATCATGACACCAGCAATAACCTCTTAATATTATGTGCCAAGCACCATTTTTAAGTCTTTGGTAAAACAAGGCAACTGAGGCAAATGCTCTGACACTTAGACCACCAGAGCTTTATATTTGCTAGCTGTACCTTTATTTCTTTGTTAAATGCCTCAAATACTTAGACATCTCCCTTTTTTTCAAATGAAAGTGTGGGTCCACTGTCAATTTTCAGTTCTAGAATAGAACATTAGTGTTTATCTGTTCTCTATTATGTTCAAGATCTTGATTTTAATCGATTAGTCTCAAATGGACTTTACAGTTTGACCTATATGGTCAAGTGTCCTTTAGACAGAGGTTAAATATGTAAAGGAAATTAAAATGGAGCTCATATATATTGTCCTATAGGAACTGCTATCTTTTATATGGAGGTGTCAATTAATGCAAATGTCACTGCCTTAGGTAAGGTAGCAGAGTAACAAGGATATGTTAAATAATTAATTAATCAATAGCAAATTTGATACCTATCTACTAACAAGGGAATGTTTCATTTGTCAAATACCATGGAACAGAGTTAAGTGTCCTTAGGAATGACAAAAAACCTTGGCCAAATTTTGTACATTTGCTATAAATCAAACTCAACAGGTACAAATTTTGGACTTTCAATGGGCTGATGTGTGCAGTCTCAATACACCAAGCTATTCAAGTATAATTTAATATGAATATGGAAACTGAAAACTATCATTGACTGTATTTGAACAAGACAGTATCTATCCTTGTAAATGCCCACAGGGTGTAGGCATTATGAGAGAGCATTGAAAGAAAAAGAAACAAGGCATCATTTATCTTACTCCTAAAGTAGGACTGTAGTTCCAGACTCAACTGATATCAGCCTGTGCATAATAAACACCTGCTACACACACCTTAGACAGGTGTCTATGCTTATCTTAAGATCTTAAATATAACAGCACAGAACCTAATCTGTCAGCACAATGTAGGACAGAGGATCTGAATCTGTTGTTGGATATGTATTGTACCAGGACAGATATGGTATTATGACATCACTAATTGTACATTTACTATGAGAGTCAAGGTAAGGTTAAATCCAAAAATATGTTGGGGCCATGCCATGGACACACCTCAGAAAAGACATTATGAACATATGATTTTTTCTTTTGTAATGACTTATCAAGTTCTGAATCACCTAAGATTTATAGATATACTCAAATTTTAACCTGGAAAAAGAAAATAAGTTAATGTTTTTGTAATTATACTGTGTTTCAGTATGTATTGACTTATAAGTCAAGTCCAACTGCAAACAAGATCTATCTTGCTCTACAATTGCATACTTTGCTAAATCAAGTTCATGTAGTTTGTTCTATTTATTATACATACCAAACATACTTATAAACAAGTACATGTGGTAATTACTATTCTGTTACCTTCCACTTTTTAAAAATTGATTCTTGTGTTTGCCACAAAAGTCATCCTTATTTTAACACAAAAAAATTATAAATAAAACACATAAGCATTATACTATCCTTATATCAGCACTAACAGACTATATATATATAACACTCTTGCCAAAATACCTTGCTTATTATAGCACTAACAGACTATACATACAACACTCTAGCCAAAATACCTTGCTTATTATAGCACTAACAGACTATACATACAACACTCTTGCCAAAATACCTTGCTTATTATAGCACTAACAGACTATACATACAACACTTTAGCCAAAATACCTTGCTTATTATAGCACTAACAGACTATACATACAACACTCTAGCCAAAATACCTTGCTTATTATAGCACTAACAGACTATACATACAACACTCTAGCCAAAATACCTTGCTTATTATAGCACTAACAGACTATACCTACAACACTCTAGCCAAAATACCTTGCTTATTATAGCACTAACAGACTATACATACAACACTCTAGCCAAAATACCTTGCTTATTATAGCACTAACAGACTATACATACAACACTTTAGCCACAAAACCTTGCTTATTATAGCACTAACAGACTATACCTACAACACTCTAGCCACAAAACCTTGCTTATTATAGCACTAACAGACTATACATACAACACTCTAGCCACAAAACCTTGCTTATTATAGCACTAACAGACTATACATACAACACTCTTGCCAAAATACCTTGCTTATTATAGCACTAACAGACTATACATACAACACTCTAGCCAAAATACCTTGCTTATTATAGCACTAACAGACTATACATACAACACTCTAGCCAAAATACCTTGCTTATTATAGCACTAACAGACTATACCTACAACACTCTAGCCAAAATACCTTGCTTATTATAGCACTAACAGACTATACCTACAACACTCTAGCCAAAATACCTTGCTTATTATAGCACTAACAGACTATACATACAACACTCTAGCCAAAATACCTTGCTTATTATAGCACTAACAGACTATACATACAACACTTTAGCCACAAAACCTTGCTTATTATAGCACTAACAGACTATACCTACAACACTCTAGCCACAAAACCTTGCTTATTATAGCACTAACAGACTATACATACAACACTCTAGCCACAAAACCTTGCTTATTATAGCACTAACAGACTATACATACAACACTCTAGCCAAAATACCTTGCTTATTATAGCACTAACAGACTATACATACAACACTCTAGCCAAAATACTTTGCTTATTATAGCACTAACAGACTATATATACAACACTCTAGCCAAAATACCTTGCTTATTATAGCACTAACAGACTATACATACAACACTCTAGCCACAAAACCTTGCTTATTATAGCACTAACAGACTATACATACAACACTCTAGCCACAAAACCTTGCTTATTATAGCACTAACAGACTATATATACAACACTCTAGCCACAAAACCTTGCTTATTATAGCACTAACAGACTATACATACAACACTCTAGCCAATATACTTTGCTTATTATAGCACTAACAGACTATACCTACAACACTCTAGCCACAAAACCTTGCTTATTATAGCACTAACAGACTATACATACAACACTCTAGCCACAAAACCTTGCTTATTATAGCACTAACAGACTATACATACAACACTCTAGCCACAATACCTTGCTTATTATAGAACTAACAGACTATATATACAACACTCTAGCCACAAAACCTTGCTTATTATAGCACTAACAGACTATATATACAACACTCTAGCCACAAAACCTTGCTTATTATAGCACTAACAGACTATACATACAACACTCTAGCCACAAAACCTTGCTTATTATAGCACTAACAGACTATATATACAACACTCTAGCCACAAAACCTTGCTTATTATAGCACTAACAGACTATACATACAACACTCTAGCCACAATACCTTGCTTATTATAGCACTAACAGACTATATATACAACACTCTAGCCACAAAACCTTGCTTATTATAGCACTAACAGACTATATATACAACACTCTAGCCACAAAACCTTGCTTATTATAGCACTAACAGACTATACATACAACACTCTAGCCACAAAACCTTGCTTATTATAGCACTAACAGACTATACATACAACACTCTAGCCACAAAACCTTGCTTATTATAGCACTAACAGACTATATATACAACACTCTAGCCACAAAACCTTGCTTATTATAGCACTAACAGACTATACATACAACACTCTAGCCACAAAACCTTGCTTATTATAGCACTAACAGACTATACATACAACACTCTAGCCACAAAACCTTGCTTATTATAGCACTATCAGACTATACATACAACACTCTAGCCACAAAACCTTGCTTATTATAGCACTATCAGACTATACATACAACACTCTAGCCAAAATACTTTGCTTATTATAGCACTAACAGACTATATATACAACACTCTAGCCAAAATACCTTGCTTATTATAGCACTAACAGACTATACATACAACACTCTAGCCAAAATACCTTGCTTATTATAGCACTAACAGACTATACCTACAACACTCTAGCCAAAATACCTTGCTTTTTATAGCACTAACAGACTATACATACAACACTCTAGCCAAAATACCTTGCTTATTATAGTATTAACAGACTATACATACAACACTCTAGCCAAAATACCTTGCTTATTATAGCACTAACAGACTATACCTACAACACTCTAGCCACAATACCTTGCTTATTATAGCACTAATAGACTATACATACAACACTCTAGCCAAAATACTTTACTTATTATAGCACTAACAGACTATATACACAATACACTTGCCAAAATACTTTGCCTATTTTAGCACTAACAAATTATACATACAACACACTAGCCACAATACCTTGCTTATTTTAGCACTAAGAAACTATGCACCTTGCATATTTTAAAATTAGGAAACTACATACAAAAATCCTGCCACAAAACGTTGCTTATTTTAGTACTAACAGATTATACATACAACACACTAGCCACCCACAATACCTTGCTTATTTTAACACTAACAAACTATACATACAACACTCTATCCACAATACCTTGCTTATTATAGAATTTAAAGACTATACATACAACACTAGCTACAATACCTTGCTTTTTATAGCACTAACAGACTATACATACAACACTCTAGCCACAATACCTTGCTTATTATAGCATTAACAGACTATACATATAACACTCTTGCCAAAATACCTTGCTTAATATAGCACTAACAGACTATACATACAACACTCTAGCCAAAATACCTTGCTTTTTATAGCACTAACAGACTATACATACAACACTCTAGCCAAAATACCCTGCTTTTTATAGCACTAACAGACTATACATACAACACTCTAGCCAAAATACCTTGCTTTTTATAGCACTAACAGACTATACATACAACACTCTAGCCAAAATACCTTGCTTATTATAGCACTAACAGACTATACATACAACACTCTAGCCACAATACCTTGCTTATTATAGCACTAACAGACTATACATACAACACTCTAGCCAAAATACTTTGCTTATTATAGCACTAACAGACTATACATACAACACTCGAGCCACAATACCTTGCTTATTATAGTATTAACAGACTATACATACAACACTCTAGCCAAAATACTTTGCTTATTATAGCACTAACAGACTATACATACAACACTCTATCCACAATACCTTGCTTATTATAGCACTAACAGACTATACCTACAACACTCTAGCCAAAATACCTTGCTTATTATAGCACTAACAGACTATACACACAATACACTTGCCATAATACCTTGCTTATTTTAGCACTAATGGACTATACATACAACACTCTAGCCACAATATCTTGCTTTTTTTAGCAATAAGAGACTACATACAACACTCTAGCCACAATACCATGCTTATTATAGCATTAACAGACTATACATACAACATTCTACCCACAATACCTTGCTTATTTTAGCATTAAGAAACTACATACAACACTCCAGCCACAATACTATCCTAACTATATCATCACTGACAGACTGTACATGCAACACACTAGCCACTTTATCTCTAACAGACTATACAGGGTGTACAGTGCATTACTAGGAGGGTAAGGAGTACCTGTTTAGGGTCTTCACAGTGTGGACAATTTGAGAGTAACTATCAATAAATGTAAATAACCTAGTAATCTTTTTTCAACCACAACCCAAGAACAATAGTGCCAGTCAAGCATTGGCTGACTTAAATGGAGCAAAGACAGTTTGAGAATACCAGGCATGTCACTGTATACATAGTATTTCATGTTGGGACTGACCTTTACAGAAAACTGTTCAAAGAAGCACTATGTTTTAAACAAGGATATTTACACAGATTTAATTCTTAGCAAAAATATATGTTTGTTAAAAGCATTTCCTCAATAAAGACACTTTAGGATACTTGGTCAATCACATCATGCATGGGCAGTAATTACAAGGTTTTTGTAGTAATGAACAAGATTTGTTAAGTATATACACAGTTATCAATAGTGAAATTAGTTTCACCCAATATTTTATTTCCACAATTAAAGATCTTTTTCTTTAAAAAAAAAAAGACATGACCTGTACATTAAATCAAGTGATGAAAAATGCTTCCAATACACTGATGTTGTCACAAACACATTTCTGTTTTGACATTTATAACTGATTAATTAACTATTTGAACTTCACACATGTTAATGAAACAGTAAGTCAAAGGAGTTAAAACATTATCAAATGGACAACTGCAAAAAGGGAAGGTCTTCATACTTATATATACTAGTAACACATGCACAGAATACCATCTTAAGACCTAATTCAATTGACATTGTAATTTTGTAAAAAAAAAAAATTGAAGCCTCTCCAGCTGATATTCTCACCTGTCTGTGACAAAAATTCTCCCTACATCCTGAATTGTATAAAACTAGAAATGTGATTTTGGACACAGATGCCCCACCATAAAAATGCCTGAAAACTTGTTTTAATGCTAAAGGTAACCAGGTTATGATGGATATTACTTACTGCCCCACCACTGTTGTCAGTTCTAAAAGCAAACATGGAGATAGCCTACCTGAAATAAGGAAAAGGCAATATTTCAAAATTCTTCCAGCAGGGTTCACAATATTATTCCAAGACTGAGAATGACAAACATGGTAAATTTATCCAACAAATACAATACTAGTTACTGCTGCTTAAAATACTTAAACCATTAGCTTACTCCATGGAAAAATCAATGTTATCTCTATTGAACAATGGACCAAGTCTCTATGGGCACAATATTTGCACAACTCTCTGCATACATTAAGGCAATTAAAAATACTAGTATCGATTATTAATCAAGAAAAAAAAATCATACCATGTATATGTAGTTCATATTCATCAAACATTCCTAGTCAGTGAATCTGTAGGGTTGAAAGTGGTCTGGTTACATGTGCCTTCATAGATCTGACACCAAAATCTATAAAGTCACCATAAACCACCTGTAATTCTTAAGGGTTGTGACCCTTGAAGTGGGAGTGAACAAATGGGGTAAACAGTAGAATATTCAGGTGAGAAAAGTGCTTTGAAGTAGTTTTACTGTAACTTAGTGTGCACTGTGTATTTAGTTTTTGACATGCCCCTATTGTGTGTGCTCCAGTCATAAAGATCACCTGCTGCTAGCAAATCTATAACTGTCATTTAGTTTGACAGAGGTATTCCAAAATCCAGTCAGGAGCAATTCAAGCCATAAAGCAAAATACAGTATCATTATCAGTATGTGCATAATTAAAATAATTAACAAAAAAGAAAATAATAATAAAATAAATTTTGTAACTTGCTCTAAGGACTTTCTTAAAATTTAGCTGTGTAAGTTTGCAAACAAATTAATAGAGGGTTACAAAGGAATTAATTTAACAATAATTTAACAAACAATACTTGATTCAAACTGGAGAATGTATTATGCTCCCTATCTGCAGACTTGAAATTCCAGGTAAAATTGGTAGATAGGAATATTTTATATGGCAACACTAATCATTGAATAAAAGGACAATAATTACAGCCTGTATCTTAAATGGAATGTCAGTTTACTTGCAAAGAAATTGATATGAAAATTAATTGATATAATTTATGCATTTAGTGATGACTATGGACATAAACTACTTGCCTCATCAGATAGATTCAATATAATAGTAAATTACTTGCCCAATCAGATACATTCAGTATATAAAAAAATTACTTGCCCAATTAGACAGTATCAATATACAAGTAAACTACTTGCCCAATCAGATACATTCAGTATACAAGTAAATTACTTGCCCAATCAGACAGATTCAATATACAAGTAAATTATTTGCCCAATCAGATACATTCAGTATACAGGTAAATTACTTGCCCAATCAGACAGATTCAATATAAAAATAAATTACTTGCCCAATCAGATACATTCAATATACAAGTAAATTACTTGCCCAATAAGACAGTATCAATATACAAGTAAATTACATGCTCAATCAGATTTAATATATAAGAAATTTGTATATAATTGAGACTACTTTACTTTATTTAAAGATTTATCTGAATATGGATTACAATGGAGAAATTCTGAAACATTTTAAAGTTTGCATTTAAAAGCAAAAACTTTATTAGTAGAATATCAAAATGTATTTAAAGACATGAAAATAAAATATTTAAAAAATTAAAAAATGCTGTGATCATTTTAGCAATAAAATTAAAATCCATAATTTAATATAAAAATCTTTAAATATACAGATATTTGCACAAATAAAACCATGTAATTTTTTAAAATAATTTGTACACAATTGACTATAATTCCAAAAAAATTACCAAAATATTTATGTACATCAAGTGGACAAATTGGGAATAATATTTTCAAAAAGCAGGCAGATGGAAAACAGAATTCTGGCCGAATCATGGTACAAATGCAAGCACAGTAAAGAAGTATCCAAGTATATCAAAAATCCAATAATTAAGAAGAATTATTTTTGTGACACTTGTGAAAATGGTCAGGTTGTTTTGCATGTTTTTTTTAATAAGAACAGAACAGAAATGAGGCAGCAGATGAGTCACAATTGTTCATGCACAAATTAAGACGCTTCCATATCATGCATTTAGCCCTACATTCAGGTATTGATGAGTCACAATTGTTCATGCACAAATTAAGACGATTCCATATCATGCATTTAGCCCTACATTCAGGTATTGATGAGAAACACAAACTACCTGCACTGACAATGATTAGCCAAAGCAATGAGAGTTCAAGAAAAGATGATAAATAAGGAACTTTCACTTCCTGGCTTGAAACTACATGGTGATGAGGTATTTTGTAAACAACTTAAAATGCAGACTAAGATTCCAAACATAGTCTTGATCCTCAAGAAGCTAAGTATCACAGTAAGAATGTATTCAATGTCTTAGTCACTGGCTTGTGGGGTCTTGGTTTCTTTTTAAAAGGTTTTTTCTGTGATCAAGAACTATCATTTCAAACATGCACAGTATCTCCAGTACTTATCCATATAGCAAATTATGTTTTGGTTGAATGTGTCATATCAAACATGGAGCAATGTATTGAAAATTCTGGACTGAATGCTCAAAACATATTTTTGTAATTTGTATGCTTTTAAATATTAATCTCTTCACGACTTTTCTTCTATTTTTTTTTTTACAAAAGAAATGTGAAGATACCGCATTTATAAAACTGGCAAATGATTAGAACACTATTTCAAATGATAAGTACCAGCATCCCAATTTTTCATAACATGTACAAAGCAGACTTATCATGAAAGAAATACCATGCAGAGTGCTTTACAAATTTCAGTCAGCTTAATTTTCCCTTTCATAAAATAAACTGTAAAATGCTTTAGGGAAATCACATTTAATTTTTCTGCAAGTAAAGAACATTTCTTTTCTTTGTATCCTTATCTGCATAATAAAACCAACTTAATAACTGATGTTATCAAAAACATAGCTGTAAATTGTTTGTACAGATAAATATGGAGATGGGAATTAGAGTGCTGATATAGTTAAAAGAGTATATATATATATATATATATATATATATATATATATATATATATATATATATATATATATATATATATATATATATATATATATAGTGTGTGTATAGAAAGATAAATTAACACAGCTGAAGGTTGATAAAGGGTCCTGAAAAAGCTACGAATGAAAGATGTTTAGGTCAAAGGCTTTTCACTGAAAAATTAAACAACCGATAACAGAACTATATTTGTTTAATTTTAATCATGCTTTAATATATCATTGAGATGATCACGCAAATTTATGTATTCGTTCAGTAAGACAACAGGGTTAAACAGTCTGTTATCTATAAGCTCGTTCAAAAGAAAAGAGTGAAATCCAACAAGCTTAGTAAATTTTAACAAAAATAATTTATTTCCCTAGAAAACACAGTAAAAATATGAAAAAAGACTTAGTTTGTGAATATAATCCAAAAAATAAACATGGAATCTAAAATGAAAGTCTTATCACTAAAAAGTCCAAAGTGAATTCAAGTTCGAATCCTGGCGAAGTTCCAAGATGGTGGATGATGTCAGATGAATATAGTATTGATGTGTCAAAAGTTCCTCATTGAATTTTGTGAATCAAGAATAATATTACAGCATTAGAATTCCAAATAATTTCCACTGAATATGGATTTAGCGAAGCACTTATGTATATTTTTCAGAAAATATAAATTATTAAATTAAAAAAAAACAGAAGAACTTTAAAAATCGGCCAGTAACAACACTAAAAACACCTTGAGCTCATAAACGTGTTGTTTACCACTAATTAAGAAACACTGAGACCGAGTATAAAACCCCAATAAAAACGCAATTTCAGACAGAGTGATGGGTCACACAATCACTTCATGTCTTTCATCCCATAGGCCAGCACAGCCCTCACTAAGGTGGCACTCTACAGTTAGAATTTTAAAGAAATAGTTTTTTCCCCGGGTATCCTCACTAGTTATACTGGCTATTTAAAAGAGACTTTGTATATCTTAGGTGTTGTTCAAAGAACCTTTAATTCCCTTTTTTTTTTGATGTATGATTGATAGGTATAATATGGGTTAGAGAGTATACAGCTTGGCCTTACCCCAGATGTGCATCTTTCAAAACAGTGCTAGCTCCACTTTCTCATTTTCACTTCTCAAATTTCAAAGGTTAATTGTAAAAAATATAGCCAATAACTTTTTTTACATTTTATGTATTTGGTAATTCATTCATTGCACTTTTAGAAGCTGGTATTGTCTAGTTTGGCAAAATTCATTTTCCATATTTTAATAGCTGCCAAGAATAGTGTACTTTAGACAAATTCAGGTTGATTTTTGGAGCACAAGGGAGCAGTCATTTTAGTTAGCAGTGTCCTAAGATCATTTAAAATTTCCAAAAGTACAATATCCAAAGAAATTTCAGCCACATTACATGAAAGTAGCATATAGGTATGCCAACATTCTCTCCACTATGCATGTTTAAAATGCAAACAACTTCACCTTACATACATCACTCTCTCAAAAGTACATAATAACTGGTGAGCTACCTAAGAATCAATTATTCCTACACTTGAAATGAATTTATAAATGAATTTATAAAAAAAACTTAATTGACACAAGCCAATAATGACCTTGATTACGACCAATGGCTTTCACTGAGTGTTTACAAATTTCAGAACCAAAGTTGGCTAAAAATAACAATGTAGCAATAATATTATTTACAAGAACTGAACTGGATTTTCTGAAGAAAGGTCACAGTGAAAATAAAGTTATCATTATAATAACTTGCAATCAAATAAAAATAAAACAATTTTTTAAACAAAAATACATGAGTAATTAAATTACATATATGTAACAAGTCCATTACAAATATTCAGATATCCTTTCATTCATTCCTTTGTTATTCTAATGTGACTGTTATTTCCACACAAGTCTGCTTCCATCTTCACTAGCCAAAGTTCAGATATATAAACATCTTCAACATAGTGGATCTAACAGATATTTCTGTGCTTTAGGTCTGTGAATTTCATTGGATGTTGTGGCTTGATGCTGTATACAATCAAAATTAAGTTGTTCAAATTTGATCACTGATTGAGACAAGAGGAGCACACGACTAGAATGGACTCATAAATAAGCAATATTCCTCAATGTAGGTCTGTTATTTGTACAATACCTTTGACTCAAATACATCTATAATGACTTCTCTCTGGTATGTAGTCATACTTTTGATGTTCAACTTACAAAGTACTGGTATCCTCTTGAAGTTTATATCCTCTACCATTTTGTGCCAATGTACAATCCAACACATGCTATTGGCAAAAACTACTAAAGCAGGTAACTCAAAATCCAACACTGTTACATGCTAATGGCATAACATACTAAAGCAGGTAATTCAAAATCCAACAGATGCTGCTAGGACAAAGCACTAAAATATCTGCTCGATCTGCCAATGTGTAGATAGGGTTAACATATCAGAACTTTGGCTAGCAATGATCGTCTGCTTCTACATCATCCACTTTTCAATTCGTTTGTGGAAAATGCATCATTTGTTTTTGCTACACTTACCTATGCAAGCAATTACAATGTATATCTCTTCAACTACATCAACAATAATAAAAGTTAGACATTTTTATTTTGTAAACTTAATGATTTATTTATACTCACAAATGATTTGAAAACACTTATTTTACCTAATCACAACACAATTTTCACTTAGTTACCTTGAAATTAGCTAAATCCATGAACACAATCTTCAACATGATCTTGAATGATTAAAAACTTATTTGATCCATTTACTTAAAAATTGTCACCTAATCACCTTGCAATTAGTGACATAGATGAAAACAATTGTTAACAAACTCACTTTTTAAAATGAATTAAGAATACTTATTATTATCCATAATACAGTAGCTATTGGCATGTACTGATCTCCAGTAATTAACACACAAACAATAGATGATAAACACTGTTCATGGGAGCTGGATTTTCAGTACATCGATCACACTTTTACACAAAAATGTGTTGCTAAACTTTAGAGACAAGTGCCTTTCCCCCAAATACAACACATTCAAGAAATTGTACATTTGATATTATTAATAATCCTCACATAATCACCTTAAATCAATTAAGTCAATTTTTTGAGCTGGCAAGCTCCGCATATTGCAGAGCTGACTATCTGACTGTGGCTAGAATAGGACTTGAATGTCTGACATACTTGAATGTCTGACTCCCATATACATTCAAATATTATAGCTGAAATTTAAATGGTAAGATAATCTGTCTAAATTTGATTTGATTAATAAATATCCATATCATCAAGTCTGCATGAGAAAATGGAAGACTTACAATGCTGTTGACTACAAGATGGAAATGACAGACTGTGTGAAGTTGTTGATTTGGTCTTCTATGGTATAGCAATGCGTTTTATTTAGTAGCAAGGCAATGGGAGTAAAGTACCTTGCTCAAAGACATACCATGGTAGTCAATCCAGGCTGATCTAATGGTAGGATTCAAATCCACACCCTTTTTGTTGTTATTACAGCATACTAACCATGGAGTGACACCTTTCCTTGTTGTTGTTGTTGTTGTTGTTGTTGTGGAGCTTAACATCACTTTTCAGCACACAATAGGCTATACATGTCGGCCAGTATCAATGGTGGAGGAAGAAAACGGGAAATCCGAGAAAAGAACCACCGACCCACGAGAAGCTATTGGTTAGCTTTCTCACATATCCACATTCGACGAATCTTAGACTCAAACCCACTAAGACAGAGGTTCGATAACAGTAATCCGTAATGGAGAGTGCTTTAGACCACTCAGCCACTCAGGGCCCCCACCATTCCATGTATATTGTATGAAACAAAGGATTAATTGATGAAGTGATGTGATTATGATTTTTAATGTAGCTTTAACAATTTTTCAGTCATATCACTAGGAGGTTTGCAGTGTGGCAGTTTATAGTGATGTCTAACACTGGGGCATTGTGCCACAGACATGTAGCATGTTGTTCCACCCAGTCACATTATCCTGACACCAGGCCAACCATCAAGCGAGGCAGCTGTTAGTACCATTTTTGAAACTCTTTGGTATGATTCAACTGGGCATCGGACCCATGACCTTCTGCATCCGCTCTAACCACTAGGCCACAGGAGTGGCCAATTAAATGATGAAAGAAACCGAGTCAAATTATTTAATAGAACGTGGAACACATAAATATTAAAACAAGGCTCTGATATATATACTGCGGTGACATCACAGAGTTTAACATTTGCAAAGCATAAAGCATTATAAACTGAAATGATCCCTCACTGTCTCAGTTTTTGGGACATACCTATAAGCAAGTCCCCATGCATTGTGGATTTGTAAAGCCCTATATTGGGATGTTTCATCCTCTTTCAAAAGGATATGTTAAACATCCCAATATGCACTCACTGCACTTGTTACAAAAGGTCTGACAAGTTGCAGCAGGTCTGTTCACTAATAAAACAGATTTTAATATTACTCAGGGAAAGGGCTGTCAAAAACCAAAGTATACCTGTTGTGCCATTTAAACAGGTAACCAGGTACTGTTAGAACATGAAAGACATGTACAGCCCTAGTTACCCCACTGTCAAATTTTTACAAGCCTTTATTGTTGTAGGGTCACAAAACAAAGACTATTTTATTTACATCATTTTGCACATTGTTTGCCACACGATATCCACTATTTTGAAATTCTCTTTTTCACATTTTACTAATTCGCAATATCGCATTTTCATTTGCACTTTACTCACACCCAATGGGAGATGGCTGTCGATGGAGATAATTTGTTTTCCTGTTGTACTTCAAATTGTTTATTACAACTTGTGCTATAATATTTTGTTTGATTTGTCAGTAAGAATGTATTAATATTACAATGTCGTTTCACTTATTAATAAACTTCCAACAACTTTCACAGTGTGTTTTGTTATCTATTACTCACGGCGAATGGCATTGAAAGTCAACTTCTGGTTGAGAATTTGAATACTAGAGGAGTTTTACACTTAAGTAAGCAAGCAAAACAGTTTATTAATATTAAGTTTATTAATATATATTAATATTAATATTAATATTTCAAACTAGAATAAAACTTTGACAATCACCTTTGTAAAATATTTATTTAAATAGAAAATAATATCTCACTCCCTATAATAACTGTTTTGTTAGACAAACATGCAGCATTTCTAAAACAGCAACAGCAAACAAGGCTACAGTGACTTAGTGGTCACATGGTGTCGCTGGTATGTACCAGTGATACCACATGACCATGCAGTCGCTGAAGTCATATGTTTCAGAAGTCTACATATTAGTGTTGTTTTGAACTGTGAAGCTGTTTGCACAGCCCAGCATCAACCATTTAGTAGTGAGCCACTGATGCATAAGGGGTGGTCCTACTCCTAAATATAGACTGGAGCTGCAATTCAGACCAGTGTACTGCTGATGATATATGATATTTTGATAGTGTTGTCAACAAATTATTTTTTGTGAACGGTACTTATAATTAATTCTCAATGCCATGGTTACCTGTTGACAGCCCTACCCAGGGCCACCAACAGTGTAGGATGACTGTGATGAAATCCTGGGAGGCCACAACAGTCAAGTGGAAGAAAAAGAAGAATTCCTTTTTTTAGTTGTATTTCAAAGAGACCTAATGGAAAAGTTTTCTTAGAGCCCACAAATCCTGTCCATGGCCCTGAAATTACCCAAAGAAAACCTGAGCCATCAAATTTTGTTACAAACAATACACAACTCAACTCACCTATTGACATAATAATCTGATAGCTACATATGTTTTCTGGGTACAATTGCTTGTTGCTTGAGAGTAAACTATTACCTAAAAAATAAATGTGACTGAAGCATTTTAATACATATGTAACTGATAGACTATTTGTTCACATTACATTTCGACTGTGACAAGAATGAGTCATGTAGAATTTTGATCTTTCATTGTACTTATGAGAAGTGAGACAACCAATGTGGGAGTGTATAGTAGTTCTCCTATTACAGGTCCTTTGGTGGAGCTTTGTCATTTCTGTAATGATAGACATGGACTTGTCAAATGAACTTCATATTACACAACACAAATTTGCTTAAATTATATTTAAAGCAAGGGATGGGCTTAAGGAAATTATAGGTACATGAACTTATGGGGAATTATGGGTACATGGCTTTATGGGGAATTATGGGTACATGGCTTTATGGAGAATTATGGGTACATGGCTTTATGGAGAATTATGGGTGATAGGCACAATGCACCACATGATCAAAACTACCCCCTACCTAAAAAACAAACATCAGATAAAATCATAAGCATATGCAAAATAAATGGGAATGGCTGGTTTCTCTCTACCCATCCCACAATTGTACACTAATTTTTCACATCTCTACAAATACAATCAACCAAATAAGTCACCCATCATATTTGCAAGACTGGTCTTATTTACTTCCTTAAAATTCCCCAAAATTTCAAAATCTCTCCCACTCCTTTTCAAATAGTAAGAGAATTTTCCTCTAAATTTTCAGTTACTGACTAGACCCTGCTGCCCACAATGTAATACAGTACCATCCCATCTTTGTCCATAATATGGTAGAATATGCCACAATGTAATACAGTACCATCCCATCTTGGTTTGTTGTTGTTGTTGTTGTTGGGCTTAACGCCATTTTTCAGCACAAGATAGGCTATTCATGGCGGCCAGTATTAATGGTGGAGGAAGAAACCGGGAAATCACTGGAAAGAACCACAGGACCAGAAGCTACTGGCAAGCTTTCTCACATATCTACATTAGCCGAATCCCAGACTCGAATCCCAGACTCGACACACAAGACAGAGGTGAGATGGCAGTGATCCATAACGGACAGACAGAGCCTTTAGACCACTCGGCCACTCCACTCCACTCCACCCACTCAGGGCCCCTATCTTGGTTTGTAATATGGTAGAATATGCCACAATGTAATACAGTACCATCCCATTTTGGTCTTTAATATGGTAGAATATGCTACAATGTAATACAGTACCATCCCATCTTGGTCCATAATATGGTAGAATATGTCATAAAACCACTTGAACAAGCAAGGGAAGGCTACCCATAATATGAAACAATAATTTTATACATGGATAAACCTGAGCCTTGTACAATAATGTTAAGACCTCACATGAGACCACCTGCCAAAAAGAGACCAGTTCTTTAATCAATAGCTCTCAAGAAAGATTACACTAATAAAAGTAAGTATACCTGTTTCATTACCTTGCCAAGTTGTGTATGATAGTCACTCAAGATACCAGTTAAAGTAGACTTTATAGACAGGTGGTCTCTATATAAAAAAAGCAATCATTAAATAAATAAATAAAACCTATTGTATTTACCTCTCAAAAGGTGGTTGTTAAATACAGGTGGCCAGTATAAATTATTTGACTGTATGTAACAGTGCCAATATTGTAGATGTGGCTGTAACAGGTAGCAAGTGAATTCTGCAGATATTATTGTATCTTATCTTATCCTGAAACAAATTATCAGCAACTATCTTTGTGAAGTGTGATATGGCTATTTGGAGAGTCAGTCAGTGGAATGCATGTTCAGAAGGTAAAGCAATAAACACAGATTTAGTCTGCATTTATTTTATTTTAAAAGGAAAATATCTTCCATTGAACATAAAGGTAGATGACCAGGATATAGACTGGACACTTAGATGATGCAAAGAGTGTTCCTGTACACGTCAACCCCAACCAACAATCTAGATTGATTCTGAGAGTGACCAGCAACCAGTCATGAGGTTATGCAGTTATGATGGACAATTACAGTTTGAATTCTCACTCAATTTCATGATAAAATTTGCAGTATTCATGTAAACATAACTGCTAATTGCATTTTATAACTCATTGTTAATTTATTTTCTGGTTGAAATGCATCCTACAATTGGTCATGTACAATTTTGTTTTATCTAATTAAACTAATATATTCTTCATATGGGGGCTCGTGTTGTTCTATCCCATATCTCTTTTCAGATCTCAATTTATTCCATCCATTAATATTATATTTTAATATTTGCAGTCTTGGCTATAACAATGTGGTCAATAATCCAGACAGTGATAACCCCCACTCAGTATATAACTTGAAATTTCTACCGATACTTGATACAGCTGTGTATGCTCAATTATAAATCAGATCCAACTGGAAACTGCACAGCCCAGATCTAGATCTGACATGACACCATGTACTGGCAGAAATAGATTCATACAGTTTGTTAGGACTAATCATTAGAATAACCCTAATTTGCCATTGCATTTCTTCTTGCAGTTATACCTGACTTATGGTAAGTTGTAAATCAAAAGGATGTAATTATCTCAATGCAGTTTTAGAAATCCAAGTTGACTTGGAGGATTTCTATCTCCCCTGGAACCAAATTATGTACATGTACTTGTAAACACTCATTTCTTGGAAATAAAACATATAAGAAGTAACAAAGACAAAGACAAAGCCTATGATCACAAGTTTGATGAAATGATGCAACTTCTCTGTGATGACAACATTTTATGCTTTCATTCATGCAAGACAGGAATCCATGCACAATGACATCAAGGTATAATTTTTACAAAAATACTGAATGCAATAACATCAAACAAAACTGATATAAGAAAATCACCTTGAAGACCATGAATGCAGACTAAGGGATATAACCCATGAATTTTAATTACACCATTGATCTGTAGTAAATTTTTCATGCAAAATTAAATGAAAGGCAGTGATTACATGCACCAGGTTTTGTTCAGGTCTTTACACTTTGACTTGGTTTAAAATTTTCATATATGGCAAAGGTGGGTTGTGAAGACATTACATTATAAAACAATGGAAATTGATCTGTTTAGTAAAGACCCGTGTATTTAACAATATTACCATATACAGTCACTTGTATTTGTGCATGAATATAAATAAGGTTTTTAAGATCATTCAGGATAATCCTAGAACAGGGGTCGGCAACTGTAATGATGCAAATTTCTGTCTATCTATGAAAAGCACATTAATTTGGGCAGGTGAAAGATTAATTAGATTTATGGGGACCAGCACATGTATAAATCACCATAATACATGGATTTGTAATGGCTGTTTAATGAGAGAAACAATTCTTAATTACGCATTCATTTATTTAACAAGTCAAAGAGGCTGGAAAGATAGGTTTAACTTTTGATCTTGTATCGAAATTGTTAGATCTGAAATTTTCCAGAATCAGTATCTTGTATTCTGGGTTAATCAGGTGGACTATAATTTGGTGCCTAAGTTAAGGCGGGAGAAATATTTAATTCGATTGGATATGCCCAATAAGGGTCATGATTCCCACACGATAACTCTGGGGTTTAATATGTCCCAATGCAAAATTTAAGTTAGTATGCTTTTTCTGCAAGAGAAAACAAGTGTAAGAGACTCTGGGTCAAATTTAGAAATTTACTCATAAATAATTAACCAAGGGATTGAATGTCTGGAAAATCATCGGACACAACAATTCTGGCAATAAAGCTTGAAAACACAAGGTATCTGCGTTAATCTCATATAATTCATTGATATCAATATAACAATTTGTTTGGATTTATTTGCTTGCATTTGCATGAATTTATTTGTTTAAATTTGTAGATCAATTTTCTGGATATGAATACAACTATGCGAGTTCATCTATATGAACCCATACAATGATATTCTTTATATAAGTTTGACAAATCGTTTGAATGTGTTGTCTTGATTTTTATAGGAAAATATATATGGTAAAACCTGTCTTAAAAGACCATTGCTATGTGAGACCACATGTCTTGAGAGACCTCATTCTCAATGCACAAATTTACTGATTATATAGGATTGTGAACTGTTATGGTAGACCACCTGTTTTGAAACCATAATTTTTTGGCAAAAGAGATTTTTCTAGACAAGTTCTACTGTATCTAAAGATTTCATGCATTACTTTAGTTGATATTGACTTATGAGAATCCGTGTGAATTCTCCAACCTTAGATGATTTCACATATGATAAAGACTTGAGTGTGTATTGACTGAAATTAATGTTGTTAAAAAATGAAGAGATATTTCATAAATGCTAGTGACTTGAATGTGTGTATTTGCTATAAATAACATAGTTAAGCCATGTAATGAATTTCATTCATTCATTTGTGTAATTGAGATGAGAATGTAACTTATGTCTCATGTGATGTTAATGTGAATCAGTGTTAAAATAGCCATTAGGAAGTACATTAATCTTATGTAACTAGGTTTGTTTATGATCTGCAATGTCTAGCTTGACCAGATAGCCTATGGTATCTGTTTGAATTCTGATAAAATGATATCTGACATCACGAGAAGGAGTGTAATGATCTATTCCCAGTAGGCTCTAACAGAAGTATTAAGTTGCTTCTTTGTTTCTTTTTGAAAGGTGAGATAGCTCCATGTGACGTATCCAAGTATCTACCTACTAAAGTACCTATATATCCACCTACCCATACCAAGTTCAAGGGCTAAAAGAGGCGAGACACTAGAGAGTTTGGAGAAGGGAAAAGTGGAAAGGAGCCAGACGAACAGGCACAGTGAAATCAAAGAACAGTCACAGTGAATTTGGAATAAACCAGAAATAATCAGGTTATGCAGTTGTACAAGGCATTGGCTTTAAGTGTTCACTCAATTCTATGAACTAATTCTATCATTTAAAACAGATTGGCTATTTATATAATTATATTTGTATTTGAAATTCCTTGAATGATCTGTTTCAAATGAAAGTGTATCTTCCTAATGTAATGTATTATCATAATTGTTTATGAAATTGAATTAAATTGTTAACTTTTTTTATGTACGGGGGCTCATGTCATTGTTTTATATATCTGCTCAGATCTCTATCTATTCCACCTAAAAGTTTCACACTTCATATTAATATTTATTCAATCAGGACAATAACACCAAAAGCAATCACCTTCTAGATAACAAACCAAATTCCACTACCACAGCAAATTACAGCACGAATACCACAAGGCAACACATCAAGAGGTTTTGTGAGGCATATTAAGGGCAGCCAAAAAAATCTTAATTTTAAGTGTTACTCTCTTCCTGGTGACACCTGTTCATTTTGTAATTAATCCAGAAAAAAGTGGCATGCTATGTAAAATGGTTGCTGAACCCTACCCTAGAATTTTGTCTTGATAATTATAAGCAAAATTTATGTAGAATTAATGCAATTAGCTACTCGACTAAAAATAAAGGCAAGCCAAATTAATAGTTGGACAAGATGACATCTTGAAATAAGTGAGAAAACCATTGGAATGGGTACATTTTTATATCAGAATGATGCACACTTCAAAATGTTTGCATGCCACTTAGTTGAACTGGTGTATTTGGTATGTACCCTCTTCATTTAGTAAATGCATTTAATGAAATAATGCAGTCCAAAGTGATTCATGCACAATATTTGAAATTAATTCATGTAACCAACAGCAAACACTTACTATTGGGCACTGGATTAAAAGCTTAAAACAAAAAAAAATGTGCATATCCAATTTTTTCATATTTTTATAATACTTTTTTCATGGAGGGATTCTGGATCTCAAGAGAAAATTCTTAAAGGGGAAGGGGGTAGGGCAAGTAAAACATATAATGATGGGGCACTACTTTTACCACAGGAAACAATTTTGGAAAAACTGCAATTTTTCCAAGCAAAGGAATATTGAATTTATAGAAATATAATGTGGGGTGTGGGAAAGTACTTGTATTTTTATCTATATGGACCACTGATGAGTCCCAAAGGTATTTATATACATGTACTACAGTGCTTTTGCCTCATTTGTTTCAGGAACTCTTCAAATTGGTTACAGAGAAATCATGCAATATTTAGATAACTCACCAGAAATAGTACCAAGTGACATAATTACTATACAAGAACTCATACATAGGTGAAATTAAAATAATTTGTAATTACTAAAATCAAACTTTATTTTAATTTGTATTACTAATCAAACATACAAATCACTCATCTTCATGAGTACTTTTGGTAAGAATATGTGGTTTTAGGTATACATGTAGTTCATTTTTTAAAGTCAATTTTGATGTTACTAGGAATCCTTAAAATAATTCTAAAATATACTAATATTACAATGTGGTAAACACTTATATAAATGGTTCAAAATTATGAATTGTTGAACTTAATAATTAATATTTCACCATCAACCATGGCAATGCTATGTTGTTGTCTCAATCAAGTATGGAAGTCATAATCATGGCCTTCAGATTAAAGTTGAAGGATGAGTTGCCAACCTAGGTTATGGGGAGGAGGTAACAACCCTCCCAATGAGGATACTATTTTGTTGTTTTTCAGAAGTAGCTGGGTGTAAAGTAAAACCAACCAGGTAAATCACCCAGCTTCCAGATGATAAGGAAAGCTCTGCTAATTGTACAGGTACAGGCACACACATGTACATGTAAAAAGGTACTCAGCTGTATGATGCCTCACATAGTTGGACTAGTATGTAAATATATTACCACCAACATAATGAATTACATGCAACAAGACCAAACTGCTTTTATTTCTTTAAGTGATTTTAAGAGCTAACAGGATAACAAAAATGTAAGTAGACTGGGGAAACCTAATGCTAAGGTATGACCATTAAGCTAAAAGAGAATGAATCATTAAGATCTATTTGTAACATGAACTGGCTTAATCAGGTGGGCAGATGTGGTATAGTCAAATATCACGTACTATATGTAATGAGTTTCAATTTATATATTATTACCCAAAAATATCTGTTATCTAAATGTTCAGGAAGAATCTGTTTTATTGAAAATGAGCTAAATTAAGTAATTTAATATTGTATTTTGTTCACAATAGATCAAGGAATTGAGAAAATATTGAGCTAATGCATTGTAATTATCTTGTGTCAGCAAGCATTGCATTTTCTATTGGGCATAGAATACACATGGCAATAGTCACTGTGCCTGGTAATAGATGCTGCCACATTGGTCTTCTTCTGATCAACCTGGTCCCTTGACTGACAGTCATATTACATTCACACCTGTAACCTGATTGCTATCATACTATCTGGAAAGTATAGTTGTGGTCAGTATTGAGAAAAACAAAGAGAATTACAAAATATTCCTAAAATACAAACCATAAAATTACTTATTTGCTTGTTTATATTTAATTTCTTCTCATCTCATCTTTCATTGCATTCACTTTTTTAAGTATTAATCTGCCACAGTTTATATCTTCAGGTGTCAGTCTTTTATTCTTAATACCCATCTAAAGACAATTAAAAGTACTTGCCATTAACTGCTAAATATATATATGCTTTGCAGAAATGGGATACCAGGTATATTTAATTTTTTTGGTATGTAAGAGAACTATGGTATTTGTGGTATGCATTTCCTCTAGTGTATCAAAAGGCAATTCTCACAAAACAATAGTGTGATTCAAATTAAAAAAAATGACAAATTTTACAAAATTAAAAACTTATAATGTAAGATATAATAGCAGTTGCACTAAATGGATTATTCATAAGTTTCAATAGCATTTCATTTTCAGAACTTAGAGACTTTATAACTGTAAACTATACCAAAGTCTGGACACAAAAAGGTATAGAATTGTTTTAAAAATTATAAATTATTCTTTCATGCACTCATTGCAAAAAGGTGCATGATACTAAAAGAAATGGGACATCACTACTACCATAATTTTTAGCCATTTCTTATCAACCAGAGCACTGGCCCAACGGACCAGTTTTAAACTGCATTACCAATATTGCAATAACCTAAATCGCATAAAATTGAAAGTAAAATTATATATGATCATCCATCTGCATAAACCTACAATTTGGACCCAATGGTCAACCTATTATGGAAATAATAAAATTTTGAAATTTAAAAAAAACCTACAATTTGTTATGCAATATATATATATATATATATATATATATATATACATATATATATATATATATATATATATATATATATATATATATATATATATATATATATATACATATATATAGTTGACATTGCTTGCTGTAAATGACCAGTAATTTCCCATTAAATAAACGGTGTCAGAGAAAAACTTCTATTGGTCTTGATATAAACCAATAAGTAGATCTCCACATTATTTTGACATTTAAATACAAGAAATGTTAGAAATAATACAGAGATCTACTTTCTGATCTAGTCCTACAACGTAAGACGTATCAACAAAATATAATTATGATACCTCTTAAATTGTTGGTCTAGTCCTAGAGCACAAGACAAATCACCTGATATTTTTGTTCTGTGGGGTGATGGGTCTCACTGCCTAACCAACAGCACTATAGTGTGTTTTGATGTTGGCTAACAGTGTAACAAAAGTCAAATTTTCAGGAATCACACACACAACTGGCGACCAATAAAATTTTCTTACAAAGAAAAGTTATATTGTTTTGTCAGACTTTACTTACCCTGATGTCTTTTCTCTGACAAATTCAAATTCCTACAAAAGAAATCGGCCCGTTTTCAAGTTTCATTGACCTACATTTCAGTTGGCTGGAAAGTAATGAAAGCTGAGAATGTCAAAATCAGGTTAAGTTGAAATATTCTTTAATGAAACAAAAATATATATGCCTATTGGAACTCTAAGCAATGTTTCCTTTCGTTCAAGAAATATATCCCCAACATAAACCTACTTGAACATACTTTGGCATACCTCGACTACCATCGCTTTGCAACAAATTCAAATTATGTCCACGGAATGTGTGTGATTAGGATTTTTAACATAGCTTAAACAATTTTTCAGTCATATCGCTACAATGTCTACAGTGTATGCAATTTATAGTGATGTCTAGCACTGGGGCAGAATGCCGGAGACATGTAACATGATGTCCCACCCAGTCACATTATCCTGACACGCTGCCGACCAATCACAACACTAACCTCTTATTTCTTAATGCTGAACACCAAGCAAGGCAGCTGTTAGTACCTTTTTTGTTCAACGGAACATGAAAATGCTTCTATTTGCTAGTGTCATATTTTGATTCCACCAGGATAAAGATGGCACATTGAGTATATTAATTACACATAAATTACTGGAAGAGTGTAGATATAGGCTGCCAAGTGTGTAAGATATTCCTGAAACTTTAACTACTCGTTCTGATGTCAACTGACATCAGAACACATTATAAAAGGCCATTATTTGGTTATTAAGACATAGCACTAAAACAAAAACAGCAAGGGGCCCCGAGTGGCCGAGTGATCTAAAGCGCTCTCCATTATGGATCACTATCATCTCACCTCTGTATGTGTGGGTTCGAGTCTAAGATTCGGCGAATGTGGATATGTGAGAAAGCTTGCCAGTAGCTTCTCGTGGGTCGGTGGTTCTTTCTGGTGATTTCCCGGTTTCTTCGTCCACCATTAATACTGGCCGCCATGTATAGCCTATCGTGTGCTGAAAAATGGCGTTAAGCCCCAGAACAACAACAACAACAAAAACAGCATGCATGTGCTATGTCTTACATTGTGTGGCTAATTGTAGGACGTATCAACAAAACATAATTAACATGTGATATGTCCTACATTGTAGGCCTAGTTGTTATTCTAGTTATACAACTTAAGATGTATCAACAAAACGTAATTAACATGTGATAAGTTTTGCATTGTAGGACCACTTGTTGGTCTACAGACTATACTGTACACAGGTACTCGACGCGAGCTTGATGTTAAAAAACAAACAATAATCTAAAGGTAAAAAGTCATAAGAGTCTCTTATATAGTATTACAGAGATAGTCCAATGTCCGAACGGGTCATGGGGGTAATCTGAGGTAATTGTGTCACTCTGTAAGACTTTTCCTTAAGATAATTGTTTGTTTTTTAACATCAAGCTCGCGTAGAGTACCTGTGATACTGTACAGTTTCGCTAAATAGGAAAACATTTCACACTGTGCTGCAAACAAAATTTGCTTACTATCCATCGTCATTGACCGAGTTTGAAAATTAATTAGACACATACTTGTAATACGAGATGATGAGATCTTGCCGTTAAACTTTTGAAATGTACGTTTCTTTTCTGTATAATTCCAATATTAAATTTCCCGCATGTGCACAAAACGTCATCACTCACTTGTGTACTAATAAAGGATTCAAACTACGAACTTCCCGGTTCTGGTAAATACCGCTAAGAACTACTAAGAGTACTAAAAGTACTAAGAGACACTTTAGCAGTCATCAAAATACTTGTTAACGCTTATTAAGGAAACTGCAATGAAAATGGTTATTATTTTTATGGATAAAATTATTATTATTTTTATGGATTAAATTATCTTTTATTGGTTGTTTGTCACCTAATTTCATACCTGACTTAATCTTACATATTTTATTGTTCAATCAAAAAGTCATAAGAGTCTCTTATATAGTATTACAGAGATAGTCCAATGTCCGAACGGGTCATGGGGGTAGTCTGAGGTAATTGTGAAACTACAATGAAAATGGTTATTATTTTTATGAATAAAATTATTATTATTATTATGGATTAAATTATAAATCGTTAAAAAAATTAAGACAGACAACTCCTTTGTATGCCGTGTGCTAAGATTGCAAGCATTATCGTTCATTATATGTGGGAGTTTTATCACCGTTATTTCTCAGTGAATGAGATAGTGGTTCATATTTTCCGTGACTGCACAATAGCAATTGGTGACCCAGCCACTGAGACCTGGTCTCGTCCAAAATATTAGTCTACAGTGAATAAATGACGACCAAAACTATATAAACAAAATTGAACAATAAAATATGTAAGATATGTCAGGTATGAAATTAGGTGACAAACAACCAATAAAAGATAACTGAAATGATGATGTCATATTTTTGTTACAGCAATCTAATATAGCAATCCAAACAGTTTGTTTGGTTCTTTTTTAAAAAAAAAAAAAAAAAAACAAAAAAAAACAGCACGAGTTTTTCTGGCGTCGGTTCTGTATAGTAGTCAGATTAACTGTCCTTTAATTTCAATAAAGGTGGTTTTCCAGTCATACGACATTACTGAACTCGACGAGTCACAACAAATATTATTTATATGTATCAAGCGATCCCAATAATATCTAAGCATACTAATTATCTTTCCATCTTTTAATATAATTTTTTTAATTGTTAGAGATTAGATAAATTAAATTTTCTATTAGCAGTCCTGACATCCCACAGTTTTGGACAATTTTACACTGAGTTGCACTTCTATTAATTAATTTTCTTGTTGTTTTTGCTTTTGATATTACTCGCGTCTTGGGGGTGTGTGACTTTTTTCTTCTCACATTTTCAGTATACTGTCCGTCGCAAGAGGTGACATTCTAATGATTTTGTTTTCTTGTCTGAACAATCAGACATTTTTTTTTTAAAGTATACTTGTTTTCATCTTCAGATTTGGCATGCCAATCTGCCGGCGCCAGTTTATACTTTCCAACCTTAGAGCCAAGCTAAATATGTCTGTAGCACGCTGCAAACCTATTATCTGGATTTGTACGACTTTGTGGAGCTCTAAAACAAAGATCATCAGTTATCTTTATGTTCTATGTTATGTCAATTTTCAGCTGGTGATCAATGGACTCTGTGTTATTGGTACATAGCTCGTCTTTGCTGTCGATACAGTGGTCAGCAATTTTTCTTTCTACGTAATTGTCGTAATTCATAAGAAATTTTCGTGGTCTTTTTTAAAATATTTCCTTTAATGTCATTTTCTTATCGATCTTCATGACATCGTTTGCTTGTGTTACTCCAGATGGACCACATTTACTTTACAATTTTTTGTTTTTTCTTTGGTGTTTTTTCGAGGTGGGGTGCATTTGTCAGTCATATGCCTTGTAATGTTGTTCTTTACATGTTTGGTACAGAGTTTCCTTTTCGCCTCGGAATATGTCAGATGAATGGCATTGGTCATGGTTTTCTCGTCATCAGTAGTAATAAGCGATTATATATTAGTAAATACCAGTCCCAAATTTCTCTTCAGGTGTGCAGAAAATCTGTAGTAAGAAAATGTAAGGCTCCAATAATGTTGGTAGTTCACCAGTTTCTCTTTTAACAACCTTGTTGCTCTTATAAACAAGAATCGTAACATAACACGGACCAGACATGAAACGTTCGGTATTTTTTTTTTTAAAAAAAAGAGTAAACAAACTATTCTTTCTCATGTTTAAAAAAATATAACTTTTTTAATGCTTTTGATTTTTTTTCCTTTTTTTAAAAAAAAGAAAAATCAAAAAAAAAACAAACGAAAAAGCTGAATACTGAGGGAAAATCTTTGCCAGTCGATCACTTCATCCAGCTCCTAATTTGACGGCTATTCCGCAGAATCTTTTTCTTTCTTTCTTTCTTCTTTTCCTTTTCTGCGATGGCCTCGAAGCTGATGTTGGTGGATTATTCCCTCTCAGAACCTGCGATTGCTCTATCCTGACCAAGGATATAAGTGCGCTTTGTTCATCCGTTTCTACATTTAGAGTGTCCTTTACAAGTAGATATTTCTCCTGGGTTTCCATTTTATCTGCTATGTCACAAGTTATCTCTTTCGGGACGTTGTTTGGTTCTACGTTTCGCTCTACTAGTTTTAGTTGTTTTGGGCCTTTCCTCTTTTTTAATAGTTTTTTAATAGAAATTTATTGCTGCATATTTTCGTTTTTCTTTACCATCTGTATTTCGAAATGCATTTCATTTTTGTTTACAAGTTTTCAAAGTTCCCCCACTCTATTGACTGTTCAAACAAGAAAATCTTCTTGTTTTACTTTTCCTTTCTCAGTCTGGTTTTCTCAAACCTGTCGTCTCACTCATGGTGTCCACGCGCAAGGAACTACTTTTAAAAAGAAATCCTTGATGTCTTCTGCTTAGATAATTATTCATACTTTCATAAGAGCGCAAAACCTTATGACATTTAAATAGAGTGAGAGGCAAAAATTGTGCATGATTAAAATTCTTTTGAATCTGCTAATTATATCGCAAAAGTGCAGGGTTATTTTCATTGGAAAATTTGGGTAAGAAAAATACTCTATGTCGGTGCTAGTACCATGACAGGGAAATCCTGTTAGATTGCATTTGATAATATTAGTCATGGTTGGACAACGTGACAAAGACGCTGGGGCTCAGTAATGTTTCTGGTCATGATGATTAAGCTTAATTATCATGGTCATCAATAACATGATGATTCAGGATAAATTCCTAAAGACATTTGATTTTGAAATAATAAATAATCAATTTCATCTATTATTGTTTATTTAACATAATTATTTTTCATTAAATGCGACACCCGTGAATATTCAATTCATTCATATTTAACCAGTTTTCATAGTTTTGAATTAAATTTGAAATATATGTATTTTTTAAAAATTCCTACAAGGTGAAAATAAATATAGGTTAGTTATTTTGGCCTTCTTACCAAATATATGTATATTTTTAACACTAATCTTTTATAAATTTGGCCATTTCATTTTCTTTAAAAAAAAAACTTGTCTAAATTTTAAAAATATTTATTAGCAAAGATTGCGATAAAAAACGTTTTTTTTTTTAATCACTGGTATTGAACTCCAAGAAATGCATGCCACCGGTTTCAGTGAAAATTAAGTTATTCTTTGAACACTGTTCCTATATTATTTAGACAAGTGGAGCACACAACTTGAATGGACTGATAAATAAGTAATTTTCCACTGCCGATTTATTTTAGTACAAATACCTCGGACTCAGATACACCTGTAATGGTTTCCCTTTGGTACGGAGTCATACTATCGATGTTAAACTTATAAAGTATCCTTTTTAAGTCAATTGCCTCAACCATTTTTGTCCGATGTACAACGCACTGCTGTTACACGCTATTAGTTAGTTGGGTTTACATAAAAAGGGAGGCAACTCGTGAAATCCAATAGAAGTCGCCAGGACACAACACTGAAATAACTCCTCGATCCGCCAAGGTGTAGATAAGGTTATCATATAGAAACCTAGGCTTGCGAAGATGCTTGTGTCGCTGAATATAATATGGTTAGTCATAGCAACAGTAATTAACATGAATTTTGATTGCATTTTCTTTAATAAGTGCTTTGATGACTACTTAATGCCATTTTGTAGCTCACGGAGCAGAGACCATATTGCTTCACCTTGTCTCTTACAATGTTTGTAGTAGTTCCTGGCACATGTAGCACATCAATGGTCAAAATGGAATCATAACATCTTTAAAAAGACCTACTGTTTTACTTTATCTCTAAGGAAACTTTAAGGACTTCCCAAAGCAGCTGAAAATAATCTTTTGGAAAGTCTTCAAAATGAAGGTAATCTTCTTTGCCATTTACTATAAAAATACCTTTCATAATTATTTTTTTTTGGGGGGGGGAATCTTGCGATAAGTTTAAAAATAGCAATTTCGAAATACACAAATCTTTATTAGACTAGCCGTGTTTTTAGTCTAGTGTTTTAAACTAGCTCTAAACACCATAGGGTGTTATAAACGGATGGCGTATAGATATCGCTACACGGGTACTTTTGCTAAAGACAATTTGTCCCAAATTTATTGCTGGCTGTTTCGTCCAAACTTCAGGAATGATTTGTCCATCCCGGATTTAAAAATGCTTCTTAGCTATAAAATCACTATTTACAGATTGTTAACATTCCTTACTGAGAGAATATGTACAGATATTTCTATGTGCCGAATCCACATAGTATGTAATTTCTGTATTTATAATAAAATGCAGAGAATAATGATATATATATATATATATATATATATATATATATATATATATATATATATATATATATATATATATATATATATATATATATATATATACTTTTGATTGTGATGATTTTGATAGTAAATAAAGTAATCATGAGACCAGGGCCGGATTAAAGCCTCTGAGGGCCCAGGGCACAACCAGCATAGGGACCCATAGCTATCCCGCCTTGTCCATAGATATGGTTACAGTGCTATTGACCACACTGCCTGTGAAATCAGATAATAATATACGGTAACCCTTGAACCTCAGTGGCCCTGGGCACGTTGCCCACTTTGCCCTAAGGATAATCCGGCCTTGAAGGAGACATAGGACACATGACGTAACTTATCTTGCAGACCGTCTAGAATGATTGTAAAGCACAACCCCGATAAGGCATTAGCGTGCTGGTTTCATTCCAAGGAAGACTCGCAAAATGATTCGCTGTGTACTGTTGCTGAGCATCCTGTCAGTCCTGTCAACCCAGGCCAATGAACTGCCGCTTCCCAAAATCTCCAGGTTTGAGAATGGGATAGGTTTCACGGTAGAAAGTAATTATTTTTCTTTTTTTAAGTTATGTAAATTTGCTATTTTTATGCGTAGAAGACTGATTATTTAGCTTGAGTAACAATGAATATACAGATACCCCTACTCGATTGACTAATTCGTAAATGTGTTACATGTTTTGTCCATAGGCAAGAACGGATCCAATTTTATTTTTCTTGGATGATATTTGATTTTGACGGTTCACCCACTTCCAAATTTTATGCACTGTTTAATGGAAGCACCATAAATATTTACCTTCAGATAGTGATTTAGAACCATTTCTAATAATATGTCTCATAAATATGTGTTGAAAAAGAAAGAAGGAAAACATCTTTATTACTAAAAGAAAGATAATGGGCATATCAATATCATTATTAAAAATAAAATTAATTTCGATTAAATTTATACAAACTGTCCTTCTTCGAAGTGTTTTCTGAAATTTCCTTCCTAGACTTCAAATTTATATTTTATAACTTGTTTATACAGCTTGAATGTTTATACAGGCCTTTATATCGGTTCCAGGCCTTTATATCGGTTCCAGTATTCACCGAGTTGACGTGGTGTTTGCTTTAATACTCCAACAAAAATCAACTGATGACTATATGAAATGAGTTTATACTAACATCGTGACAAAATCAATTATGTATGTATGCATGACATTTAACGGCACTTTAGGACAATCCTGGCAGTATGGTGGCAGTAGACCAATACTATTACTAGTGCTTGTGATGTCATGGATCTCATAGAAAGAATGCCTTACAGGAGTCTCAAAAGTTTCTCCTGTGTGGATTCCAATGGTCAAGGTCGATTTTTATAGTATAGTTGATACGGTTTAATTCGATCACTACGTCCATTCTTATCTATCTGATAAGAATCGTACGGACATATGCTGGGTCTCTTGATAACTTCAAAGCTATGAAGTTATCATTATTATAAAAGTGCAAGTAATGATGACTACGTACAAGAACAAAAACAAAATGTAAAAAGAAAAAAAGATCAAGCAGACATGTCAGTACTAATGGGATTGGTATTGTAACGAGAGCTAAAACCAGGACGCCACGTTTGATATTGCATTATCAAAGATATATTTAAAGGCGCGCGCGCGCGTGTGTGTGTGTGTGTGTGTGTGTTCACTGTAAGAATGATGCTAATGATTATCATTTGTTTGACATACGTTTCAATACTTATATAGTCTTGTGATTACACAAAAGTGATTCCCTCAAGATCAATTTCAAAACTCTAAACAAATGACAAGATGTACCATACTATGTTATGGGGAAAATATATTAGAAGTAATGGATGTTCTCATTTAAATAAGCATCGAATATTATTGCCTTAATAATATTTGAATCTTGGGAAAATGATATTTCATTATTTGTTTTGGGTGTTTATCATCGACTGTTTCTTTTTAATTCTCTATAGTACCGTATACATAAGTTCTCTGCTCATGGTGAAAATCACATAATACAGTTTATTTTCTTATAGGCTTTGCATACACGCGTAAAAAAAAGAAATACGTTGAAATCTTTGGAGAAATTCCAAAAACTGTCAGTAACAGTCTGAATTTTGAAAGATGGCAACAAATAAATAAGTGAATCCAGTGATCGTGACACGTAAAAATTAACATTGACGTATGGGCCAGAACCGCAATAAATCGTTAGATTAATTCAATTTTACCAAAATTTGGTTCACCCAGGTGTTCTCGGTATATTCGATGTTAGTCGTAGTATCTGTCGTGCGGACTAGAGTGCTAATTTAAAATATCCATTGTTATCATTTTTTCACATTGATCACTGCACGCCGCCGAATACACCCTGGTGTTGGAATATAAATTGATTTGCGAGAAGGCTTTAATCGAGAAATATGAAGCTGAACTTCCACGATTCTGTGACCTAATGGTCAGACCGTCCGCATCGGATGCGGGATGTCGCTGGTTCGAAACCCGACAGTCATACAAAATACTTATGAAAATGGTACTAACAGCCGCCTCGCTAGGCGCTTAGTACTAAGAGGTTAGTTTTAGGACTTGTCGGCCTGGTGTCAGAATAAAGTGTCTGGGTGGAACATGATGCTACATGCCTGCGTCATGATGCCCCAGTGCTAGACATCACTATAAACTGCCAAACTGCAAACATCGTAGAGATGTGACTGAAAAATTGTTCAAGCTACTTTACAAATGTCAAGGTTAAGCGGCATAATACAATCCACACGGAGAACATCCTCCATCTTAACAGCGTGCCGTTCATTGATATAATGACAGGACGCATCTTTGAAAGAAGTTTCACACTGATCGAGATAAATTTCCCGATAATCTTGTGAAACACCAGAATGTTTATGTAACTAAAATTCGGAGTCTTGCAATTGTTGTACTTTTACGGCAGCATCAGAGGCAATGGTATATGCTTTATGGCGGCTACGATGCCTCTCTTGTTCATTACAAATCACTTGTGCTTCTATTTCGGCTAGCTTAGTCTGTGTAGGAATATTGATATAATAACGTGCTGCTATTTCGCTAAGTTGCTTTACGGTCAACTGTGATGACTCTGGAAAAATCCTGACATTACAAGTATGTCATTTTTTTTTTCTCATTCCGCTTCGTATTCGTATCCCGTGCTCTCGCGTGACTTGTCTCAGTTGATTCACAGTCGGCATCAGAGCCGTTTTAAGAAGTTTGGGTGCCCTAGGCTCAAACTCTAACCTTAAAAGTAACCAGAATTGCGCCTCAGTCTCTCAGTCTCCGATATAGAGTATTGCATTGTATTTCCATGCACATGTGTGTCATTTTGTTAAATTTATTATTATAGTACTAAACTGCTAACACAACTGACACCGAAATTTTGTTTTGGACCGCCGCGGGGTCCTAGGCACGTGCTTCGCTTGTCTATGCCTAAAAATGGTCCCGGTCGGGATACTGGTAAATATGGGACAAACCAGTGTGTAATTGTTACAGTTTTGCATTACTGTTTTTACTTTATCTGGATCAGATATGATTTTAAAATTGTTAAAGCTGCTTTAAATATCTCTCTCTCAATCTCACACACACGCACACGCTCCAGTCATGGCTATTATTTCATTGGCGTCTGAATTTTTCCTCAACATTGTCGGTTTTTTTCCCTGCAATTGTAAGTCTACACAGTCGGCAAAGTTGAATACGCTTTTTTACTCTGATACCATATTTAGGACACGATCGAACACCTAGACCAACAAGCAACCCTTGACGAGTGTAACCCTGTCCGACCTGACGTAAAAACATAACCTTATCTTTTAGATATTCCGGGCCTGAGGTTACTCCATATAATTTACGGCAAGAACGAGAAAGACACCAAAGTTGGCCCCTTCCACCAAGCGGGTAAGGACTACATTCTTTAGTTCAAGCATACAAAAAAGAGATTTTTTATTTTATCATCATCGTAATCCATGGCTAAAACAAAACGGAATACAACGTTTGAAGATTAGGAATACATAATATAATGTAACGTCTATTATTGTCATCCCAATCTATACTACTAATACTACTACTACTACTACTACTACTACTACTACTACTGATGCTACTACTACTACTACTATTTATTATTATTATTATTATTATTATTATTATTATTATTATTATTATTATTATTAAAAAAGCTGGAAATCTACAATGTTAGTGAGGTTATTTAAAAATATAGAGACATTTTTAACTTAATTCCTTCAGTTAACGGCATGTGGTACCACAGGAATAACAACTTCAAGCTAGAGGAGGGAGAAAAGCTTCTCTATCGACTTGTGGCTGAAGTGGGAGGAAAACTCGTACAGTTTCCTATCGGCAGTTTCCTGGAATGGCTAGGTATGTAATATTTACAGCTTTTATTTCCAAAATAAATAAAGATTATTATATTGACGTTATTCAAATTTCTTGACACTCCTGAAGAACGAAGATATGAGCTACGATCCATTACATCTACCTAGTTCCAATAGCTCTATTTTATTTCTACGAATCCCGATTATATTCATGTAAACTTTATTCAAAGACTAGTGCAATAATAATTGCTTTGACAATCACAGTACGTCATAGTCAAAGAAAGAAAAAATGAAATAGTGTATCGAGAATCAGTAACCTCGACTAACTGAATGTCACTGTCCTCTTTTGATGTAGAATTTGAACTGATTCTGTGACGAACAACTGGGTATCATTTTCTCTTAATATTACATCAAATTATGACATTTTAGTGTCCCTAAAGCTAAATATAAAATGACATGATAGCGTATATTAGAAATTCTTTTATTAAAATAGGAAGTCCTTTCGATTCTTTCAGAGCCAAAGCTCTTTTCTCCCAAAAATGCTGTTCGGAGAGGCACGGTCGTTTTCCGGGACGACTTTGACCACGGTGACCAACCTGATAGGAACCACTGGGACTATGAAGTCTCCATGTACGGGGGATATGTAAGTACTTTTTTTTTTTTAAAAAAAAGTCTTCCATGATTTGTGTTACTAGACCAAATTAACGAATGGCTATTAAGGCCTATTCCATCTTAGTAGCGATGTGTTAGCGATTTGCATGGTTAATGACAAAAAGATTATTCTACCATATCACGCCTGCAGGATGCAAGACCTTTTTCTCTTTGACACAAATTCCGAAGAAAAGTCAAACCCAAAATCTCTGTTCAACTTGTGTACACCGAAGCTTGTGTTTTAATATTGTTTTGTACTGTTTAATATAGTGGGGATTCTGTGTTTATCTCTTTGTCAGTTCGTCCGCATAAATGTTACGTTTCTCATCAATACTGAAACTATTGTCCTCTTTTAGCGTTCATGATACAGCGGTCAAACCTGACAAGTGTTTTCCCTGTATTTTGTAAATTTGCAGCAAGGTTTTGGGGCCATCATGTGCCGAATGGAAGATAAATGTAAAAGATACAGTAAATGCTGGTTTTTTTTCTGTTTATTCCATTTTTAGTTTTAGTGCTGGTGGACAGTTGTTAAATTACTCAAGTTACACTATGCATGTAGCGCGTTGGTGCTGGGTCAAAAAGTGGAGTTGGTTAAAACAAACTAAGACATCACAAAGACGAATGATATTGGGCGTCACATCAAATAGGTTTGGGAGTATTGATGCAGAGAATAAATTTAATTCTTTAACCGACGCATGGGGCTCAAAAACCGAGGCCAAATGATCGCAAATAGGGTGTCCTAAAGATAAGCTGTATTTGGCATTTAATTAAAGGCTTTTGAAATCTTTGTAAATGCAAAATTGGAATTATGTCTAGAATTTTCAACAAACGACTCCTAGTAACGTCTACTTGGCTCCAAATGAAATTGTGTCAATCTGACGTTCAACATATCTACTACAACAGCTAATCAGAAACTTTTGTTATCGCTGAAGATGGTTTCAACATTAAGCAGTTAAAACAAGAAATGTTTTTATCTTTGAATTTCTGAAAATTTTATAAACCATATTTAAGTCACTTCCATGGACTCTTGTTTACACTTACGCTCACCTTGTTGACAATGAAAGCAGGGTCCTGCGCGGCCATGAAAAATCCAGCTTTTTTCTTTTTATGTTCATCAAGTGGAGCTATCTCCAAGTTGCCGCTCGCACCGTTTTCATTAAAAACAATTCATTCCTCACTTTTTGTCCTCCAATTCGATGCTCTTTTTTGCTTCTTCTGTTGCTAATAATTTTCTTTTTTTTTCTTTATGAGACGACCATCTTCCTTGTTTAAGGCTAGTCCCGAATTCTGTATCAATTTCCCTGACGTAAGAAAAATTTCATTCCACCATACGTTTTTCTGTGTGGGACAGGATTCTGATGTATGAGCTCATCATGATTACGATTGCAAGATAAACGCATGATAATATTACGTCACTAGGTCGAACCCTGTTGCATGCATTAAATCAACACGGAGTATGGTACAGTATATTATTAAAAAAAAATAACAGCAGCTGTATCAACAATCAACACATTTAAATAAATCTGCAATTGTCATAATATTACCAGAACTCTCAAATACAAAGGCCAAAACATTTTTAAAAAAATTTCTAAATATAATTATTCTTAAAAATTCCGTCGACTCAAAAACCTAAGAGAAAAGACTTCTGAATTTAATATCTGCTAATGCTGAAAATTGGAATAATTCTTTCACTCTCAGAGAATTGCAAGGTTCTCCTGATAGAGTCCATTGCATTTCCGTAAGACAAGATGCTAAGTACTGTAAACTTTTGAAACCACTTACATAACACAGCTCTAAATACACGGATAAACATATTCAGTAAAATATGGAAACTAGCGACATCTAGATGAAAAACAACGGTGCTATCAATATATTAAATCTGATATCCAATATGACCATCATCTTGAAATTCTTGTTATTGTTTCTCCTAAGCTGCCATTGCAACACCCTTTGGAACAATCTCGAGTCGGTTACATGATGATGCCTAATTTTTACTGAAGAAATTACAGCCATAGTAAAAGCCTCGAAGAACATTGAAATCTCTTAAAAAGCAAATGTAATCATATTTTCAGAATCCCTTTCCGCATGGAAAGCCTTGAAAAAATTATAAATCTGACAACCCCTTATATCCCAGTTATTATAGATAGTATAGAAGAAAAAAAAAACATGTTCTCATATAGTTTGGGACATGCATTCTGTACTTATGGCCGTTTAGACACAATGGTATTGGTTGATAAAAGCGAAGTTCAAACAGCCAAAACTTCCCTGCAATACACCCTTTTCCGAATGGAAGATTTTATATACTCTTTTCAAATACGTTAGAACAAGGAAGCCACTATTGCAGGGGTGCACAATCGACCGGTCGATCGCAAAGGTAGTGAGGGTAGATCGCGTAGCCTTAAAAAAAAATAGACGTCAGCAAATATATGTTATGCATTTTTGTGGTAGATAGATCATTTTGGTTTGGTCATTTTATAAATAGCTGAAAAAGTGTGCACCCCTGCGCTATTTCATCCCTACTATAGAACGAATTTGCAGATATGAAGATACACTGTTTCAATCGCATATCAGATACACATATCTGTCTCATAAGGGTTTCTCGATCAGACAGCATTCCACCATAAGGTCAAGTGATAATGGAACAAATTATTTTCGATCGTGTCGACTTCCACCCCGTGAGAAAAAAATTTGACGTGAAATGCATGAACAATAGTTGGACAAAATACATTTTTGGGAAGGATCTCCGTAATTTTTTCTGACATTCCTTTTGACATTTTTAAAACTATCTATATCTGGCACCTTATATCCACTATTTTATTTATGTGCCATTCCACATTTATGCTACATTAATATATATATATATATATATATATATATATATATATATATATATATATATATATATATATACACACACACACACACTCACGAGTATGATTATTTTCAGAACTGGGAGATTCAGGTGTACACACCAGAAAGGGCAAACGCCTTTATCAGAAATGGTCATCTGTTCCTCAAGCCTGTAAGTAATAGAATCCAAAATTAAAGTTATCATAAATAGAGCCTCTCTCTCTCTCTCTCTCTCTCTCTCTCTCTCTCTCTCTCTCTCTCTCTCTCTCTCTCTCTCTCTCTCTCTCTCACACACACACACACACACACACACACACACTCTGGTTAACATAAAAAAGTACACGGGAAAACAATGTATCAAGAGAATATTATGCAACAAAGAGAGGTCCATATTTGCCAGGGGATGAGAAGTGGTGTAATCTTCTTGAATTGTTTTTTTAAAGATTTAAAAATGTACTATACTATTTTTTGTTGAAATGACGTGTATTATATAATTCTTAGTTTTGGAATCGAGCACGATAATCTGTGTAACAGGGCTTGAGTAGGGTTTGAATTTTTATGTAGTGTCGATCCACAATAAATACCGACAGTATAAAAAAAAAAACTTGACCAAAAGAGTAGAAATATTTGGGTGAAAAAAAAACCCGCAAGAATTTTATGTTTGGGAAATGGCAGTTATTGAAGAAGAAAATTACGATTTACACAATTTTTAAGCGGTGGTTATTGTTTTTAAAGAAAACTCCACTTAAAAATATTTTTCGGAACGATCACTTTTTTATATCCATTTTGTGTAGAGTCAGTGTATTTTGCAACCACGGTCTGAATGTGTCACTGATTTCAATTCCCTCGCCGAGATGCCGGCGATGACAACCCTATAACAAGAAGTTTTATGAAGATTTGTGAAACATCTACCAATCAGTCTTGTTCTACATGATTTTAGCAGCACACAGCGCACTTCGTTATGTCCCAATAATCGTTGTTTCGCTTGAAAAATCTCATTCCATGTATATATGGTAATAAAAGAAATATTCTCTAGCATTTTGAAGCAGCCGAATAATTGCTACTTTAAATGCACAAAAAGAGGTTCCACTGAACCAGTGGCACTCTTACTACTGATATGCTAGTATTTGTACTTGTACCTAATTCTTTGCATCATCCACAGACATTGACTATAAATAATCCTCGATTTGATGAACAAAAATTGACGACAGGAGTGATGGATATGCACGGTGAGTGCTCTCTCTCTCTCTCTCTCTCTCTCTCTCTCTCTCTCTCTCTCTCTCTCTCTCTCTCTCTCTCTCTCTCTCTCTCTCTCTCTCTCTCTTGGTATGTTAAAGATGTTTCACCAACCCACCACTGACCAAGATATCTATCCGTACGACAAAGGAAGGATTAAGAACGATAAGTTCAAAATTGGATTGGTTTACAATGCAAAGTCACAACTGAAAAATGAATTCAAAATGAATTAGTATAACCACCATGTATTTGTCAATACGGAGTTAAAAGTTTTTTTTCTGTCTCTGCGTGCGCGCGCTTGTGTGTGTGTGTGTGTGTGTGTGTGTGTGGTGGGTAGTGGTGGTGATATTGGTCTTTACAGTATTCGTTTAAGTTCTTTGAAGCGCATCGGTTGTACATAGCATTATTAATAAAATTTTAAAAATCTTTTCTTAACCGTTTCCATTATTATTTATGCGTGGACTCTACAAATCACCAATCATTCTAAGCCATTCCACTATTTGATCTGTTTTCATCTATATATGTATTTACATTTTAGAAATGTACGGAACGTGTACGAATGCGGATCGTTACGGATGCAGGAGGGAGGGTCAGAACGGCATGCTACCTCCAGTGATGTCTGCCAAGATCACATCCAAGGCCACCATCCGGTACGGCAAGGTCGAGGTTAGAGCCAGGATTCCTAAAGGGGACTGGATCTGGCCAGGTTCGTTTCATGCCACAAAATGTAAATTATTGTGGCATAGGAACATGATATCTATATTGTTTGAATTGATATAAGAAAATAATATACGAGTGAAGTAGGAAACACTGTATTGTCACAACTACAAAATATTTGCACTTCACTAGTAAAATATTTCCTTATATCTGCTTAGAAACGTAGCTCTTCTTTTTATTATATATTTTTAAGGCAAGAACCGTCGATATACACGGATATTTTTTTCATGGATTATTTTTCCTGTTTGTCAATACAATTACTACATCAGTAAAAATAAGTTCCGAAATTTACAATAATTATATGATACTAAGCGTTTACAAATTTTGCTTGTACATATAATACTTCAAATTGTGTATTTTTCATATTTATGAATGTTTTGAAACAAAAATGACAATATCTTTTATTTTTGTTAACAAATGTCTTGCGTGGATTGATGGTGTTAAGACTATATGGTCCTAAAGAAAGTAACAAGAAAGAGTAAAACCCAACAAATTTGTAAAATTCAAAATTTAATTTTGTTCCCTAAAATAGAAAGTGAAAATTTAAGTATAAATTACAGTATGGTGAATAAAATCCTAAATAGTCCTAAACGTTCTCTCACAAGCCCAAAAGTATCGAGTTATCCAAACGAGTTACAGTGGTGATCCAAATGATGTTCATACTATTGTGGTGATGTGCAATATTATTGATGTATCACAATAATTTAATCCAAAATGTCTTTAAATGAATCAACAGTAATCCCATACAGCTAATAAGTCTGAAAAGTCGGAGCACTTTGCAATTCCAATGAATAATTGAATTAATTAAATATATCCCCTCACATGATCACAACTATATGTCTCTTCTAAGACAGATGATAATGCTAGGAAAAAAGAATTATCAGTCCAATATCACTTATATTAAAAACTGGGCCGAATACAGAAAAATCAGAAAAAGCTGATCTTTGCATTTTGAAATCACTCTAATTCTATATAAGTCAAATACTTTAGCAGCCAGCAAATCAGAAATGAGGTCAGCTTTATTTCCTGTCCCAAGACCTGCACTGAAAGTACATATCACTATCTCTGAAACTATGAATGTGTTTACAGGAACGATGTTGTGGGATTTAACGCCGTTTTTCAGCACAAGGTAGTCTATATAATGTGGACAGTATAACTTGTGGTGGAAGAACCCGGGAAAACCTTGGGTAGAACCACCGACACACGAGAAGCTACTGGCAAGCCTTCTCAAGTATCCACACTATCCGAGGCTGAGAGTCCAATCCGCGCAATCAGAAGTGAGATGGCAGTCAAGGTCCGTTTTTACAATAATGACCACATCTTAAAGTGCAAACCTACAACTATAAAAAATATTACTACTTAATATATTATTTACTAAATGTACTTTCAATATATGATCATGAAAATTAACACACATACTAAAGATATAAATAACTACAGGAAAATATTATTGTGGTGAGGTTCTATAGAAACATAACAGACCGGTCACATCTGACATATTTCAAATCGTGTTATCTTTAATTTAAAGATTTTTTAAAAAATTGATTTGGAGTTTATCTGCATAGATTTTGGTTCTTTTTGGCTACTTTTATTCTTCAAACGTGAAACTTTTGCCTTTGGAAAGTTGCAGTCTAGTTCCATAACGGACGCTACGCTCTTTGATTGTTACTTAATTTCCAATTGCAATCAGCACCCATCAATGCTCGTTTTCTACATCGTTTTTGAACACAATTCTAATTGTTTTGAGAAATAGAATTGTTTTATTGCTAAATTCAGCCAGGCGTTTTTCCTAAAATCAATTCCTTTGTTACAGAGTGTGAAACCCTAATGGAGAGAGAGAGAGAGAGAGAGAGAGAGAGAGAGAGAGAGAGAGAGAGAGAGAGAGAGAGAGAGAGAGAGAGAGAGAGAGAGAGAGAGAGAGAGAGAGAAGAAGAAGAAGAAGAAGAAGAAGAAGAAGAAGAAGAAAAATAAAATGGGATTAAATATGAAAATACAGATTTGAATAATATACATAAGGACAGATATATTTCCTACAATGGAAAACAAAGTAGTTCCAAAAGTGGTATTTCCACTGTGGCGATAATAATGGTATCGACTCTGGGGCGATATAATTTTTCTCCCACTGACATATTTCATTATTTCGTTATTGCCTACCACGGATGCTGGAGGTCGTGGGTTCTATCCCCGGCCAAGTTGTACATAAGGCTCATAGAAATGGCACTAACAGCTGCCATGTTTGGCTCTCAGCATTAAGAGATTAGTGTTAGGACTGGTCGGTCTGGTGTCAGTATAATGCGACCGGGTGGGATATAGGGGTTGCACTTGCACTGAGCATGCGCTTAAGCCTATCAAACCCGACTCCTTGAAAGAAATGTAATTTTCGGTTTACTCAGTCACATGCTGAATTACACCATTCGGGAGTTTTTAGAAACTATCAGCTTACTAAGTTGCTTTTCATCTTGTTTAAACTGCGCGCATGAGGGGACTGAAATCTCAATCATTCTGCTTAAAGTTAAGCGTCCAGAGTCATCACGCCGCACATTTACAGTTTTTCTTTATGATATAGCCAACGAAAATCTTTTGGAAGAAACACAATGTGCAAAAAATTTAGTGTGTGTGTGTGAAAAAGTTGAAATTCAAACTCTGAAGTTATATTTGGTACGTCGCAACCAAGCTTTCCATAATCTTTCTAGCAAGAATTCGTCTGTATTCATAAATGTGACTGAGCTTTCTCTGTCTTGGAAATTGGTTTTATTGATTGGCTGTTACTGTCCACGTGATGCACATAAACCATATGCAGAGGAAAAAGCAGCATTTGCCCGCGTTATTGAAGGTAGGTGTTTCTAAGGAGTCGTCCAAACTTTGGAAGCAAAATATAATATTCGAGATTGTCCTGAACATCCATCTTCACATCCAGACATCTATCGTTCCGATCCAAAGTCAAAATTTCTCCATTTTGCCTTTTGTAGTCTGCTACACAAGCAGTTTTCAAAATTTGTATATCATGTCCTGTAGTCATGTCTTTTTACGTACAATTTCAATAAAACCATTATAGGCTAGAAGGTGTCAAATTCAGATTGTGCCTCACTACTCATGCTAGTCATTACATTTTATATTACTCTTTATAATATTCCAAAGCCTAATACAGAATGTATTTACTAGCATGAAGTTGCTCTATATAGGTTGGTATGACCGGTCATTTGTACTACAAGTATGAATTAATTATCCTTCTGTATCCCCATCATTATTAGCAAAGTTGTCATGAATGGATATCCTCCTTTGGCCGGCATTGTGAATCATCAGTTTTGTGGATTATAATTGTACCATATGGGTTCATGATAAAGTTCAAAGTCATAATCGTTGTGTGTGATTGTCCAGCTAGTCATAGTCGTTGTGTGTGGCTCTCTGTATGACCACCTGTTTCACAATTCTCAAAGTAATTAAATTAGCAGAAAAATGGTATATTAATGATCAACTTATATTTTGACTATTTATTACATACATAATTGGGTCTAGTTTAAGACAACTATCAGCTGAAGGATTTCGTTCGGTATTAATATGTATTCAAGTTGAAAATGTGTAGTCTTACTGACTAATATTCACCCACTATTGAAATCTGGGTCGAAATGAAAATTAATGGTTGGAATGTTTGCCAGTCAAATATGTTATTTGCGAAATTTCTCTGTATTTTTAGGAGCATATTTATATACATGCTGATGATTGCATCGCAATGTATTTCAGAGCGTTGATTTTTATCTGGGACAATGCACGTAGGCAGTAAACTTTCCATAGTCCCTGAGCTGTTTTGACGCGGAATCTAAAGAAAACAACCTTAAGTATTAGGTACGAGATACAGCATGTCCACAAATGATAGTAAGGCGGCTTATGTAGCAGACTAAGAAGCCGTTTGGAAAAATGTCCACGTTGGATTAGACCTATATATGTCTGGAAATCAAGACATGTGTTCAGGGCTAGTTACGTAAATAACATTATATTTCCTCAGTTTAGGAAATTTTTTGAAAACACCTTCCGTTTAAAAACGCTGGAAGATAATATTTTGCGCACATGATTTAAATGAACACGCTGTGTTTGAAATGGACATTAGTCGTCAATTTAGAAATGATTTTTCCAAGACAGGAAACTCAATCTACCTATAATAGTGCAATTCATACTTTTTCAGACTTTTTGTTCGATTGTTCATTACAGCTATATGGATGTTGCCGAGGAGTTCCCATTATGGCCAATGGCCTCGATCTGGTGAAATTGACTTGATGGAATCGAGAGGTACACAATACCTATATAAAAATCTGAAATATCCAACCGATTAACTACTGTATTTAACATCTAACATGTGTATAATAACATTATGACCATGTCTACTTTAATTTGCCAGATGATGTAGATTCAGAACCAAATGTCGAACCTCCTAGTTCTGTGATACTTGCATCACACCAAGATCTAAAATGTGTGCGAAAACACACACACACACACACACACACACACACACACACACACACACACACACACACACTTTTTCCGGATCTTTTTTAAAATTTTTTTAATGTGTTCGAGAATTTCATTAATTTGAAAAAAAACTTTTTTCTTGCACCAAATGATTTCTTTATGGGATCACTTTTACAGTATATGTGTCCATGCATACATGTATTGGGAGCTGTAATTACATAATAATTTGTACCATAGGAAATTCCGTTGCCAATGATCCAAGTGGTCACAACCACGGTGTCAATGAGATCAGCTCCACACTACATTGGGGACCTTCAGCGAATGAAAACCGCTTCTCAAGAACACACGGAGAGAGGTGGGTACTCACAATTTCAATACTACAGAACCTGTTGACTTTCTCAAAGAGCGGTGCAACATCGCTGGTGAATCTCGTTTATGATGTTTAGATACGAAGTCATCACTTGCCGATAAAAGTATAATTTTCAATTAGCTGAAATCCGATATTCTCGGCCACATTTGAAACATCCGGTGTACACCACAAAAAAAAAATAATTATTAATACAAACACTCAGTGGAATTATAAGTATACAAAGTTATGCTTTAATCAGACCAACCGAACTGTTATTGTCATCTTATGTCTTTTAAAACCATTTTAGTAAACAAATGAAAAGTACGTTATGTCAAAGCGTGAATAAACAATTATGAATAATTACACAAAAGGTATACGATCCCTAGTCATCTTTAGCACGAATTGTGCTTAATCGAACTGGTTAGTACCTCTCTTGTTGACTTTTATATTGTATGTCCGCCATTTTGTTTGGCATCAACACTGGTTAATGTTTGTGTTGAGCTCGGTATCTCACACACTAGAATGTGATGAGTCACGTTACTTTATTTTATTTTTTTTTGTTTCATGGACGAAACTCAGTCATGAGACAAACTAGGACAATGCGACATATATTTGGTATTTTAGTTAAGTTTTGAGTTAATTTCAGACGCGTTGTAGGGAGTGGCGATCCGTTTAAACAAGTGCATGGTTTACAAATTCAACCGGCCATGCTTTCATTGGCGTTTATCTTCTTTGAGGGTAATGACTTATATTCTTGTACGTATTAAATTTTAATACTTCAGGCAAAACAACAATGGTTGGAACTCTGATTTTCATGTCTATGCCCTGGATTGGACGCATAACCAGCTCGTGTAAGTCAGTAGAGTTTTTTATTCACCTTTACAAAGTAATGTTTTTCAACCCATCATCAGGCATAAAATATATTTATTTAGAGGAACATTTCAATCTTTTTTTGTTGATATTTTCGTTTTTGTTATCATAAATAAACATGTTAGAAAATCTATTATAGAATAAAGTTTACACTATTATGGGAAATCAAAACAGACAGTATAGTAGACTGGCCATGTAACAGATTTTTGTTTGTAACAGATCATTATCCATCTGGTAGGTAAAAAAGTAATCAAATCTTGACAACTTGAAAATTAGTTCTGTTTGAAACTACAGTTTTATCCTTAGTACAATTCACCTGATTTTCATTTCATATTTGTTTTCTGCAACACACCTTTCTTAAGGTATAACCGTGGACAATCACGAAGTAATATGAAATGGACAGTGACCATGAAGTTCTTTTCACCACCTATCCGTTTTTTTATTTACGTAACCATCGTTAGGTATTTTTTGTTGGGAAGAGGAAAAGATCAGTTCCAGTCAACGGCAATTAACATTTAAGTCTTAATTAATTTCTTCGGATTGAAAAGGTTGCCTTGAGTACCATATACTCTATAATAGTTTTCTTAAGTCAATTGCCTTTGCTGTAGCATCTCCGTTGACAATCACGAAGTGCTGCGTGTCAACCCTCCAGGCGGATTCTGGCAATATGGTGGATTTTCTGGGGATAACATATGGAGATCTGGAGAACATATGGCACCCTTCGATCAACCGGTCAGTAGACAGGGCACAATATGAACATACTGTATGTCTGTTGTCTTTCTATCTGTGTTTTTCTGCATGTGTACTTACTATAATATTCTATGTATGCACGTAATTCGTGTTGTTTATGTATGTATGTATTGACACAGATACACAAGTGCATATTTAACCAAATGATAGCGAGTAATTCATGCCCTGGCAGCCGTCTTGAAAATTTTGTTATCGCTACTCCTTCAGAACATAAAGTTCTTTTACAAGCCTTTCCGGATCCAATGTCTGCTGAGATCAGTGCATGATCTTTCTGCCTTCTCCATCTAGTTTGCACAGATTGGACCCACTTGAGAATCCCGCGTGTCTTCTATGTGGTATAACAGTTACCATGGAGCACATCCTTTTAGCATACCAGACTGCATTAATAAAGGCCGTCACAAATGGAGGCATGACAAAGTCCTCTGAGAGCTAGCAGACATCTTCAAGAAGGAGAAAGTAGAAAAAAGACTAGCACTAATTATCAGAAAAAGATTTATCATCTTTGTCAAAGAGGGAGAAACCAGTAACACCTAACCACAGTTAAACGATATCCTCAGTGAATCAGGAAGCTGGGACATATTGGTTGATCTTAGGAAGAAAGTGGTTTTCACAGAAATTGTCCAGATGTCACTAAGTCCAGATGTAGAGATTTGGTTAGAATCTAGGAAGAAGCTGGCGGCCACTAGGTTGACTGTACCTTAGGAGGAGAGGTGTGATGAGGCTTATGAATGGAAGTTGAACAAGTATACAGATCTTGTAGAGACACGGAAGAGCTGATGATGGAGTACTTGGTTGTTCATAATTTTGAAAATATCATATTGCTAATTCTCCCATTCATAAAGTCATAAAGACATGGGTTTTGCGAAAATACTTTGCATGATGTTCTCTTGAGTCTAAACTGCCCTCTTGAAAAACATGTTATTGCTATTTGCCCTAAAAGGAAAGTCTTTTTAGCTGGGGTTTTCTTTCTGTTGTCTATTTGGGCCTAAATAAAAATGATCGAGATCTGAAATTCAATATTATGATCATGTTGAAAATCTTATCATCGTCATTTCTCCTAAATGTATGGCCATATTTACATGGGTTTTTCTCCTGAGACGTCTTGATAGCATATGGTTAGTTGGTCTAAAATAAAAATGGCGCTACTTTTAAATCCAAAATGGCCGCCTTAGCGGATAACACCTAAAGATTTTTAGATAACATCTAATATGATCACACGGCAGCTATCTTGAAATTCTTCTTATCGATATTGTATCTGAATGGAAAGTCGTATCGATATTGGGTTTGCATCTGAAGACGTCTTATGATATCAAGTTTACCATAAATGAAATGGAAATTCTGTTCCGTCGGTAGAGTTAGTCATAAGCGAAAATGGTGCGGATCTTACATCCAACATGGCCACCATATTTGCTAATTTGAAAATGTTGTAAGCTTAAAAATGACAGATGATTGGTAGAGTGCTGTTATCAAAAAGAAATGGTGTTATCAGGAGTTATTGGAAATTCTGTTCGGTATAAATAGAGTGTTAGTCTCTTGGAGTAGCTCTTATTTAATAGTGCCTAAGAAAAGAAGTATCTTCAGTATGGATTCTAAACCACTACGTTTGGTTTGAGAGGTAAACCGTCTTGATCTCTCAATCATGCTCTCACACTTTACTGAGTACGTAAATTAGGTCTGTAAGCGCGACCACAGGTGTTACCGTTTGTATATTTGTGTATTGTAAATGTATCACCACACAGATTAGATGCCTTACCTATTTCCTTCATTTTTCTACAATTTCTGATGATTACGTTAGTTATACGTTCAAATGTACCAAGACTCTTTTTTATGCTAGTCACTGATATGGGCACGGCATATCAGAAGTCAGTATACGTTATTTTGCATTTTCTTTTTAAAAAATAGTTGTATTTAAATTATTTGAAATTTTGGAATAAGTGACCTGCCCGGAACCGGCCGTATCACATCAGTTTACTTTATCATCCTTCACAAAAGCCCAGATGTTTGACTCTAATGAACAGTTTATTTTTTGTTTTCGTTCTGATGCCGCGTTCAATTGAATGCATGTATATGTAATATCTTTGACAGGTTAGCAAATCCTCCGGATGAAATCTGGCAAGAAATATTAATAATTTTCTAGGGAACTATAATACTATTCAATAACAGCTGATTGGTTTTATTAGTGCAGTGGTACCTTTATAGCGCGCAAAACTGAAGGTGGGTGGAAGGTAAAGGGTATAAGTAAAACGAGGTGTGTGAACTACACCCCTTGCAGTTTGAATACAGCGACACTAGAAGCGTATGTAGTCACAATCTTTAGGTGTTTTGCGCACGTTCCATAATGGAAAGATGGTAAGAGTTAGTAAGATTCGTTATGAATTATCTCCTCATTCATCATCTTTATTTTTTTTACCTTTTATTTCTAATTTAACGACAGTAACTGTTGTCGGTTTCCTCGGATACGCTCAAGCTTTTTATGTTTTGTCAACCAGAGAAAGAAAATAATTTACTGGAACATCTTACATTATCTTTTCTTTCTTTTTGACGTGACGTGCAAAGAGTCTGGAACTAAAAGAAAGTGGATTGTGCATAAAACATCTAGCATTTTTTTGATCACGTCTTTAAAATATATTGGGTAACGCATTTGCTGATTACTCGTTCCGAATGGATAAACATAATAGACTATTTTCTAACAAAAACCATTTGTTCTATTAAACTTGTTTCAATTAAATATTTTCAGATATTGAGATTATCCAAAATTATTTTTAAAAAATCGATTTGGAAGGATGCATTTTTAGCATAGGCAAAATTTATAACGATATATAAAGATAAAAACTCCCTTGATATTTCACAGGAGGATGTCAAAAGGGGTAAAATAAATTGTTGATTCTGAAACAAGTATCATTTTTCTCTCAATCTCTTTCTCGTATGTATATGTGGGCAGGTAAAGCCATATATGCATATGCATGTATGTATGCGAAAATAAATGATTATTAAGTACACCAATATGACTGTATATAATGATCTCACTTAAGTTTGAAGAAATGCTAATATTTTCTTATACATTGATATGTTATGTTGAAATTATTAATGTAAACTATTTCTTTTTTATTTACTAGTTTCTTTCTTCTTTATTATCTTCTTTCTTTTTATCTTCCCATTGCACTTATTATAGTGTAAACTAACGAACTAATATGTATGTATTACGGACATGTAGTATTTATTTCTATGTCAATATACTTTATTTAAAAAAGAAAAAGGTGTGTCTGAAACCGACGTTTAAAATAAATGCTACAAAATAAATAAAGCTTAAAAGGAATAGTATGTTCACCTTGACAATACGGTCGTTTCTAAACGAAAACATCCTAGTTATTTGGTACTTATTTTTATTTGTAATATGTTTGTAATAGTTGTGACTTTTTAATTAAGGATGTTTTAAGGATCAAAACTTAGAAAAGCACGAATATCTTTATATCTGTTGAATCTCATCATCGTTGTCGTAAATTATGAAAATATCAATTACGTTCTTGTTCCAGGTAAATTGATCCAGTGCTTTCAGATTTTGACGAGAGCTTCAGACTATTTTTCATTTTGTTAAATTATTTATATATCAAACCAAAAACTCATTGTTTTTATCGATTTTTTTTACAATCGCGTTTTAATCGGCCGATAAGTATCAACCATATAATTGTTCGGGCACAGTTCTAATGAATACACTTTTGGTAATGGATGATACAGATAATGACTGTATCTACAATATCAATACGTCCTCCTTCTGGCAGTAATTTGTCTGATAACTATGCGTACAGTCTGGTTGTCTCTTTCAGTTCTACTTGATTCTGAATGTAGCTATAGGAGGAACGAATGGATTCTTCCCAGACGACTGGCATTACGACACCAATAAACCATGGTCCAATAATTCCCCTCATGAGAACGCTGACTTCTGGGCGCATAGAAACGAATGGGAAAGGACATGGATTGGTGACAATGTAGCCATGGAAATCGACTGGGTGCAGATGACACAGTACTAGATCCTTATTGTCATGACTTTAGTAAAAATATGTAAATAAAATGAAATATAAACACGGCGTTCGTTTTGACATATAATGGGGTAGTGGCATCTTTACCGCAAAAAACGTAAGTTCAATCGAGAAATAAAGAAAAAGAAAAGAAAAGCTACTTACCTTTGATGAATCGATTGATTTATTTTTAAAAATTATTTTTGTATCATTGGCATATCGCAACACGCGAAAGGACATCATTTTAAAAAGTAGCGCAGTACTCTTAGGTAAGCATGTATGTCAAGATTATGCAGCTGCTGTTTGACAGACTTACACAGGTATGGACGGACTTAGAGACCAAATTAATTTTAGTATTGCCGCTTTTTGAAGCGCTGAGATCTGGAAATCTGTTGTGCTTAATTCCATTTTGGTTGATATGAGATGTTAAATCTATCACATTACTCTAGTACACTTTGGGATGCAATGTTGAAAGATGCTATTAATATACAGCGACATCTAGGATAATCGAAACACCATCTAATATCCTTTTTGTTTACCATATTCTGTTTCCCCTTGGAGAATTTTTCTTGTGCATAAATGTTATTCTTTCTTTGCCTTTTCAATTAATTATTTTTAATCATGCACTAATGCGTTTCACAAGCTGTGATGACGTCATAATTTTTAAATATATATATATATATATATATATATATATATATATATATATATATATATATATATATATATATATATATATCCTCGCTTTTGCAATGATATTTCTCAAGCATGTATAATGTACACATACCTTTTATTAAAATGATCGGCATCTATTTGTCGGTCTGTCTGTCTTTCCATCTATCCATGGATCTAGTTATTGAGTCGTCCTTCTCTCATTTCACATTCTATCTATCAGTCTATATAGTATCTCTCTCCTTACATCGCCTAATTGATGAATCCTCTCCTTAGGTACCTAATGGATCAATCCTCTCCTTACATGAATAATGGATCAATCCTCTCCTTACAAGCATAATGGATCAATCCTCTCCTTACATGCCAAATGGATCAATCCTCTCCTTACGTACCTAATGGATCAATCCTCTCCTTACATGCCTTAATGGATCAATCTCCTCCTTACAAACCTTATGGATCAATCCCCTCCTTACATGCCAAATGGATCAATCCTATCCTTACTTGCCTAATGGATCAATCCTCTTCTTACATGCCAAATGGATCAATCCTCTCCTTACATGCCTTATGGATCAATCCTCTCCTTACATGCCTTAATGGATCAATCCTCTCCTTACAAACCTTATGGACCTCCTTACTTGCCTAATGGATCAATCCTCTTCTTACATGCCAAATGGATCAATCTTCTCCTTACATGCCTTATGGATCAATCCTCTCCTTACATGCCTAATGGATCAATCCTCTCCTTACATGCCTAATAAATCAATCCTCTCCTTACATACCTAATGGCCATAGTACACAATTAATTTCACTATATTGTCTCTACATTTGTTTCTCAGTACTAAACTTTCCACTGTGTGACAATCAATACAAATTATATGTTAATCTAAAATACCTTCAAAGATGACTTTACGGTTTAGTTCTTGTCAAGGGTTGACCTGCATTTTTTTGAGAGGCTGAATTGTAAACAAAACACCAGGTAACGGAACACAGATTTCACTTCCGGATCAAAACCATAACCTTATTACTCAATGTGCACTGTCGCCGAAATACACACAGACAACCACACCATAAGCTCACATTTTAAAGAATAAACAATTGCCTTTAAATCCTTACCAAGAATGCCAAAATCTAACTCTAGTATCACCACCAAATTTAGACAGGAAAAAATGATCTAAAAATAGACTGGGACTACATTCGTGGGTACTGAACCGGATTTTATTAATTGTATACTGATTCCTAATGGATCAATCCTCTCTTTACATGCCTACTTGATCAATTCTCTCCTTACATGCCTAATTGATCAATCCTCTCCTTACATACCTATTTGATCAATCCTTTCCTTACAAGCCTAATTGGCCAAGCCTCTCCTTACATGCCAAATGGATCAATCATATCCTTAGAGGCCTAGTAAATTACTTATCGAAGTTTTACCGAAACTTTTGCTTGAGAGTTGCGAGTCATTGTAATCTATATTTCCTCGTTAAGACTATTGATGATGAAAATCAACGTATAGAAATTGGAAAATATTAAGGAAGTGCCATAAAGCTATATGAATATGCAAGATAAAAATAAACACATGCAAATTCAGGATACATACACAAGGTATAATTCTATTGGATCTAGAATCAGCCGATGATGAATGTCTCGCGCAAATAAGAAAAGCTACCCCGCACACACATCCCGTACCAGACTAAAGATCGTACCAAGTACATCGCCCTATCCTATCGAAGTTTTAATTCATAGGGAATAGCGTGTGTGTGTTGGGTCAGAAAGTTGAAAAGATTGTTGATGGACATCACTTTAATAGGTAAAAAGACTGTTGAGGGACATCATTATATAAGGTTGCAAGACTGTTGAGGGCCATCATTATATAAGGTAACAAGACTGTTGAGGGCCATCATTATATAAGGTAACAAGACTGTTGATTGACATCATTATATAAGGTAAAAAGACTTGAGGGACATCATTATATCAGGTAAAAAGACTGTTGAGGGACATTATAATATAAGTTAAAAAGACTATTGAGGGACATCATTATATAAGGTTGCAAGACTGTTGAGGGCCATCATTATATAAGGTAACAAGACTATTGGGGCACATCATTATATAAGGTAAAAAGACTGTTGAGGGACATTATAATATAAGGTAACAAGACTGTTGATTGACATCATTATATAAGGTAAAAAGACTGTTGAGGGACATCATTATATAAGGTGAAAAGATTATTGAGGGACATCATTATATAAGGTAAAAAGATTTTTGAGGGACATCATTATATAAGGCAACAAGACTATTGGGAGACATCATTATATAAGGTAAAAAGACTGTTGATGGACATCATTATATAAGGTAAATAGACTGTTGAGGGACATCATTATATAAGGTAAAAAGATTGTTGAGGGACATCATTATATAAGGTAAAAAGACTGTTGAGGGACATCATTATATAAGGTAAAAAGACTGTTGAGGGACATCATTATATAAGGTAAAAAGACTGTTGAGGGATATCATTATATAAGGTAAAAAGACTGTTGAGGGACATCATTATATAAGGTAAAAAGACTGTTGAGGGACATCATTATATAAGGTAAAAAGACTGTTGAGGGACATCATTATATAAGGTAAAAAGATTGTTGAGGGACATCATTATGTAAGGTAAAAAGACTGTTGAGGGCCATCAATATATAAGGTAAAAAGACTGTTAAGGGACATCATTATATAAGGTAACTAGACTATTGAGGGACATCATTATACAAGATAAAAAAACTGTTGAGGGCCATCATTATATAAGGTAAAAAGACTGTTGAGAGACATCATTATATAAGGTAAAAAGACTGTTGAGGGACATCATTATATAAGGTAAAAAGACTGTTATGGGACATCATTATATAAGGTAAAAAGACTGTTGAGGGACATCATTATATAAGGCAAAAAGACTGTTGAGGGACATTATAATATAAGTTAAAAAGACTAGTGAGGGACATTATAATATAAGTTAAAAAGACTATTGAAGGACATCATTATATAAGGCAAAAAAGACTGTTGAGGGCCATCATTATATAAGGTAACAAGACTGTTGAGGGACATCATTATATAAGGTAAAAAGACTGTTGAGGGACATCATTATATAAGGTAAAAAGACTGTTGAGGGACATTATTATATAAGGTAAAAAGACTGTTGAGGGACATCATAATACATGGTAGTAAGCCTTGTGAGGGACATCATTATATAAGGTCGCTGAAGACAGATTTACGGTTCCTACAGTAAGTCTAGTTGAATGAATATTGACTGAAATGCAAATCTTGTATGTATCCAACGATATCGATATTTTGCTGATGTGTATATATATATATATATATATATATATATATATATATATATATATATATGCCTCTACATGGCTGTTGTATTTATAGTTTTAACACATGTGGAGACAGCCATGTAGAGCTTGTGTTTATTTGTTTGTCGTATATATGTTTTGTATTTGCCTTTGAAAAATACTCATTTAAAGTCGAAAGTGCTTAGGCTAGTTAGTTACTAGTTTCGTACTGTTCGTCGTCAGTTTATTGCATCTATTTTAATTAATCCCTGACACACCTGATCGCTTGGTGGATCCAGTACTCTTGAAAGGGCTGTTTTTCGCCATATGAGTTGTATTCTTTATATATATATATATATATATATATATATATATATATATATATATATATATATATATATATATATATATATATATATTCTATTCACATTGAAGCACACCGATAATGGCATTAATTTAAAGACAGCTTACTTGGAGTTTACTGGAACGGAAGTAAACATAATAACTCATGGTCTGCCTCACCTTCCCTAGAATATTGAGAATAGCTATAATAATAATAATAATAATAATAATAATAATAATAATAATAATAATAATAATAATAATAATAATAATAATGATAATAATAATAAATGAAAGTCTCAATGAGACATCGATTAAATCAAAATTTACCACATATCATTGCGACAATTTAATGACAAAGGAACGGTTATCTATGCTTTAAATTGAAGTAAAAACTGAACTTTATATTTATTTGTTTTGCATGAATTCTTGAAGAGTAAAATTGTATCATACATTGCACGAACAACCGTAAATACGCGATGGCTCTTAATTCCGAGGATGAAATCGATTTATGAATCCTATAAAAGATTATGTATAATGTTTGTAATTACAAAGAGTTATAAAAATACCAAATTTCGAAAAATAGATAACAACTAAATCTTAAAAAAGTTGACACATCTTGTTGAATCACACTAGAATGGCGCAATAGTACCTGTTAGTTCATTTCTGGTGTAATGGTCAATAAGCATTAGTTTTCTGTGTTACGTTATGCTATTTTAACCAATTTATATACGTATTACAGAGAATTGGTATTTTTTTAAAATTCTAGTCAGATGCAGTCATAAATATGAAAGAACCAAGGTTTCCGTAACCACCATTTTCTCTATGATAACAGTCAAGATAATAAAATGAAAGATTTCATAAAAGAATGCAGCATTCTTCAATAAAATTAAGGAATTCATCATAAAATGCAATATTTCTCAATATAAACGTAGGACCTCATAGAATGCTTTATTCCTCAATGAAATTAAGGACCTCATATAATGTTTTATTCCTCAATGAAATTAAGAACCTCATAGAATGCTTTATTCCTCAATGAAATCAAGGACCTCATAGATTGCTTTATTCCTCAATGAAATTAAGGACTTCATAGAATTCAATATTTCTCAATGAAAAAATCACGATACTCTGAAAGACATCCCTTTTATACGGCTTCTAGGAGGTTAATGAAACGCAAAAATAACTGAGGTTGGATAAAAGAATAAAAGTACTGACTTTTAGCTGATTATACACATTATTGTGTTTAAAATATTTGTGGGAGATTGTCACGGTCTACCTAGGTTTACGGATGTTTATCCAACTGACACGAATCCGGTGTTTGATCTGTGGACAAACGCCGCGAGCAAGAAGCCAGACGTAGTCGCCAAAAAGTTCTTTGTGCAGAACAGGGCATGATAAATTACACCTGGGTGCTAATCCTTTAATAGGACATCAAAAGAGCCATTTGTAATAAAATGATACGCAACTTATATTGACAGTTCCGCTGATTTACAATTTGGGAAGGGTTAGTCCACCTCATCCGATCAGAATTAAGCTTTTGAGGCGGTGGTCGTTTTATCCATGACAGAAAAATGGTGTACTTGAATTTCTTTTGAGATATTCATAACATCCTCAACAGTACGGTTACAAATTACAAAAACGTATGACAAAGCTTCTTTATCATAGAATTGATACCCTTTACATGTTATTTGTTTGATTGATTTCTAGACTTTCTATAGTGTCAATGATTCAAACCGTCGCGCGAACTTGTAGAAAACTAGAGCTAAGTTTATATCTGTCGACTGCCATTTCAAGTACAAGCCAAAAGTGTCGACAGCGAACACCCATGGAAAACGGAAAAACTGACCTGTGGATACACATCACCTCTGTACACACGCACACCTTTCGAAATTAATTTTTGAACAAAAATCATTATCGTTTTTACATTATCAAGATTGTGTTATGTGCATTACTAAACAAAGTCATAAAATACGTATATATGTTGCTGTCTATTAAATGTATGTTCCATACAAGATTATTGTGTCCGGATCACGTCAATCTATTCTCTAAATTAAACTTATTTAAAACAATCGCTGATCTTGCTTTCCTTTGTGCACCATGATCAAATACTAATTTCAATACTAATTAACAGTATAGACAGAATTGTAAAAACAGAGGACATCGAAACAGCTGTTCATAAAACAATATCTCGATTATCCAGTGGCTTAACTCGCAGACGTGAGAGTTATGCTTTCAATAGGGAATCTTTTCTGGAGAGAGAGAGAGAGAGAGAGAGAGAGAGAGAGAGAGAGAGAGAGAGAGAGAGAGAGAGAGAGAGAGAGAGAGAGAGAGAGAGAGAGAGAGAGAGGCTGTGCTTGAGTTGAGGTGGGAGTCAACTGGACATGACATTTTGAAAGAATAAAATATTGTGTCTCTGCTCTTTTGTGGTTCAGAAAAGAATGATGCTAATGACTTAGTTCATTGTCATATATGTTAGAATAAGCTGACCTCAATACTAATGGTTGCAATACTGCAAGATAGTATATGGACTTTTTAGAACATTCTTCTTTTGGCTTAGATTGATGCCGATAGTGCAAACAGTAATTGAGATTGTGAATGTTTTAAATTTTGTCTTAATACGTTTGAAATATTTTGATTTATAGTTTTTACTGAAGTTGCCTAAACGGAAAGAATTATGTTCTTGTTATAGGTACAGTTGATTAAAAATTATTACATTTATGCAATTATAACAATGTAATTTATATTCTCATATCAGTTGTAATATTTGTAATATATAGTGTCTATGATGCTCATGTTAGGTCATATGGCTCAAATACGTTGTGTAATGACCAAAATGATACACATAACCCCTAAGGCAAGGCGATACTCCTACATTTTATGCGTTCCTTATCCCATTGCAACCAACACAAACGCAGTTTATGGAAGGTCGTTAATCTATATAACTTTCCTATAGCTTCGTATTATTTTAAACTTGTTTGCTTTTTTTTATACTAGTTTGTTTTTATACTAAATAACATAGTCCTATACGTATATCATAGCATAATAAAATTTGTCAGTTTAAAGGGACGAATTAATGTGAAGTATGAACTGCGTCATAGCCTTGATTTTGTATTGATCCATAATGGTTCTGAAACATTTATCAAGATGATTTTAAACACATTCATCAAGATTGTTAAAACATTTTAAACACAATCTGCAATGTTGAAATAATGAACCAGTGATGTCCAATGTGTAAATTCACGCTTTATGGAATGGTTTTGACACCCACAAGTACTACATACATGCATGATGGTATGTAAGGTATAATGGTACGTCAGCATAGTATGGGTTATAGGTTTAAATATGTCTTGCTGATTTAACAATTGAATATCTGAGATGAACCAAATATCCATTTATGTTGACTTATCAGATCATGTCACTTGTTTGAAAATCAACATTCAGGGGTATCAGCAGTTAACTTGCTTACACATGAACCTTGTGCGATCTTAATAATTGACATGTTTACACACGAACACTGAGAGGTCTTGATGTGTTTACACGTCAACATTGTGAAGTCATATTGTGTGACATGTTTACAAGTCAATATTGTGAGGTCTTATCGATTGACATGTTTACACATGTGAGCTATTGATGTTTACCCGTCAACATTGTGAGGTAGTAACGTGTTACAAGTTTACATATTAACATTGTGAGATATTATCGTATAGTATAACATTCTTATACATCAACATTGTGAGGTTTTCTTGTACATGTTTCACATCAACATTGTGAGGTCTTATCGTAAGACATATTCACACACAAATGCTGAAGACTGCATACAATGTGTATTGTCTCATTTTTAAGCAGTTAGCTTAAATCTTAGAAAAAAATAACTGGAGGTTTTCACTATTAAGGAAATATTAATCTAATCTTTTGAGCAAGACGTTAAATGCATTTACTGCGGTTCCTTCTAAGGCAGGCCTTTAATTATAGGATAACCAATAATTACACACTGCTTTTGCATCTTATCTATCCATTCTAAGATTTTGAACCTGCCTGTATGACCAAAAGCTATTGCGATCAAACCGTAAGAATTTCAAACCTTTTAGATTTAAATATTTTTAAATGTCATTCAACATTACTTCACGTGCATTAGGAGGAATCATTAAGAGGACTTCCTACAAGTATCAGATGTCCTCATAATGTTGGTGTGTAATCAAAAACTTTATAGTTCTGTTATAGATTGGTCAACGACAGTCGTAGTAAATACGGTACATATAACCTCATATGCTATGCAAGGCTTCATATGGTGGTTTTAAGACACGGGTCCGATAAGACATACGCGTCTCGTGCTGGTTTCGTTTCAATGGTGAGACACAAAATGATCCTCGGCCGTGTCCTGTTACTGAATGTCTTTTCGGTCCTGTCGACCCGGGCTAATGACCTGCCGCTCCCTAAAATATCCAGGTTTGAGAATGGGATAGAATTCATGCTGGAAGGTAATGATTTGTTTTTAAATTAATGTAGTATCATTTCTGTTCGTATGAGGACAGATTAGTTAGGTTGAGAAACATCGAGTACACAGATACAATATTTCATTGCCTTGAAACGTTTACTAATTTGACGAATGTATCCTATATTTTGCACGATAACTAATACTATTCTAGCTTTTCTAGGATGGCTGATTTTGACAATTGGGTGGTTCGTTTTGCATAAAATGACAGTTTCAAATTTTGTAAGTGAAAATGAGAAAATTGCAGCCGGAAAAAGGAGTTTTTTTTTTAAAATATCCTACTATCTCCAAGTCTCCTTCCAAATTCTCTGCTAATCCACAAGGAAGCGTTAACGAAGCATCATCGAAAAAAACCCCAGTTGTTTAGAAAGTCAGCATTTGACAAATTTCTCTTCTATTTTGACACATTTTCGTTCAAGGTGTAAATACAAAAAAGTTAGAAAATTGTATTTTATTATGTATTTTGAAGCATCATTAAAGTATCAACATTTTCTAAACCATTAATGGGATATACGGTTTGAAGGTATTCCAAATGTTTGATTTTCACGTATGCAAATATGCAGATATATCTGCTCCTTTCTATGCCGATTTCCTCTGCAGTATGGACACACGAGTTGGGCTCGATAAAACTTTCCCAATACTAATCATACAGACATTTTTTTTTCACTGATCCCCACTGTAATCAGCAACATTGTTGGGTCCGATCATTGTCTGGATCAGGGGTATATAGCTGTATCTACACTTTTACTCTATGATATTTTTTTTGGTATGAATTTAATAAAGATTTTGCAGGAAAAAGAAAACGAAGTAAGTCATACACTTTTGATGCAAGATAGTAATTTCGATCCATTGTCTGATAAGCATATCGTTAAGCAAAAAGAAGGAAATGCTTTTATTTTCTCCAAAAGATATCGGACATATCAGTTTCATTACTAAAAGAAAAAAACACTACTTTTGATTACGTTTCATGCAAAAAGTCTTCCTTCATCATATTTGCAGTAGTAGGAGGGGGCGAACCCTACAAAATTTTGCGACAAAATCGATTAAAGCCTCAGAATGCCAAATGGAGCCTTCCTACGAAATCTCATATTTTAACAAAAAAAAAAATAAATAAAGACCCCATTTGTAAAATGGAGCCTTAGCGATTTTGTCGCAAATATGTTGTCATAACCACCCTCAAAATTACTGCCATCTACGTCGCAAATGTGTTGTCATATCGCCCTCCCTGCTGCTGATTAATACAAATTATTTGTTAGCTTTTCACAAACAGACTAATCGATAATACTTCACCACGTAAATCAATTAAATTATTTGACTGATCGGTGAGTGTAAAATTAATTCTAGTTAGCAAATCATTTTGACATTGCATATAGACTGGATTAGTCGGATTTTCAACAATTAAAAATCCTGGAGGAGCTGTTGGTGCAAATGAATAAAGAATGTAACCTTGTCGGGCTTGATTTGATTGTTCCATATTAATTTGATAACTTCCTTCGATTACATCACACGTTAAATTAAGCGCGATCACTGATGAAATATCCACATTGTTCGGTGCGATATGTCTACCGTCGCCGTCGGGAGAATTATTATGAGTGAGGATAATAGGCTTCGGCTGGCTATCTTTCCATGATTGATGAATTTTATTAAATCCTTCGTTGATGGCAGTTCTGAGTTGATTTTTTAGTTCAGGTGCGTTATATCCTGGAAGTTTATAATTTGGATTTTCATTTATATTTATTTTATAATCTTGGGCTGAACTAGTTCTTGAAATCGGGGAATTTTCATCAGTGAAGAGATTAGTAATCCTCGAATTAAATATTTCCATGTCATCGATGATTTTATTACCCGCAGCGACTACACTAGTAAACTCAGCTTGTGTAAGAAGGCCAGATCTTAACGAGGGTAATAACAACAAAAAATCATTATTCATTCTATCAAGGATGTGATTTTTAATATCTACAAATGTTGGACTTGTATCATGCATTTCCAAAATTTCGTCCTCTCGTATAATATAATCATTAAAAAGTGGAATTATCCATGCATCCTCACCATATTGATCCTTATATCGATATCTTTTTGTGAAGTTTATATCCTCGAATTTTTTATAAGTTTTTGATGGATTTTCAGGTCCTATTTCATCAGTGACGTAATCAGATTTTACAGGCTCGGGCGTGGAATTACCAGCATTTCTAGGTGGATCTTCGGGCCATCCTAATACTGTTCTTATTGAACTGTTATAAATATCTACAACATACCCAGGGGAGCTTATTTCAATTGTAGATGATAATGTTGGTTCATGAACTGTTATCGCAATTTTTGATTCCCTTCTAGTAATGGATTTTATTCTACGTTGTAATTCATTATTAATTTGCTCAATTTGATAGGACCCAGTTGGTATTGAAACAACGTTCCAATCTGGAGTGTCATCTTTTTTATTTCTATATGCAAATACCAGAGAATTATTAGGTCTCTGACCACCAAATGGAACCGATCTGATATTAGGCCAACTATGATACACTCGTAATTTTGCCAACGCGATTTCCTTTACTGAAACAGGGGAAGGAAAATTCACACTGAATTTAGGGTTTGTTGACGATATTGATATCATGCTTGTTTTCTGCGGAGTGGTATTTTCTGCTATCCGCTGAAGTAGTTGAATCTCTTGCGACATTATTATTATTATTTACAATGTCTAATTTTGCAATAGATGAAAAAACGTTAGCGTTTTTAATCGTAGTATCATAAATACGTATCATCGCGGAGAATTCGTCTTCGGTAATTATCGTATCATCAATCGATGATGACATCAACGAGGATAATTGTGAGTAACCGTTAGATACTGCTTGATGTTTTACTATATAGTCGTTAAGTTTTTCTTGAGAACAGGATGATATTTTTTTAGTAATAGCATTTGCAATTCCAGCAAATGTTGTCACCGCGGAAATAGCAATTGGGACAGCAATCGGAGCTACCATTGTTACTGAAGATAGTATAATACCAGCACCGGCCATTATACCAGATACCGAGTATACTGTAACATCAATCGCGGTAATTCTCCTGCGATACTTTTTAATTTTTATTTCATACTCATCAATGAGTGTTTTGAGTTTCGTTAAAAACTCTTTGACGGTATCATAGCGATATTGCGATGACGGAATCATATTATTTTAAAATCTCAAGTGGTTTCTAATTGTTAAAAATTCTAATTTAGATCAGCTACAAACTCCATGTACCATACAAATGATGTCTTATTTAAATTAGGATCAGTGCTTGTTATTGTAAACCGTTTGTATTCACCCACGTCAATAGTCGTTGAAATCACGTTGTTGTATCCATATGAAGTCGATGATGATATATTAAACTGGTTCAGTGACACTATTGTTAATCGATAAATACCCTTGTTTGACACAGTGAGGGTTATTGTATTCTTTTTAGGTTCCCAATCTAATGATCCAGAGAGAACTGTGTATACCATATTTATGATATTCCTCTCATGAGGAATCTTTATTTTTTCAAGTAGCGGAAGATTGTCTGTTTTAAACTTTGTAATATCCTCGATAGATTTTTTAATATTACTAATGTTATCTCTAATAATATTAAATCCAGCATCATTAATATTTTTAATATTGGATTTAATTTCATCAAAATTGGATTTAATTTCAGCGAGAGATGGAGAGGTTACCGCTGGTGTTCCAAAAAATTTATTGATAATATTTCTACGAAGGGAAGTATACGTTGTTATATGTTTTTCAAGTTCTTCATCTAAATTTTTTAATGCATCTGTGATTGTAGAAACAAGTACACCTGGTTTGAGTTTTCCATCATTTGAATATAACACTATTGTATCTTCAACGACGTCGCGTCTTCGTATTAAGACATCATCCAATGAAACATTACTAGATTTCAATTTGCCCTGTCGATCTTGAAATACAACTATTTCCCCAGGATCTACACTTGACAAATTTAATGTCTCGGCGATTTCATCTTCGATTATTTTTTTTACATTTTCGACAGCGAATTTACTATCGATTTCTGTTTTTTTTTACTCTGATAAAGGTCGTCCCCAAATATCAATCATTATACGAAAACGCTAACGTTTTTCTAAATCATAACGCTATCGTTTTTGCCATTGCCCACTAGTATATTCATTAACAACAACTTGTGGTGGTTTCCTTGGAAATCTAGATATCTCTGCAAGGACGTTTAATACTTCACGACCGCATATCGGTGGATCATTTAACCGTTGTGTTGGTAGCGTGGAATAAAAAATTGGAGATGATTTTGTTATTGTGGATACATATCGCATGAATTCTTTTGGTGGAGCTAAACCATATGAATCAAAATATACAATTCCACGTGGATCAATTGCATATGCGACCCAATGAGTTCCTTTTCCGCTGCTGTTATCAAGATTGATAATACCCGTTTCATTTTTCATTGGTTTTGACGGTAATTGATCTCTCATGAAAACTCCTCTAAAGTTTTTTATTGATAATGATTTTACAGCATCAATTAAATCAAAATTGGACATTGGTGAAAATCCTAGGGATTTTTCCACTAATAAGCCGTTCCTGGTATTCTTAGGCCCGTGCCCTTGTACCAATTGTATGGGGTTCCTGGTAGTCTTAGACCCTTTCCTTTTTTTATAGCCATTCCCAGTAGCTTTTTTCAGGGCCATTCCTGCAGCAGTACCAACGGCTCCTAACGCTGCCGCCTTCGCAACCGCTGGGGCAGCCGCTGCAATCAATGCTGGAATAGCAGCTAACAGCGGAAATATACCACCTGATTTTATTATACTGGCGATTGCTGCTTTCGAAAAATCAATTTGAACTCCTCGTTTGTTCTTTAGTGCATCATTGAAATGTTTTATTTGACGATCTGTCAATGATAATTTATGTGCACCACCGGACATTTGAGTGGGTTTCAGCGTTATTGTAGTTCCACATTCTTTATCCGACTTTGATTTCAATTTCTTGACTTGACCATCAGTCAACTGGACATTAACAATACTATATGTCATTCTATTCTAAAACGTAATTTACACTTTTAATTGATCTTATTGTGAAAATCCTAACTACATGTTTTCTACTGGTGCATCAATAAGTCTCATTCGTCCGCCAATTCCTTCTAACAACATTGATTTGTCACTGAGAATGACAGCAACTGCTCTATAATCAGCTATACCAGCAGGGCGTTGTACCCGAGCTTGGAAGTATATATCAACAACAGATTGTCTCATCATGTCAAGATGTTCCAATGAAAAGTAATAAATCGGATAGTGTTTTTCAAAATCAATTTGCGATATTTGCAAACCAGTATCAACATTTTGATCACGACCCATATACGACAATATTCTATGATATACACGTGCTATGTCGTTGTTTTCATAATTAAGCTGTACAATCTCTGCTGGCTCTTGTTGTCCGTTTATTCTCAACGAAACTTCACTTACTCCTAATTTATCAAATATCATATGACTAGATAATTGACGACCCACTCGATTTGCATCCTGTAACGCTATAAAGATATGACGTGGAGCTGAAACACCTTGTTTTGATGCTAAGTGCCATGTAAATGTGTTATCCATATTATTCTGCTTTGTATCAGTCGTTGTTGTTAGCCAACTTAGCAATGATTTTCCACCTGTGTCCATAAACGATAGTAATTGTTGCTCTATTGTAACTGCTGGTGTCAAGACGGGCATCCATAGAACCAATTTATTTAAAATGACTTTACCATCATCAACACCATTAGCACGCCAGATTGCATCATTGTCATTTTCCTTTCGCACTAACACGACTGTATGCTTTGCTCCATAGATGACTTTTCTGACATTTCTACAGAATCCGAATATGTGATGTAACGGAATTGCACATGAAAACCGTCGATGCTGTCCTTTTAATGCTCCTTTTCGTGTTGCAAATCCTAGATTGAAATTATCATTGACCTTTTTTAAAATGTCGAATTCATTGGCTGAACCTTCACGGTCTGGATTAGCATCGAGTTGTTGATCAGCTTCTGCAGTAGCTGCCGCAGTTAGTACTTTAATAAATTGATAATGGTCAGCATGATCAGAAGTATCCTTAGCAAACATCATAGACGGACCAGCCGACCTTGTATAATCATCAGAATATCTCGCAAGTCCGATTATTGTTGTTGCAATATCAACATTTTGTTCTATTGATTCAATTTCTTTTCCATCAATGATATATCTTGCACTGTTAAATAGCGCCATAATGCCATTATTTACGAAACCAACTCGGATATTTGGGTTATCCCCATATGGTGTATCAGCTGCAACATTTGTTACAAGCTGTCCTTCTACTTCAATAAATGCCTCACACGGCAAAAAGTATCTACTTGTATCTTGAACTTGAAGTTCAACTCTCCCCCGTTGATTAGGTTCTCTTGCAGGATAGGCATAATACTGATAGTTAATTTTAGAATCATCTTTATTTACCGGTGCTGCCATATCAAACGCTGGATCAGCAATTTTTTAAAATGCCATTTGTACTACAACACTATCGTTTTTCTAAATGTAGTAATGGCTATCATTTTCTTTTTCGTCTGACATTTTTACGATTTTCTCCAAGACCACTTCCCGCTATCATACTTGCAATATTACTACTATCTGGTGAAGTCATTGCTAATGATGCTAGTTTTTGTTCCACTGCGTTATTTATCACTTTACTGACATTTGCAGGCATCATTGTTGTTGAAGGTAGCGGTGTTGAAACCATTTGTGGTGGTTTTCGTCCGAATCTAGATTTCACCAATGACGTTATTCTATTCTTTGCGGTAGAAAAGGCCGTTCCTGCAAGATCTCCAACAGCGTTAATTCCCTTATTACGAATAACATCAATGGCTTTCATCGCTAATTGTTTAGCAACTGGTGCTACTTTTGGGGCTATTCTTGTGAATAAACCCGCTATGGTATTTCCAAGGCCGTCTCCATAGTATGCCTTATAAACGGGCAATCTTGAGTTTACCACATACACGTTTGTTGGTTTATTGTGATTATAGTGTACTATCATCTTATTTGAAATGACTTTGTAATTTCTAAATGCAGGCATTTCAGAAATTTCAATCGCTATAATAACCACTAAATTCCCCTGGAATTCCGTCCATTAACTCATCCAAGAGTTCTCGATACGTATGAATATCAATTATCCCACCTTGGAATAATCGTCTGCAAATATCAAATGCTTCATTAGTTATTTCGACTGAGTTATTCCCAGCTCGCTTACCTCCCATAAGAACCTCAAGTCGTGATATATCATTAATGATATTACTAGGACATATATGAGAATCATGATGAGAACTTCCATAACCCTCTCCTGAAGAACTTGCTAGTTCGGAAACGTTTTGAGTTTCTGGAGCTGGTTCGGAAACGTTTTGAATTTCTGGAGATTGTCGACCTTGACCTCGACCTCGACCTCGACCTCGTCCTCGACCTTGTTGTTGTTCTTTTCGTTGTTCTTTTAGTTCTTGTTGTTCTAAACCATACGCATCAACTCCCATTTTAAAAGCTCTGTACTCCAATGTATCCTTGTTTAAATTGCCGGTGATTTTTTTATTAATTTTAAATAACCAATCCACCCAGTCATCTCGTTTTATTATGTTTTTTTTATACTCGTCTTTTAAAAATTCCCCCCTGTTATAATAACTTTTGATAGCGAAGTCACCAAATGACACATGGTCTTCATTTTTCAGCAATTGAATTCGTCTGATTTCTGCTATAGCTTCATCGGTGAATTTCTCGTTAAAAGGAACAATTTTTTTAACGGGGTTATCATCAGTATCAATATTACCCATTTGTTGTATTTCTCGCTGAGTTTGTAACTCACCTGAAAGCTGTTTTATTTCCTCCTTGGTTTTTTCAGTTTCTGTAGCAATCTTTCCTAATACATCAATAATAGGTACTGCTCCCTCTTTAGGGATGTCGCCGTATATAGCACGTTCTGTTGCAAGTTTTACATCTTTAGTGGATTTAGTTACAGGAGCAAAAAGCTGTTCACTCCCAATAGAAAAGTCAGTCTGCGCTTGCTGTCTAAGTTGTAGTTTATCTCGCACGTTATCTCGAATTGGTATAAACTTTTTCAGTAATGCTAACCTCTCGCCGGCTAGTCTGGTAGTTAATGCTTCTGATGTCATTATTGGAAATGCTAACGTTTTTTCAATTGTGGGTTTCAATGCTTGCATTTCCAGACTCATCAATCAAACGTCTTATAGATTTCACTTTCAAAGCAATCTCTGACCGAACTTAGTACTGTTCCCCGAGTTTCTTTCTAATTGCTTCAACTATACTAAATAGCCGAATGAATAAATTAATATCATTGTTATACAAAGAAACATTAACCGCTTTTTGGATTCTTTTTATCAGTGAATACATTTTAGGTAGGACATATCTTCCATGTTTCAATTGTATATTAATTTGTTCAAATTCATTCAAAAGTCTGTCTTCATTTAAAAATTCAGAAAGTACGATTCCTTGATTTCTTAAATTTGATATTTCTGTGATGATAGATGTAATATCTTGAAATTCCATTTATTGAATATTATTAATAATGTATTTTCTTATCTTTAAAATATTTTTATCGATTCCCCAACATACAAAAAAAACAAAAACATATACAATGCCTGTCCCTTCCTCATTCGAGTTCCGAGGCAAGGGAGGCACATACATTAAAGACTTATACAATACCCTAACCCCCCAATCGAGTTCAAGGGCGGGTTATATGGGTATTAGACGTGAAATCCAAGCGATTTCTTTACAAACATTGAACATATAACATGAAGCCTCATTTGGAAACCTCTTTCGCGCCAAACGACGTCAAAGAGGCCCAGAGGGGGGACAGCACATTCTTGGAACTCATTGAGTGCCTTCGCATTAAATAAGCCCAAGGGGGGACAGTACATTACATATAGGATGATTATATATACAATGAGATGATAGGATGGTATATATACAATGCGATTATATAGGATGATATATATACAATGCGATTATATAGGATGATATATATATATATATATATATATATATATATATATATATATATATATATATATATATACAATGCGATTATATAGGATGATATATATATATACAATGCGATTATATAGGATGATATATATACAATGCGATTATATAGGATGATTATATATACAATGAGATTATATATATATATACTAGGGACAGCACATTACATATAGGATGGTTATATATACAATGAGATGATAGGATGGTATGATAGGGACAGTACAGGACGATACAAACATGAAACGACGGGGCGGACCTACACCCAATCTACCAATCAAAAGCAACCCAAGAAATTAACCATGGTTGCAGTTGAAAAAATTCAACCACACCATGTCAATGGCGTGGGAGTTTTGATTGGCATATATTGGGCTTCGCTTAAAGCCCCAAACTTTTACGGCTCATATTATATATAAGGTGATAATAAGACCAGTATCGATAAGCGAGTGTGTATTTATTTTCCTAGCATTTCATAGTGAAAATTGTGTAGTAATTTCAATGGAAGCTAAATATTTAAATAAAACATTAAAACAAGAAATACAACTGTTAAATAATAGCAATTTTTTTATTAATTTCTATAATATTACGTTTATTTAATCGTAATAATAATGGATTTACATGACGAGATAACTCTGTCATGGGATCCCTGTCAATTCAGGACCTGCTATTTATTGAATCGAGAATGATATTTTTCTGTGTCATTGATAATTTTATTACATGTAGCTACCACACTAAAAAAACTAAATTACATGTAATGCGCTTTACTATTTTGACCTCACATACAATCTATTTTATTTGTAATTACAAAGTAATTTCATTTTCATACAAAATCTAAACAGCGCTGTTAACGTACATAATTGGGATTTTTAAAAAATCTATTAATAGAACCTTGACCCAGTGTCTTGTGTTACACACGCGCGTTTCGGTACAATAACCATATTTACTATTTGTTTATGTGGCTGTTCCGGCTGTTCCAGCTACTGTCATTTACTTTTTTAATACATATATGCGTGGATATTGCGAATAAGTATTGAAAAAAAAATATATGTACATAATGATATTAACGCGCGAAACGTTTTTAGCGTTTTGCCCTATGGAAAATCGACTACTTTACCCCATGGTAATTGGTCTGAATTGTAAAATCATGCAAAAATGACTAAAATAGCATAACTCACTATTGAAAGTTATCTAGTAAATAGGAAAACTTTATTCTATGTCCATTTTTCTTTGAGATAGCTGTTTGATAAATCCCTTCAGCAACTTTTCGTACTGAAGGCATACATATTCCAAAATATTTTCCCGCAGCATTCATTGAATGAAAAACTCTTCATTCGTCGTTGTATCAAATGATTTAACTCCCTTGCGTCGTTTTGAGTATTTTCCTGTCTTTCCTCTTTTTGTATTCTCTCTTTGAGAAATGCATTGTAAATTGGAAATCGCGTTATTTAAAGGATTAGAGTCAATATGATCAATAACATTACCATCTTTAATCAATCCATAAAATGCTTCATATACAATTCTGTGAACGTAATAGTTCTTTCTTCCAGCAGTAAATTGCAAGTATCCATGATTATTAACAAAACCAATTGGCTTTTTCAGTCTACAGTGTCTAAGATCACCATCAGCAGATATTTCATAATTAACGAGTATTGGATGTGGTCTGAATTCTTGCTCCATTTATATATAATAATACTATTTGTCTAATTCATTATTTGCTTTAATTATAAATCTATTAATGTAGTCTTGAGGGGTTTTTATGATTTTGTCTTTGACAGAGTCATGGTTAGGGTTAATGATAGCGTTTTTTATTCGTTTATCATAATAACGTTTTAATTCTCTAAACCGCTTACCCCCACAATTGATACATAATTGTGATTTTCCTCGCACACCCACCCCACAATTTATGCATGGGGACGGGCCTGTCGAATTATTTCTGACACTCTGTAAGTGATGTCCACAGAATTCACCTCTACACGATTTATTGCATGGGGTTACTGATCCAATCATAAGCCATTTGCAGTGATTCATTATATATAAACAAAATTTTCTATTTAAATGTTTGCTTTATTTATATGAATGAAGAATTCAAGAGATTATCGGCAATCAAGCCTTGGAAAAATATTAAATTCAATCTTGATAGAACCCTCGAAGATGTACCAAAAGAGAGAATAAATAATAGAAGTCTGATTAGAAAAATACGAGATTGTGTTAATGAGTTTAAACAGGACGGTGCATCACACACCTGGTCAACATTTAAAATTGATGGTGTTGTTGATGCTAGAATGAATGATGAAACAGCAGCTATGATACTATCACAACTTGGCAATAAAAGGTATTTTCTCAGAGTGAAATTCATTATCAATTTAGAATCGGGCGATTGGGTTATAAGAGACAAGTTTGAGCCAATTCTCAAAGATAAGACAACAGTCATTGTTAGCCGTGATTCCAGACCAGGGCTGTTAACTGGAATTGATAAACCATACTATGAAAAAGCGTATCCAGAAACAGCAATTGTTTATGGGATGTATCCGTTAAATAAGAAACCTGACATTGGAAAACTAGCACCAATGAAACAGTCAACGTCAGTGGAAAAACCACTCAATTGTGTGGCACAACGTGTCATAGAACACTTTACAAATGCACTCCGTGGGAATAAATTAACCGATCTAAGACGTAAAAAATAAGTCAATGGGAGCTAACAGTGAAAGAGAACGGAGCAACTATTTCCGATATAGCTAGATTGGAAAAGTCGTTGAGACTTCCGATAACCGTTTCAACGATAACTGGCGAAGTATTATACGAATCGAAATACAATAAAAACGGAGCTCCAATCAAAATTATTGATCATAACAAACACGCATGGACATCCGCAGTTAAAATATTTCCGCGAGACAGAACAGTGAAGTATATCCCAGGAGAATTTACCAAGGATGGTATTCTCACTGAAGAAAGATTATTCGATGCTATTGCTAGTTTGTGTAAAAACGACCCTGTATCAGTATGGCTACTTCATAGTTTTGAAGATGAAGAATGTCAATTCAATCAATTTGTGAAACCTAACGGTGAATTATATCGTACTGAAAGTCTACATAATAGGATGAAAAATCTAGCAATAAGTCTCAGTGAAAACGCTAGCGTTTTTAATGAAAAATCCGACGATTACGAACAGTTACTTACAAATTGTTTTACAATTCCATCGGTTGCAGCTCATTTTGCAAGAAAGAAAAATAATTGGAAACCAACACGAAAAGAGTTTTTACAGGATGTTCAATCCAGCTGTTTGGAATATTATCATGGCGGTCTCTGGAACGTTAAGTACAATCGTGAAAGTATGATATCAGTTGATATCGTTGCCTGTTATCCAGGAAGTTTTATAGGATATGGATTCGCTGGTGAGCATTTTAAACGGTTTGGACATCCCACACATGAAATGACTCGCGTTGCTATTAATGGACCACTGCCTGATTTTGATTTGACCGGTTTTGCTCGCGTAGTATCATTTGAATTCGCTGAAGGACTTCATCCGTGTTGTTATGTTTGGATTGGTAGACACATGGCTGAAAGGATGTGGTTACCAATAGTGTTATTGCGATATATGATTGATTGTAAAATGTTAGTTTCGTTGATTGTCAGCGAAGCGATTATCTCATATAAAAAACAAACCAATGTCTGGTTACCAGAACCAGAATGTCTTGATAGTATAATCGATAAGTCTAGAAAACATATTGATGCTGACGAGGAGTACATCATTGAATGGTCAAAAAAGATATTTAATCAACGAAATAGTGAAGCAAAGGATCTCGGCCGAAGAATAATCGGTAAATTTACACAAGGTGGAAAAAAATTCAACTTTAAAAGACAATCCTCACGATTGATTATAGAAGATGCCGAATACGACTTCGTTATTAAAGATGCAGTAGAGAAAAATAGATACGCAAATTGTAAAACAGCCTTCTTGTCCAATAAAACAAAGTTAGGTAGAATTGTTACTTACAGTGATGGAGAAAGCTCTGCATATCTACATTTAAGGGCTTCTATGCTGGGTTATGCATCTATCAATTTATTTGCAATGATAAATAGATTTCCTAGTATAGCAGTTAGAGTTGCAATTGATTCAATGTATGTCGATAAAAAATATATCAAAGAGGTAACTAAATTTACTAATAGCGAAGAGACTTGGGGAACATGGCGAATTAAACGTGAAATACAACGCGATTATTCTGAATCAGCAGACCTTGAGATTAAAAGCAGTTACCTGAAAAACGATAATTCTATCAGTGAAAAATCCGAAGGATTTTCTATGTCTAAAGCACCACCGATATCAGATCCAATTTGTAGATATAAAACAGTTTATTTAAACGGTTGTGGTGGATCTGGAAAGACAACACGTGCGATAGAATTATATCGAGAGAAAACGTCCATGATTGTACTCACACCAACCCATAGACTAGCGAGAGAGATAAAACAACGCCAAAAATCCAAAGGATTTTCCGTTGAAGCTTGCATGTATCATAGTTTTTTTCGATACAAGGGCGATGCTTGGACTCCTGAGCGAATGGGTGAGAAATTTATTCCTTCGGTTATTATTTGGGATGAAGCATGTACTGTTTCAGAAGATGTATTAAAAATGTTTCTTGATTGGTTATTGCAAAATAATACAAAAGTTATATTGTGCGGCGATCATGGTCAACCACCACCATTTGTTGGTAGAAGTCCGCATAATTGGTTAAAAGGATTTGTTGATTATTACGAAGAAATTGATACTGACTATAGAGCACTCGATGAGCAGTTACGTGAGTTTAAAAAACTAATTAGATTACAACCCGATAGAATTCAATGTGAAGTAGCGCGTGAAATAATTTCTGAAACACCTATGAATGATTTTTGGGAAACATGGAGACCAAATGATTTTGTAGTAGCAAGTAGAAAGATAGTCAGAGACGCACTTCAGAAAAAGTTGTTTTGAGCTACACAAGAAAAAATTCCCAACGTTTCCAGTACCGTTGTGTTATAGACCATTGGATACACGAAAGCAGAATATTGAAGTTGAAATTCCAGGCCAGACGGAGAAACAGATTCTAGTGTTAAATGATATTGTGCTAGTTGATATCAATGCTGTAGAAGATGCATTATGCGCTGATAAATCACCATGGACGCTTGGTTATGTAACAACAATACACTCGTCACAAGGATTGACCATCACGGATACAATTGTTTGGATAGTTGATAATCGCATTGAATGGTCAAATTTAGTCTATCTCGCAGTGTCCAGAGTACGACGAATAAATCAACTACGAAGGATTGTTTTCGATGATGATTTTAATGCAAACAATGATAACACTGATATTAGCATCATTAATAAAAATCTCTCTGGTTACAAACAACAGGACAAAAAAAAAAACAACGAGAATTTGATATTGATGCCGAAGTACTAATCGCATTAAAAGAACAACAGAATAATCTCTGCGCCAGTTGCAATTATATAATGCACTGGCAGTATTCGGATAAAGACCCTCGACAATTCACCGTATACAGAAAAAATAACAGTCTTGGTCATGTCAGAAACAATGTGATGTTGACCTGTCTTGAGTGTAATAGACGTAACGGAGCTAGTTAAGACCATGTGGCGGTAATTGAGTATCGTCCGGAATGACTTGTAGTTGTTCGCGTGTAAAACCACGCTGAGGTGCAGTTGAATCCAATCTGTAGATTGGAGGTCTACCAGTTGATCGCGTTATAGTTGAAATTTTATGCGTAGTAACACTCCATATAGGATCAGTAGCTCTTCTTTTACCACCTTCAAGTTCTCCTGGTTCGTATAAATATCTCACAGTAACATCACCGAGAAATGGCTGAGTGCTAACCCGATGTGGTTGTTCGGGTATATATTTTTTTATTGCAATATTTGGTTTCATATTAATAGTTCGAGTAATCTCGTTATTTAACGCTGCAACTACACTCGGTAACCTTTGGATCCATTCACGAGATCGTTTTTCTTGGATGAATTCTTTTGCATATTGATATCCAAATAACCGTTCTGCAAGAGTTCGATTAAATCGTTCTACAATTGCCTGATCACGATGTAACGCAGTATGTCCCCGTCGTATTGTAACATTATGAGTTTTCATTGTTGATAGAACAGCACCTTGAAACTCTTTGCCAGGATCAACTTGTAATAGATTTGGCCATCTTAGAGGACCTCGTCGATAAATCCTTTCAAATGCAGAAGCGACTTCAGAAGCTGACTTTGTTTTTAATGGTTCTGCTTGTTTAAATCGACTCGCAATATCAACTACAGTTAGCGCGTATTTGTAACCATGGTCATGTGGTAAAAACAATAAATCAGCCTGATGAACTTCATTGGGTACGGTAACATCAAAATGAGAATAATTAATTTGTTTAGGCGGTGGTAGATAAATTTGCCCTATAGCTTGTTTGGATAACCAATCTTTCGCAGTGGACTTTTTCACTTTTGCAACGTTAGCGAGTTTACTAATTGCTGCTTTACCCTTCCAGTATTGTTTCGGAGAATAATAAATAGATTCCATACTATAAAAACACTGGTGTTTTTAATTACCAGCACCTAACACCAATTTGCCTTTCATAGCTGATTTGACCAACCATGAAGCCAATTTTTCTTTGAAGGATTTATCGGGAATAGCATTTAACGCATGAATTAATTTTACATCCGCGAGATGTCTTTGTTGCAAATTATTGCTTTTATATGCAACATCATGAGCATGACATGCCTTATCAATAGCATTTATCGGATACTCACCAGGCCGGGGCTGATTTTGATCATCAAGTCTGATATCTAATCTCGTTCCGGGACCACAGTAACTATATCCTGGAAGGTGTTTTTCTCCGGGGTATTTTGCCCATGGGTTCCGGGGAGTTTTCCAAGTTTTGCGGCAATATCACCTCCGAGTTGCTTTTTCTTAAAAATCTAAATTTTTTGTACCACATGTTACACACTTACCAGTAAGCGCTAGTCTATTGTTTTTAGTTTTAATGGTTGTCTGATCGGTTGTATCAGTACGCTGTTTACATTTAACACAATATAAATCCATAATTTATATAGAGAGTTATGAATATAATTGATTTTCAGCGACTAAAAGAAGAGAACCGGTAAAACACCACGCAGCGCTTCCGAATTCTGTCCGTGCCATTATAATCGGACCATCTGGATCGGGTAAAACACAATTGCTGCTTAATTTGATAATGCGATTTATGAAGTGGGATAAATTATATTTAGTTGCCCCATCCGTAGATGATCAACGGTGCTATGAAGTGCTAAAAGATTATAATGAAAATGCATCAGAAATTAAAGGTGAAAGTGTAATCGACTTTATTACTGATATTAATGATGCACCATCAGTAGAAGATCTCGATGGAGACATAAACAATCTTGTAGTGTACGATGATGTAATGTTAGATAATCAAAAGAACCCTGCTAGAATATTTTCACGAGGTAGGCATAAAAACACTGACGTGATATATGTCACTCAACGCTACACTCAAATTCCAAAAGTGATTCGCGATAACTGCAATATTCTTGCTGTATTCAATGGCGTTGATACACATACGCTACGAAATATTTGGCAGACATGGTGTTCCGATATGGACTTCAATGGATTTAAAAATTACTTTAGTCATGCTCAGTCAGTCCCATATGGATTTATAACAATAAATTTACACGACCCTCGGTCACGATATCGTATTGGACTTGATCAAATATTTGGTTAAATAATTTGTATTAATCAGCAGCAGGGGGAGGGCGATATGACAACATATTTGCGACGTAGATGGCAGTAATTTTGAGGGTGGTTATGACAACATATTTGCGACAAAATCGCTAAGGCTCCATTTTACAAATGGGGTCTTTATTTTTTTTGGTTAAAATATGAGATTTCGTAGGAAGGCTCCATTTGGCATTCTGAGGCTTTAATCGATTTTGTCGCAAAATTTTGTAGGGTTCGCCCCCTCCTACTACTTTTGCTGACTGCAAATTTATGTTTTACAAATTATTTATTTACCCCTTTAAATTAAGAGCCAACAATTTAAGGTTGGACTTGAGTTATTGCAACATGTGATTTTGTCATTCACCGATTTCGATTTGACATAGTACACCCTTTCTCATTTAGATTCATTCAACAAGGTCAGCTGATGACTCTAGATGTAGTAGACATAAGAAAAAGTGCGTCTTATGTAAGATTGGGTCTCGTCAGCACAATTCTGGTGTCAATATATGAAAAATGTTTACCGGTGCTTGTGAGCACATGACTGTCTTAGAAAGGCATGGCATACGGACGTCCCATAAATTGTTCCTGCATGCATTCTCATGGTCGAGTTCGAGTTCTATAATATCATTTAAAAACTTTAATTACATCAAAGTGATAAAATTCAGACACATCACAAATATGTACCTGACCGCAAAATTTAAAAGAAATGAAAAATTTGACAAAGACGATAAAATGTGTTTACATATAGAATTATTATCATTATTAGAATGTAATGGTGCAGTTAATGATGAGGAAGAAGATAGAAAGGAAAAGAAAAAGAACAAGTAGATATGTTAATAAAAACCGGAATTATCTCATGAAAACCACAATGAAACAATTAAAACACTGGTATTGTAACGAAACTAAAAGCCCCAAGCAGATCGCATATACAAGCGCGCGCACGTGTGTGTGTGTGCACGCGCGAATGTGTGTTCACTGTGAATGTGTTTGGCAGTGTGTTTCAGTAGTTACATATTTACGTGATCACACAAAAATAATTCGCTCACGATCAGTATCTAAGCTCCAAACAAATGAAAAGATTGTACCAACGTACGTTGTGACAAATCGGGAAAATGTATTAAAATTCATTGTTTGTTCTCATTTAAATAAACCACAAACAATGATGCCATAAAGATAAGAATGGAATCATGGGAGTGCCATGTCGTTTTTCAATATTCATTCTACGGGTAATCATCTACGCAGTCCTTTTATTTCCTATAGTGCCATATGTAATAGGTAAAATAAGTGAACCTCTCACAATTAGATTTATATAGTACAATCCTTTTTTTGTACGGAGGTTCATTGACACATTGAGGTTCTATGTATGTATGTATGTATGTATGTATGTATGTATGTATGTATGTATGTATGTATGTATGTATGTATGTATGTATGTATGTATGTATGTATGTATGTATGTATGTATGTATGTATGTATGTATGTATGTATGTATGTATGCATGCATGCATGCATGCATGCATGCATGCATGCATGCATGTATGTATGTATGTATGTATGTATGTATGTATGTATGTATGTATGTATACACTATAGAAAAAGTCCTGCTGTTGCAAAAGTGACTGAATTAGGGCCGTTAGAGCTGCATCACACTATATGGATAATATGAGTTTTCATCTGGTTGGATCCTGTTACGCTCGCCCCGAGACACTGATATTTTCAAGTCTTACAGAGTCTTGAAAATATTGATGTCTCAAAAGCGAGCGTATTACTGTCCAACCAGACGAAAACTTTAAAGATCATGACATACAGCGATGATATAAGTGTTTTACATGTTATATGCATTTGGTACTTATGGATAAAATGTTGTAAATGTTGTACTGAACACTCTCAAGTGATATTTCATACGCCTATCAATTATCTTAAACAATATAAAAGTTAGACTGTGACGGATGGACAATCGGACGAACTGATGGAGATGAGAATTGAATGCCTTCTGTATTGTGCGAAATCTAAACAAAATTAGGTTAGTTACTCAGATTAGCATTTAACTTGCCATTATAATAAATATTCTCATTTTCGGTACAGATCTACACACCCACAGGCACACTCTTGTACACCATTTATTTTCATTTTGAATACGACGATAGACTTTCGAGAATCCGTGCGAATTCCACACAGATGCCCGTCTCCAATTTTAGCCGATAACGATAAGTTCCCGCTCGGAACCGTGTGTTGGTCGTTATTTTCAGGTTTTGCTGACAAAGTTAGTTTCTATATGCTTGGAACTATAACTAGTAATTATTTTAAATAATTAATCCGTTGATACATGTTGGTGGAAAGTGATTCAAGCATAAGGCTAAATAACGGTAATCTGTTACTGCATGTTGGCGGAAAGTGATTCAAGCATAAGGGTAAATAACGACAATCCGTTAATGCATGTTTGCCGAAAATGATTTTAAGGCGTGGCTGGATAACAGTAACCATCTTCTTTCAGATATTCCGATATTGAGGTTTCTTCATGTCATCTACAGCAAGAACGAGA